>CM052439.1:114033034-114067713 GCA_028533085.1 Varecia variegata
AAAAAATGTTCAACATCTCTAATCATCAGGGAAATGCAAATCAAAACCACAATGAGATATCACTTAACTCCAGTGAGAATGGCCTTTATCAAAAAGTCCCAAATCAATACATGTTGGCGTGGATGCGGAGAGACAGGAACACTCATAGTGTTATGCATATTTTTCAGGTAAAAATTTGACATAGGCCTTACAATATATCTTCCACTTGTATTTAAAATTTTATTTCCTTTTACAGTGGTCTAGGGAAAAAATAACTGGAGTGGTGGACAAATGTATGGACATCTATTGCTTTTATCTACTCAAAAACTATTCTGTGCTTCTTTGCTAACAGGACCACTAGTTTTGCCTTGAGAAAACACCTCATGGAGATACATTGGAGGGACTATAAATCGAAGTGCTCCATCCTTCACTTGTCAAAGTATACAAGAGAATACCTTGTACTCTTGCTACTCTCCTTAGTACCATCAAGTTTACTTTGAAAACTGCAGGGTAACATAAAAGCTGAAAACTGTAAGACATTGTCCCTAAAATGACCCCTTGGGACACTGTCAATGACTTACTCCTTCTCTAATTTCTTTGTTTTGTGAAAAGCCTAGCTCCTTAATTTTCCATTCAGTGACCCCATATCTATAAGTACCTTTTCACTTATGTTTGGTAGTCCTTTTTTATTATTACTAATAAAGAGTCTTGTCTGATAAAAGAGATCATAAAGAAAATACTTTAGGTTCAAATAAAACATATCAAACTTGGAAATACTTTTGTACTTCTGTGTCAAAATAAATCTAGAATTTGGTTACCTTTGTCATACTATAAAAGTGCCCAGGGTCCTTAATGAGCATTGGTGTAGGGTTTTGTTTTTCCAAAAACTTGTACCTATTAAATTCATTTTAGTTCTTTGTTTTCTTATTATGTATGGGGATTACTGAGTAACACTAGTACTTTTCTATCCCAGAGCATTGCAATTATAACTATGTGCGGCCTTGTTTGATTATATTAGTTTAGTTGTTTTTTTTCTACTATGCTTCAAGATATTTTGTAATCATTCAGCAACATTGTAATCTTCAAATGAGCCCCCTAAGGATGCTTTCAAATTACTGGTGTTGTCTTTTACATCTCATATCATTCCTTAGATGTATAATTAGTGAAAATCATGGTGCTTCATTTTATTCTAGAAGATAGGAATGAATAAATGTACTTTTGAAAAAATGTTACCTCCTTAAATTCAACTGAGAGTATTTCAGATTTTCTCAGGGGCATGTCAACAAAAACAATTATTTAACTTCAAGCAATTTTGCAATCAAGTCATATATAGCAATAGCATTATTTAAGTAAGAATTAAGCTATGAAGACAAGCTCATTTGAAAATTAATTCCTCAGTAGCTCTTTACTAAATCATTATTTCAAGCAGAATCAACTATAGAAAGCAATATGAACATTTTTGCTATAGTCCAGGAAGATGTATCTATTAATTACCAAGAGAACATTAACTGTATATGTTAACAAAGAAAGATGAGATAAGCAAGTCCTGTCACAGAAATTATGAAATAAATTATTTGTAGAATACTGTGCCTCTTCCTTTTGTTATTTTCCTTTGGACCACTCATAAGTCATTGCTTAGATTTCTGAGATCCAAATCAAGCCAAAACTTCTAAAGCTTAATCTTGATTTATTTGTCTTATTCTAATATGTGTAGAACTTTCCTGCATACAGGAAAGATTTTCTGAGAAAAATCTCTTTTATGAATTTATCAATCATAAAAAATAAGAAAATTTGAGGAGAGGAGGAAAATAAATGTATATATTAATGAACTTTTTAAAAATATTAATATGTTTATTTGCTTTGGGAAATACAAAAACTCTATTTTATGCTCTCCATACCTCCATCATCTACTTATATCTTATCTCAAGTGATACTTAAAGAAAGAAGGAAAAGGAAGGACAGAGGAGCATTAGCAAATAATGGCTTCAAATATTTCAAAAAATACATTTAAATTTATGTCCTTAGTCTCCAGTTGAAAAATATGAAGGAAGGAATAATCTATGTAACACAAATCAACAGTTAACGTGTGCATTTTTTTTTTCTGAACAAAAAGGCTTATTCAAAAAAGACAAATTCACTCTCATAGTCATTTTCCATGAACCTGTTCTGGAACCTCATAGAATTACAATATTGTTAGAAAACCAGAGCCAGAACTACATAGGAAGGACAAATACTAATAAATACAGATGATAAAAAGTATGAGAACTCATTGTAATGATCGGAAGGATTACTCTGGCTTACTGGCTGCATATTTTTAGTGGGTTTAATATTTTCAGAGTTATATTATTTGAAATGCCAGGATAATATGCTAAATAATAATACAATGTGATTACTTATGCTCTAAATTATTCATAATATGCATAATCATGTCCAGTAATTATGGTATGAACTCAATAATTATGGCTCCATCAGAGAAAATAGCTTTCCATTTTCTATATGCTATTCAGAAGAAGTCACAGGTATTACATTGTAGCACACATGGAAACTACAAGCACAAGGTAAGTAAATATCAGCTAGAAACAGGAGCAAAAATCTAGTTTTAAAGGGCAAAAATTATAGATAAACTTAACAAAGAAGTCATTCATGCTTCCTAACTTGTTTAGAATAGATTAACTCCCACTTAGACTATAGAAGTTATATATATATATATAGATAGATAGATAGATAGATAATTCCCCATCAGTGTGCAACATGATGCAATAGCTAAGTTTATAAATTAGATTAATATCACATGAAACTGTGGGAATATGGGTTAAAAGTAATTTAAATAAATAAAAGCTATCAGAGCTGGCTAATCTTTCTTATAATTTATAGTCAATTCTTTAAAACTTTTTCCTGTCTTTTAACCACACAAAATGGTGGTAAGTACAAAGTAATATGAGTTTCATGTGGGTTCAAGAGCAAATACTTAGAATTGTATTCAATTATTATTCATGATTTTTCTTTAATTTGCAATAGACAATGCTAAGTGAAAACAAGCTTTTAATATACTACAATGTTAACATCTTATATCTGTAAGAACTTTATTATTTTGCATAAAACTCACTCTAACAAGATTAACTGTTTCTGGTAATCCTCACAAATGTCCAGTTATCAACATTTACTTTAAGTCCGAGATAGAATGTCGAAGTGATTCACTACTTATATCCTTGTGCAGGTACCATTTTTAAATGTGGGTATGTTTCAGGAAGAAGAGCGAAAGGAGTAAATCTCATGAATATCTTTTTATTGTGTTTCTAATCACCATTAAAATGTAAGTTTCAATTAAAATTGAAAACAAAAAGAATAAATTGAAAGAAGTAATTTGAGATAACCACATTGTTATTTCCCTCTGAGAGGTGGTTCTGAAGTCTTTGGGTCTCTGAGAATAGGTATTAAAATTTGTTTATGACACTTTGCAATCAGCACAGTTCCCCAGAGAGGAGAAACTATGTCAAACAAGAGTTCTCTTCATCTTTTATGAGCAGTGCTTTGCTACCAATGACTCTCTCACCATTTGCTTTGTCTTCCATGAGTGAAGTCTCGTGGCTACTGTCACCTTGTGAAATGGAAACACAATCCATTTGCTTTGTCTCATAAGCCATCTTTGAAATTCAGTCAGAGTTCGTTATGCTACTTGTGGCTCATTTAGGCCCAGGCGTGGAGGAACATAAAACTAAAAGCTTAGCGTGAGGCACAGACAAAATGGATTGCAGGTTTGTAAGGAATTAGAAATTACTTTAGGATAGATGGAATCTGTACAGATAGGAAATAATCATCCCCAAAGAAAAACTAGCCAGCCAGTAGAGGGAAAGAGTATAAAGTACGAGAAGACTCCGGGGAAAAAGGACAAGCAGACACAGAGAATGAAAATGACAAAGAGTTGTATATGAAAAGCCATTAGAAGGAATGTTATGAAAATGTGCATACTAAAACAAAAGGCAAATGCAGTACTAGCAGGCTGAAGAAAAATAATGCTTGTATATATCTGGCCAGAACTGCAAAAGAAAATATATTTTGGAAAGGCAGTTATTATTGAATATGTAGAGAAAATAAGAAAAAGGCAATAAAATACATAAGAATTTTGAATCCTATGCACTCCAGTATAAGAGTGATACTGTGAGAGTAACTGAAATTTGACAGAAAAATAAATAACTGTAGTATCAATATCGCAAAATATAAGCTGCTTTAGAAATACTCAGGGGGATAGTGAGAAGACAGAGCTCAATACACACTCTTCCTGTGAAAAGTATATACTACTTTCATATAAAAAAGTATATAATACCTAAATTTTATACTCAATTGATTGCCTTACTGAATACGAACTGAAGTTAAATTAAATTGCTGCTCTTGGTCAAGGTTAGACAGTAAAAGGAACCAATACTCTAAGCATGCTTTTAATGGTGCTGGGTTTTTAGTGATTCCTAAATGTACAGAGTAATTTCTCTTTTTCTCTGGCATTTGAATATTTTTTTTCTTTTTGCCATTTACCTTGTGACCAATTTTCCCACCCTTTGTAACATCACAATAATTGTCACTTTTTCAGTGGCAACTGGCAGATTGCTCAGCTGTCTATCTTTTCTGTCTGTCTGTTATCTATATATCTATCCACCTACCAACCAAGCTATGGTTTTTAGAAATTGGTTTAGAAATATCTATTCTATTTGATGCATGTGTGTACAGCATACATATGTACATATACACATACATATTTATTTATTATTTTAAAATTCTATTTGTTCTAGGGCAGGCTGAGAGGTTACCAAGCACTTTTACTGAGGGATTTAAGGGCAAGATTTGAGAAGTTTCTGGGGTCACTGATATCACCTTATAAATAAAATCTTGCTCTAATTTTTCACCTTCTGTAATGTTTGTCCACAGAAAGGGTAATTATTGTTTAAAGGACTAGAAAGTAAATAGACTAGTTCTCTGATCACATTAAACTCTCTAATTTCCTAATAATAGATCTTTTAAGATCATCTGTAGAAATCTGTAGTGAGTACTTTCTTTGGGTTTGTTTGTTTAATATCTAGCATGTAAATCTGGTTGATATCTTCCAGTGCAGCACTTTTTAGTTGTCTGAATGAGACAAGTAATTTCTTCCTTCTAATCCTCCATTTCTTCATATATCAAATAGAACATATAATAAAAAATACCTTGAAGTGTTCTGTTTGTTTTCAATTTTTCTATCTTTAATTATCATGAGTACATAACATGTGTGTATATTTATGGGGTACATGTGATGTTCTGATATAGGCATACAATGTGTAATGATCAAATGAGGGTAATTGGCCTATCTCTCACCTCAAGCATTTATCACTTCTTTGTGTTAGGAACATTCCAATTCCACTCTGTGCTATCAGATATTGGGCCTTATTCATTCTATCTAACTATACTTTGCACCCATTAACCATCCTCACTTGATCCCCCACTCCTCCCTACACTTCCCAGCCTCTGCTAACCATTGTTATCCTTTCTTTCTCCATGAGTTCAATTTTTTTAATTTTTAGTTCCCACATATGAGTCAGAACATGCAAAATTTGTCTTTCTGTGCCTGCCTTATTTTGAAGTGTTGTTTTTAATAAAATAATGGGTTTAGCGCAGTGCCTGACATGGACAAAATAATCAAAGTTAGCTATTATTATTATAAGATGATAATATTCACATATATACAGAGCTATGTAGCCAAATTATAAGTCAGCTCATGCTAAAATTTCCAAACATTCTACTTAACCCAGTCGTAAGGGTGATACCAAGATGGTTTGAAGACGTTGGAGAAAAGAGAGCTAGACAGAAGGATCGCTGGGAGTGATAGAGTAGGAGCAACATGTCAAAAGCATTATTAACAGAAGTATTTAATATAAGGTGTGCAGTGCCACGGACACAGAAGTTAACATGCTGTGATTCTAAAAGAACGAGGGTGTAGAGTGCCTTGATTTATAGTTTAAATGATTGCTCTAGATAAAATGAGTTTTGTGTATAGTAATTGTATGTATCCTGACAATCTTGAATTTTTATTTGGGCCCAGATAGAATGTCATGTAGCATGTTTGATAATGTGTTTTGAGCTGAAAAAGAGATCAGAATTTTCCTATTGTTGCAATAATCAGATTTTTGTTCTTTAATAATTTTCAATTTGGTGATGTCTCTGCAAATAGGTTACTTATCTTTGCACTGTTTTCCACTCTCTAAATTAAGAAAAAGTTTACATTTAAACTTTTTGCTTGTCATCATTTTCTTTTGTCATCTTGAAACTCTGAAGACACATCCTGGGGTTTTACTGAAATTCACTATATCATAAGAGGTGATCTTTTTAAGAAGTAAGAAGTAAGAACATAATGCTTAGTAACAGCACATTTTAAAAAATTTATAATCTCATCAGAGTTGACAGATAGATACTGTTAAGAGATGACATAAGCAACCTTTCAGCAAACTGTATGGAATAATCTTCTTCCTTTGTAACAGGAGAAAAAGTTTCTTCTTTCTTCAGAGTAACAGCTATACCCATCCATCCCTTTTCTAAATTCCAAATTTAAAAAAACTTCAGAAGTCTGTTTCTACCTGGTTTTCACTCTGTGTTGCATTAGTTGCAAAAGCCCTAAAGTTGAAAGAAAATTGAGAAGTATTGATTCGTTCAAGGCTTAGAGAGAGTAGCTTAGAAAAACAAAATCATATGATTGCATCT
Source organism: Varecia variegata (assembly GCA_028533085.1). Lineage (NCBI taxonomy): Eukaryota > Metazoa > Chordata > Mammalia > Primates > Lemuridae > Varecia > Varecia variegata. The sequence goes on from CM052439.1 coordinate 114,039,737, forward strand.
TACATCTTTGTTGTAAAGCAGTAATTTATTTCTTTGAACCAATGCACTCTCTAAAATAGGTTTGAAGTTATTTTTAATATAGACTTCAGAGACTGTTTTTCTCAAAATATAGGCATACTCTATTACACTGAATAGATAACTAATGTTTATAGACAATATTTAAAATATTTTCAACAGTTTGCATTTTTCTTCTTAAAATAAATGTGATTTGTAGAAAATATGGAAATCTGTTTTCCTGAGACTGAGAGGGTTCCTGGACTGGGCTTTTAATGATCAAACCAGACAGTCCTGGGAAAACCAGGATAATTGGTTGCACAAAAAGTATTACACAGAATAGACATGTAGCATATGTAAAAGATGAAAATCTTCTGTGCGGCCTTGTGTCTTCCATATAACCACATTTTGAATTCAACCATAATAAATAGTTCAGATTTATAGATAGGATTCTAGTTTTCTTCATGTATATACTTCTCCAAAGAGCAACTGATGATGGAATGTCTGTGGTCATACTTAAATGAAATATATATGGACCAAGGAAATGTCCATTTAGTATTAATGATAATATTAATAAAACTGTTGCTATTTTAATTATGTGATACCAGTAACTGCATTTTGAATCAGATTAAAAGGGGAAAATGGTAAATAGTGTAATATAAAAACTAAGCAGATGGTAAGTCACTGATAATAAAAGAAGAAAGATGTATTAAAAACATATAGCTGAAACTCACCCCTTTTCTTTTTATTTCTAAATGCCAATTTCATTTCGAGAGTCCATTAACATTTAAGGTATCAATTTAGGAAAACCCAAAACAACCAGATGTTAATCTGGGATAATTTGTTTTAGTTAGAATATTGATAGAACCATACAGTATTTATAAGCAAATACTTTGCACTGCTTATGAACATTAGGTAGTAAGCATTTTGTGCACTGTTCCAACTATATATTAACAAGGAAACACAACACCAACAATAATAAAGTGATACTTAGAGTGTTCAGAAATCTTTTGGGACATAATTTTTTTATATATAAAGAAACTTTAAAATCTCCTCTTGACAAATATTAATTACCTAAATGCTGCTCCATTTCTGTGTTTTCCACCTACATCAAAGACTTGTATAATGTTTATATGGTTCATGTTTTCAATTTTTACCTTCTCATATACCATTCCCATGTATATACTCACTTGTATTTCTAGCAATGATTTTTTTACAGTTTGCTCAAAATACACAACAAAATGCTCATTAACATCTTAATGTCTTTACCTTGTTTGGAATAGACATCTCAAACATGTGAAGGAAACATACAATCTTTGGCCCTGATCTGTACCTATATCTTTCTTCTTCATGTCAGTAACATGTATCATCAACCACTTGCCACGTGAGATCAAAATCCAAAAGGAATAGTTGATTTCTTTTTTTCTCTCTACCTAGAATACTGTCTGGTACACAGTTTTTGCTTGGCAAATATTGGTTAAATCTCTTAATAAATATTTAATTATGTTTAGAAAAACAAATTAGAAGTTGGAAACTAGTCTGTATTAAACACATGCTCTGTGTACAAAATTTTGCACATATTAATTTAGATGTGTTTTAATAACAAGAAATATTTAAGTAGCACTTTATGAAGCACATTCACAGCATTTATTTGCTTACTTGCTCATAACCATCTGGGGATAATATTGAAGATTTTGAGCTTTTTGACACCACTAAGCGTGTCTTCTTTATTCCCTCATCCATAGCATGTAGTGCTTGGCACAAAGTACATGTTTAATGAATGTTTTTGAATGAATGATGTGACTCACTTAAAAATCTCCCTATTGAATAAAGAGTGAAGCCAGCACACAAACCCAGAACCTCTCATTTAAGATCCTGTGAGATTACCTTTTTATAACACTGACAATATTTGCACACAAAAAAGTAAGATGTATCTAAAACCAATTACTTATTAATATAGCAAAAATATATTTGTGACTCCCCCTTCTGGTCCTCTCGTTTATTAGTTTTTAGATTTTGCTTTGGCTGGTTATCTCAGTTAATTACATTTCATTCAGTGTGATGAAAGAACACTGAACTTGGGGACCAGTTCTGGATAAGTTTGTAAATGCCAGCAGCTAGTGCCCTTGGGCAAAGCATTTGATCTGTCTCATCTTGGTTTTTCATATGGTAAGAAATTTTGGTTTAAAGATCTCAAAGGTCCATGAGAAGTCTGATAATTTTTTTATATTTAAGATGCTTACGTGACTACAATTTCATATTTGATTTCTGTATCAGTCAATGTTATCTTATTGTATGAATTTAAAAGCTTTAATCTCAAACCTGCACCCTATTATATCTACACTTGCTATTGCTCTCAAAGGAACCTGTGCTATAGAATGTTATGTCAGCTTAAATATTTCTTTACTAATGAAAATAATTCAATTTATATATTACTTATTGTAGGTTTTGTGTTCATTATGATTATGGATGAGTACCATGCCTCTATGTAAAAAACAAATATAAACGACACGCCATACAAGTTCAATTAAGATATAATTTTCATAGGGAAGCCTTCTCAGGTAGCTTTGTTAAAGTCATCAATCCCTGCATACGCCTGTCGTTCTCTCTCACAGTATGCCACTTTATTTTCTTCGTAATATTGTCCCAACTAAAATTATCCCAGTGCTTATTCTCTGTTCTTTCTCTACTCTCTCCCTCATTAGAATGTAAGTTCCCTGTCAACAGGGACTTTGTATTCTTTGGCACTATAGCCCCAGAATCTATGAAAGAGCTTGCCAGCTAATAGATACTCAATAAATATTTGAAACAAAGAATAAATTATCATTTTTAAATATTGTTTAATGTTGTGACAAAATTTGATAAGATGGGGTGTGTGTGTATATATATATATATCTTATAAGTAGAACTTTAATTGAATAATTTTGGACATTTTTTAAGCAAAATCAAATCAAACCAAAGCAAAAATAATCCAATTTCAGAATGTGACACCCATAATTTACCATGTGGCTTTCATTTCTGCTATTATACTCTTACTTCTCATCAATCCATTTTTATTTTCCCAATTTAAGTTGAGTAAATGTTTTAATATCAATGGTGTCTGCCTTAAATATTTCATGCTCTAAATCATATACATTTTTAATTGGCTAATGAACAAAGTGGCATTTTTGGATAATTTATTCATTCATTAAGGTGTTACACCTGACAAAATCTTGCCTAACATGAACAAAAGGGAAAATATATATTACTTCTATAATAGCAGTAGAAATATCCATAATCAGTGAATAATATAAGAATTGTGCTAGTCAGTAACCTGCAAGAATAGATTGTACTTTCAAAAGTGCCATGTGCTCTCCAAGCTACCCATGCATATCACTATCATAACACTTTTTGTAATTATTTGTTGCAATTACCTGTTTACTTTTTTATATTTCTGTTAGACTGCAAACTCCCTGAGGGCAGACAAAGGGTCTTTTTCTAGCATCATCCTGGTGCGCGTGTGTTTTCATAATGATTTGTTTTAAGCAGTGAGATGGGAAGGAAGCAGGGCAGAAGGTAGAGGAAGAGTAATAATGAGAACGGGCATGACAACAAAACACTACTCTTGCAAATTTTATGTCCAGTGTTTTTACAGTTTCCACTGTGGTGATGTACCTTTTGCAGTATTATACTGTGGGGATGTCCTTTAACTTTGTACCTTTTCCCCCATCTTTTTAGATAGGTTATACTCTGGTCATATTTTATTATCTATGCTGGTGAGAGTGTGTGTGTGTGTAGCTGGCTAGCTTTCTATATCTACATCTCTAGCTATATCTATCTGTATATCTCTCTGTCATTTCTTTACTCACCTGCTTTTCTTTCCAACTAAATTCTTATTATAAAAGTTGTGGGGGCAGAATGTGAAAGTAATTACAGACATACAATTCTTTGCTTGCCATAATTATTTAAATTAAAATAATAAACTCATAAGACTCATTAATTTTGAAAACATAATTGAAATATTGTAACTGAGTGCTAATTTATTCTGTCAGTGGTTTGACAAAGTATTGCTCTTACTCCACATTAATATCTTATTATCTGAATTTAATTGAAACATCTTGACTAATGATATTAATTATTTATTTGCACACTTACTCTAAAAATGTTATGTCTTTGTTTATCAAGTGAAGATTCTATATTTCTATCATTTTGACTTGAATGCATGTCCATATGAAATTTAACTGTAGTCTAACTTGCAAAGGGCATGACAAATACCCTTTACAATCACCATGAAGCAATTAACAAGAAACCCTACCCTACATTTCTTTACTCATTTGACTAACTCAATTTTCTTCTAGTTATAAAATATAAGTCCTTTTTTGCTAACTCATTCTCTCTCAAGCCAATGTGCTTTTTCTTCCCTTAAAGGTTAATTTTCTTCAAAAAGCAGAATAATGTCTGTATTTTCTCATCTTATATTTCTTTATAAGTTCCCATTGATATGGTTTATTCACCATCTCAATCTAAATATTTTATAAACTCAACAATGTCCTTTTCATAACATCCAGAGGAACTTTTTCTTCTCACATTTGTTTGTTACATTCTACCATTACTTCTCTTTGAAATTTATTTTGCCTGTATGAAATCACACACTCTCACTTCTGTAATTTCCTGTTTCCCTTTTTGGTCCTAACATCTGACATTTCAGAGTCTGTTTCTCAGACTTATTTTTTTCAGCTTTGTTCTATGTTCTTTTTATTTTATACTGTTTGAACAACTGCTACACTTAATTTTTTCCGCCCCCAAACTACTCTAGTTTACAATCTACACTGATTGCCTTTATAGCACCCAGATTGTTATCCAGGGCTTCCTTTAGATTTCCTTTCTCACTCAATCTGCAATTTTTTTTTTCATAAGGATTGCTAAGATATATTATCTAGTTCAAACTATTCATTGTATTTTGTTTTATCGCTATAATCTCCCAACTATTCTCTCTGCTTCCAAACATTAATCCCTCCTTCCAATTTTCTAAAAAGCAATTCTTATTTCACTATCTTTGTTTAAAATCTGATAATGTCTTCCTCCAGTTATCACATAAATAATAAATTTCTCAATCTAATAATAAAGAACCTTTATGATTTGACTTTATCATTCTCATCTCCCTGCATATCCTTCATTCCATATTATGCTCTAGAAAGAAAAAAAAAAAAAAAGCTACATACATTCTCCTGAATGTGTTATTCCTAATATCAATCTTTAAATGTTAATCTTCTTTTGAGAAATGCCAATGCCTTCCAAAAAAGTCCAATCCATTCCTCAAAAGCAAAAAAGGCACCATTTTCTTGGTTAAGTCTTTCCTAACTTCTTCAAATGAATTTAATCATTTCCGCCTTTGTGTACCACTAAATTTTATTCTGGTTTTATTTCCTATTTGTTAATTAGTTAATTAATTTACTTATTTATTTTTAGAAACAGAGTCCTGCTCTGTCATCCAGTCTGGAGTGCAGTGGCGCCATCATAGCTCATTATAACCTGGAACTCCTGGACTAATGTGATTCTCCTGCCTTGGCCTCCAAAAGTGCTGGGATTACAGGCATGAGCCACTACACCCAGCCCCTGACTACATTAATGTGAGCATTACAGTCTATTGCTTCCCTTAGTAGACTGATATTTGCAAGTAGAGAATATAATTTTACTCAGATAAGTATATTTGTATCTGACACACTAAGTTTTTGCCAAGCAATGCCAAAATTTGAAAGCAAACCATCAGAAGCTAAGGAAGAGGCACAGAACATAATTTCCTCACCAGCCTTGAAAGGTATCAACACTGCAGGCACTTAGATCTTGGACTTCTAGCCCCCAGAACTGAGAGACAATTCACTTCTCTTTTTTTTTTGAGACAGAGTCTCATTCTGTTGCCCAGGCTAGAGTGCCATGGCATCAGCCTAGCTCACAGCAACCTCAAACTCCTAGGCTCAAGCAATCCTTCTGCCTCAGCCTCCCGAGTAGCTGGAACTACAGGCATGCGCCACCATACTTGGCTAATTTTTTCTATATACTTTTAGTTGTCCAGCTAATTTTTTTCTATTTTTAGTAGAGACAGGGTCTCGCTCTTGCTCAGGCTGGTCTCAAACTCCTGAGCTCAAACGATCCACCCACCTCAGCTTCCCAGAGTGCTAGGATTACAGGCATGAGCCTAGCCCACTTCTCTTTTTTAAGCCATTCAGTTCCTAGTACTTTGTTATGGCAGCCTTAGCAAACTAATACAAAAGTAATAGTCGTCATATACAAAAACAATAAGTTAAATGCCGTTATGATAAAAAGATCCTCATTAAAAACAGCAACAAAGAAGATTGAATACTTAAATAAATTTAAGAAGAAATGTTAAAACATATATGAAGAAGTTTTTAAAAACACTCCTGAAAGATATAAAATTAGACTTGAGAAAATGGAAAGAAATTTCTTATTAACAGATAAGTCAATATTATAAATATATCAGTTCTTCCTAAATTAATTGTAAATTAAGCACAATCTTGACAAATATACCAAAAAGTGTCATGGAATTAAATAAGTTGATACTAAATTTCATATTAAAATAAAAAAAAAAAGAAAGAATAGGCAGGAAATCACTCCAAAAGAAACTATGAGAACAAATCATCCCTAGGAGGTATTAAAACATACCATGAAAGTAGTGGCACAAAGACAGAAAAATGAATTTTAGATTTAAACAAAAAGTTCAAAAATAGACTGAAGACATATGTAAATTCTGTATATCATATAGATGAAATCTCAAATTTTTGGAGCAAAAAATGTATTTTTCAATAAATCATGATTGATTCATATCTCATATTGACCCATATCTCAAACCATACAAAAGATAAACTACAAATGGATTAAGGATCAAATGTAAAATAATGAAACTATATAGGGATAACAAAATTTATGGTTGAGTTTCTCTGTAACATTTATGTAGGAAAAGGATTTTTAAATTATTATTCAATATTCAAGGACAATAAAAGATGAATATATTTTACATTAAAGATGTTGCATTGCAAATAAAACCATAAGCAGAATGAAAAGACAGCTGAAAAATGGGAAAAAATAACTGTAACATTTATTACATCTTCATATCCCTTATAAGAAAATCTTAAAAAATAATAAAGAAATAACCCCCCAATGGAAAACAAAATATGAACAGGAAATTCATATAATACAAAGATATAGAAATGGTCCTTAAAAGAAAAAAACAAACAAACCTAAAACTCACTTATCAGATTGGTAAAAATTACAAAGTAAAGCAATTATGAGGCTTTGTGGAGGGAGACATACTCATATATTGCTGGTGAGAATGTGAATTAGTACACTTTTTGTAGGGAAATTTGGTAATACTGAACAAAATGTATATGCCCTTACCTAAAGAACTTATACATACAATCCTACTTGCATAACAGTTATTGTTATCACTATGGTTATATTTCAAATACTTACTACCTCCTGTGTATAAATAATTAAGAAGGACTGATCCAGGATGGAATACACACAGTAACAAAAGAACCTAACTGTCTTACAAATGAATAACAACACATACTGAAGAGGGTAGGAAAGATAAGAGCTAACTTATATAATTTTGGAAAATAATATTTTAACTGTATATTTTAAGACTTAAGGTTAAGCTATATACAGATATTTTACTCTAGTTAATAAATTTGTTTCTTACAGAGTAATTTGTGATTCAGAAATACATTTATGTGTGTCCTGTATGTGTACTTAAGTATATTACTACAATAAGTAAGTACATTGTGCATAATAATAGCCAGGTTTCCCATGTTTTATTGATGGAAGAGGGTCATGTAAAAAAATCATCCTCAAGTCTTACAGGGTATGCTCAGTGTTCCTCTTTTAAGCTCACATATTTCTCTGTTTTCTCACTATTGTATCATATTTTCTGGGGCAGGTGTAAAGTACTGAGAACAGTGCTTCACCCCAGGCAAGTCTTTAATGTCTGTTTAACTTAATATGTGAAATGACCATCCACAAATTATTAGCAAATCAATTTCCTTAATATCTTATCAATAAAAATATGTATACCTCAGAATAAAAATCTTAGCAAATGACACCTTCGTTTTCATTCAAGTGAATTTTTACTCAACTGAAATATGGGTGGAAAAAAATTGCTACCCTACTCTATGCCATTTTCCTTTTAAATGAAATTTTCTATCAAAGAATGATTGTGATGATACAGACACCCAGAACATTTTAGAAACAAGAAAGCATGTCACAACATAGTAATATCTGAATTTTTTATTTATTAAATATTTTAATTTATTTTATTAAATATTTTATTTAAATATATAAATATTTCTTATTTATTTAAATATGATTTAGCTTATTGTCTAAGGTGTTAGAGACAAATATCTGAAGGAACATAGATGGACTCTGAACATTTATTGAGTTTTCTTAGAATTACACCAAATGGGCTCCACTGTAATTACAAAGTCTGTTCAGGTTCACCTCTGGCTATCATCGGTTTACTTACATGGAAAATAAAGATCATTATATACATTTGAACAATTATCTAAAAAATCAGGCTTAATCTTCACCATGCAACTTCACCAGATAACTCCATAAGAGCTGAACTGTATCATTTCAACTTCTTAACATGGTTCAGTACATGATCAAATATTTGCCTGAAATTAAATTGGTTCTTGCTTCCATGTCCATGTTTGAAAAAGGTCCCAGACCAAGAGGTAAATGCTATCCCTTGGGTTACAGTATTAGGCAGAAACTACACATAACAGTAGTTGCAACATTTCCCATAATTACACAACTTGCCTTTCCACCACGGTTCAATTTCAATGCAAAATTATGACCCTAACAATCATTGAAAATGTAAACTATCCAATTTAGCTATAATTTCATGTTTTTAAGTGTAGTGGGTTTTAGTTAGGTGAGAATGTTATTTGATTTCAGTATTTTTCTGATTATAAGTGGTAAGCAATAGATTTAGGTACTATGTTGACATTTATTACAATCCTTTGATTAAACAGGGCAAACAAATCAAGCATACAGTTGAACAAAATACTGGGAAAAATCTGTTAATAAGATGCTACTATTTGTATGCAATTGGTTAATCTCTTACTCTGACATATATTGGAACTTTCAAGAATGATTAATGTGACTTTTATAACAGTTTGAGACAAATCTTGAGTTTTTAATGTATACTGAATATTTAATCCAATCTGATTAGCAAAAGTCACTTTTCAGATTAACTTTTTATCAATGCTTCCAAAAAGGGCCTTAAAAACAATATACATACATGCATGGAAAACATTTATGTTTCTATTTTGGCTTTACCTCAAGTCCCTACATTCTGGATTTTACCTAAATTCAATATATCTCATGAAATTAACTTCAGCCTTCTATTATTGTTCTCTAATTTTCCTAATAAATTTTTTCTGTAATCTGCTATGAAAAATGATATTTGGTCAATTTTCTTACCAATGTTCTACTTAATGGGCTCATTTAAATTTAACGTCTCTTTCATTGCTTTATAAATAAAATTAATCAAATATAAAATGAATTTTAATATGTACACGTTACTTATATAGCTTTGCAATGATAGTGAAGGTGGGTCCAGTAAGGGGACTCATGATGTAAAGGTGACATCCCACCTCTGTAGGAGGTCACATTGTAGGAATACTTGTGTTCTACATTTTACACATTTAGCTCATGTCATACTCTTTATATCAGTGTCACTCAATAAGCAGTGCGTATCAAAATTTCCCAGAGATATTTTTAAAAATATGAATTCTTGAGGACCTATTTCAGAATAACATAATCACAATCTCTTGAGGATGAATCCTGGCCATAATTGAGTTAAGATCTACTGATTTTACTGTGTGTCTAGTTATAATTTTACTTTCTTTTGTGTATATATATATATGAATATATATTTGTGTATATAGGAGGAATATATATGTGTTATAAACTTAGGTTATAAATTAATGTTATATCTGGTACAATTATAGCTTTATATTATGAACATTTGCTCATATGTAATAATGGCATAAATTTTATGACAGTAATTGGTCATAAAATATAGATTCTCTGAATTCATTCAATAATCATGCACTGAGTCTTTTTATAAGAAAAATTCAATAATAATGATTATAAATCCTTGAGGCAACCTGAAATATATTCAGTATCTTTATTTTACCAGTTATTGTACCAGCAACAGTACTGTCTCATAAAGGAAGGTGGTGGATAGGATAATTTTCTTAATTATCATTTCTTAGTTATTTCACTAGGTATATGTATATCAAAACATTATGTTGTACCCTTAAACATATACAATTAAAAAGAAGGAAATGTAGAATGGTGATATATGTTGATAGATGTGAGTCATTTCCCTTGCTACAGTCATTTGCAAAAACAATGAGAAAAACTCAGAACTGACATTAAAACTGAACATAAGGATAAATCAATATACACATTTATAGATTAAATGATATAATATATCACATTTTTATCAAAATAATCTGGGTGGTATGATTGGAGTAATCAGGTGGGGATTTAGTTAAAAAAATATTGTACATGACTTGTTGAAGCTGGATCTTTGGTATGTTTATATAACTTTCTATAAAAAATTTAGGGGAAAAAATAGATCAATATGCAATTTAAAACTCTGATGAGTTCATAAGTAACCAAATGGTTATTTTGAGCATTGTAGTTCAATTCAGCAAGTGCATGAATTTCTCTTCCTTAACCAAAATGCAATTAGCATCCATGAAATTATACATTTTTCCATTTTCCTTTGCCCACCTATAATAATTGTAGCTAACAGCCATCTAAATTATTCATTTTATATAGTGAACAAGTGATTATTCTTAAAACAGATCCTGTGGTCTTTTAAATTGCTTTTCTTCATTCTCCAGTTGGCTTAAAGACCATTTCTGAGTTAAATGTTTCTTAATGAAGAATGCTGCCTCACTGAACTTTGCTTTGTCTGTGAATTAAAGGAATAATTTGAGATTCCTAAAATACAGAACTGCATCTCAAAGTGAGATGGTGAAATGCTAGAATTTTGTATCTCTTCGCTATGGACCTTTTTCTGAATTTTTCGTTTTGTTTTGCTTTGTTTTAGAAACAATATATTCTCAGAGCACACATTTTAAATCTATTACATACCTGGATACAAATATATTATCTATATGCTGATTATTTTAGAAGAGTTGATTTTATCAGTTAAGACATAAACAGAAATTATAAAATGATTAGAAACATCCCATATGAGAGAAGGAAGGCAAAAAGACAAAATAATATTTCTGGTTCCTTCTCTCTGTCTCCCTCCTGGCATTTCCTGTAGAGAGGAGAAGCTGCTAATCAAATTGCCTGAGTCCAGGGGATTAATAAGGTTATATTTTTTTAGAAGATAAGATCATTGTGCAACAGCTATTTTTTGTCTTCTATTCTTTTTTTTAATTTTCTACTAGCTTTGTATACCATTCACTTCCACATGGGTAAGGCATGTGGAACTTGACTATACATAAACTCGCTTATTTCATTTGTCCTTTTACTTTGATTCTGGTTAGCTAGGCTGATGAAAAGAATAAAGCCAAAGGTTGAGAAGCAAGGGAAGTAAGTGTTTTCCTTAAATTAAGTACTGCACCACAGCCTTTACAAGATCCTAATAATGTGGATTTTAATTTGGATGTTGCTTTCACATAGCCCTCTCTTCACGATGGGTGTGCTCATGTGCCCACATTTAAGTGCGTGCCATCGGAGGTGATTGCAGATGCTCCTGCTATCCTGGGTCACAATAACACGAAACTACCACAATAAAGCCTTAATTCTACAGACTTTACATGCACATTGCAATGACATTAATTTAACCCAAAATTAATGGCTGAAGATTTGGTTTATTTTATGAAATTATTTCACTAAGCACATAATTATTCTTAAGTATGAGTGCCTGCCTCAATGGCTATGTAAACAGCTGGTGAAAGCATATCAAATCAGAACTTGAAAGGTACAAAATCCAGAAACATTTACTCTTATTTCACCTGTGTTTGCTTGAGCTTATGGTTGACAAAGCACATCTTTGAGATATGGAAATCCCTTCTCCTTCTTTGCTCTTTTCGGGAGCCAGCAATTGATTTTACAGCCAGCAGGAGCATCACGCCCAGCTGTGTCCTTTTCATGTCTGTCTTTCCCTGGACTGTACCCTGTTGTTAGTCAGAAAGCAATCACATAACCCCAACAGTGTCAAAACTGTAGCGTTCTAAATGCTTCAGCTTGTGCCTCCAAACATTCAAAAACCTCCTGACTATAACTCATATGTGCCTAATCAAGTAGGCACTGATTTAGCTAAACTATACAGAGACAAAGACACTAATTTAGCTAAACTACTGTGTATTGTTTCAAAAAAAGTAATTATTTCAGTGCAAAACTTTTTACCATATTGCTAAAATAAATGCTGTGCAATATTTAAATATGAAATGAAATTAAATAAATGGGTAGACAAAATTCATTATAAACTGATGAATGTGTTAAATTAATATACTTTGAGTATACAATTTTTAAACGAAAGTTTTCCCCTCTGGTTTTGTTATAGAGGTAATGATTATAAACTTTAAAATAATACATATGAAGAATAAACAATTATAAAGTCTAGTTTCTATACCCATATTTCTTTTTTCTACATTCATTTCATATTATCCATGTTGTTAACTGGGGCAATTGCCCAAGAAAATAGACCAGAATTTAAAAAATTCCATTTACAGAGAAAGTAGTACCAAAAATCCTGGGTTGCCGAGATGTATTGAGGTGTTTAAGGTATTTTGTGGACTTATACTGAGTGGGATGCTTTCTAGGAGTAGGGATAAGAGTAAGTTCCATAAATCAGGTTTTACATCTCTCAGGCATACAGAGGCTGTAGATAACTGAAGTGTGCTGGTGGAAGATATAAACATAGGGCAAGGAAAGCTACAGCTGGTAATTCTCAGGCTTCAAAATGAGACATCAAGTAAGTCTTCATCCAACTACAGTAGCTGAGTAGGAATTCATGCTTCCTGTTCAAAAACCCAGAAATCTGCAATTTATAATTGTGATATATCCAACTTTGTAAATGCTGGCAAAAAAACATATTTTTTAAACCTTTGCATAGGCCAACCATATCAGGAAAATTAAACTCATCTTTTTGAGGAATTCCATCTGGGAATGGTGCTTAGACACTGAAATTTTTTGTAAGTTATTTATTTGATCAATTCCTCACTTAAAATCTTTAGAAGTTTTTCTACAGTCCACCAAGTAAATACAGATTTCTCAGCATGCTATTCCTTGTCCTCCACAATATAGGTCCAACCTCACTTAAATTCTTATATTCTTCTCTCTGTATTCTGTCACTACATTTCTCCCTTTCTTCCTACTATTTCCATCTAGTTCACTTTTTCATTTTTGTTTCAAGGCCCATATCAAGTGACATATTCTTCAAAAAGATTTCTTTCCCTGATCTCATAATTGGATTTGATTTTCCTTTTTCTGAAGCACCAGGGAGTATATATTTTCTCATAGGACACTTAAGTCAGTTTGCTCCATGGTCACTGTTCCTTGGCTACTCCATAGACAAAATGTCTACACCTATGGACATATTGTATCTCAGCATGCCTTGCTCCAGTTTGGAATATCAGGGTGTTTTCAGTGGTGTAGGTATGACAGAAAGGAAGAGAACTAATGTGTACTGAGGACTCATAAAAGGCGAGGTGTTTGGTTTCGTTACTGAGAAATATTTGAGTTATTTTTGATTCTGCCAATGTTCCACTGGTTTTTTAAAAACAACTGGTATGGCGAGGCTTTAAGAACTGACATATTTGCAAGAAATGTTCTGTCACAGAAAGGATACTCGATGTATGTGTCTCACATTCCATTCATTTACATATTACCATGCTCATGTTGTCAGCTGAGAAACGTTCTTTTCAGAACATAATGTTATAATGATTTTTTTAAAAATAAATGCCTGTTATAAATATCCCCTTAAAGTGTTAAATGAAATGGCAACTACTGGCTGTAATATGAAATAAAAAGTTCTTCTTGGTGTTTTTTCTAGTAGTAGCGAAAGCAATTTTATGCCTATTGTTTATGAAAGAGGTGTTATTTCAGAGGATTATCTCTTATGCCATGATATGGTTGATGCCAACTCTAACAATTCCAACAAGATCACATGCTTTCAATCTGGCATCCTTCTATTTCTTCTCTGCATGGATTCTAGAATCATCTTTCTAAAACACACATTGAGTATGCTACTTCTTTGTTCAAAAGCCTCTCATGGCTTCTCATGAGTTTTAAAATCTAGCTCCCTACCAAGGCATTGAACAATTCATTTAATCTGAATCTGACCTATCTCTCCGTCTTCATTTCTCTCTTATAAACCCACGATATTGGGCAGATTCACTGCCTTATCAAAAACATTTTGAAACTGTATCAGTCAGTGTGTAAGGCAAGAAATAGAAAACACTCTTGGTATTTTAAAAAGAAATAATTCAGTATAAAGAATTAAGTGACCGCAAACTGATGTAAATGCTGAAGGCTACAAACCAAATTCTAACTAGGGCTCCCAGAATAATTCCTCTGATGACAAATTGATTCACTAGGGCAGCCTCTATCTCTGGAGCCGCCACAGGAATTTATTTCAGAATCAAAAAGCCATTCCTAGAGCTGACACCTGACTTTCAGAATACTGAAAAATGGATAATAGAACATAACTGCAGAAAAATGACCACCAAAAGTAGTTGAAAAGTGGCCTCTGTTTCAAGTTCTCCACTCAATTATCTTCTCCAAGATCACTTTGGGGAAAATTAGCTTCCTCCTTTGAGGAGAGAAAAAGTCTCTGAGAAACTTCTGTTTTATTTAGAGTTTCTTTCTGATACGTCAGCATTTAATTGAGTGAGGTCCTCAAATATTTTCCACAGGATCTCATTATTTAGAAGAAAGGAAAGGGTTTTTAATAGAATAAATGATTTAAAAGATGTAAAAAATAAAAGAAGATAATTTAAGGGAGTGAGAGATTGAGAAACAATTCAGATATCTGAAAATCTGAATTTATCTTAATGGATTCTCTGTTTCCTAATGATTGAACATTATAAGAAAGATCATTTGTGATGTGGCCACTTTACACATGTCTCTTGATAAATCCCCTCACATCTACCATTCTTGCAGGTATTCTGAACCCCAAAAAATTAATCTCCATGAGGTAAGCTATTTGCCCAAGTTTAAATGGAAAAATGTTAGCATTCAAATCTAATTCTGACTGCTTCCAAAGCTCTTACTCTGTAAAGTAACACCCTTTGTTTATGTTTAACATAAAATTTATGCCAGTAGCAAATATTAAAAACATATTGTAGCTTTGATATTGTTTAAAACCATGAAAAGAAGGGAAATTGAAATGAACATGTTTCAGTTAAACTCAATAAAAACGTAATTTTAAATATATATATTATTGTAAAAGGATAATTTGCATTATTTACATGGTGTAAAGTAGATTATTTGGCAAGTATTCAAGTTATTCACAGGGGAAAAGCAATAGTATTTCACACTGTGGACAATTATTGACACAATGTGTACTTTTTTCCCTTAGTAATTCCCTGTTCCCCTTTGTCATATCTGCACAATTGTCACATCTGCACAATACAGAATAATTAAAGTACGTTAGCTGCATTGTGGAAAGGACATTTGGTTTTAATTAACATTAGACAATAAGAAAGGCAATTTGCCTTGTGTTATTATTCATTATTTGATGCACACATACACTCACACTTGTATACAGAGTCTACACACAAAAAAGCAACTACATGAAATGCTGCAAAGCCTCAGTCTGGAGTTATACTAGGTCTACGTAAAAAGATACAAAGCATTTTATGCAGAATTCATTTCTTCCCATAGACATCTTAGACAATGTGTGACATTCTAAAGTAAAAAAAATATTTTAAATCAGTAGTCAGTTTTATAATGATTATTTTAAAAGTGAGCTAGATAATCAACAAAGCTTCCTATATCAGAAAAACAGAACTCACTGGAGACTAAAATCACAATAGATCTTCATGTTAAGTTAGACTTTAAAGAAGCAAGAACAACCTGTTACCTATGACTTGTCTAATACATTTTAATGCAAAAAGAAGTTAATCTTATAATTGAGTAACATGTCAATCAAACTCATGTCATATAGGGTAGCAATGCATTTATATTTTCTGTGTAATAAACTAGTGTATTCTATTTCCCTGCTAGGAGGATATTGACCAAGTATATCAATAAGCTTTTGCTGCATAACAAACCACTCCAAAATTTAGTGGTTTAAAATAAAAACCATTTATTTAACTTATGATTCTATGAGCTGGCCTTATCTGGCCAAATGTCTCTGCTCTCTGTGGTCTCTCACGCTCCAGGAGGCCAGCTGGAACTTGTTTACATGGCAACTGTGCAAGATTCCAATAAAAGAGTGGAAGTGAGTCTGGACTCCTGAGCTTAGACTCAGAATTTTTGCATACTGTCATTTATACTGTAGTCTATTAATGTTAGCCAGTCAAGTTACACAGCCATACTCAAAAGAAGGAAAAAGAAACTCCACCACTTGATGGAAAAAAATTCAAAGCCACATTAAAGGATATGAACACAAGAAGGATTGAAGAATTGTGCCCAGAGTTTCAATCTTCTAGACCATGTTGGAAAACAATTTTTGTTCGTTAGATAATTCTTTTGACAAAGAAGTGTCCTTCAACCAAAAATAAGCATCAGAGGAGGTGTTAAGGCCTGAATAGAGAAAAAAGATTGATTCTCTACTCAGTAAAAGACAAATCTCATCTTCCTGCATCACGACTTTCAAACCGGGATATTGGCTTTTTTTTTTCCTCTGGCTTTAGACATGACTGAAACATTGGTTCTTCCTGAGTCTCGAGTCTGCTGGCCTTCAGACTGCAAATACATGATAAGCCCTCTTGGTCCTGAGGCCTTCAGACTTATATTGGAAATAAACCATCAGCTTTCTTGATCTCCAGCTTCCAACTCACACTGCAGACCTTGAGACTTGTTAGTTTCCATAATTGTGTGAGACAATTCCTTATAACAAATTACTAAACACACACACGTATTTATAATACATACACAAACACATACACAGAGCTCTATCTTCCTGGAGAATCCTAATACAAATGTATTTTAAATATTTTTATAATGATATTTTTTATCTTCCTATCTTCATTATTATGTTCTGCAAAGTAAGGATAACACTATTTCTGTGTAGCATTTATACAATATACTACTTTAGATATCTAAATTATTATCAGGTCTAAATTAATCTATGTCTTTTCTCTCTCTCTCTCTTTCTGTATATATACACATATACTGTATATAAATACATATATGTATATGATAAATATTCATATATACATATATGATTTATGCACATATATATGCATATGTGTATATAAATGTGTATATAGAGAGATGGATAAATAGAAAAATAGATATTTACACTTAAATGAGCCATTTGATTGTCAGATTTAATAACCAACATATTATTAAAATTCCAATATATTCATAGACTCAGATAAGGCATTCTATCTTTATCTTTTTACATCTTGAAATATTCTTCATTAACAGTAACTATTTATATGCATGAACATAATGGAAAAATATTAATCTATTCTAAAACATGCAAAATAGCATCCATGGTGAAATTTTATAAATTATTTTTGACAAGAATGACAATAAAATTTATGTTCTGAAATAACAAATTAATAAAAAGCAATGAAATGTGGGATAAAAGCATTAAGATTCATAAACACAGATATACAAATTTAAGGTTTTTTTTTAAATTTGAATACTCAGCACAGAATGAAAATAAGGATCAAAGTTATATTCTTCTAGATTTTGCCAGAAAAATATCTTTGACTAATTTCAAGTCTGTATGACAATGCAGATATTATAATAGTCATGGCTTCAGTGTACTTTGATGTGATATTGTTAGGTAGATAATGAGGGATTCTGGGTCTCCTAGGGACAAAAGTGGGTGCTGCTGCCCCCATCTTAGTTCTGCCCAGCCCTGATTCTCCATACCTGGGGGAGGAGGGAATACCCTACGAATCTGCCAATCAGAACTTGGCGGCCAGCTGCAGAAGAATGCGGAGGACTTTCTAGCCCACAGGCCAGGCCACATAGGTAGCATAAAGTCTGGAAAGTGACCTACAACCCACATGTGTAGGTAAGGCTCAGGTCACGTGACTCCCAACTGCCCAATCAGAGTGGTTCCATGGTGACCTCTGAACCACCAGTGAGGACCCTATCCAGACACTATAAAATAGGATGCAGACCACAGTCAAGCTCTTTCTCTTCATCCTTCTTTTTGCCTGCCCTGCTGCAACAACGGGCACGGTCGTCATCTGTGGCGTATGTACCATGCTCTGTAAACCTATATCTTGCTCTTGCCCTAAAATCCTATCTTTCTCTTCTCAATAAACCTCATTTTCATGCTTGCCTAACTTTGGTGTGTCTGGTCATTCTTCGACCATGAGTGCACCAAGAAATGACAGTTTCAGACTGAAACCTAACAGTATGAGTCAAAAATCCTAAATTCCATTAAAAATCAGAGATATTAATTCATTTAAGATTGGAGAGGAGCCCTATTTTTATCTTGATGATTTGTGTATCTGATCACACTTAAATGGTAATGCCTGTGTCCTTCAGCAATACCAATAGAGTAGTTGTTAGCAGCTGAAGCCCTTGTATCAGATGCTCCTGTGGTTAATTCCCTGTTCTGCACTTCAGAATTATTTTTGATAGTGAGATACTTCAGCTCTCTAGTGCCCAATTTTTTCATCTGTGGAATATGAGTATGAATCACACCTATTTTTCTGGTTATGAATAAATGAAAGCATTTATTTATTATAAAATTGGTGAAGAGTCAGCATTCAACTCAAGATGATTCAAAGATCAGATGAACTCTTGCTAGCTTTCCTACCTACCAGTGTGTACGTGTGTATGTGTGTGTGTGTGTGTGTGTGTGAGATTAAAAAATTCAGTAAATTTTTCTTAGCCTTACTTTGTTAAAAATGGGAAATAATAAATAATTACTTCATGGTATTATATACATACCTTAAGAAGATACTATGTATGCATACATCTAGAATGGTTTCTAATAAATGGGCATTAAATAAAAATTAGTTTCCTTCTTAAAAAAAAGAGTTGAGGCCAAATTGTAGTGGTAGACTATATTAGCATATATTAGCAGGATATGTAATAAGAGCAAGGCCATGTGGCCATGAACAGTCTATGACAGGCGCTATCAAATACCCATTGGACCACAAGGGTAATGTGAGTCTGGCATACTTGCCCAGAGCCCTACATACTGATCATAATTCAGTAGACACATACTATACTTACTAAGGGCATGCAGGCAGGCCTTCTGATTCTAAAACTTATAATTTTGCCCCCAATACATTTATTTCTCTTTTATTCATATACACACAAAACTCTCAATGAAAACATTTTGTTTCAAGCAAGCTTATAAACAGAACATTTTTAGTTTAAATTAACCTTTTATGAACACTGATTTCTACCTCATCCTACTGATCTTTTTTCACTGACCAGCATATGACAAAATAATCAGAATCTTTTAATAGTAAACATATTTCAAAGGAGGCCTTGAGAATTTATAAATTGAAGCATTTATCACAATATTTACATAGTTGAATATAATTGAAATTACTATCATCCAAAAATTATAGCCATTCCAAAGCAAAGAGTTTATGGGATTTATTGCATACTTGCACTCATTCAAGTTATTATTTTAAATTTCATTTGAATAATAAGCCCTGTTAAACACTTGACTTTAAGTCTTATATGAAAGGGTCCATCCTTTATGTTTATAAAAATTATTTTTGTTTCCATTTTAATTAGTGTTATAATTTTCAAGACAAATAATGCATATAAAAATATATTTCCTCTCCCATAAATTAAGTAACTATTAATTTATGAAAGTGATTATTTTTTAGGAAAAAACAACCAAAAGGGAATTATGATTAATTTTATTCTTTCTTTCTCAGCATGAGTTTTGTCTCCTTTTAACCATGCTCATAATTTTCCTAGCACTTTATTTCCCATCAGATTCATTTTTTAAATTAATTATTTTTAAAGAGCTATATAAATAGTGGTAACTTTTCAAGTTAAGATGACTAACAATGATGTAGCCCTCTTAAGCATTATTTGGGTTACTTAAAGTCTTATTTTCAAAATATGCTTATAATAGAACTAAAATTCAAAGGACATTAAGAAAGCCAAGAAAAGATATATGTAAACTTATTTTATCACATTTATAGATAACTTACAAAGCTACCCACAGCTTCATAAGGCAAGATAATTGCTTCCATTTCTTTTGGATACAGTACAAAAATAAGAAACAAAAATGTGCTTTTTTATTTTAAATGATCTCTCCCTCATTTTCTCTTGTACATGAAATAGAAAATCTTATTTCTCAATCTCAAGACGATGGAGATGAGGTTAGGTGAACAAAGCCAGAGGCAGAGATAAGCAGCTTTATTAGATTTTCCAGGGCCTCTGTAAGAATTGTTAGACGTGCCCAAGGTAACCAAAGTCTTCAAATACAGCAGTATTAAAAGAAGCCTTCACAAAGATAAATGTTTATTGTACATTTTCAACTAATAAGCAAGCTTCCTATAAACTAAACTTCAAGCTCAGCTTAATAATTAAGGGGAATAATTTCATAAACAAATAAAAATTGGGAAATTGATCTGTATTTTTTTTTTTTGGTTTTGTTTTGGATGAGATTTATCTCCATTTCATGATAAAAACAGGGGCTTAAAAATGTTATACCTCCTATTAAATCTTGTGCCACTCTCAGAAATATCTAAGAAAATAGGAGGGTGTAATGCAGATAACAATAAGATTTCTTCTCAATGAAAAATATTTTTATTTTTGTTAGCATTATAAATGTAAATATTTTCAAAGAAAAGCTGACTGAATTAATAGTTAATAAAATACTCTAATGTGAAAACATTCTTTATTCTGAAATCTTAGTTCATATTTTTACTGAATGTTTTTGTTGTGTTATGTCCTTTCCTGTAGTTAAATTCATTTTTCTCAAATCTTTGAAAGGATGTGTGCAAATAGGCCTTAACCAGTGAAACATTATTTTTTCTTCACGATAGCATTACTTTCTTATGTAGAGTATTATTTTTAAAAAATCCATTACTGCTAAATAAAAATCAGCTCCTATCTGGGCATCATTTGGCCTATATGTCACCTAGTTTGTAAAGTGAGCAAAACATTAAACAGTTACATGACATTTCTTTGCTTATACGATGTTCATTTTTTTCCTTCTTTCTTAAAAACCCAACTTTGTTTGTACCAGAAATGTGGAATTGCTCTCCCAACTTTTCTTGCATCTAGAGATAGCCCTTTGTGCATTGTTGCCAATGTGATAGAAGCAGGGAGATCAATAAGTCATCTTAAAGGAGGACAAAACCAATTGTTTTTCTTTTTTTCTCCTTGCAGTTACGAATATTTGAGCAGGAAGATAAAAAGACTGCATCATGAAGATGCCATACCAACCCTGGAGTCCTCTAAGTCCTTATTTGATAAACCAATAAATTCAGTTGGGTTAAGGCATGTTTTTACCCCATCCAGTGCACATCACATCCATTAGTTGTGAGAGGCAAAGTCATTACTTGTAACCAAAATATTTGTACCCCCATAATATCTTGAAATTTTAAAAAATTAATTTAATTTAAAAAGGCATACTTTTCTATTTCATGCAAGTAAACATAATCCTAATGGGTAAAAAGAAAGATATAAAAAAGCAAGAAGAGCAAGTGAAGAGCAGAAAAGGAAAATTTAATTGAATTTCTTGTCTTAACTAGAAAAATATTCCCATGCTCTATTCTCTATTGTTTATCTTGCACTCTCCAGACTTCGAGATCCTATCTCCCATTCACCTTTTATTTTTCCTGTGTTGTGTGTCCCAGGCTGTTTCTCTGCAGTTTCACAAAGCTGTCCTTGTGGGGGAGTGATCCACTTGTGTATAGCCAGCGAGTTCTTCACCTCCTTCTCTGGGAGCAGGGAGCCAGGAGGTCACTTTGACGTCACCATTTTTCCTCCCTCTCAAATCTATTTTTGATTGAATTGTATATGGCTGCAAATATTTGATAACTTTGGACTTACAAAAATGTCACATTTAATTTATTTAAAGTAAATTCACACATTTACATTTAGGGGAAATGTTAACCTTGATTATCTCCCATTATAATAAGAAACCCTAGTAATTATGATTTAAAGTTTGTGTCTTTCCTTATTTTTCAAAATGTGTAATGTTACCATTGCAGCTAGAAACATATCATATGTCTTCCTTTGCTGGGAAAATTTTCTGACTTTTAAATGGAAAATTCTGTCATCTATAAGAAAGTCTCAGTCACCATTTTCTAATAATTTGCAGGCAGCTTGGCACAGAGAAAAGGACTTGGTCTCTGGAATCAAGGAAAGGCAGGTTAAGATACTTGTTCTGCCATTGTGTGACCTTGATTCTCCTCAGTCTTGACCTCTCTGAATCTCATTATTTCCATTCTTTGTTAAGAGGACACTAGAACCTTCCTCTGGGATTAAAATGAGTAACAGAAACACAATGCCTAAACCTGTGCCCAGGACAGTGTAGGCACTCCTTCTCACTGACTAAATTTGTAAGTACTGAATACATCCTTGATGTAGGCCATGCCCTCTCTTCACAATTTATTTTTTATTTTTTCTGCTAATGTAGAAATGCTCTAGATATGACTTTGTAGATTGCATTTATTACAATAAAACCCATCTTATATTCTCTAAACTGGCATTTCTTGTTTTGTTTTTTGTTTAATTTCTTTTCTGCTAAGAGCAAAGAATACAGAACAAAGAAAGACAAAAGTAGCAGCATTGCAATTAACAAAATAAGCCTCACATTGTATATGCAGACCCTGAGATCAGCAGAGGTTAGCCACACAGGTTTCAGAATTCTGAGAGCATGAATCTGGAATTCTTTTGTGCCGAGGTTTTTCGAGGACTCTTAGTGTTTCCCTATCTAGAGCCATAAACTATGAAGATTATTTTATAATTAAATATTTCAACCATTTTATTACCCCTACTATAACTCAAAGCTGATATATTTAGTGATCATCGTGTGCTAATTGGTATATTAATGTCCAGTTTTAGTCTGAAATGTTGGTTCTTGGTGCACTCGTGGCTGAAGAATGACCAGACACACAAACACCAAAGTAAGGCAAGCACAAAAATGAGGTTTATTGAGGAGAGAAAGATACTATTATAGGGCAAGAGCAAGGTATAGTTTTATAGAGCATGATACAGATGATGACCAGGCCCACTGTTGCAGCAAAGGGAGAACAAATGGAAGTTTACAAAAAAGGGTACTTGGTTTTGGTCTGCATCTTGTTTTATAGTGACAGAATAGGGACCTCCCTCATGGTTCAGAGGTCACCAAGGAACCACTTTGGTTGGACAGTTGGGAGTCACATGACCTGAGTCTTAACTGCACATGCAGGTTGTTCTAGGTCAATTTCCGGACTCTACGGTACATATGCAGCTTGGCCCATGGGCTAGAGAGTCCTCTGCATTCTCTTGCAGCTGGTGTGCTAAGTTGATTGGCAGATTCATAGGGTGTTCCCTCCTCCCCCAGATATGGAGAGGATTAGGGTGGGTCAGGATCAAGATGGGGGCCACAGCACCCACTTTTATCCACAGGAGGCCCGGAATCCCTCACTATCTACCTAATATTAAGGCATTATCCCATTTAATCATCACAAGAGCCTTATGAGTTAATTACATCATTATCATTTTAAAGATGCAGAAACTGAGGCTTAGGGAGTTTAAAAAAATGATAGTGTCAGAATTTTAACCCAGGATTATCTGACATCATAGCAAGTAAGTGCTTAGTCATTGTACTATACTCACACTCCTACTACAATTGAATTTTTGGATCCTGTATGAAAGCAGTATATTTCTCATTCAGAAAAGCTGTTGAATTTATCAGAAGAAATCAGTTTTCTAGATTTTTGTTTATTATTTTAGAACTAGTTCTAAAAAGTAAATGTATGCAGGATCTTTATTTTTATATTCCAAGGAAAATAATGAATTGGAATGTTGCTTAGAAAGGAAGGTATAACACAGTCTGGCTATTAAAAAAATTCTTAAAAAATATCTATTAAATTTACGAAGATATAAACTAAGTTTAGCATAAAACAAAATTGTCCTGTTTCTATTCTGTTCTTTAAGATTGATTTCTAAATAAAAGCTGCTATTGAAGCAACTCTCCATAACAACTAAACCACTTTGCAACTCTTCATATCACTAAATCTCTGGATCCTACAGTTTAAAAAAAAATCAATCTATGCTACTTATTTTTATTAATGATCATATTGTTAGGTAGATAGCAAGGGATTCTGGGTCTCTTAGGGACGAAAGTGGGTGCTGTGGTCCCCATCTTGATCCTGCCCACTCTAATCCTCTCCATACCTGGGGGAGGAGGGAACACCCTATGAATCTGCCAATCAACTTAGCAGGCCAGCTGCAAAAGAATGCAGAGGACTCTCTAGCTCATGGGCCAAGCTGCATATGTACCGCAGAGTCTGGAAATTGACTTGGAACAACCTGCATGTGCAGTTAAGACTCAGGTCATGTGACTCCCACCTGTCCAACCAAAGTGGTTCCTTGGTGACCTCTGAACCACGAGGGAGGTCTCTATAAAACAAGATGCAGACCATCACCAAGTCCCATTTTTTGTGCCCTTCCCTTTGCTCTCTCTTTGCTGCCACAATGAGCCTGGTCATCATCTGTGGCATATGCATCATGCTCTCTAAACCTCTACCTTGCTCTTGCTCTGTGATCTTATCTTTCTCCCCTCAATAAACCTGACTTTCATGCTTGACTTACTTTGGTGAGTCTGGTCATTCTTTGGACATGAGCACACCAAGAACCAACCTTTCAGACCAAAACCTGTCAATACCAGGATAGTTTTTAGAATTTAGCTGATAGAAACTACTTAATACACATATTTTTTGATTATCCTATGCATTAACTTGAATGTACAACTCTGCACCTCTGAGTTTTCTGAGGAACCAGGATAAAAGGGATATTGGGTTGTTGCCAAGTCCTGATATGGTAGTAAATGCAGAAACTTCTTTCCTTAAGGTAACTCTAGATTTTTTTCCAAGGGATTCTTCTTGGAAAAGTTTTAGACCAATGTCCTTGTCCTCCTCTATGCCTATGAGTCAATCTTGAGAAAGAAGATTATCTGCCACTGTCACAAATATAAAGAAATATAAAGAAGTACAATACAGTATGAAGAGGCCAAGCCATGTGATCCAGCCAGGCCTTGCCATTTGTTAGCTGTGTTTCCTCAGTTTTGTTCTCTGTAAAGTGGTGATAATAACGTCTGAATTACAGGAGTGTTATGGGGAGAAATAGATAAGAAAGGTAGAAACATTTATCGAATAGGTAATACATGCCAAGTATTATACTTGTACTATGGTAACTCATTTTTATAAATAGAAAAGCCAAAGATCAGAGACATTGTGTCATTTGCTTATGGTCACATGGCTATGGAAGAGAGGAGGTAGGATTTAATCCCAGATCTTTGAGATTCTAAAGACCATGTTCCTCATCACTATGCAGAGTAATGTATAGCACAGAGGGGGCTTTCCTGCCACAGTTAAAGTTTAACACTGACAACAAAGGCTGCTTTACTCATGGAAGAAAAATGATAACAATATCCCTGTTGACAGAGAAGAGCCAGAAGTCTCTATCAGGGTTTGAGCTAATTACAAAGACCATTGGATTACTTGGCTGAAAGATTATGGCTCAGGGAAAAAAAAAAAAAAAAATTAAACACATAAGTTTAGGACATTAACTATCTAAATCTCTGTTTAATTTATTTATGGTAATCACTTTAAATTTTAATTTAGTTTTCTTGTTAAAATTTAATATAACCATAAGATCTTCTCTGGTAGAGTGCCTATTATTTAAAAACAATGAAAAACAGTTTATTCATATTATTAAGTGGCTGACGCCAGGAGAATTTATGCACTTTATCCCTGTACATATCTGTTGCTGTGAGAGGTTCATACCTTCCTTCTATTCCTCATCTTCATTTGGCTCTGAGTAACCTGTTTTCCAACTTAACTCCCACATGCCCTGAATTCAGGAATTCCCTCCTGTGCCTTCTAGAACTCATGAACTATCATCAGTTAAGAGATCCCCTAAGAATTTAGGTTCTTCTCTGTTTCTCCTGCAGCATCCTTACGGCATAAGTTTGTTGATATTTGTTTATTTATGTATGTATTTATTTTGCTTGTCTGTTTCCCTAATCCCTCAAACCTCTGAGTTGGCAGTGGGTTGATACTCCTCTTTGATACTTCAAACTCATTCTCCATTTCTCCTCTCTCAAAAACAAAGCTCTCCAGCTTTGAATTACATGCCATCCACTCTACATTCACTAAATATCCACTTTAGGATCACTCCTCTCTTTTAAAGTTCCCTGCTCACCATCGCTGTCTGCGACACTAGCCCTGTTATAAATCTTGGTGCTTTTAAAGTCCTGGTACATATGTAACTGATTCTTTCTCTGTCCTACTTGAGCCATTCATGTCATACCAAACATAGGCTTTCTAGTCTAGTCGTAAATTGGAATCATCTGGGGAGCACTTGGAAAAACTATGAAAGCTCAGGACCTACACTGGAGCTTTGTGATCTGCCTTAATTTTTTATAATTTACAAAATTATCAGGAGTCACTGACAGTCACATTATCTATTGCTGCTACTATAATCTCAAACTCAAGAATCCCATACTTCAACGATGCCACTTGATTCTAGCCCCGTCCTTCTAATGCTCCACATTGAGTAATCCTTTGACTTTCATCAGCATCCGTCTATCACACTGCTGATTTTTATTATTCCTCACAAGTCTGATATCTTTTCTTCATTCCCACATAGCAAAAACTCCATGGTCCATGATTTAAATCACTCTTTTCCACTTACTCTCATTTCATGTCACAATCTAGCAAAATCCTCTGTTCTTGTTAATTCCATGTTCCTTCTACTTCACGAATGAAGCTGCCCGACAGAACATGGCTGAATAAAATCACAGTTGGTCAAATTTAAAATTCATGACCACTAACCTAAACTCTGTAAGACCAGGAATTTCTTTTGTTTACTGTTATATCACAAATCCCTAGAGGAGCATTTAGAATATAGAAGAAGCACAATAAATACTTTTTGAATAAATGCATAGTATGGAATTGTCTACTACTGTAGCCCAGCAAAGCTGTTTCCATTTTCTGTTTTACTAGTCTAGTGTTTATTACTTTATTTCTTTCTCTCAAAACACCAAATAACATCCTAAGCTAATGATTTGCTTATCATTTCTTTGAAAAAATACATAGGACAACTACAGGAGAACATAAGCTCCTACTAGTTCTACCTACCTACATCCATCTGAACCCATATACTCAGCCTTTCTTCTTGTGACTAAGGAGCAGTTTAACTCCTTAAATTATGCACTAGTTTCCATCCCTTTCCCAGCTATGTCACAATCTTTCTCTGGATCACATATATATATATATATATATATATATATATATATATATATATATATATTTTTTTTTTTTTTTTACTCGCTACTGAATCAATCCAGCCAGCAATATCACAAATAATTTCTTTTAAAAAAATTTCTCCCTTGACCCTTATATTGCATCTAAAGACCAACCACATTGTTCTGCAGTTTTGGATCACACTGTCTTGAAAGAGAGTTTTAGTCTCAAATTCCTTTTCTCACATTCTCTTTTGAATTTTGCCCAAACAGAATTTTATCTTTACTACTTTACTGCAACTACTGTTAGGAAAGTACCCACTAACCTCCATTTGCTAAAGGTTTGGTCAATTCTCAGAACTTTCTTTACTTGATC
>CM052439.1:114067813-114118279 GCA_028533085.1 Varecia variegata
GCCCAAACAGAATTTTATCTTTACTACTTTACTGCAACTACTGTTAGGAAAGTACCCACTAACCTCCATTTGCTAAAGGTTTGGTCAATTCTCAGAACTTTCTTTACTTGATCATCAGCAGAATTTGACACAGTTGATCATGGTCTCCTCTAGAAAACACTTTCTTTGCTTGACTTCTAGGACACTATACGCTCTGTTTTTTCCTCCCTCCTGTCACTGTTTGTCTTCACAATCTTACTGCTAATCCCTTCTCCTCTTTCAGATATAGAAACCTTCAGAACTCAGTCTATGTTATTACCTTGGTGATTTCACATCAACATGTGGCATAAATATTATCTACATTGTGACAGCTTTTAGAATTGTATGTTCAGCCAAAACATCCCTCCTGAGCTCTTATATCCAGCTGCCTGGTCAGTGTTTCCACATCAGCAAAGAAGAATCATCTCAAACTTCATAGGTTCTAAATCGAACTCCTGATCTTCCCCCTGACCAAGCCTGTTCCAACTAAAATATTCTCCATCTCAATAAATGGCATCTTCATATATTCAGGTTCTTGGTCTAAATTCCTTGCTTAATTCTTTATTCCTTTTCTATACCCAATCCAATAAAATCTTCTAGCAAATCCTGTTGATGCTATAATACATTCTGACAACTTCTCTTCATCCCCACTGATATCATTACTTTGAACTATTTCTTATTTTTGTCATAACATTATCCTTCTGACTTGTTTTCCTATGCCATCCCTCACTCCACATTAGCCAGAGTGATTATGATTACTACAAGCCAGATTTGTGTTTGAAACCCCACACACAGGGTTTAAGCCAAAATCTTTACAATAGCTTACATGTCCCCCATCATCAGATTTCCTTTACAACTTGACCTAATTTTACCACTCAAATAATCTTGGTGAGCATTTCCAACTAGCTTCCTTGCTCTTATTAAATACTCCATGCATGCCATTATTTTCACTTTCTGGTCCTTCTGCCTAGAATATTCTTTCCACAAATATGTACCTGGCTTGTTCTCTCAGCTTCTTCATGTTTTTGATCAAGTATCACCTTCAAGGAGACCTTCCTTAACCAAGACATATAATATTACAACCCCACATCCACCCAACACTCTCTTTCCCCTTTGACGTTTGATTTTTTTTCCTCCAAAGCATTAGTCATCACCTGACTTGTCATATGTCTTTCTTTAAGACAAAGAAAAACACAACAATTTATTCATTTATTTTTTCTATCTACCACTGTAATAAGAAGGTAAGCCTTATTATGACAGGAATTGCTTTTCTGTTTTGCCTATTTTCACTGCTTTATTCCTAGCATCTAGAAGGGTATGTGGCATAACAAGAGTGTTCAATCTATTCAGTGAAATAATGAACCAATAGATTAATTTTGTCTGCATAATTTATTTATTATTTAACGTAATTTATTTATTATGGGAAAACATGAAACCTGAGTTTGAAAGTTTACTATTATGAGAAAAAATAGAGATGTTTTAGATTACTCTAATATTTCTCAATTGTGAAATACTGGGTATTCAATTGATAGACTGTGAGTGATAATTAATATATAAAAAAGGAATCCAGTCCTGAAATGTGAAAAATTCTTGGAGCCAAGACATATCTTTTTTAGTTCAGAAATGATATATTAGCAACTGTACAGGAAGATAGAATTAACATTAGAGAATTTTTTAAAATGAAAAACCAAAATCCTCTTTTCAAGAACAAATAATAACAAAATGAAAACTTTTTACATATCTGCAATATATGTCACAAAAAGTTTATAAACTTATGCAAAAGCCTTTGAAAATGATTATATGCAATAGCAACAATAAGGCAATATATGTAACCTAAACATTAGTACCCCCTAATATGCTGAAATTAAAAAAAAATAAAATAAATCTACATTAAAAAATGTGGGTAAAAAATTCATATGGAAAGAAAATACAGGGTGATCAATATACACACATATAGTTATTTGACCTAACAAGTAACCAAAATAAGTTTAAATGATTCTCCCCATCATATTGAAAATGATTAAAAGTATAGACGATGCTCAATTTATACACAGGGATCAGTCTACGAAAAAGCCCTGACAAGACTAAGTTTAACATGTCCAGGGCATGAAAGCAGGCCAGGGCTTCTGGAATGCACTAAATCAAAGAGACAACTCATTTAGGCCATCGTAGACTATGAGATAGTGTATTTATTTATTTAGAAGTGAAATGAGAATATTCTTAAAGTTGTAAGCAGACAAATGACAAAATTTGTTTAAACATTTCAAAGATCACCATGACTGCTGTGTGAAGATTTATATAGTAGTATGGATTAACCCAGAGACTTGTTGATGAGTTTATATCAATATCTTTATCTATATCTACATATCTATGTCCCATTATGTAAGACTGTCTCAGTGTCAAGCCACTATACCAAATCCCTAAAGGTACGAGGCAAGAAATATGAATGTGAGAATCGGGCAATGTTCAAGAAACATGAAGCAACCCTCTCAGTCTATCTTTTTTTTTTCACTTTTGATAAAGATACAGTTATAGAAACCATTATGGGTTGAACTGCATCCTCCCACAAAATATAGGGTGAAATCCTAAGTACCCTGGTACCTCAGAATGTAACAAACAAAGGTTTCGTATTTCTAAGCTCCAGAACTGTGAGATAATAAATTTTGCTTTCGTTAAATCAGTCAGTATGTGGTACTTTGTTTCAGCAATCCTAGAAAACTAATACAGGTTTTGATACTGAAAAATGGTGTGCTGTGATAACAAACATCAGAAAATGTGGAAGTGGCTTTGGAATTTGGTCATGGTTAGAGACTGGAATAATTCTGAGATGCATGATAGAAAAAGCCTATATTGCATTGAAGAATCTGTTAGTGCAACCATGAATGTTAAATGTCATTCTGCTGAGGAATGAGATAGAAATGAAGACCATGTTACTGAAACCTGGAGGAAAGATGTTTCTTGTTAAAAGCGGCAGAAAGCTTGTAGCAATGAACTTGAATATTTAGCTGAGAAGATTTCCAAGCAAAGTGTTGAAGGTACAACTTTCTTTCTCCTCACTGCTTACAGTGAAATGAAAGAAGAGGTAAATCAAAGAAGGAACTGTTAAACAAAAATAAACTAGCACTTTCTGGAAAATTCTGTGTATACAGATAGTGTACTTTGTAAACAGTGCCAAAAGTGTGGCTGGACAACACATTTGCTAAAGAGATTAAGTGTGTTACTTAACAGATCTAATCAACCACTAAGCAGAAGCCAGGAATAATGATGTGATTATCCAGGAAACATCTGTAAAGGACCGTCTTGCCTGCTGTCTTGGTTACCAGTGAATCACATGGGAAGCTGACTAAGATTTTGAGAATTTTGTAACAGCAGAAAGACTACTAGCTTGAACTGAAGGGAACAGAGATGGGATAAAATGAAAAAAGAATGACTCCAAGGCAGAGCTATGCATGCAAAGGTTTGGGCTGCCAAGACCTCTCAAGTTCCAGGGGCTGGGGCTGATGCCTAAGGCTGGGCGGTCAGAACCCCCCATGTTGGTCCAGAGAAAACATTGCTCAACTACAAATAATTATCCTAAAGCCTTAAAACCTAGTGTGGAATTTGCTCTTCTGTGTTGCCAACTTACTTTAGACCAGTGACTCTTTTCTTCCTTCGAGTGTGTCTCTTCGGGAATGGAAATGTCCGTTTTATGTCAATAACTTGTTTTCTGGTTTTATAGGTCTACAGATGCAGATAGATGATTTTCTCCCAGGATAGAGTATATGTTGAATCTTAAGCATACTTGATTTAGATGATATGTATATGAGAATTACAGTTGATGCTGGAATGAGTTAAGACTTTTGAGAAGTTGGGATGAAGTGGACATATCTTGCATGTAGACAGGAAGTGAATTGGGGGAGTGGTGGGCTAGTGAGTGAACTCCTATGGATTGAATTGGGTGCACCCCCCACAAAAAGATATATTAAAGTCCTAACTTCCAGTACTTCAAAATATGAACTTGTTTGGAAATAGAATCATTGCAGATGTAATTAGTTAGGATAAGGTCATACTGGAGTAGGGTGGGCCCCTCATTCAATATCATTAGTGTTCTTGTAAGAAGATGGTCATGTGAAGACAGAGTCACATAGAGAGCACCATGTGCGATGACAAAGACAGAGTGGTTTTAGAGTGTGAGTTTCACGCCGAAAAATCATTAACCTGCCATTCTGCTTCTGTAAACCTGGTTGCTCCTGCTTGCTACCCTCAACACAGAAATTCCTAAGTGACTACAACACCCATGTTCTGCGTAAAATGATTACAGCTCCCACGTTTTGCGTGAAGCGATTACAACCCCCATGTTTTGGGTAAACAAGATATGGCCCAGAGCCCAAACTGCCCAGATCCTGTTACAGCAAAGATAAGAAAATAATATAATGCTTACTCAAGGCTTTTTGTACACATGCTTGCTCAATCTTAATAATTTTCCACCCACAAACTTACAATATCAAAACTTTCCGTTTCAAAGCCTTGCTGCTGCTCTTTGTGCCATCTTTGGGCGGTGCAGAGGGTAGTCGCTGGCCGGCTAATAAAGATTCCTGGAATGGACGTACTTGAAGATCTGACTCGGGGTGTTGGGGGTGAGGGAGGGGACGGGTGTTTACCTACATGATGAGTGCGATGTGCACTGTTGGGGGAATGGACACCCTTGAGGCTCAGTCTCAGGGGGTTGGGAGGGGCATGGGCAATATACTTAACCAGAACGGTTGTACCCCCATAATAAGCTATAATAAATAAAAAAAAAAAAAAGAAAGAAAACAAGGTCTAGAAGGTTAAAAAAAAAAAAAAAGAAGTTGTGAAATGAAGAGGTAAATAAAAATAGTAAAATTAAAACCATAGAAAGAATAAAAAAAAAAATTCCTGATTTGGCTCAATTCGGTCTTTAGGTGGTCATTTCTTGAGTCTCAGACCATAACAAGAGAGATTAGAAGTGTGCAGCTGCAACCCAAAGAATGCCAATAATTGCCAGCTACCCACAAGAAACTAGAAGAGACAAGGAAGGATTCCTCTATAGATTTCAGAGGGAGCATGGGCCTTCCAATATCTCAATTTCAGATTTCTGGCATCTAGAACTGTGATGTAATACATTTCTGTTTAAGCTACCCACTTTGTATTACTTTGTTACAGCAGGCCTAGGAAACTGTTATAGAAATGTATATTCTTCTGTTTAAAAAAAAATAGTATGAGAAAGATGATGTATACTAACTGACATGCAGTCTTAGTTGCAGGAACCAATAGGAGTATGTAATTTTTGCCTTTTAAGAATACCAAATAAAACCTTCCTTTATCATTTAAATCTTCATCCAGTACAATCAAATGTCATGGGAAAGAACAACATCTGATTTGCCTTACCTGAAGTTTTGCTACCTGGCTTTATTATTCCAGGTTAATGTAATTCTTATCCTTTGGATTATTAAAACCATCGCTATTTTATTATCCTGTTCTGCTGATGGAAGAGTAACAATGCATTAATGACCAAGAAAACTAAGAGAGTATTTAATTATTCTCTTCCACTTAAAGTAAAACTCAACCATTTTATGTTTGAGCAATACTGACAAAATCAGTACTTAAACTGTTAGATGTATGCATTAGATTTCAGTGATTTTGGCATAATTTCTCTGTTTTCCTAACTGTATTCCAATATTTCACTTAATTTTAAGAATTGTCTATGTTATAGCTTCAGAAATAAACATTGAAAGTCCCACCTAGATGGTCATGGCCATTCAGTTTTAACTGGCTTCCTATCAAACACTAACTGCTGTCCATTGTACTCTCATTCACAACCATCATGGCAGGTAATTTCCTATTAAGAATTACTCACTGTATCTTCTTTGACTCCAGAGGAAAACTTTTGTTTTTCTACCAAGAAAATATGCAATGTGATTGGCAATGTGATTTTCATCAAAGGGAAAAAGTTTATATAGACTAAATGTGTAGCACTGCAAGCAATTAATATTCAAAGTGGCTGTATAAATGAAAGGATAAATATTAATTCAACTTATTTATTTTCAATTGTTAAGGGAAAATCTTTTTACAACTGAAGCATTTTATTTGTTTTGGTTTCAAATTCATTATTCTCATAAATTTGCTTTTATCCATGTGAATATTGATTTGGGTTTTGTTTTTGTAAAAAGAGAGCAAATGCACTTAAGTAAGAAAATCAAAGAATTTACAGCCCCTAGAAAAGTAAAGAAAATAAATGAAAAGAATATAAAACCAAGTCCCAGTGCAAAATCCATTTATGCTATGGTTGAAAAGTACTTTGTAAATGAAAACATACTATTTATAACACCTATAAAAAGAGAACAACATTTGTAGAAACTATTTATTTGCCATGCCTTAATACTTACTGGGGGGGGAAGGTTTATGGGTTTTTCTCAGAAGATGCCAGCTCCTCTCTGTCTGGCCTGCTATAAACTGTTGGTAATTAACAGGCTGTCAACTGCTCCTCTAAAACTTCCATGCTTCTAGTTCCCATGAGTGCCACCTAATATAACCCCCAGGTTTCAAATGCCCACATCCACACTGTAAAAAGAAGAGCCATATTTACTTGCTTACATGCTGGTCTCTGATTATCAGCATCTCTAAAATTATTTGGGGTATATGTTAATAATTCTAAAATTATTTGGGGTATATAAATTCTCCTTTGCTTATGATTGCAAAAACATATCCACGGAAATAACATCCTCCCTAAAAATCAGTGCTTATGTATACCATGGGTCCATGAATATACTTATCTTTAAAATTCCAGGAATAAAGGAAGCATCTTTCTCAGAATTCTATATTATTTATTTTCTTTCCTTGTTGATTCTTCCCAGCCCACCGCAGGCCTCAGCTATCCCCTGGGGAACAACAACTGCAACCTGACGTATCTCCAGGC
This sequence comes from Varecia variegata, assembly GCA_028533085.1. Taxonomy (NCBI): domain Eukaryota; kingdom Metazoa; phylum Chordata; class Mammalia; order Primates; family Lemuridae; genus Varecia; species Varecia variegata. The sequence continues at coordinate 114,074,748 of CM052439.1, forward strand.
ACTGACTACTGTCATCCTCCAGTGCCTGTCACAGGGGAATCCTAGGGGGTCATTTGTACCTGCATAGCTTCTCAAACATAAAGACCTTACAATTGGAAGTATTTTATACTATGAAATATTTTGCTCCATATAGTTAGAGTTTATTCTTTAGGGGTTCAAAATATAAATGTGGAGAAACAAGACACAGAGGAGCCAGGCTATAGATGTAACCCCTGTCTTGTTGTATTACTGATGTTGTGTTTCAAATGTCAGTTGTTCGGTGGGCTGTAGGAACATCTATTTGCACAAGTTCACAAGGCAAATACGGATATAGATTACAAGCTAAATAAAAAATACCAATTAATATCCTATCCTGAGTTAATCTGTGACCCTTTTCTCCACTTCTATTGCATTTTATGGGGATGAACTACAGTGTGAAGTGAGCTGCCCATGATATAAAGAGATCCATATTTTCACAAAACAAACAATTAAGTAATGGGATATGATTCAAAATGTGAATATAATGATATAATTATACTCCCAGGGCATTTACAAGGCTTGATATGAACTCAAATGCTTCTAAACTCTAGGAGGATGATTAATATATTTAATATGGCAACTTTAACCCTCACATTTGCCACATTTTAAATACAAGTACAATTACATTATTAGAAATAAATATTATATCCAGAGATAAAGAAGATAATTAGGCAGTCTAAAGGCTGCAAGGGCGACACAAGAATTCGAAACGGATTTTGCTAAGATTATTAAATATGGATTTAATTAATTTGGTATTAGAGAATTCACCTTCCCATTAAATTGTACTGTGATTCACATATATAAAAAAGTGACAATCCTGCAGAAATTATTGAATTAATAGCCTAGAATTTCACCCCTAAGAAATACTTACCCCTATTCCTCACTATAATGTTATACCACTACACACAACTGCCTTAGGTTTTAGGGTCTACTTGCTGAGAAAAGAGTAAATTTCCTCTGTTCCCTTATTGCAAATCTTTCCATCTTATCTAGAGCATTTCTCATGGCTCTAGGCCATAAAGCACTCTTGAGGGAGGGGTAGAACACTATGTAAACAAACATACTTTCCTGAAAGAAAAGTCCCTGAAGTTTTGTGAGCAATTTTCCTACTTTGTGCAGATTTATCTTTTATTATTACTCCATAGTATAATTTCACAAAGAAATGAAATAAAGTGGTTTAGTTCTTTTAGCACATTTAGTGTATGTCTATCTGTAATCTGTAAGCATGCCTACACTTCTGTTTTTCTATATAACTCTGTATACATTAAATAATGATTGTGATTGCAATATTATATTTCTATGACAACACTATCTCTTAACTTTTCTTGTTTCTTGATAATATAACAGAAGAAGAAAATACTGATCATCTCCTTCAACTTTCCCCTTCATTCCAGATCTCCTTCAGCAGTGTCCTTGGCAAGGGTTTACCCCAATTCCCCCAGAATGGTTATACCCTATGGCAATGCTTCCCATTCTTAGACAACTTTACCAGCATGCTTGTTTTCTCCTCAGAGGGTCCTGCAATCTCTCTCACTGTAGCTTTTACTTATTGATCTCAGATCAATTTTGTTTATATTGTGACATCATGAATTTTCAGATAGTAAAAACTAAAATTAAATCCTTAGGTCTATATGTTAGGAAGGTCTGTCATTATTTGGAGAGGTAATGCCTCCTGGATCATCATCCTTCTGCTGATTAGATCAGTACAAACAGAGGTGGGTTATAATGGCTCATTTCTTGATACTACCTGCTAAATTTAACCTTAAAATATGCTTCAGACACCTCCTTTCCCAAAGAATACTTATAAAAAACTTAAAAACCAAACACCGTTGAGTTTCTCTTTATCACTGGAGCTCAAAGTACAGCAATGTTAACTGCACATTCCTTACACTTCTATGCTATAATCAGGTGCTGACATTGATCTTATATAGGACAGAGAACTAAAGCAACTTTTCCAAGGTGACATTTGATAAAGCAATTTTCTGCATAATAAATGTCAGGTGCAGAGGGAAAAAAATGAAAAAGCTAAGGACATCTAGTTTTTAAATTCAGTCCCTTACCTAAACTATGAAAGTTTTGCAGCTTATGCTATTTCTGATATCAGTTTCCAAATAGTAATGTAATAGATATTACTTTAAGAGTAAACTACTGTGGAGGCAGTCCAATTTATTGGTTCACTTCATTTGGTGATACTGGCATTTGTTGTAATTTCTAAAGGAAGATTAAGGAGGAATAATATCTGACTAGGTGGAGATCAAATTAAGTTATATGGCAAATCAGCGCAAAGGGAAAACATAACTTTGGTTGCTTTTAGTTTTTGTTGCTTCTGCTTTTTTTTTTTTCACCTATTTTGACTCATTTAATTTTCTCAAAATGTCATAGGTGAACCATGAAACTTAATGAAGTTTTGTAATCTCAGATATTGTATTACTATGCATATTACTATATAAAAATTTTTCTGAGGCAGACTCTTGGGTTCACTGCTTTCTGAAATGAACTTCAGGACTGTCTTGGATCTTAGGATAACTTAAGCCAGGACAGTTGAGAAATAGATAGATGACAGCAGGTATTTACTACCTGAGTAGTTAAATAGATATTTCAGGCCAATTTTCTTTTCACGGTGCTTCGCCAACCCAACAGTAACTTATAAGGTGTATCCATCGATTAATTCAAATTGCACATCAGGATGAACAAAATATTATTTCATCAGTTTCTATAACAGACATCTAAAATGTGACACTGCCTCTTAAAAAAGGGAAAGTGCTTTGTGAAGATATTTTTAACTTATTTTAATCAGAATTGTTTTTAAAGAAATCCTAAACAATAATTTACTATTTTAAATGGGTAATTAAATACAATGATAAATTTTTGTATTAAATATAGTCTGAATATTCTCATTTCTCTTTTGAAGATAATAAATTTGAAGCCTATTACACATATATAAGTCATAAGCATGCATGTGTGTATTGTATAGATTCTATGATTATTTTAAATCTTTGTTAACTGTTATTCATATCAATATGTTTTTAAATCCATTATGCTAGGAAGGCTGTTACTGATCTTACATTAATTGTTCTGCTAAAAATTATTGGTGGTATAATATATATCAATAGCTGGATTAAGTATTAAATTCTGAATGGGTGGCAAAAGTGCTGGATTCCTAGAATAAAAATTCAGTTGTTTTGTATTTTCATTTGCTATTTACAGCTAGAACACAAATTCTGGGATATATATAGAAATCTCGGCTTCTTATCTGTGCCCATTATAAGCCACACAATTTTGAATTTTGACAATCTTTGTTATCTTTATTTTCATTTTACTATAATAACTAAAAATTTCCTAATTTTATAATAGTAAACTAATATGATAATAAAGAGTAACACATAGAATATTAAATGCACCATTTAAATATGTGACAATGATCATTGTAATGTCTCACAACTGTATTGTTAATTTGACTAATTTCATAAAGTTGACAATTTTAATTAATATGCTTTGTATTTCTAGTACTCACTAGCTAAGAAATTCTTTTCTGCTTCACTAGTTCAGGTACAAAAATGGTTTGTGAACAAGATGATACAAGAATAAAATGTTCATAAAACACTGAAATGCATAAATGATGTTTTAAAACTACAATATTACAAACTATTCTTTAAAAAAGGACACAAATGAAGAATAGTTACATCAATAAATTGCAGGGAATTAAATAACTGGTCACAATTTCTGATTTTTATTCTGATTAAATATCAGTAATATTTTTCAAGTTGTGAGAGTTTTTTATCTTATCTTTCATATAAAAGATGTATGACTGGATGTTACTTATTTCTACTCATTGATTTTTCAGTACTGCCAATTTATATTTGCATTCAGTCATTTCTCACCAAAGCATTTACCTGTCCAGAGGTCACAGATGGTATACTGAGCCACGAGATAAGACTACAGTGCCCATGGTAGCTAACTAGATCATATGGGGATTAACCCCTCAGCAATAATTTGCTCCATTCAATCTTGTAAAATATTAAGCCCAAGAAGCATGTTAATAAGAATTATCTCTAAATTTAGGCATAGTTTAATAAAGCTACTTAGCAGTAATGATGTTGACTGTTTTGACCTTCTTGTTAAACTATTAATATTGTAGGGCATTAGATAATCGTATTTGAAAGAATAGCTATTATCTCATAGAAATAAGTGATTATATATTAGATATTTAGCCCTTTTAATGCTGGCCTTTAATTCAACTAAATTATTGATTTAAATCCAAATTCTGAGAAGTTAATCAAATTATTTTCAATTCCCCTAAAATAACACAGAGGATGCTTTATCTTTATCTTACAATGAATGCTTGTTGATCTTTAACATGAAAATTATTACTCTGAGGAAAGTGTGACAGAAAATGAATGTATCTAATTTTCTTACTCAAAAGCATTTATATAAGTGTTAAATTTTTGAATCACTGATAGGACAGCAAAGTTTATGGTATAGTTAAACATAATTTCCTTTTCATAGCTTAAAATAAGGTAAAAATCCATTCAAATTTATATTTTAATGATACTAATATATTTTTTGGAAACTTTCTATTTCAAAAAATGTCTAAAAGTAAGGCAAAGTTGAAAACATTGAAAATGCAAGAGGTGGAATTATTCATACAATTGTATAGGTCATTCCTACTGATTTCTTTAGATAATAATATGTTTTTAAAAGAAGCACACATATTAGTTTCCTAGGGCCCCTGTGACAAATTACCACAAATTGAGTGGCTTAAAGCAATAGAAATATATTCTGTCATGGTTCTGGAGGCTAAGTCTCAAATCAAGGTGTCTGCAGGGCCCATATGCCTTTGGAAGATGATAGGAAAGAATCCTTCCTTGCCCCTTCTGGTTCTATCTAGCTTCTGGTTCTAGCTTCTGGTTCTAGCAGGGAATCTTTGGCATACCTTGGCTTGTAGCAGTATCACTCCAATTTTTGCTTCTATCTTCACATGGCCATCTATCCTGTACAGTTTCCTATTTCCAGATTTCTCTTGTTCTATAAGGACAGCAGCTATTGGATTTAGACCCTATTCTAATCTAGTATGCCCTTGATTACATCTGTAAAGACTTTATTTTTAAATAAGGTCATATTTATAGAGATTGAGGGTTAAGAGTTATTTTATTTGGGGACAAAATTCAATCTGTAACACTTACCATAAGCTTAATTTACACACTAATGTATAACATACAAAATGTTTAACACATGTTAATATTTAACTTATATAAGCAAAGTAATTGAAATTTTTGAAATAGTAACATACATTATAAAGGTAGTATAATACACATCTTATGAGAGATTCTAATGATAGATTAACATTATGAATCTCTTTTTGAAAAGTAATCTCAGGTTAGTCACCAACATTGTGTTTCAGCAAGGAAAAAATGTAACTTGGGAGAATTACCACTATTTCTTATTTATTTATTTGCTTATTATGGCTGCTACTTCCATAATGTTGGGTCATTATTTATCTTATGTGGAAAAAATATAATAGATATTGAGTACTTGATTTTTTGAGCGTTCTACATTCCCAAGATTCATGCAGGTAGATAAATCATTACTCTCCATATTTTCCAGTTGCTTCTCTCAAGTTAACTGCTCCAACTTCTTATGATTCTTTAAAAAAATTCAATGTCTCAGTCCTCACCATAAAAATTTTCCCTGAGTATCACAACCTCTAGCATCAAAGTGCCAGAAAATATATGCTACCAGCTCTGTCTCAGAGTTCATTTCTTTTTCATGATTGGAATGTGTTAGAATTGTACTACTGAGACTTTCCTACTGATACAGATGCTATCAAGCAGAAAAAAAAAAACAGTTTTTAACACTTTTGGAAGAAAATCCTTTAATATATACATATTTTCTTCCTTTCATAACATTTTCGTAATTTTATAAAATGGGCCATTTTCTTAAAAATACACATCACTATAGAAAGAAATGATTGTGGCTGAATATATTTTACATACAATTAGCAAATCTTCTTTGGCATATATAATACTAATAATACTCTATTTGTATCTATTACATTTTATCCATAAAGCTAAAATTTAATATAATCACCATCTAAATAGATAATTTTTTAAAAAGTCAGTGTTTTAACAGATCGTACATGAGATTTTTCTTTCTTAGGAAATACTTTAAGTGGTTATAAAAACTAGAAATGTTTTAATAATATAGATCCATTTTATTAGTTTTATTATATATTTTATTGAGGCAATATGAATGTTCAATAAAAGCCACAGATCTCAATATTCAGTTGAATAAATAGCATAAATATAAGTTAATTGATAATCTCTATTCCCTGGTTAATGTAACTTGAATCAACAGAGAGGATATTTTTCTTACCCCAGAATGTTTCTTTGTACCACTTTCCAGGCAATTCCAATTCAACCCTTGTTCCGAAGAAGTAACCTCTTTGTGATTTCTGTCATTGTAGACTAATTTTGTGTTTTGAGTTTCATACAAGTAGAATCACAAAGTATATAATCTCTTTGTGCTTTTTAATTATTGACTGATATTATATTATGTGATGATATCATAATTTATTTTTTAATTATTTTGTTGATTGGAATTTCTCTTATTTCCATTTTTATAATATAAATAGTGCTGCTACTATAAGCATTCTTGTACATGTATTTTTATAAACATCCATTATCATTTCTTCTGAGTAAATATTAATATATCCAAGTGTGGAATTGGTGGGTCAGAGAGAAGATGTATATTTAACTTCATAAGAAACTATTAAAACAGTTCTTCAAAATGTTTATATCACTTTACATTCCCACAAATAATGTGAGTTCCAGTTGCTGTATATCTTCACCAAATTTAAATGTTATTTGTTGTTTCTTTTTCACAACTATAGCCTTTTTAGTGGGTGTAAATTGGTACTTCAATGTGATTTTTAATATGCAATTTTCTGATAACTAAATATATTAAGCAGTTTTTCCTGTGTTTATTCTATGCTTTTTTTTTTAGCACATCTTTACAGAATTATTTATATTTTAATTGTTGATTTTTAGAAAGTCCATATCTGTTCTGGATACAAGTCTTCTGACATATATGTATGTTGAAAAATTTTTCTCAGTCTATGGCTTCTCTATTATTTTTCATAAAATGGTGAGCTAGGCAGAATTCTAAAATGACCTCTGAGATATTTTGTACCTTTTCCCTCAGTGTAGAATCCTTGAACTCTGAATCTGATGTTTTACTGCTGTAATTATGTTCATGGGAGTAAAATCTCATGTTATTTGGCACAATTAACCTTAAGATAGGGAGATAATTTGAGTGTACCTAATGAGTCCTTAAAAAGCAATTTTTTTGCATATAATTTTTCTCCACATGGTAGGAACAGGAAATAAGAGATTCAAAGAAGAGTTGGATAATCTATTCTGGTTTGAGAGTGGAGGGGAACCAATAAGTGGTGAGCAATGTGCGCAGTTTAGTTGCAGAAATCAGCCCCCAGCTGATAGCCATTCAGGAGGCTGGCATTTCATTCTTACTCCCATAAAGAATGAATTCTGCCAACAAGAAGCATGAACATGGAAGCAGAATTTTCCCCTAAGCCTCCAGACGAGAATTGAGTCCAACCAACACCTTAAGCAGAGAACTCATCCAGAGTGTCAAATTTTTGACCTATAGAAATGTGAGATAATTAATGGATGTTGATTTATGCTGAAAAGTTTGTAGTAATTTAAAAAATTAAAAGTTTCTAAGTTAATAGCCTGGCTACCAATCCCACTCCACATGAAGATCCTCCATCACTGGTTTGGACCGTGGCAACCGTCGGGGAACAGGACAATACAGAACAGCTACATTACAGGATCTCAGTGCATCCGCCTCTCTCCTGCTGGATCAATCTTCTAGAATAGGACACAAATGTGTCATCTAGGGGGCCTCTTCTTCTTTTTACTAAGTAGGAGAGTTCTCAGCAAAGGAGAACAGGTGCACTGAAAGCCTATCTGGCTTGAACTGAGAGAATAGGTTTCAGACGAGCAGAAACCAGCAAAAGAATTATAGCAACATGAAAAATCAAACTAGTTTGACACCCACAGATGAGCACAATAGATGTCCAGCAATAAATCTCAACCAAAAGGAAATTGTTGAAATGTCAGAAATGGAATTTAGAATGTGGATGACAAATAATATGAATGGGATTGAAGAGAAAGTTGAAAGTCAACACAAAGAAGCTAAGAAAATATTTCAGGACATGAGTGAAAAAAATAAAAAGTAGCAAAAGAAATAAACATAAGAAAATATATTACAAGACTTAAAGAAATGAAAGAATCACTTAAGGAATTCCAAAATATATTAATAGCAAAAAACTTCAACAACAGGCTAGACCAGGTAGAGGAAAGAATCTCAGAGCTTGAAGACAAGGCTTTTGAACTAACCAGTCAGTCAAAGATGCAGAGGAAAGAATACAGAAGAATGAACAATCACTCAGAGAAATATTGACTATATAAAGTGAGCCAATATATGAATTATAAATATTCCAGATGGAGAAGAAGAAAAAGCAAAAAGTATGCAAAATTATTCGAGGGAATTACTGAGAAAAACTTCCATGGTGTTGCCAGAGATTCAGATTTCCAGATACAAGATACATCATCAGGGAAATGCAAATTAAAACTATAATGAGATATCACCCTACCCCTGTCAGAATGGCCATTATTAAACAGTGAAAATTAACAGATGCTGGCATGGATTCAGAAAGAAAGATATGATTATACATCGCTGGTGGGACTATAAACTAGTACAACCTGTATGGAAAACAGTATGGAAATTCCTCAAAGAGCTAAAAGTCAGCCTATTATTTGGTCTAGCAATCCCACTACTGGATATCTACTCAAAGGAAAATAAATCATTTTATAAAAAGATGCCTGCACTCAAATGTTTATCACAGAACAATTCACAATTGCTAAGACCTAGAATCAACCTAAGTGCCAGTCAATTCATGAGTAGATAAAGAATATGTGGTTTAATGTGCAACAACTTGGATAGAACTGGAGACCATTATCCTAAGTGAAGTATCTCAGGGATGAAAAAACAAACACCACATGTTCTTACTAATATGTGAGAGCTAAACAGTTGGACACACAGGCAGAAAAAGATGTAAATGACATTGGAAACTAGGAAGGAGGGAGGGTATATGGGTTAAGGAATAAAAACTCTTCCTCATCGGGTACAATTAACACTGTTGTGGTGGCAGGCACACTAAAAGCCCTGACTTCAGCATTATATATATATATATACATATATATATATATATATATGTAACAAAAACATTCATACCCCCTTAATATTTTGAATAAATACATAAATATAAAAAATTATTAATAACATTGCTTCCAAAAGTATGACATAGAGAAAAAGTAAAAAAAAAAATGTGCCTCACAGATTTTATCAATCTAACTGGAGGGGACCTATGATGTTTAAAGGCATTTTCCCTTAGCTGTCTCAACATAAGCAAAAGGAAGAGAAATGATTGTCTCAGAATCATCGGTGGTTGTGCTTTTTGTCAATAGAGTCAATCTCTTTGAAATCCACAGAAGGCATACAAGGTTCTAACGGCAGAAACATGGTCAGGTTTGACTTGAAAAGTAAGAGAGAACAAAAAAATGAAAAGAGGCTATAAAACTCACAGAATTTTACTAGCCAGATTACAAAAATACTCAACTTTAAAATTTCACTACATTTCATGAAAATGGAAGGATGTCTCAAGGGTGGAACCCAGAACCCAGACTGTAAATTGGATAGATTTTATTCCTGTAATTATGTTATTTTAATGACATAGTTGACCTTAAACTAGAAAGATTACCCAGGTGGGCCTGACCTAAATACTTGAGCCTTTTAATAGCAGAGATATTTCTGCAGCTGGTCACAGAAGTGGAAGTCAGAGATTCCATAGATGAGAAGGATTTGATGTGGTTTGCTGATTTGCCCAGGGAGGGGGGTCACGTAGTAAGGGATGAAGGTGGTTTCCAGGAGTTGATGGTCAAGGAGAAATCAGAGGAGCCTTAGTTCTACTGACACAGGACTTGATTCTGTCAACAATAATGACTATGGAAGCAAATTTTTCCCTAGTGCTAACAAACCAGAACTAAATACAGCACACACTCTGATTTCAGCATTGTGATAAACTTAGCAGAGGACCAAACACCTTGCGCCAGATTCAGAACTACACAACTGTGAGTTACTAAATGAATATTGTTTGAAACTGCTAAGTTTGCAGTAGGTGGTTACATCATATAAAATATGAACACACATGTTGCCTTTTGATGAGCAAAAAAAAATAATTTCAATGAAATTAAATTATCAATGTTTTTTCTTTTGTATATAGTTAATACTTTTTGAGTTCTAAGAAAGCTTTGCCTGTGATAAAGTCAAGGGGATTTTTCCAGTTTATATTGTCACATTTTAGGGTCTATGATTCACCTCAAATGCATTTTTATTATGGAGTCGTGTAGCAGTTAATTAAGATTTTTCTTATTCTTTCAGTCATCACATTGACCTAGGAATATTTTTTTAAATATTTTCTTTTCCCATACAGATTAAGTTGACAGTTTGTTGGAAAGTGAATTTGCTGTGTCTAAGTTACTTTATGAAATCTCTTTCTGTTTTGTTCAACAGATTCTTTAATATGCAAATACCCACATCTTGATTACTGTAAAATATGTTAAATCTTTATATCAGGGTTTTAAGTTCTTATTTGTTTTGACACTTTTTCCCTATGTATTTTCATGTTAATATTAGAATTGGCATATCAATTTCTATAAAAAAGCCAACTTCTAAAAATTTTTCAGTCATATAATTGTTACAGTTGATGAACCTACCTTGACATATAATTATCACCCAAAGTCCACTCTTGTTATACATTCTTTGAATTTTGATAAATGTGTAATGACATGTATTCACCATGAGGGTAATATGTGGAATAGTTTCACTGCCCTAAAAATCATCTCCCTATTAATCCTTCCCTCCTCCCTAATCCCTGGAAGCCATTGACTTTTTTATTGTTTCCATAGCTTTGCCTTTTCTAGAATGTCATATAATTGGAATCATAAAGTATATAGCTTTTTTTTTCAGATTGGTTCTCTCACTTAATCATATGCATTTAAGATTTTTCCATGTTTTTCACAGCTTGTTAGCTCACTTTTTTATCCTTGAATAATAATCAATAAATGGATTTTTGTGGATGTACCTCAGTCTGTTTATCCATTCGCTTACTGAAGGATATCTTGCTTGCTTCCAAATTTTGTCAATTATGAATAAAACTACTATAAAGATATACAACTATTATGTACCCATAATAATTAAATTTAAAAAAAATTAAAAAGTAATAAATTTAAAAAAATCTGTGTGCAGGATTTTTTATGGAGATAAGTTATTAGTTTGGATTTTAACCATTCTTATTGATGAGTAGTTTTATCTCATTGTTTTAATTTATAACTCCCTGATAATCTATGATGCTGCACATTTTTATATGATTATTTGCCATTTGTACATCTTCTTTGGTAGGTGTCTGTTCTGATCTTTTGCCTATTTTTAAATCAAATTATTTCTTTCTTTATTGTTGAACATTAAGCATTCTTTTGTGTGTTTTAGATACAAGTCTTTTATCAGATATGTCCTGTGTAAATTTCTCCTAGTCTTTGACTTGTCTTCTCATTTGCTCGACAGTGTATTTCACAAAGCAGAAGTTTTAAATTTTAATAAAGTCCAATTTATCAATTATTTCTTTCATGAATTCAGCCTTTGGTGTTGTATCTAAAAAGTCATCCTCAAACCCAAGGTCATCTAGATAGTCTCATGTGTTATCTTTTGTGAGTTTTAGAGTCTTGTATTCTACATTTAGAACTACACTCCATTTTGAGTTAATTTCTGTGGAGAATGTAAGGTTTATGCATAGTTTCCTTGTTTTTAATGTTCCAAGTATTCCAGCACCATTTGTTGACAAAACTATCTTTTCTCCATTTTGTTGCCTTTGCTCCTTTGTCAAAAATCAGTTGAGTAGATTAGATTGATGTGAGTCTATTTCTGTGCTCTTTATTCTATTCCATTAATCTCTAGTTGTGTATTTATTTACTAATTTACCATACTATATTAATTATTATGGGTTTATAGTAAGTCGTGAAGTTGGGTTGTGTCAATCCAATTTTGTTTTTCTCCTTATATTGTGCTGGCTATTTTGAGTGTTTTGCCTTTCCATATAAACTTTAGAATTAGTTTGTCAGCATTCACAAAATAGCTTCCTAAGATTTTAATGGTAATAGTGTTGAATCTATAGATCAAATTGAAAGAACTGACATCTTGATGATATTGTGTCTTCCTGTCCTTAAACATGGAATATTTCTCCATTTATTTTGTTCTATTTTGATTTATTTTAGCAGAATTTTATAGCTTTTTTTCAAATCTTCTATGTTTTTTTTTATATTTATATTTAAGTCTTTTATTTTTTGGAGTGCTTATGTAAATGGTATTGCGTTTTTAATTTCAATTCCAGTTATTCATTAGTGGTACACAAGAAAGCAATTTATTTTTGTATACTGAAATATTTTTGTATAACTTTGTATTCTGAAACTTTGCTATAATTGCTTACTAATTATGTTTATTTTTATATAGATAATTGTGTGACCTGCAAACAAAGATTTATTTCTCCATTGTCAATCTGTATAGCTTTTATTTCATTTTTCTGTTTTATCAAATTAGCAAGGACTTCAGTACAATGTTTAAAAAGAGTGATAGGAGGAGACATCTTTGCTTTGACTTTAATATTAGTGTGAAAGCTTCTAGTTTCTCATCATTAAATATCATATCAGCTGTATGTTTTGTGTAAATGCTCCTTATCAAGTTAAGGAAATTTCTTTTTATTCCTAGTTTGGTGAGACCTACTGATATGGTAATAGTTACTGCATTGAATCTACAGACCATTTTGGAAAGAATTTATGACATGTTAATGTTGAATCATTAATCTATGAACAAGGAACACACGTTCTATTCATTTTTCTATAATTTTAATATCTCAAGCATTTTCAATAAACATCAAATATGCTCAATCGGAAAATAATAATGAAGAATTAATGAAACTAAGATATAATAACAAGCAAAATTATACAAAAGTTTTTTACTCTCATAGAGACTATCACTATCCTTATCTTATGCATGTTGAATTGGTTTATATCAGGAAACAATTCTGGTCAACATTGTTATAATTTGTACAACACTTTAATCAAATACCTCAATGTATCTTAAATATTAAGATCAATAAAAACCAACATGAAATGTACATTCTTCAGTGTAGAAGGCCTGTAATCTGGACTTCTAAAAGCTGACATTCTGTAAATTATTTGACTAAATTATTCATGTCCTGTCATTTGGTGTTATGTAAAATACATTAGAGTTCATCATGATTCACAAGCGGTCATTATAATTTTGATACTAGGCGGGGGAGTTATTTACACATTATTCACCTCAGAATTGGGATGAAAGGCTTTAGGATGTATTTTTGGAACTAAGCAAACATTTCTCTGGAAAGCATAAATTTGTAGATGACCATAAACTTCCAAACAGTTTAAATAGGTCAAGACCAGGGATTTACTAGATTTTAAAAGACAAAATTGTGTTGACAAAGCATGAAGCACTGTTTGCAAACTTAATGCAAATATTTTTATTAAATATTTACTAATACTTCAATGGTTTATTCATAGAGACAATTTTTTTTAGAAATACAGATATGCCTGGAATTGGGTAAAATCCAATGAGTTTAAAACTGCACCCTATATCTATTGTGCAACCTCTTTTACTTTATTGGTTTGTGCTGTGCATAGCCACCCCCCCCCCCACACACACACATCATATTCCTTAGTTAAGTCTCATATCCATGCTCCTGATAAGGTGTCAGTTGGATTATTTTAAACTGGAAAAAAATTATAGAAATTATAATATTGTCACTTCTCTTACTCAACTGTAGTTTCACTTTTAGTATTTTACTTAGTCAAATACAAGAGCAAACATACAATAAGAGAATTGTTCAGAAAAGTTTAGAAAAAGCATAGAAGAAACAAGTCTATAATCTTGGACAAGAAGAGAGAAAGGAGGAAAATCTTTATAAAACAGCATAACTAGAAGAAAATGTGTCATAAATTAAGTACTTGTTAACATTTCTAGAATTTGATAGAGTAGGGAAATTACAGTTAACAATAACATTTTATATTTCAAAATTGCTAAAAGAATTGTAAGTGGATATCCCAATTATCCTGATTTGATCACTACACATCACATTCTTGTATCAAAATATCACATGTACCCTCAAAATATGTACAACTATTATATATTGGTTTTTCAAAAGAGTTTCAAACATGATTTTTGAGACAGAATATATGTGGGGTTTGTGGTTGTGTGTATCTGTTAGTGAGTGTGTGAGTGTATTTGTGATAACTTAATGATGTATGGCTAGAATTGGATCTGTAATTACTTACTTTATTTGATTTTGCCTGACAAAGATTGAAAACTGAATAAAATAAAATGTACAAGTCAATTACTTAGCATCTTTGGGAATTACTATGATAAGCATGTGCCTTCACAGGCCCAAAGAAATTCACTAAGAACCTGTAGTCCCAAGGGAACAGAATGCTTGGATATATCCACTCTACTCTAGGCACGCTCTGCCTACATGAAACATCTCAAACTTCCCTATACACTTTTAATATAATTTCCAGTCTGAAACACATTAATCATTAAACAGAAACTTTTTTCAAATTAATCAGAAAATTTACACTGCCAAGAGATGCCAGTGAGAGGATTCAATACCAAATACTCCTGCCAATAAGGAATTAATTGTGAAAATTAATTTATTCATTTATTGGGGGTTTCAGTAAGTGATAAAAGTCAGAATAATCCAAACAAAGGTCAACTAAAAATAATTGATAGACTGAACATTCAATTTAAAAAACAGAAAAAGAAAGTAGACTTTATATCCATATCAAATATAATTTGGTACAGCTTGCTTTTTTGGAAATATTCAGAATTAAAGGAACTAGCCTTCTGAATAAGGGTTTGCTGAAATTCTAGTAGACATTGTGGTTGACTCCCTAAAATCCATTTTATACTATCCCCAGTGTTTAACAATAATGCTGTTTTAAAGAGTGATAGCAACTCCAAATGCATGTGAATGTCATCCCTTTATGAGAAAGATTGTATCTAGAAAGAATACCTGAGTCAATGACATTAAGGAAAAGCTTGCTGTGGCATCCCTGAAAAGCAAGAAGATTGAAATTACACATGTTTTTAATGTTATGATTGAGACATTAAAAAATTAAACCTACAATTGAATTCTACAGGTTGAATTGAAGCCATGTATCAAATAAAATGTAATGTTTAATCCATTTAGAAACATTTGCATTGCAAAGCCAGTAATCATTACTGGTACAACTTTTGAATTGTTGTCTAGATTAATGAAACAAAAAGTAAGGAAGAAAAGAAGAATAGTGCTATCTCCTTTCACCTTTTTCCCTTTTGAGTTCTACAACTAATTAAATTTCTTTCAATGTTTAATTCTTCATGTAGTGAACTTATCCTCACATAGTGTCAGTCTGGGAATATTCTACCACTTCTATACTCATTTATATGTTTAGTTTGTAACTAAATATGATAAAGTTCTTGATTTTTCTCCTCTCTAAATAATCTATTATATTTTCTAGGAGAGAGGAGTAAGAGGAACATATCTAACAAGTCTGCTCCATGGTGGTGACATATACCACAAATGCTGGAATAATATAGCAAAAAAGTGACTGTAATAATTTAATTTGTGTCTATTACCTTCATCTCCTACTGTATATTGAGATTTCTCCTAAAGTTGAAATATTTTACATTTCATTTCATACAGAGTAATTAATAAGGGACAATGAAAACCTTGATTTAGTCTATAAAGAAGTTTTAAATTATTAGTAATATTATAAATAACTAAGGAATCAAATTTATTGTGGAAGGAAGTAAATCATTAATACAATAAAGAGATTTTAAAAATGAGCAAATTATTTTTTGTCTTTAATTCAATATTCCTTTTACCTTAACCTAAATAATTGCAAAGTGCAGGGGTTTAGATGGATATTTAAAATATTAATAGGGATTGAATAAAATAATATCTGTATTTATACCAAACACTAAGACAAATATTAAACATTTTAGTCATGTGTTCAGATATTCTAAACTAGATGAAATTATGACATCACACCAGCTAAACACTGAGTTGACTGATAAAGTATTTTATTTTTCAGATATTTGAAGATTGTTGGTCTCTATTAATGGATCAACAAGTATTCTCTTTCTATGATCCACTAAAAATGTAGACATATATATTTCTGGTTATTATGAAAGTACATAATGTTTCTTATTATGGATTTATAGAAAACTGGATGTTTATGATCTAATATAAGATAATTTAGAGGAATTTAGAGGATCAGCTTATTGACAGTATTGAAGCAATCTTTGTCAGGAAGATTAATATATTAAAGAGGAATTGGTGATTCAAGATGAATTTTATTAGAACAAATCACATGCTGTAAAATACTATTTGTGTTAATATGGGTTATTGAAATGACCAATAGTGAATCAAATGAAATTCTGGTAAAAATTCAAGATTAAATATAAAATCTATGGGTATGTAATTCCACTCATGTCATAGTGTTGTTTTTTTTCTTAAGTTTGTGATTATTATCAGAGTGAATCAGATACAAAATTATCTGTGTATTCTATGGGAATATTTAGAGAGATATACAAATTTATTTAAGAGAGAGAATTGGACAATGATAGAATAATTGCTACTCCATGAGAGTGCAAAAAAAGGAAGACCCTTATTTTAACTATTTAGGTTAAATCATCCCAAAACCCTTTGGGAAACATCAAATTAATGAGGGATTTTACACAAAGTATAGCAAAATATGAACTCCATCAGGTTCTCCATATGTACCTTACTTAATCATTCCCTAATCGTGTTATGGAGATAAAGAAATTTCTAACAGAGAGACAGCAATTACTATCTATTCTACTACAATGTGTGTTTCTACCAACCACACATATGTGATTGTTAAATGGGACATGATGTTAGTGTGATGAAAAAGTGGTGCTGGCTCATCAACCTTTTGACCTAGGCAAAAAAGCCATATTGGGAGAGTTGAGTTCTTCCTTTTTTTTTTTTTTTTTTTTATTTCAGGATATTATGGGGTACAAACATTTTGGTTATATGTTATGACTTTGCCATACCCAAGCCATGATTTGAGGCATGCCCTTTCCCCCCTACAATACTCACCACATCCATTAGTTGTGAGTTTACCTACCCCAAATCCCCAACCCCCAATGAATATTACTACCATGTGAGCACCTTAGTGTTGATCAGTGCCAATTGAACAACGCAATTCAGTTTCTGACTATGTTGAATAAACTCAACAAACTAAATGGAAATTCTGAAATTGAAAAGAATATCTAGGCCGAGCGCGGTGGCTCACACCTGTAATCCTAGCACTCTGGGAGGCTGAGGTGGGTGGATCGCTCAAGGTCAGGAGTTCGAGACCAGCCTGAGCAAGAGTGAGACCTCGTCTCCACTAAAAATAGAAAGAAATTATCTGACCAACTAAAAATATGTATAGAAAAAATTAGCCGGGCATGGTGGCGCATGCCTGTAGTCCCAGCTACCCGGGAGGCTGAGGCAGTAGGATCGCTTAAGCCCAGGAGTTTGAGTTTGCTGTGAGTTAGGCTGACGCCACCGGCACTCACTCTAGCCCAGGCAACAAAGTGAGACTCTGTCTCAAAAAAAAAAAAAAAAAAGAAAAGAAAAGGATATCTGAGTTGAAGAATTCATTGAATAAATATAACAGCAGACTAGACACAGCAGGAAAAAAAGGACATTGAACCCAAAGACAAGGAAATTTAAAATATCCAAACTGAAGCACAGAAAGAAATTGAGAGAACGATAACTAAACAAAGTTAACAACATGAAGGAAAATATCAAATGGTTTTACATATATGCAATTAGAGTTTTAGAATAAGGAGAATGGGACCAAGGAGGAAGGGATATTTGAAAAGATAATGGATAAAGTTTTCCAAATATGATTTAAAAATAAACAAACAAATTGAAGAAAAAAACATAGATAAGAAAAAGTTCAAGGGCCAGGTGTGGTGGCATGTGACTGTCGTCCCAGCTATTTGGGTGGCTGTAACGGGAAGTTTACTTGATCTCAGGAGTTCATTCTAGGTAAGTGTGGGATACACAGTGAGACCTAGTCTAAAAAATAATAATAATAAATAAAAATAAAAACATCCAAACAAACAAAAGTTCAGGGGACCTTGGGCAGGATAAAAAACACAAAATACATTCTTAGACCCATGATAGTAATGCTGTTAAAAACTGCATTTCATAAAGCTCCAGCAAAGTATAATTAAAATTCAGGGAAACCATGTCTACTTTCTTATCACAAACAGAGGAAGGCAAGAGAAAACAGAATAATATGTTTAAGTGATGCAAATAAAAACAGTCTAGAATATCATAGTCAATTAAGATACTTTTCAAAATTGAAGGTTAAATACAAACTCTTTTCAGAGAAAATAAAGGTGAGATTATCTTTTATTAGCATATCCACACTGCACAAAGGAAGTTATACAGGGAAAAGTGAAATGACTGAAACCCCCATTTAAAGGATGGGATGAAAAACCTTAGCAATTGTAAATATTTTTTTAGATATAAATGACTGTTTTTCCTAATTTCCACAGAACACTATGCATTATATAAAGCAAAAATGGTAACAATGTATTGTGAGTTTTAAAAAATATGTAATTTTACACATGACAACAATATCATACATTTAAGAGTGGTAAAAATAGGATTGTAGCTGGTAGGAATCATACATTGATTGGTATAGTATTTATTAGATGTAGTCCATAATGCTGCTAGGAACATTCATGTATATATATATATGTCTTTGATGCACAACGTGCATGCACAGTCTTTGTTGTGTGTAAACCTAGGAGTAAAATTTAGGGATATGTGCACATGATATTTCAAAACATACTGCCAAACAGTTTTTCAAAGTGGTTGCACCAATTTACACTTCCTTCAGTAGCGTACAAAAATCTCTATTGCTCCTTATCTGTCCTAGTCTTTCATATTTTCAGTCTTTTCAATTTTAGGCATTCACCTTATATTATCACTTTGTGTTTTTCATTTGTATTCCCTGATGACTGATAAGAATGAGCATCACGTCATGTGATTTTTAGATTTCTGACTATTCTGGGTTGTTTCTGTTTAAGTATCTTGCATATATTTTTACTGACTTATGTAACTTTCAACATTATTTTTTCTTATCTATTTGCAGGAAAAAGTTCTCAGTAACAGTCCACTGATGATTATCTTTGTTTCAAACATCTTCTACTGTGCTGTGGTTGCCATTTCATTCCCCTAATAATGTTTTGAATAAACAAATGTTTTTAGTTTTAATATAATCCAATTTATTGTTTGCTTAGTAATTAGTGTATTATGTGTCTATTAAAATTTCTTTCTTTAAAAAAAATCCTTTATTATGAAAACTTTCAAAATTAGAGAAAATAGTACAGTGAACCCACATATCCAAAACATAGAGTTAATAATTTTTAATATTTTACCACAGTTTCTTCATATATTTTTGACTAAAACATTTTAAAACAAATTATAGACTTCAAATTTCATTTCAGAATGCTTCAGTTTACATCTCTAAAGAGGACATGCTCCTACACAACTGCAATATCATTATCACATTTAACAAAATTAACTATTTTTTAATATCATCTAATATTTGATCTATATTCACATTCTCCAATTGTCCCCAAAATGTCATCTACAGCTGGTTTGATTAAACAAAGACTACACATTCCATTTATCTGTGAGATCTCTAAAGTCTGTCTGGGGGATGGACATGCTTGTAGTTCTGACTCAGGTGGGGCAAAGGCACTATATGTAACCTAAACATTTGTACCCCCCTAATATTCTGAAATAAAAAGAAATAAAAAAAGCAATGTTCATTAAAAATTGTTTCCTTACTCCCAAATCAGGAAAATGTGCTAATATAGCATCTTGTAATAACTTCATTGTTTTACTTTTATAATTTAGCTCTGCAATCCAACTGTACTTGATTTTGCATAAGGCATTAGATAGGTTGAATTTTCACTATCTTCCATATGGATATCCAATTAATATAGCACTATTTATTGAACAGATTCTCTTTTCTGCTTTTCTCTGCTGTGGTTCCTTTACACTAATCAAATGTTTATATATACATGGTACTGTAATTCATAGTGAATTTTTGTTATTGTATCACCTCCAATTCTAGAGATTAACAAATAAAAGAAAAGAAGCTTAGACATTTAGAGAAATTATTCACTTTTCCTGTAATCTTACAAACCATTGTCACATTATGGGTTAAAGGAAGCCACATTTGAGAGTCTCTGCTAATCCCTGTTCTACGTGTTTTAGATGGTAATTGGCTTCTATTTTCCTAGGCGACGAGGCCTGATGCCTCAGTGTATAGATAAAATAATGTAAGGGGATATTAAAATAAGTTTATTTAACATTTTAGGAACATTATCCCTATTATAGAGGCCTACAAATTAATCTTTAATTAATGTTATTGGAGAGGCATGAACAGAAATTAAGTGAAAAGTCAGGTGTGAAAAATTTGTGAAGATATGCCTCAGGGGATAATATTGTTGATTAACATTATTGCTATAAATAATCTTGCAGATACCTCGTAGTGCACATTTAAAAGTTTCCCTGAGGATATACCTAGAAGTAGAATTTCTAGGGCTACAGAGAATGAGCCTTCTAAATTGTTAATAGATGATGGATGCTCAATTTTTTCCCAAAGTGTTTAATACTTCCATCAGTCTATATGTGTCTAGTTTTCTCTAAATCCTCACTGACAATTGATATGATGAAACTTTTTGGATTTATAACAATGTGGTAGGTGTGAAATGTCATCATAAATTTGTTTGAATTTGTGATTTTTCTGTTTAATATTCAGATTAAACATGTTTCATTTAGCAAACCATATTTTCTCTTCTGTGTAGTACTTCTTCAAAACTTTGCTTTTTTTCTGTTAGGTCTCCTGTATATTTTTATGCTACTATTATTGTTCTTAGCTATCCTTTATTTTTATGGATACTAATCCATTAGGAGTATCATGTGTTAGAAATTCCTTCTTGCAGTGTTCATCTTGCTGTTCCACTTGCTTTATAGTATATTTTGATGAATAGAAGATTTCAAGATTTTATATTTTTATCTCTCTCATATAAGTTGGTAATGCACCTGGAAAAGATTTTTGGTGTATGTGTGGTTGGCCTTCAATTTCTCTTGGATGTCTCTCTGGTATTTATACTGGTATTTATAATGAACAGAAATTTATTTCTTATAATTCTGAAGGTTGGGAAGTCCAATATCAAGGAATCAGCAGGTTTGGATGTCTAGTGAGGGCTTCATTGCTGTGTCCTCATATGGCAAAGGAGCAGAAGAGAAGGAAATAACTCCTGCAAGGCCTTTTATAGCAGCATTAGCCATTCATGAGGGTGGAGCCATTATGACATAAACATCTGCCATTAGCCTCACCGCCCAACACTGTTACATTGGAAATTAAGTTTCCAACATATGAATTTTGAGGACACATTCAGAATATAGCAGGTGCCATGTCAATATCTCAGAGAAGAATGGCAAACCCAGAATAGGTGTTTTCTCAGTGTGTTTAAAGAACTGTAAGGAATGCGATCTGACTGAAATGGCATGTGCAAGGAAAAATAAACACCACATGTACTCACTATGAAATTGGAACTAACCGATGAGCACACATGTGCATAGAGGGAAGTATATAACTCAATGGAAATCAATCAGGGGGAGAGGGAAGGCAGGGATGAGTGAAAACCTACCTAACAGGTAAAATGAACATTATCTGTGTGATGGGCACACTTACAACACTCACACAAGCATTACAAAAGCAATCAATCCAAGTAACCAAAAACATTTTTACCCCCATAATACTTTGAAATTTTTTAAAAAGGAAAAAAAAACCACCTGCTGTTTCAGAAGAATATTGAGGATAAAATTTTGATTGGAGTCATTTTTTTTAGTTAAAAAGAGAATTAAAAGTCATAGTTGCTTCTTACATCACAATGGATAATTTTGTACCCTCTTTACTTGAATGTTTTCTTCATGTAAACAGCACCTGCATCTAATCTCATTCACTACTATATCTCTATTTCTTAGAATGTTTCCAGTTACATAAATGTATGTTGAATGAAGTTATGATGAATATCAATGTAAGTCTTAATTGCTTTTTATTAATTGAGAGATTGGAATATAAAGAAAGTTGATAATACTAAAATGTAGAAACATAAGCAACTTCATTTTTAATTCAATTTTTTCATTATAAAGGACATTATATAGGACATTATATAATTCTCTTGTCCATTTCTTGATTATCTTCTAAGAACTAAGAGTGATTTATCCTTATTCTGAGCTGGACTTTCAAGTTAGTAATAAGAATGTAAGTAATATTTATGGCTTCTCATGCCACTGTGCCAATAGAGATATCAATAATCTTGAATTTATAGCTCTGGTTTAATGGCAAATTTGTTATTTTTGAAATGAGATGTCAAAAGAGTGGCTTTGTTTTTATAACCTCCAATGTAGAAAAGAAGTGATTAACAGAACTTCAACAAAGTTCTTATAAAGTTTTCAGTTTTACAATTACATGTGAAATACATTATTTTACACTGCTTGGGCTCTTATGATGACTGTGAAAAAATATAGAAAATATACATATGCCTAAAATAAAAATTTCTTTGACTTCTACATGTTAATATGAAGAGCATCTGAATTTATTCTATCTCCCTCTAATTTTAATTTGCTTCTGTATTGAACATTTCTCTTGCCTGGAGATTTTTCTGACATTATGGGTATATCTGGAAGATTTGGGGTTGTCTTGTATAGTATGAACGATTTAGGATCTTTGCCATCAATATTTGTCAAACCTATTATTGAAAACTATGAATTTAATTTGGAAGAGAAAACTATCTATTGTGCTATTAAAAGTATTTTATCTTCAAGGATATTTGTGTGTATTTTGATACCCAGATGGGATTATCTTTTCAACTGTAGTCACCACATTGAATAAGCATGATCCATGGATATCAACAGAAAGCAATTTTATTAGTCCTTCCTACTGACCAGCTGAAATTCATTTAGTAGAGATATTTTTTGCTATGACAGTGCATGAAAACTCTCTCATAAATCATGATTTTTATAGTTACCCTCAAATAGAGGAAAGTCTCACTTTCATTTTAAAACAAGTCTCAATTAAAAATTAAAATCCCTAGTTTAATGAAGTAATCATAACCATAATCTGGTTTGGAATTAAATATTCTCCACTCTCCCTGATGGGCCAAATTCATCTGGGGCATATTCATGCTAATGGTGGACATGATAAAGGCTGTGGACAGTTTCCTTTTCTTCTGGTGTGCTTTTGACCTTTCTGGGGTTGAGAACATGGGTAGAAAATAGGGAAAAGTAAAGACTTCTTTGACTTGTAGTAATTTAAGATGGCCTCAAATACTGGCCTTAGGTAAGGTTGAAATTCGACTTCATGTAAGACACTGTATGAATTTTTAAAGGCTCCCTACCATTCCTCTCTACCCACAATCTTCATTTCACAGATAATATAGATTTATTAGCTGCTACTAATTCCTCTGGTACTTACAAGTTTTCTCTTTGTTCCCTGTCATTTAAAGATCTTTGGGGACTAAATATAAAATTTTTAATTCAAAATTATTTTCTATAGACTCATTTCATTGGGAGTATAATTTGGCATCTTGTTGATGATGCTACTTCCTAAAACATTCTCTCTCTCTCTCATTCTCTCTCTCTCTCTCTCCCCTCAAACCTGCCATCTCTCTCCTGTATTCAGGCCAATGGTGGCAGAATCTAGCCTTATTCTTCAGACCTGTATGTCAGACGCAAGCCCAAAGAATCTCATTAAATATGGAGGACAAGTATCATTCATTCTAAATTGCCTCACTGCCTCTGCCTTTTTCATTTGGCTTTAGCTGAGGGAAACATAAATACTTCTTTCTCCTACTTGTGAGTGTTGGAACTCACAGGAAAGTAGCGATTCTTTCTACAGATACATATTCCATTAATTTTCTCCCATAAAATCTTTAATATTTTTATATGTTTAAAGTTAATGAGAGATTTCAAGAGTCACCTAAGTGGCTTTAATTAATTTCCTTTGTAAATTTACATTTTAATTCACCTCCCATCTCACTTAGATATACATAAATACATTTTAGGGCACCAATCAAAGCTTCCAGTTTAACCTCATTTAACACTGTCATGATTTCTTATGTTCATAGTATGCTTACCCAGTCATTTGAAGTCCTAGAAAATCATTGTGCTGTGCTTGATTTCAATTCATGCCATGACCTTTCTAATGTGTTTTCTGTTATTTACATGTTAAAATAAAATTTAAACCACTTAAACATCTTGATGTAAATATGGACAATTTAGGCTATTAAACAACTAGAAATTACTTAAGACAAGTGACACCTTGTATATAAACAAAGAATAAAAACTTAGTACAAGAAAGTATCATAATTTTACTTCAGTAATTCCAATATTACTCATCAGTACTTATGAAACATTATGCATATAAGTGTTTGTTCTTTTGCTACTAAGCAGGAGGACAGGATCCTTCCTGAGAAACCTTTTTCCCATAACACTATAGAAGCTAAATCAGTTTGAAGATATTTGACAATAGGTACAATGAAAAAGATAATTCCTGTGAAGCTTCCATCATTTTGCAAACATCACTTAATAATATAAAAATCTCAATAGAATCTCTACAGTAAAGGGAACAAAAGTCCATGGAAAATATTACATATTTTTCCATCTTTATGTGACTATTATCCATTCTCTAAAAATTGTCATTTCTTTGAGGTTGTGGATTCAACAACAAACTGATCTTACTTGAGCTAAAAGCAAGGGTGGGCGTTGCCTGTAGATAAGGTTAATCAATCTGTTTGTCATTATTATTGGTTCAATTTTTTTTTTTTTACTTTTACACAAAATATGCTTCTGTTTTCTTAAAATATATATATTTTTTTAATAAACAACAGAAATTTATTTTTCACTGTTCTGGGGGCTGGAAAGTCCAATATCAAGGGGCTGGCAGATTTGGTGTCTGGTGAGGACTCACTTTCTTGTTTATAGATGACACCTTCTAGCTGTATACTCACTCAGCAAAAGAGGTGAGAAAAGTCTCTGAGTTTCTTTTAATATGTTTTTGATAAAGATAACTCTAGTAAAATAAGTTTATTCTTTTCTGGAGATGAATTTCCTAGTTTATAACAAGTACTTTTTCCTCTTTGGTATAAAAAGTGATATCCACCCATGAGCAGGAGGTGTAGATTCTCCAAATAGCAGAATTTTTTGATTTGTTACTCTACTTTGTTCCATGTAAAAATTTAAGTAAAATGAATTGTGATATTTTAAAATGAATGTGAATATTACATTCACTTTAGATTATAAAGAAGAAAAATGAAGTAATTCCTGAATGAAATGGTGTCTAAAGTGATGCTTTTAATAGGATTAGAACATTATTGAATTATAAAACACATGTGGTGATAGTCACTAAACTTAAAGTGCTATAAATCTGTGACCAAATGATTCATTTGAAAAATGTAAATTCTATACTTTTAAAAGGATCATTTAACTTATATATGCTTTAGCAAGCTGATATACTTAAGCTTTTAAGGATATAAAAGTGCAATTATTTGTTAAATGGTTAGATATGGCAACGTTTGGATCCTTAGAGAAGAAAAATCATATTAATTCATGATTTTGTTTTTGAAATAGTAAACTTATATTTTGCTAACACATATTTTGTTCTAGAATAAAAATAAGAAATGATGAGCTCTTCTTCCTGGTAACAGCTTCAATTTGTTAAGTACCTATTTTTCACTTTGTATTAGGTATCAAATACATTTTAATAAAGTGTTAATGAGATCTTACTCTCTGCCCAGCTATAATAGATGTTGAAAATATAAAAATGAATGAGTAGTTTTCATCACCTACAGGGAATTGCTTAAGCACTGAGTTGCAAATCAAAGTTATTATTGGGTCAATGGAGATATGCGTTTGGTGTTATGGATGCAAAACTAAGACAGTGAAAACATACCTTTGGGTACCCTCTCATTCTTGAATATTTTTTACCTTTTCTAATTTTAGATAATTATATAGTTCTTCCCTGTTCTACTAAATGTATTAATTAATACTTGTAGGAGATTTATAATGAATTAAATAGTAAATATTACTACTTTATTATTTTAAAGGACACATATGATTTATATAAGAAAATATATTTTAAAATATGCCCATTATGTCTCAGAAATTAAAGAAAATAGTCTGACATATAAATGTAACACTTTCAGCAATTTTATATGCAGCTGTAGTCAGTAGATGAATCACTTTATTACCACACTAGATAACTTATTCCTCTTTCAAATTTGTGAGAAATTTCAGAGGAGTGCTATAACATCCAACCTCCCATAAAATGATCCTTTATACATTTTCAGCACTTAATCTTAAGATTCTTGCAAGTTCTAGTAAATTGGCTTTCTGGTAAAAGATAAAACCTAAATCTTCACGCATGCGGGCATCATAATTATCTTCCTGAGATGTTTCAGTTTTACAGATACTTCCAGTTGTTCTCAATAACCACATATGTAGATGCCCAGTTAAGTTGCTAAAGGGATTTATTAATACATACAGGAATTTTTGATAGAACTATGTTGTAACATTTATTTTTATTTATATTCAAGTCTAGAATAAATTATTTTATTTATAAATTTATTTTCAAAACACAAGCAACTTCAAGGCAAAAGAGTGTTGGGAGAAGAAGACAAGGGGACATTTTCTCTGAATTTCCTCACTTATGACAGTCAAAACTCACATTCTTTTATGTTCTAAAAAGTTAAATAATAGCTGAATTGAATTCAATTCTGTTTTTGTCTCTTAATTGAATAATAAACCTCTGTTACTATCCACAGAGTAGAAACCATCAATAAAAGAGATAAATAAATCATCTAGAATGGTCACAGATGTACTCTGCTTCAATTATAGTGCAATTCACAATAGTCAAGCTATATATAACTTATATGATGTTCTCAGGAGAAGTTCTGAAGACTTGCAAGCTTCCACCTCCAGGGTCAACCTTGATTCACCTAAGTGAATGAGAGAGAAGCACACAAGAGATTAATTAACAAAAACAACAAAATGTTAGAAACATTTGGGAAATGAAGCTTCTTGTGAAAAAGTCTATGTGTGTATGTGACTCTGTGTGTGTGTGTGTGTGTGCATGTGTGTTTATGTATGAGGTGAGGTGGGGAGAGGGTTCCTAGTTGCATCCTGGGGTGAAACACATGTGGGAGGAGCAATGAGTATTGGGTAAAGGGAAGTCTTGAAGATTGGCTCTGGATATTTTTCTATACCATTATTATCTTTTCATAATATAATAACTGCCTGCCTCTGCCTACAGAACTGTCCATGGCTACCCAGGCCTCCTGGATAGGCCCTGTCAGGCAGGGCAAAGCCATGATGGAATGGACAACTTTTAAAAGCCTTTGAAGACTGACAAATGGTACTTGGGTTCTCATTCTACAAATTCATGCTATCTATTTCATCTTCAGAGATATTAGTTTACAAACTAAAGTGGCTGTTTCTTTCCAAGTCATCATATTTCTGAGAGTTTAAAGATAAATACTTAAAGAGGGTAATTATCTATTGGAGTAAAAGCAAAAGGATGTGATCCTTACTGGATCTTGTGGTAGTTGTGGCTCCTCATCCTGAAGCGGATTGCCTCTCTCTCTCCAACTCAACTAGAAGGGAAAAATTTGTGCCAAGATTTCTTCCTTCCTCAATCTATTCTATGTGCTAATGTAGCTTATCTGGTGATTTTCTGGAACCAGTTTGTATCTACACCTGTTACTTGGCTCTGCACCTCTCTTCCAAGCTCTGAACACAGTGATGACAATTGGTTAATTGATAGCTGCTATGGGGTGGATACATAACCATAGAAATTGGAAAATGCTACAAATCAGACTTTTATTTAGAATTCCTGGCTTTAACAGAATACTGTCTATAATAATAAAGTCAATTGAAAATTATAGTCACCTGAGAAATGCAAATGCAAAAAAACTAAATTAAATTTTTGCCAATTGAAGCAGAATTAACAATATATGGAAAAATTATTGAGTATAATAAATATATTTAAAGGAATAAGAATGCTGTTGGCAATAAATTATACATAAAAAGAGAATATGCAAGATCAAGATGGCTGACTAGAAGTGTGCAGGTCTTGCCTCCTCCAAAAAGAAGAACCAATACAGCAAGTAGACAACCATATGTCAAATAGACCATTTAGGGGAGAATTCTGGAATCCAGAAGGGAAGCAAAAGGAATGCTTTGAGGCATGGATGCTTGAAATGGCATCATAAAGAGGGAAGCAAGGCAGCTGGATGAATTGGCTTGGGGCCAGGAGGACTTCACATTGTGGGAAAAAATGGTAAGCTAGAAATACCCAACATTCCACTTTCCGACTGTCGACACCTGCAGTCCTAGCTACAGGAAAGCCCCTCAGCACTCATGGGCCCTAAGCCTACTGTAGGGAGCTTCCAGGAGTCCATGTGACTGGATAGTTCCAGAGAGCTGTTAATAATTTGTGCTGGTTTCACCCCAGGGATATATGCTACTACAGCATGGCATCATTTTGAGAACAGAGAAAATACCAGACTTTTCCATGTCCTGAGGCCCAATGCATCTCCACATCTCTGACACCCCAATAATATTCCTCACATCCACCCAAAGGGCTGCAGGGTTGCAGGACCAGCTAAATCCAGCAGTGTGGCTGTGTCACCTACACTTGAGCTCATGTAGCACCGTGTACTCTGGAAAATGAAAAGTCCAGCACATCAATGAGGCTGCCCACAGGACACAGGGAACCAAAGGATGGGCTCACTAGAGACTGAGAATAGTCTGTCCAAGGCTGCTGCCACCAATAGCAATCCTGCCATCTTCCAGCAGTAGGGCTTCCGTGCATCCACATGCTCTTCCTAGGAGCTCAAAAATAGGACTGCCTGCCCTGAAGAGGAAACCATTAGCACTCACATGCCCCACGCTGGGGTCAGGGTACCAGCTTGCCCACCCTACCATGGATAATGCCATTGTCTACACACCTGCCTGGGAGCCTGATGGTCCACCCAACCAACCTGTCACTGACACTGCTGGTTCTCACAAGCACTATCAGTGGGTCTGAATACTGACCCAGTTAGCATCCCTGTCCCCAGAAAAGCCTAACCACAGCCTCCACAAACAACTACAGCCTAAGCCATTAAGGAACTCATAGATACTGCTGACGTTGATTGGCCCCAAAGTATTCTTACAGAGAATACACTACTCTGCCCACTCAGAACCAAAGCCAAAGCATCCTACCTAAACTACATTGTAGATACACCTACAGGAAAAAGTCTTTTTCTACAGAAAGTACCCCATAAAATGAAAGAAGTGACACACAAGATGTGCACATGTAAGAACACAAGATATATGAAAAAGCCAGAAAGCATAACACCTCCAAAAGAACACCATAATTCTCTAGTAATAGACTCCAAGGAAA
The DNA here is from genome assembly GCA_028533085.1 of Varecia variegata. NCBI lineage: Eukaryota > Metazoa > Chordata > Mammalia > Primates > Lemuridae > Varecia > Varecia variegata. The sequence continues at coordinate 114,104,525 of CM052439.1, forward strand.
ATAAAATACATGAAATGCTATGGAAACTCAATGATATAAAAGAGAACACAGAGAGACAATGCAAACAGATCTGGAAAACAATTCATGATCTGAATGACAAATTCATAAAAAGAGATAAATATCATAAAAAGAATAAAACAGAATCATTGGAACAAAAAAATTCTTTGAATGAAATCAAAGATACAGTTGAGAGCTTCGACAATAGGCTAGATCAAGCAGAAGAAAGAATTTCTAAATTTGAAGATAAGTCTCATGAAATAATCCAGTCAGACAAAAAAAAAAAAAAAAAGAAGAAAAAAGAAAGAAGAAAGACTATGTGACATATGAGAAATGATCAAGTAAACAAATATTAAAACTTTAGTAGTTACAAAAGAAGAAGAGATTACAAGGCATAAAAATTTATTTACTAAAATAATAACTAAAAACTTCCCTGGTCTTGGAAGAGATATAGACATCCAGATACAGGAAACTCAACAATACTCAAATAGATTTCACCCAAAAGGGTCCTATTTGACATACATTTTAGCCAAATTGTCAAAATTCAAGGACAAAGAGAGCATTCCAAAAAGAGCAAGAAGAAAGCATCAAGTAACATATAAGGGAATCCTGATCAGACTAACAGCAGATTTCTCAGTGAAACTCTTACAGGCCAGAAGACAATAGGATGATATGTATGCAAAATGATGAAAGAAAAATAAAAACTATATAAGAATATAATACCAAGCAAGCTATCCTTCAGAAATTAAGAAGAAATACATTCTTTCCTAGACAAATAAAATCTGAGGGAATACCAAATTTTTAGTAAAAGCCAACCTTTAGGCCTTTTTTTTTTTTTTTTTTTTTGAGACAGAGTCTCGCTTTGTTGCCTGGGCTAGAGTGAGTGTCGTGGCATCAGCCTAGCTCACAGCAACCTCAAACTCCTGGGCTTAAGCGATCCTACTGCCTCAGCCTCCTGAGTAGCTGGGACTACAAGCAGGCACCACCATGCCCGGCTAATTTTTTTCTATATATATTTTTAGTTGGCCAGATAATTTCTTTCTATTTTTAGTAGAGACGGGGGTCTCGCTCTTGCTCAGGCTGGTCTTGAACTCCTGACCTTGAGCGATCCACCCGCCTCGGCCTCCCAGAGTGCTAGGATTACAGGCGTGAGCCACCGCGCCCGGCCTTAGGCCTTGAATATATTCCTCCCTTTAATTAGTAAGACTATAAAAGATCTAAGGCCACTTCCTCTCAATGCAGCTGCTCTTTTTGAGCTTACCTTTCTCTTTCCTGAGAGAAAATAAATAAATAAATAAACCTTTTGCTTGCTTGACTTACCTGGTGTGTCCTGAAATTCCTTTTTACAATGAACACAAGAACTTGGAAAAAACCTCCACTCACAGGCTGGTGAAGTAGCAGACTTGATGTGTGTATTAATATAGTATGGAGTGAAACAAGCAGACAAAACCAAAGCAACAGACTGGATGAACTTAGCAACAGTGTGGCATAAAACAAAGCAAAAAAAAAAAAAAAAAAAATCTAATTATTGCATATGACTAGTTAGTAAATATTAATGTTAGTAAAAATGTCTTTTAACCAAAATAAGGACATGTATTTTAGCATGACACATAACAACAAAAAGAAAACACACACCAAACACATTAGCATGGTTACTTTGTTGGGGTAGTTACGTATCTGAAAGTGGCAAATAGAGAGAAAAGTAAACGAATATATCAATGAAAAAAATTGAAAAACAAAACTTACACAGGTCATAAACAAATTAATGATGATAATATTGCATGAAATACATAATGAACTCCTGTACATTAAAATTAATAATTAAAATATAAAAGGTTAGCTGTCCTCACATGTTCACGAATCTCTGAAGTATTACAGATGTCGATCATAGCCATTATAAAATCAAGGGTTGTAAATTGGGCCTTTCATTAACTGTCCCATCTGATTCTATTTTCAAGTTGTTTGGAAACCCCAGAGTTGGTAGGGCAGGTGAGTTCACAGCTTGGAGTAAATAAAGAAGTGTGAGTAGTCAGATAGCTCAATGGTCCCTTTTGTTAAGGAAACATTGTAGGACTAGACGGGGTCTTGTGCAGAGACCATTAATAAAATTAACAATCCATGTTGGAATTTCTCAAAATGTTCCTATACCCAGTCCAATACACATTTCTTTCATTAAAATTCCTGAGTCAAGAGAGGAAATCTTGTGTTAAATGTCCCAAGACCAACAGGAATTGTTTCCAGGGAAGGGGAAATGAATCAAAGAAGCTGGGAAATCTAAAACAAAAGTTCTTTTTGCAATTTCCCCACGTTGATTGCCGGGAAAGTGAGAAAATTAGAAGGGACCCAGTAAGACATTTTACCCAGTTGAGTTGAGCCAAGCTCACTAAAAGGCCTCAGGAAATAGAAAAGAAAGGGTTCTCTTTTTCCCCCCTGTTAGTTAGATGACCTTGAGTTATGTGAAAACTCTGACAATTGGTTGTAGATATTTTTGTTACTGTGTCACAGCTACCATTGAACAGTTTCAGTTGATTTTCACAGCACATAACTGAACTGTACATGAGAAGTGACAGGAATTCACAAGTTCTTGCCTAATGTTCTTTTCACCCCCTCCTCTGCCTCCACAGCCTCCTGGATAAAGAAGATAAAATAATTGGGCTTCTTTATGAAAGGCTCTCTCCTCTAGGAATCTTATAAAATTTCAGTGATAAAATGTCTACAAAAACAAAGAATGTGGAATAGATGCCAACAGCCTTAGAAATATAAGTAGGATGATAGTGGAGTGGGGTGATAGTGGAATTAAGAAAACTAATTTGTCTTTGCTAACTTTCCCTGAAAAATTAGCTAAACATAACCTGGGTTGTGAGAAAAATTATTAACAGGGATATAAGCCAGAGTGTTGGGCAGGTTGCATTCGAGTTTCTAAATCGTAACTGATTCTGCTATGAAATGAATGGACTAAATCTCTCTCCTTGCAAACAAATATCCTGAAAACTCTAATGTGTAAATGTATTGAAAGATGATTAATCCGAAATAATCATTCAGAGAGGTACAAGAGGACAGTGTGCCTGAGTGTAAGACTTAATGTCACAGAATTCCTGTTGGAAAAATTGAGCAAACCAAAATATCTCATCAAAAATATTATTTTGAAACACATGATGTAGTGTGCCAAAATAGGTGGGATATTTGATGCAGGTAAGTGAGAAATCTAAAAATCTTAAGCTGTACCATTTCCAGGTTGCTTAGTATACTATAATAAAATGGTCTTAGAATAATTTAATTATTTTTTTATTATACATTAAGTTGTTTTCAGGCATATATTTGTTTTATGAGCACCCAATCTTGCTTGATTAGAACTAACAAACTAAAGTAATTGGGGTTGAAATTAAGAGGAATACCTAAATGACAATCTGAAATCTGTAGAGAATACTGAATTTCTATGTATTTTTAATCCAAAATTCAAGTTATTGGGGAAAAATATTAGATTCACCTTGATTTGAGGCTGAAGATTCTGAACTGAGACAGCAAAAGACAAACAACAAACTTCCTCCTCCATTCTTGGGCTATTTTACCTGGACTTATGTATTATAATTTCTTTTACAGAGATGAATGCAAACCACTGAATTTATAACCCATTTTTAATGCATTTTCAGATTTTATAGGGAAATGTGAAAACATTTAAAATTTTCTTTCCCTAAGTGTCTTTGGCATCATATTTGTACTCCTTTCTTCTAAGTACCTTCTTTTGATTTCCTTCGGTGGGGGGCGGGGGTTGTTTGGATTGCAGAACCTGCTCTTCATCATCCTGACTTAGAGCTTATTTCTATTTTCTAAACAACATATGTTTCGCAATCTGTCAAAAATATTTTCTCTTTTCACATGAGTTGGCTACGATGGATTCTTGTATATCTGTAGACATTCAAAAGGATTATTTTAGCAACAATACTTTAAAACATCCCATTGGTGAAAAGTAAATAAATTTAAAAAAAAAAATCTCCTTTATACCAAGAAGAAAATAATGCTTAACTTTTAGGCAGTAGTTATGTATTTTTAGGAATTTATATGATGGATATTAAGAAAACAAACTGAATTGCTAATCCAAGTTTTAGCATACTTCTTTAGTTGATAGTCTGGTAAATATCTTCTCTTTTTAACAATGCCGGGATACAATAAATACCTAATATAAGGGGCAACTTGACAGCTTAAACACACGTATGACAAGAAAATGTCTTTTTATATTTCTTTGGAATTATTCAAGCAGCTCCTGCCATCTTTTCTGTCCCAGAAATATAATGGTAGATTCTTCCACTGCAATTAGTGGAGGACGACTAAGGATCAGAGAAGACTTAAGAGGGCTTTTCCATCAGGGAAATAAAAGATGCTAAGGTACCTCTCTCTGTTTCAAACTTACCCATTTCTCTCTCCCAGGTAAAACTCGATCACATAGTTGCTAAATGTGTTCTATGTGCTCTGTGTAACCCATGCTATATAACTTCTGCAACATTACTTAATTTCTCTAAGCCTCATTTTTCTCAATTGTAAATTAGGGATAGTGATAACTTCTACCCCCTAAATGTTACTGTGAGGATTAAATAAGAGAGTAAAGCACTTAGCTCTGAAGATGTCATGTAGAGAGTGCTCAAAAAATGACTATGGATAGATCTATCCATAGATTTACTTTGCAGCATAAAATACATAATAGGTCAGTAAATCATGCAAATCAGATAACATGTGGGAGATTAGAAAAGGAGTTATAGGGTTCTTGAAAGACAGGAAGAACATGATGACAGAGTGTAATAGAGATCCAAGAAATGTTTGGTGACAAATTGTGCATATCATGTGCATCACAGTGGAGCCTGACCTACCTATTTAGACTTAAAGGAAAAGAATTGCACCTCTAGAAAGAGAAGGCAATCACCAGAACACTGATTTTGGCCTGGAGTGAATCGAAATGAAGAAAGTGGGGAATAAAGTTACATAATTATTTTTTAAATGTATGTGATACTCAAATATGCCAGGCTCAATTCTATTAGTAAGAACTTTACAATCAGGAATACATTTCATTTTCATATAACCCTATGAGATACGATTATTTGTATGCTCATTTTACAGATGAGGAAATCGAGGTACAGAGATTAAGTGACTTACCCAGGGCCACGCAGTTAGTGACATTAAGAGTTAGGGTATGAGGCCGGCGCGCTGGCTCACACCTGTAATCCTAGCACTCTGGGAGGCCGAGGCGGGTGGATCGCTCAAGGTCAGGAGTTCGAGACCAGCCTGAGCAAGAGCGAGACCCCGTCTCTACTAAAAATAGAAAGAAATTGTCTGGCCAACTAAAATATATATAGAAAAAATTAGCTGGGCATGGTGGCCCATGCCTGTAGTCCCAAGTACTCGGGAGGCTGAGGCAGTAGGATCTCTTAAGTCCAGGAGTTTGAGGTTGCTGCGAGCTAGGCTGATGCTATGGCACTCACTCTAGCCCGGGCAACAAAGTATCCCAAGAATGGAAAAATAAGCACCACATGTACTCACCAGAAAATTGGTTTCCCTGATCAACACCTGGGTGCACATTTGGGAATGATACCAATTGGGTGTCGGACAGAGGTGGGGGGAGGGGATGGGTGTACATCTACATGATGAGAGCGAAGCGAACTGTCAGTGGAATGGACAACTTGAAGATCTGACTCGGGGTGTTGGGGGTGAGGGAGGGGACGGGTGTTTACCTACATGATGAGTGCGATGTGCACTGTTGGGGGAATGGACACCCTTGAGGCTCAGTCTCGGGGGGTTGGGAGCGGCATGGGCAATATACTTAACCAGAACGGTTGTACCCCCATAATAAGCTATAATAAAAAAACAAACAACAACAACAAAAAAAAAACAATACCTCGAATCATAATTTATGAAAAGAAAACCAATTCTTTAATTTTAAAATGTGTAAATATAGTAAATATGAAGTTTAAATGAAAGGTCATTTGGTTAGCTAATCAATCAAGTGGATTCCCTTGTAGGCAAGTGTGAGCAAGGTTGAGGAGAAAAGCAAGATAAAGAACTAGGGGACAAAGCAAAGAGATCATCCAAGCTAGAATACAAGGGTGTAAAGTATAAAGTGCAATCTGCTACACAGAAGAAATAAAAAAAATCTCACCACCATTTATTCCTTCCAATGTCTGCCTTCCTTTCTTTCTTTCTTTTTCTTTCTTTCTTTCTTTCTTTCTTTCTTTCTTTCTTTCTTTCTTCTTTCTTTTTCACTTTCTTTCTTTCTTTTTCTCTTTCTTTCTTTCTCTTTCCTTCTTAATTTTATTTTTTTTTAATAATATGATTTATTTTATGGTACATCCTGATTTTCATTACTGTTGTTCTACTGATAGAGCATTTAAGTTCTTTCCAATTTTTAGCCATTATAAATAATGCTAGGCCAGGAGCCATGGCTGTAATCCCAGCACTTTGGGTGTCATTGTATTGCCCAGGCTGGTCTCAAACTCCTGGCCTCCAGTGTATTTCGTTTAGGGAATAAATGAGATCTTTCACAAACATACTTTGGTAAAAACAGAAACAAACAAAAAAGCAACAACAACAAACCTAAAAACTTAAAAGATTTTATAGTGGCATCATAAAGACGATTTCAAATACTTACAAATGTAAGGAGAACAAATACTATAGAAGGAGTATGAAGGAGACTTACAAAGAAATGGTGGAAGAGGGGGACCAGCAATGGGGGAAAATATGAAAGAAAACTATCACTGTTTGAAAAAAAATGAAACATTTCATTTCTACAAGTCTTCCTGGGCAGATGAATCACATGTTCTAGCATGATTTGTATAAAGGCTAAAGTGATTTTAGACTGTATTAGCATAAACCTAAAGTTTTATTGTAACTCTGAACTGTCAGACTTCTGGAACATTAGTGCTCAGTTCTGCATGTCACCTTTTAATATTACCTAGGTAAAATTAAACATGAATAGACAGTGCGACTCAGATAAGGTAGGATCTAGATTAAATAATATCTGAAGAACAGTTAAAAGGAGATAAATATGTAATATATAATGTACTTAAAGGGAACACAACATTTTCTTAAATCTAAAATGTCTCTTTCAATGAAGAAAACCTCAGTATTATTATTATTATTATTTCTAAAGGTAGAATATAAATGAAAATATTATACAACTTTGAATTAATCAAAGGGATCCCTTATGCCCTCAGTGAGACTGACACAAGTAATCTCAGAAAATAGCACTAACATTTATAGATCCTTCAGAAATTTCTGGAAAATTATTTTGGCTATTTAAATTTTCTGCAAGGAGAATCTACAAAGAGGAAAGATAACTCTGGAAAGAAATAGCTAAAATTTTCTAAATAATAATGATAATAACAAAAATGTTCTGTTATTAAAACAAAAAAAAATATTTAATCTAAAAGAGAGTGGTAGTCTAAAGAAATTTAAGTTCTGCCCTTCAGTAGGTTCAAATCGAAGAGCTAAACTTCAACATAAACTGTATTTTCATCATTAGTTCAAAAATACCAAATCAAGATAAGGTGACAAAAGCCCTGGAAAGATATTGATTCAGACCCTACAAGTTAATTTAAAGATAAGATGAATAGAAAAAAAGAGCATTGAAAAATAGGATGAGCCAGGGAAATTGTAGTTTGCCCTTTATTTGTCCCTTCTGAGTTTATGTACATACACATATATGTGTATGTACATAAAATATCAAAATAAAAATGATTTATTGGTTTAAACTTTATAGATACAATATAAATTTAAACATACAACAGTTCATTCAATTCAATTCACACATGTTGGGCAAACAGTATATACAATTTTATAGGCTGTACTGAATTTGCTCACATTTTAGGAGAGAAAATAGGTGTTTTTGGTTTATAAAATTCCTTTTCTTCAATGTTAATGCCAAAGTTTTACAAAAGGACTATAAGACATAATTTTAAATCATTTCAGACTAAATGTTGTCTTCATCAACCCTCTTTGAGACTATATTTGAAAGATAAAAATCCTGTGGAAATTTGTCCACTTATAAGGTTTTTCCTCAGATGAATGCAAAATTTACTGGACAAATCAAAGTCCATGTACATCAATACTGTATTGTCTCTCTAGTAACTATAATTATATTCAACAGAGAAAAAAAAGTGTAGCATAAAGTACATATTTAATGTGTTTATTAGTCATCCGGGGCATACATAAATATGGAATAAATATGTGTTGATGTCTTTGATAGAGATGGAAAGGAATTCACTTCTTCCTCCTTTAAAAATAATACATTAGTTGCCACAAACAATGACAGATTATGACAAATCTTTCAAATGTATTCTAATCTAAGAAATATAAACGAATAAACTGTCCTGTATTAAGAAACTAAATAAAATAAAATTACTCAGAAAAGTTTTTTTTTTTTTTTTTCCTATAAATAGCTAGATAATTACAAAATGATCTTCAGGATCTTCATGTAGAATGTGACCAATTTTCAGTGCTTTTTCATGACATTGCATGCGATTTGACATGATACCTTATAATAACTTCATTTTCCTCACAGGAAAAAAAATGAGACTACTGCACAGTAAGAATTTGCAGTAAATCTCACAAGAACTCAGTAGCTTGGCATTTATTGCCTATTGCTTCCTTTTGATTTAGCAGGTCTGCCCTTCAATATTTCTTCTCTCCAAATACTTGCCCAACTCTGTTTTTAAAACAATTTATATCGGTGGCACATTTTACAGCCTTTGGTAGTTTGTGGCATATGTTATTGTGTCAGAATAGTCCCACTCTAGTATATTTAGAGAAACTTCTGGACATCTTTGGTAAAACTCAATTATTTGAAGGGTCTATATCTCCAAGAATGAAGGGAATGGTAACATCCAGTGATATTCCATGAGGGGAGTTTTTTTTTAAACTATTGCTATATATTTCACTGTTGGTTTGAAGTAAAATAGTATCTACTATCTGGAGGTAGACTTATTAAAATTTTAATTCTTTTTTATTTTTATGTTTTGAGATAGATTCTCACTCTGTTGCCCGGGAGATAGTTCTGTGGCATCAACCTAGCTCACAGCAACCTCAAACTCCCGGGCTCAAGCAATCCTTCTGCCTCAGCCTCCCTAATAGCTGGGACTACAGGCATGCACCACCATGCCTGACTAATTTTTTCTATATATATTTTTAGTTGTCCAGATAATTTCTTTCTATTTTTAGTAGAGACGGGGTCTCCCTCTTGCTCAGGCTGGTCTCGAACTCCTGAACTTGAGCGATCCTCCTGCCTTGGCCTCCCAGAGTGCTAGGATTACAGGCGTGAGCCACCGTGCCCAGTCCTAAAATTTTTATTCTTTATTTTTTGAACTTTTTGAATAGTAAAAATGCTAAACTAGAAATACATGCGGTAAAGTGTCCAATAATTTTGTACCATAGGTTTGATTTCCAAATTTATAATAGAGTTTCTTATCTTAAGTCTGATATATATTTAGCTAAAACTCAGATTTATTTTTTGAAAATTGCTATATTCTCTTTGAGTGTACATACATCTTTCCATAATTCTAAATATTCAGAGAAGTTTTAATATGTTTGCTATCAGCAGATGATTCGTAATATTCATGATTTTTCATTAATTTCTATTGAAATTGTCCCAGAAATTGATTTGACTTAAATGAAGTAGTACCAGTATTTCAGAATTTCAAATAGATTTTTATTAAAAGATGGTGGTAGACCCACTATCTTATCACTAGAAAGCACTTCTGAATTATTCAGAACTATTTGTAGATATATATCAGCAAAGTTTTCTCTCTCATAGTTTAAATTATGTGTTCTACAATAATGAGTTCCTTTATAAATATAAAACATATGGATAAAATTAGAGCATAAAGAATATCCTTTACAATTATTCATTAACTCTTCTTTAACACAAAGCCTATCAGGTTTGTTTTTGTTTTTCATTCTTTAAAATGTGAATTCTCGAATCACACAGGACACAATGAATTTATGTCTTTTTAAAAAATTTGTGATATATGACTAAATGACTAGTTACTCTCAGAGTGTCCCAAAAAGAACTTACAAATTACAATAAACCCTCTTTAAGATGACTACGAAAGATGAGAGACATTGTTTTACTCACTGTCTATATAATAAACTTATTAATATTTCCAAATGTGATTTTTATACCATTTGGTTTTATTGGTATGTAAACTGGAGAAAATAGCACATATAGTAGAATAAAACAAATATAATTACTTTTGTGATTCTATTTCTTAGAGCCCATGATGTACCTAGTTGAACATGTGGAAGTCACTTAGCTCTAAACTGAAAACACTAGGCATACTAAGGGTTGAAAATAGTATATCAATAACCATGGTTTTCACAGTACATCCCATCCTTTTGAATAAGTAAGCTACTAACTGCCATTTACTCTAAAGTATAAACTGCCAAATGTAGCCTCACAGTGCTTTATATTGAACTAGTTAAGCATTACAGATATATTATTAAAATCACATTTAAGCTGCACATTTTATTAATCCACTCATGTATTGATGGACATTTGGGTTGTTTCCACATCTTTGCAATTGTAAATTGTGCTGCTATAAACATTCGAGTGCAGATGTCTTTATTATAGAATGTCTTTTTTTCCTTTGGATAGATGTCTAGTAGTGGAATTGCTGGATCAAATGGTATTTCTATTTTTAGCTCTGTGAGGTATCTCCAAATTACTTTCCACAGGGGTTGTACTAAATTCGCAGTCCCACCATCAGTGTAAGAGTGTTCCAATCTCTCCACATCCACACCAGCATTTGTTATTATGGAACTTTTTGATAGAGGCCATTCTCACTGGAGTTAGGTGATATATCACTGTAGTTTTGATTTGCATTTCCCTAATGATTAGAAATGTTGAGCACTTTTTTATATGTTTGCTGGCCATTATTCTGTCTTCTTTTGAAAAATTTCTCTTCACGTCCTATGCCCATTTATTGATGGGGTTGTTTGATTTTTTTTCTTATTAATTTTCTTAAGTTCTATATGGATTCTTGTCATCAGCCCTTTATCAGATGTGTAAAATGCAAATATTTTCTCCCATTCTGTGGGTTGTCTCTTCACTCTAATGATAATTTCTTTGGCTGTACAAAAGCTTTTTAATTTGATCAAGTCCCATTTATTTATTTTTGTTGCTGCTGTGATTGCTTTGGGGGTCTTCTTCATAAATTCTTTGTCTAGGCCGATGTCTTTAAGAGTTTTCCCCACATTTTCTTCTAGAATTCTTAAGGTTTCACATCTTAGGTTTAAGACTATTGTCCATAATGAGTTGATTTTTGTGAGAGGTGAGTGGTGGGGATCCAGTTTCAATGTTCTGCATGTGGTTATCCAGTTTTCCCAGCACAAGGCAATAGTAACCAAAACAGCATGGTACTGGCACAAGAACAGAGATATACCTTTGTAACAGGACTGAGAACCCAAATATAAAACCATCCTCATATTGTCATCTAATCTTCAACAAAGCAGACAAAAATATACATTGGGGAAAAGAAGCTATAGTCAACAAAAGGGCAGTTCTTAACAGCAGGCTGCAAGTGTTAACCTTCAGAGGCAACATTCCTGGGAGAAAGAGTGCCTAAGGGAAGGGCATCCAGGTGGTAAGCTACAGCATCTACTAACTTTTCTCCTCCTTTGAGAATCTAATTGTCAGGATGACAGCAATACTTGTCTTTTTCTTAGTGGGGGAGGGGTCACTAATGTATCTTAGATACCTAAAATAATGCATATCACATAGTAGGCACTAGATAAGCACTCATCAAATAAGTAAGCTTTCCCTCAGGATCTAATAGCAGACAAAGATGTTTAGCTTTAGGCTGCCTTTGCTGGCAGGAGAAGTTAATCTAGATTGATTTTTATTGATGGTATAAACTTTACAGGATGCCAGCTTTATGTTAGAATTTCTGTTTATCTCTATACCTCCTTAAGTCTTCTCCTGTTTCTTGACTGGCATTATGTCTGTAATGCCTAAGTCCCTGATGTAAGCATTTGTATATGGCACATGATTCCAAAATTAGAATTATAATTTCCACAGTTTGTTTTGGTTTGCTTTCTTCACTTTCACTGTCATTGGTTTTATTCATTTATTTTTAAGAATTTTGAATATGCTTAACTCTTTTTGTAAGCTTCAAAAAGTACCTAAAATAAATTTGTACTAATTTACTTCATTTGTGGTGTGAGGGTATTTCAGAACATATAATCTTTCTATTACTTCTTGCTGTTTGGAAACTAGAGACTCAGTTTTGTACTTATTTGTTGACTGAAATATTAAATATCACTATTCTTTGCATATGTTGCTAACTAATCTTCTTCCAAATTTACTGAAGTCATTTTCTTAAAAAATTATGCAAGTTGTGTCATGTGCATTATCTCTTTCAATGCCTCCTTATGACCTATTTATTTTGATCAAATAGCACAAAACCTGTAGATTAAATTATTTTTATGAACAAATTGATCTACTTTCTGATCAATTGAGTAGGAAGATAGCAGGTTTTAAAAGTGATCTATTAAAATGCTGTAAACCAGTTTTCAGGATGCTGTTAGAAGCAAACTCACACAAACACAGCCTTCGTGCACCACTATCCTTATTGACATGAACAATTCTTCCACATGCATATGTCTTCCCCCTAACCCTGCCAACCCTCACAACACCTATGCTAGCGGTTCCCCTTTCAAGACTCAGGCCAAATATTTTCTCTGTGCAGTATCTCTGTAGAGCAATGTGATTTATTTCTAACTCTTCGGTGATGGTAGTAATATAATGTTTTGTTTTATCTATGTCCTTCACCCAAATAAGGGCTCGTAAAAAGAAGCAAATAAGTCTCATTATTTTTTATAAAGAAAACACCTAGCGTAGTTGTTTGTCTATAATAGGTACTCATGTTGAACATTAAATGACTAAGCAAATGACTAACCAATTCCCCCATTTCTCAGATGCTTTCAATGTTCATATTTAATACCTAGGTATTTTATAAAGACATCATAATTTGACTATTTTTTTCCTTTCAAATACATGTAATCACAAACCACTGAAATAGAAGTTATGACTTTTACATGATTTATATGATGTTTATGTCAATCATTTTAACTCATTTATGCTTGTTAACTCTCATTTGTAAAACACATCATATACAAAACAGTTGTTCGCTATTGCCTCTAATATCCATTTGTTTGTTGTAATCATTTTCATTGTTTTCAGCTCTTGTATGCACCTTGTTAGGTCAACTCTCTAGTGTCCAGGTATAAATTTACAAACACTGTTGTTTTGTTGATGTATATAATATGTTTAAGTCAGACTTTAAAACCTTAAAGGTTTTCCACTGTTTAGATGATATAGTAGTAGTTTTCATCTGAAAAATAGTCTACACTTTAATAACAGTATAAAAATTATTAAAATCTTAAAACTAATTTTATAGGCCGGGCGTGGTGGCTCACACTTGTAATCCTAGCACTCTGGGAGGCCGAGGCGGATGGATCGCTCAAGGTCAGGAGTTCGAGACCAGCCTGAGCAAGAGCAAGACCCTGTCTCTACTAAAAATAGGAAGAAATTATCTGGCCAACTAAAATATATATGGAAAAAATTAGCCGGGCATGGTGGCACATGCATGTAGTCCCAGCTACCCGGGAGGCTGAGGCAGCAGGATCGTTTGAGCCCAGGAGTTTGAGGTTGCTGCGAGCTAGGCTGACGCCACGGCACTCACTCTAACCTGGGCAACAAAGTGAGACTCTGTCTCAAAA
>CM052439.1:114118779-114132218 GCA_028533085.1 Varecia variegata
CACACACACACACACACACACACACACACACACACAAATACAAGTGAAACAGGCGAAATTTGAATAAAATTGATGAACTGTATCAATGTCAGTATCCTGGTTTTGATATTGCACTGTTTTTTTTTTTCTTTTTTTTAATGTTGTCATTGGGGGGAACTGGGTAATGAGTACACAAGATTTCTCTGTTTTGTTTTTTTATAACTGCTCATGAATTTATAATTAAAAATGTCAATAAAGGATGTATTATGGGACATCAAATGTTTCAATATTATTTTAGGTGATATGAAAGTATAGTAAAATCACAGATACCTACATAAAATATGAATCTAAATATGCCATTTATCTTGTGACAACTTAGACTCTAGAAAAAAGCATACATTATATTTTACCATAATATTAAAGTTCTACATATCTGCCTGCCTCTCTAGCTCCATTTTTGTCACACCATATTTTATATTTACTATGTTCCATTTATTTACCTGATCTTACATCGTCCCACACCAGATTATTTGGGTGCTTGATCTCTGCTAGAAATGCCTTTTCCTGACCCTTTCATCTGCCTAACTCCTTTTTAACCATTTAAATTAATTCTAAACTGAGAAAATTATCAGTGAATCTTTCAGTCTCAGCTTCTCTTTATCTATGTTTGCATAATACTCTTTCCATGCCTTTCTCAGGGTATTATGAATGATCTATTTAAGGAACTTATTTCAGTCCTTTTACTCTACCGCATGGGAACAGAGATTGTAAATTTCCAGAACCAAGCACTGTATTGACATAGAATAAATATTCTATAAGCATTGATTGTATGAATGGAAGTTTTAGATGTCATTTTGAAACATTTCTTTTAAAATTTAGTAATGTCAGATTTATAAACAGAAATTGTGTTGCTAAACTTTTCCTTGCTTGTCCATTTTTTTCTGAATTGTTTCAGTTCTTAAGCAATTTCAGTGACTTGTAAAGATTCATGTTCTCTATATCTTTCCTTTATGGTTTTGATGGAATGTCTTGATAATTACTTAAAGTTGCACCAAGAGATTAAAGTAACATCTTATATTTGCTAGGGTTGTGTTACCCTTAAGAAATTATACCCAAGCATCCTTGAAGAGGAAGAGCCTTTGAAAATTGGATGTTTTGAAATTAATTTTTTGAATGTACTTTTACAAACCTATCAACCCTTTGTTCCTATCTATCTTCTAGCACTCAAGGCAATTATATTAATTTAGATAGACAAAAAAATTGTTAAGTATACATAAGAAAGTGTGCTTTAATGAAAAAAAAGTCCTGAAATTAGAAGCTGTAAATTATTTTTTCAATTTTTAAAATTTTTAAAATTATTATGAGTGCATAATAGTTGTATGTATTTATGGGGTGCATATAATCTTTTGATATAGGCATAAAATGTGGAATAATCAAATGTATTTATCATTTCTTTGTGTTAGGAACATTCCAATTCCATTATTTTAGTTATTTTAAAGTATATCATAACTTATTATTGACTATCATCACTTTGTTGTGTTATCAAATATTGTTCATTCTATCTAACTGTCTAACTACACTTTTGCACCCATTAGTCATCCCAACTTTATCCACTCCTCTTCCCACCCTCCCCATGACCCTTTCAGCCTCTGGTAACTATCATCCTACTCTCTGTCTTCAGTAAATTTTTATTCAGATTTGGAAGCTGATTAATAACTATGTGTCCTTAAAAAAATATTGTAATACTTTTAAATCTGTTGCTTCATTAATACATTTATAGAGTACTTCAAAGTATTCTTTGAGGACAAAAACGTGTATATAAAAAATATGTAGTGCTTCAGTCAATAAATGGAAAAATAGAAAATGGAATTTCATCAAACTGGAAAACTTCTGCATAGCAAAAGGAACAATCAACAGAGTAAAGTGACAAGTTATAGAATGGGAGAAATCATTTGCAAACTATACATCTAACAAGGGGTTCATATCCAAAATATATTAATATTAATATAAGGAACTCAAACAACTAAATAATGAAAAAACAAATAAACTGATTAGAAAATTAGAAAAAACCTACCTAATGGGTACGATGAACGCTCTGTGGGTGATTGGCACACTTATAGCCCTGACTCAAGCATTACAAAAGTGTTCCAGCTAACAAAAACATTTGGACCCCTTTAATATTTTGAAAAAAAAATATTATCCCAGTTCCTGTAGATTTAACAATTAAATTTTTATAACTTGTGCTGTTATCTATGTATAATTTTTTATAAATTCACTGTTTTATGTATGTGTATAATGAAAAATTGAAGCTCTATAATATACTGAAAATAAGTGCTTCATCCTTGGAAAGCACACAAATACTTAGAATGTGTGCATGATAGAGCTTTATTTTATTTTTCAAATTGATACAAGTTCATTTAGAAAATCATATTTTATTTTCCAAATATTATTCAATAAGATGCAATAATATATGCCATTTTAAAATGCAAATCTTCAGTTTTATAAAATATCAGTGTTTTAATTACCCTACCTTCATGTAGTATAGCAGATTATATGAATATCTTTTATATTTAATAATATGAAATCTAGATTTCTTTCAAAAAATGTGAAAATTATGTTTTGCTTTGTATATAATTAACTCTGACTATAAACCAGAAGTGAATCATAGATGCAGTTTTAAGGCTCATATTATTCTCTTTTTTTTTTTTTTTGAGGTTTGAATATTTCATAATTACTCTAGACTTTCAAAGAACTTCATTAAGAAATAGGTTTAATCTGAAAATTCTTGAGGTATTTTATTTTACTGAAATTGTATTCATTTGTTTTTTTTTAGGGAAGAGAAGATAAAAGTAGACCTGTTATAGACTTATGAGTTTTAGCAGAGTGTTCAGTTTTTGTGTGTGTGTCATAAATCAGCAAGTAAAACCAGTGAGAAGATGAGAACAACTTCTTTAAACCTAACCACATAAACACAAAAGTAACTATGTGAGGTGCTGAAAACCTTATTTCTGAGTGTGGCTGTGAAGGTGTTTCTGGAAGAGATTAGCATTTGAATTGGTAGATTAGCAGTTTCCAACCTTTTTGGCACCAGGGACTGGTTTCATGGAAGACAATTTGTCCACATACCATGGAGGGGGAGTAGTTTCAGGATGATTCAAGCATATTACATTTATTGTGCAGTCAAACCTCTCCATTAATGATAATCTGTATTTGCAGCTGCTCCCCAGCACTAGCATCACCACCTCAGCTCCACTTCAGATCATCAGGCATTAGATTCTCCTAAGGAGCACACAACCTAGATCCTTCACATGCACAGTCACAGTAGGGTTTGTGCTCCTATGAGAATCTACTGACCCCGCTGATCTGACAGTAGATGGAGGTTATGCAGTGATGCTAGCAAGGGCGAGTGGCTCTAAACACAGGTGTTGCTTCACTCACTTGCTGGCCACTCACCTCCTGCTGTGCAGCTAGGTTCCTAACAGACCACAGACCAATACTGGTCTGTGATCTGGAGGTTAGGGACTGCAGCTCTGTAACAATTGTCTGTGGTCTTAGCAGATAAGCTCATAGCACATACATCACTCAGCACTCATTGAGAGTAAGAAGCTGAACAGTTAGGTAAGGAAAGGTGGTAAAAATCAAGGTATAAAGGATTATCATTCCAGAAATTTCCCTAATACAAGTTTAATTATTAAATGCATTTAAAATTATGCAAGTAAGGGAATGTTAGTTTTATAGTTGTCTGTTCTCTTACTAGATAAATTGTATTTGGAGATTTGTGTGTGTGCGTGTGTGTGTGCATGCGCACACACACGTATACATAATCTCTCTACACGGGAGTTTAAAAACTGTACAAATATATGTATATATAAAAATAGTAGCCATAAATAAATAATATTAAGTGAAGAAATTCAGATAGGTCTTACAACAAGAGAAATAGATACAAAAAATAACAAAATAACGGAAAGAAAATAATAGTTGCCAGACAGAATAATATAATATTGAAATTGAAGGTTAACAAATTCACACTAATTCTCCATTGTGAGATTCTGAAATAGTTCATTTGAAATTATCTCATTAAGTATTTTTGATGAAGCTTTTACTGCCCTAAGTATTAACAATTAATGTGATGATATTTCTCTGAGAAGATAAGTAAAACTGATTTTATATGTGATACAAATATGTTTTTACTTAAAGAATAATCCATTTGTGCTATAAACATTGTAAGGAGAGAGTAGCTCCCCACACAGGGCCATCTTTGTCCTTACCTATTCAGTTTAACTGTCCTTGAGAGTTTGTAAAATCACATGTACTTGAAACGTAACAGGTAGCAGCTGTTAATTAGAAAGGCTAAACTCTGGCATGGTCAATTCATTGTTTTGACAGTTTTAACAAAAATAAATAAATTTCCAGACTTTATCATAATATTACCTATCAATCAAACAGTGAAACTGATCTCTACATGCCTCAAAGTGAATGTGAGAGGTCAAATGAACAAACTGGCCACTGTTGTAATAACAGTGGCAGTATAAACTGAATTTGTAATAACAAATTCAGTAGCATATTTTCTCTCAATATAGCAGAGACAGAGGTCTATTTGACATACTGGATTAAAACATGAGATAGTGAAAATACAGTTTTGTAATTAAAAAATACTGCTAATTTTTATATGCCATTGTACCTTGTCAAATTAGTCACTTTGTCATAGCAAGTATGACATCTTGCTAAGTGTACATACATTTGAGGGCAATGACAACAGATACTGATAAATCTTACATGCCCTTTATTGCAATCCTTTGTTGCTTTTATATGCTTAAAATAGAAAAAACACAAAATTCCGAACAGTATTGAAAATGTTGATTAATTGCTACTAAACATTACATTGAATAATCACAAAGAAAATTGCCATAAAAATAGCATGTACATTATGCACTGTTATGCATTTTCACCCTGTTTATAAAAGTGGTTAAGTCACAGTTTCATCTTATTTCATCATGGCTGCTAAGGATCATATTTCTGTTTTTTCTTTCATCTCTGCAGTATTTTGAAATCATATTTTGTCTAGTTTGATGTGCAACAGTGGTAAGCATCATTTCAGGGAAGCCACTGAAAATAATGGATTCTTGGCAGAAGCATGACTCTTTTCATTTATTTAAACTCAGTGCTTCTTTTTTGTCTATAGCAAACACAAGTTTCTCAGAAGTAATTGATTTTGTAGCTTGTGCAGGTATCATTTTTCTTGTTATAAATCTATGCAAGGTTCCATAGCTCTGTGGAACCTCATATTATTTTATTTTTTCTTAATATTTATGGGGGTAGTTTAAAAATAATGTTATTTAGAATGTTTTATTTAATTATTTTAACTTTAAAAATACTGCACATCATCTGATTTTCCTTAGTTACCCCCAATTATTCTTAATGCTCTAGCAAGTTTAACCTGATACATTTGAGGCCTTCAGAGGTGCTGTTAAGTAGTTCATCTTAGCTGCTATACATACATCACCAAGGGTGAAGTCCAGATCGTTTCAGGGATTTGTGATCTGCCCAAATCGCCCTTTCTCTCCTTTAGGACTCTTACTAATGGATACACATAGAAATCAATAGCTAAGTTATAAATATCAATTTTCTTGATGGCTAGGCAAGTATTCATGCTTCCTCCTTCTCTTAAAGTTCTGGTAGAGCTCAACCTGAGTATAGCTTAGGGCAGGGGGCCTAAAATATGACTTGGAAAATGGTCTGTGCATGTTTCCTACAAAGCACCACTTTAAAGGAAAAGGCTGTACGTTCATTCCTCTGTGATCCAGAGTGTAAATGTGTGAAGACATGCTGGGAGTATCCTCCCCCTCAGCTCCTTCATTTAAGCAAATCAAAGCAGAAAGATTGGAGCAGGAGTTTTAAAAGAGGGAAGTAGGAACACAGAGTAGAATCACATTCATACAGATAAGAAGACAAATCCAATAAACAGAGCACAATGAATCAACACACAAAACACAGCAGAAGCAGAAAAGGGGGAAGAAGAACCCAGGCACAAAAAGGCAATAAACAAATTGCTTCAAAATCATGGATTGATGGCAGAGATAGAAAGGCTAAAACATGGCTATTACAGAGTAGCAAGAAAATGTTCCTGAGAAACTCTGCAAACGTATGATACAGTTAATTTCCCCTATTCCTAAATGCAGAATTTAAATACATGTCTTACCCCTGTCAAAATCCCCAACTGACTCGCTTACCTATAAAATGAGGATTACTATGGTAAGAAAGATGAAATAAAAGAACTGGGAGGTGTCCATCACTACAAACATAGGAAAATGTCATCAACAACAGAAACAATATTCTATCCCTGGGTAATTCTCAGAGATTAGTATTGCCTTCAAAGACATGCAATTTAGTCATCTGTTTTGACCATGAAAAAAATTAAACAGATTTGGAAAATTACTATGGATCACTATAAAATTAATCAAGTAATCTCTATAATTATAGGGGCTATTCAAATGTTATATATTTGCTAGAGGAAACATTATACTCTTTGGAAGATGGTATACAACTATTATTCTTAGAATGTATGGCATATTTTAAAAAAATAATAAAAATATTTTCTTTACTCAGCAAGATAGCTGAGTCTTCTTCCTGATCTCTATCACAATTTGGTTCACAGAGTCCTTGACTCTCTGATACAGTTTAGATGTTTGGCCCCTCCAAATCTCACGTTAAAATTTGATCCCCAGTGTTGAATGTCTGGCCTGGTGGGAAGCGTTTGGGTCATGGGAGCAGATCCCTCATGAATGACTTGGTGCCCTCCCCTTAGAAATGAGTGGTCTCTCCTTAATTAGTTCACAGATGAGCTGGTTGTTTAAAGGAGACTGGCATCACCTCCTCCTGTCTAGCTCCTTCTCTTACCGTGTAACTTGTCCACTACCCTTTCACTTTCCACCTTTATTGGAAGCTCTTTGAAGCCCTCACCAGAAGCAGATAGTAGCACCATGCTTCTTGTGCAGTCTGCAGAACTGTGAGCCAAATAAACCTCTTTTCTTTATAAATTACCTAACCTTAGGTATTTCCTTTATAGCAACGCAAAATGGATTAACACCATGACCATCACGGAGAACAGCATGCGGATTCATCATACTGACAACATAATTCTATTTAGACTTGGTGAATAAGGCAGTAGCAAGAATCAGTGTCAGACACACACATATATAACAGATAAATCCTGTAAAATTGAGGTGCTTACTTTATCAGTGAATTTCCTAGACTACCTATGTCCCAGAGAGTGTCAGAATGCCTGCATTGAAAATGAAGAATGGATGGTTTGTTGGCATTGATTGTTGGAACTCTGGATTTCAGAGATGAAATATTCTACATTTGCACAAGTAGCTCTGAATCATACCAGGGAATTATGTTGCTATCTAGAGAGGGGCCTAGAATAAGGAAAGCTTTGATATAATTCTACAATATGATACAAAATTCCATGTACCTTATGTATTAGGAACCGGTAGAGATAACGGTGCTTAAAGTGCACGTGATAAATAAATGCACTTGCAAATTCCAAAAGAAAAGTATTTCACAGATCCCTAGGGTTTTTTAATAAAGCCATGCCTTTCTCTACTAGCCAGTACCATATAGCTACTCAAACCTAGTGCAAATGTAATACTTGATCAAGGGATATCTGGACTATGTGAGCTAAACCGTTTATCAGAAGTATCTGATGTTATCTGATACATCAATGTATAATATTGTGTTTGGCTAGCAGAAATCATTTATAAAATAGAGATATTTTATAAAATATTAGACTTAAGCCTGTTTGGAAGGCAAATGGAAATTACTCATGGTTGAGACTTCAAGTTTCTTATGCTCCCAGAAGTCTCATGGTGGAAACTTTGGGGTTTTCTAGATATAAGATCATATTGTCTGCAAAGAGCAAAAGTTTGACCTCCCCATTCCTGATTGGGAATTTTTTTGTTTCTTAACTTAATTTGTTTCTCTTGTCTGATTGCTTTCACTAGGATATCCAGCACTATGTTGAACAGAAGTGGTGACAGTGGGCATCCTTATCTTGTTCCAGTTCTTAGTGGGATTGTTTCAACTATTCCCCATTCAGTATGATGATGGCTGTGGGTTTATCATATATGGATCATATAATCTTGAGATATATATGCTCTATGCCTAGTTTGTTGAGGGTTTTTATCATCAAAGGGTGCTGGATTTTTGTCAAATGCTTCTTCCGCATCTGTTGATATGATCATATCTTTGTTTTTGCTTCTGTTTATGTGGCAAATCACATTTATTGATTTATATATGTTGAACCATCCTTGTGTCCCTGGGATGAAGCCCACTTGGTCATGGTGGATTATCTTTTTTTGATGTGCTGTTGAATTCAGTTTGCTGGTACTTCATTGAGGATCTTTGCATCCATATTCATAAGGAATATGAGTCTGTAGTTTTCTTTTTTTTTGTTATGTCCTTTCATGACTTTGGCATCAAGGTAATACTGGCTTCATAAAATGAGTTGCGGGGGATTCCTTCTTTCTCAATGTTATGGAATAATTTATGCAGAATGGGTACCAATTCTTTTTTGGTATGATAAAATTTGGCTCTGGATCCATATGGTCTGGTGCTTTCTTTTGTTGGAAGATTTTTTATTGCTGTTTCAATCTCATTGGTCATTATTGATCTGTCCAGGAGTTCTAGTTCTTCTTACTGAGTCTTCGGAGATTATGTGTTCCCAGAAATTTGTCCATTTCCTCTACGTTTTTGAGTTTATGTGCATAGAGATCTTCATAGTATTCACAGATGATATTTTGTATTTCTGTGGTATCAGTTGTAATATCTCCTTTTTCATTTCTGATTGAGATTATTTGGGTCCTTTCTCTTCTATTGCTGTTAATTTAGCAAGAAGTCTATCAATTTTGTTTATCTTTCCAAGTACCAATTTTTTTGTTTCATTGATTTTCTGTATTATTTTCTTGTTTACTATTTCATTTAGTTCTACTGTGACCTTAGTTGTTTCTTTTCTTCTGTTAGCTTTGGGTTTGGTTTGGTTTTCCTTTTCTAGTTTCTTGAGACATGAATTGATAAATAAAGTCTCAGGTTACAAAATCAATGTACACAAATCAGTAGCATTTCTATACACCAATAACAGTCAAGATAAGAGTCAAATCAAAGACTCAATACCATTCATAGTTGCTAAAAATAAAATAAAATATTAATACCTAGGAGGTGAAAGATCTCCACAAAGAGAACTATGAAACACTGAGGAAAGAAATCACAGATGGTACAAAGTAGTGGAAAAATATAGCATGCTTATGGATCAGTAGAATCAACATTGTTAAAATGTCCATACTACCCAAAGTGATTTACAGATTCAATGCAATCCCCATCAAAATACTAATGTCATATTTCACAGATCTAGAAAAAAATAATTATATGCTTCATTTGGAACCAGAAAAGAACCTGAATAGCCAAAGCAATCTTAAGCAAAAAGAACAAATCAGGAGGCATCCCATTATCAGACTTCAAACTATACTATATGGCTATAGTACCCAAAACAGCATGGTACTGGCACAAATATAGAGACGTAGACCAATCCTATAGAACAGAAAACCCAGATATAAAACCATCCATGTACAGCCAACTGATCTTTGACAGAGAAGACAACAATATATACTGGGGAAAAGAACCCTTATTCAATAAATGATGCTGGGAAAATTGGATAGCCACATGCAGAAGAATGAAACAGGATCCATATCTCTCATCACTCACAAAAATTATTTCAAGATGGATAAAGGATTTAAACATAATGCATGAAGCCATAAGAATTATAGAAGAAAATATTGAAAAACTCTTCTAGATATCAGCCTAGGCAAAGAATTTATGAGGAAGACCGCAACGGCAATCACAGCCACAACAAAAATAAATGAGACTTGCTTAAATTAAAACGCTTATGCACAGCTAAGGAAATAATCAACAGAGCAAATAGACAACCTACAGAATGTGAGAGAATATTCACAAGCTATATATCTAATAAAGGGCTAATAACTAGAATCTACAAAGAACTCAAACAAATCAGCAAGGAAAAAATCAACCAACCCCATTAAAAAGTAGGCAAAAGACATGAACAGAGCTTTTCAAGAAAAGATAGACTAATGGCCAATAAACATATAAAAAATGCTCAACATCACTAATCATCAGAGACATGCAAATCAAAACCACGACAAGATATCATCTAACATTAGCAAGAATGGTATTTATCAGAAAGTCCCAAAACAATAGATGCTGGCATGGATGTGGAGAGAAAGGAACACTTATAAATTATTGGTGGCACAGCAAACTAGTGCAGCCTCTTTGGAAAATAGTATGGAGAGTTCTCATAGAACTAAAAGTAGACTCACCATTTGGTCTAGCAATCCCCACTACTGGGTATTTACCCAAAAGAAAATAAAAAGTGATTTTATCAAAAAGACATTTGCACTTGAATGTTTATAGCAGCATAATTCACAATCCCAAAGATGTGAATCAACCCAAGTGCCCATCAGTTCATGAGTGAATTAATAAAATTTGGTACAGATGCACCATTAAAAATATAATTTAATACCTTTTGCAACAATCTCGATGGAAATGGAGACCATCTTCCTAAGTGAAGTATCACAAGAATGGAAAAACAAACAGCACATGTACTCACTATTAAGTTGGAACTAACCAATCACCACTCATGTGCACAGATGGAAGTAAAACTCAACGGAAATCATGCAGGTGGGAAGGGGGTGGGGGGAGGGTGAAATCATACCTAATGGGTACAATGTACACTATCTGGGTGATGGTCACACTTGTAACTTTGACTCAAGCAGTACAAAAGCAATCCATGTAACCAAAACATTGGTACCCCCGTAATATTCTGAAATTAAAAAATCAATATCTGCAAAACATAATAAAGTGCAATAAAATGAGGTATGCCTGCACTTATATTCATTTCTGTTTTCTTGGTTGGACCCTGAATAATAAGTAGATAAAATTTAATTACACATTATATAAGCTTGTACTTAACTACATTATATGAATATTCATAATTATATAACAATAATGTTACCAATAAAATGTTTTATAACAATTTCATATGGCTAAATATATCAGAATAAATTTTGAAGTCCCATCTATTTAACAGAATCCGAATATATATTACAATGTCACCTATGAAACACAGTGATTGTTAATATAAATGAATACTTTCATTTTATTTTAGTATTTTAGTTTGAAGATTATCTATATATATATATATGTATGTATCTATCAATCTTTACCTCTATCTGTCATTTCATATGTCTTTCTGTGTATCAGTCATTATAACATATTATCCCTGGAACAGTACCCTATTTCAGTTACTCTGGAGTTAAACATTAATAACTGTGTTTCAATGAATATATTTTAAGAAAATACATAGAGCCTTAAATAATATTGATATATCCTCAAAATAAGGTAATACATTTTGACTAAAGCTAAAACTTATTTTGATTGTAATAAAACCAACAGTCATATCAGCCACAAATAAAACTGGTGTAAATTTCAGGAGTTAAATGTGGAATAGACTATACTTTCTGCTTGTATACTTTTCTATTATCATCTGTAGAATTTCTTTGATTATTCAAATTTTACTCAAGTTCCTTCGTCTTCATTTGTATGATTCAAAAGAAAGGAAGAACAAGTTGCAAAATATACAACGTCATTATTTGAGTTTTTCTTTTTGAGGGAAACAATAATTTGTCTAGGCTATCATGTTGCCAATAGTGTTACCAGAAATTTGAAAAGTGATTTTGAATCAGAGCAGATGGAGGGTGGTGGTAGAGGAGGTTTCCATGTTTTCATTTTCCTGAGGTTTTATAAAAAGCACCCTTGTGCAACAATATGTTTAATCTTGCTAAAAACTGTTTAGACAGTTTGAGTGAGGCTAAACTGGAACACTTAAAATGTAATAAAAGCCCGGATCCTGAGAGTTTTGTCTAAGCAATGGAAGGATACAATTTGATAAGTATTTTTTTCTTTGCCCATTTTCATCTTACGTTCCTTTATTTAAAATGTCACCAATTTACAGTTCAGTTGGCATTTAGGATGAAAAGAAATCACCTTTTTTCCAAATGTGCATGAAGTTGATTATGTCTTTGAATGAGCTATCATTTTATCTAAGCAACAGTAACATCTTTAATACCCTTTTTTCCCCATTGACCTACATCTCTGTTCCAGATTATTAAGTGTAAAACCAGCAATTCAATCATTTTTTTATCCTTGATAACATAGTCTTATCTAATATTTGCCTTGTGGATATAATTTGAAAGAGAGAATTTCATTAACATTTAAGCTCAGTGAACACATAGGGAAATGCAATTCGTTTGTGATAAATATTCTAATTTCAGCAAATGTCCTATCTTATTTTCCCTGTAGATTTCTATCTATGGGAACATATATTACCACTTATGTTACAAATTTAAAATATAGTGATATAAATAATTTTAGATAGTCCAAATGCAACTTTCCTTTCTGGTATTCACTAATGCAGATAAAGAAGTTTAAATGCCATTTATATCTTATGATCTTATGGCTAGTCAGATAGACATAGAAAATGTTTCAGCATTTTCCAAAACTCTTGAAGATAGAGGGATAATTATTTAAATGGGGTGGCAATGTGTAACATATGTTCATAAATTCAGAGTCAAATTGTAGCAAAGATCTAAATATTTTTTTGATACAACAAAGAAAATATTTGATTGGTATGAAGTACCTTTAAAACTGCCTCACTTCTAAAGGTATAAATAAATAGACACATGCCCTTAGTAGAGATTGAGGAATCTCCATGTCAATGATTTTAAAATTAAAACACATCGATCCTCTCACTTACCACAAAGTTTGCCAGAGCAACAACAACAACAAAAAAGACAGATTATAATAGAACGTCCTTAGGAAATTCCCCTTCATGAAGAAATATAATTTATCGTTATTAAAATAATAAAAGGATGAATGCTCCTATAGAGCAATTGAAGGACAGGCAATTGTCAAAGGAGAAACAAAGGGGCCACAAAATATTTGAAAAGATGTCAAACAATAGTAATACTGAAATACAAATCAAAATCATAAAATATGATTATTCCTCTATCTCCTGTTAATCACAATTCTTGGTTCTTAACACATGCTAATCATTTATCTATTAATAGGCCTACCTTTATTTGTTTGGTTATTTCATTTACTTAATAATAAAAACTCATCATTCAAAATTTAAGTTACAATATTAAAATAATCTGTGTCTTACATCTGACTATTTGATGCCAGGTACTACCTCACCATCACAATCCCCTGCCTTTCCTATACCCAGAGGCCCTCATTAGGAATCTTGCATTCACCTTGCCCTTTATTTATTTTAAAGTGCATTCCTTAAGTACACATGTGGTATTGCTGTTTCTAACTTTGTAAAAAGTGCA
>CM052439.1:114132318-114217172 GCA_028533085.1 Varecia variegata
TTTTTTTTTTTTTTTGAGACAGAGTCTCGCTCTGTTGCCCAGGCTAGAGTGCCGTGGTGTCAGCCTACCTCACAGCAACCTCAAACTCCTGAGCTCAAGCAATCCTTCTGCCTCAGCCTCACGAGTAACTGGGACTACAGGTATGCGCCACCATGCCCGGCTAATTTTTTCTATATATTTTTAGTTGTCTGGCTAATTTCTTTCTATTTTTTTTTCAGTAGAGACAAGGTCTTGCTCTTGCTCAGGCTGGTCTCAAACTCCTGCCTCACAGAGTGCTAGGATTACAGGCATGAGCCACTGCGCTTGGCCTTAAATTGTCTTTGATTTAGCATTTTATGATAGAACACATGATCCTTGAGCTGAAGTCTAGACATAAAGGCTCTTTATAAACAATATAATCAGGATATATAACATCAGGTTTGGTATAATTTACTTCAACCAATAATCCTACTGAAATTATAAATAAAAAACTTTGTAAGAGTTATAAACATATATGTACATGAAGCATTATCATTAAAGGAGTCCTAAATTTCTTGGACAATTTTAAAAAATTGCTATGTCTGCGTATGTAATACCACATGAGCTCAAGGGAAATTCTGTAAACATTCACATATTGAGGTAGTATTATCCTCATACTAAAATATTTTGGTACCTTTAAACCAATAAGAATATTCTTTTTTTATCATTTTAAACCAATAAGAATATTCTTTTTTTATCTTTAGGACATAAGGACCTTGTCTAAAAAAAACCTAAAAGCCCCCAGTGCCTTTTGTTTATTTAGTGTAGAATTAGAGAACTGAAAGTGTAGAGGTACTTAGAAAATACAGGAAAAAATTGGGAAAAGTGTAAATAAAGAGAACAAAGAAAATTTGGGAAAAATTTTATTTTCTTATATAGGCCCTCAATTATTTGTTGACAATCTCTCAAATGAAGAATTTAACAACAAGACAGCTACATATTCTAGCTTCAACTACTATAGAAAAGAAAACAGGTCAACAGTACTAGAAGATTTAAAAGACACCCCTTTCCCATAGCCATATAAACAATTGTCATCGTGATATATTCGAGTAGTAAGAAACTGTAAGAATTTGCAGCACTACTCTTTAAGTTGGGTAAAATGATCACAACATGAGTTAATGAGTTTATAAATACCGCAATCTGTATTCCCATCTTGAAACTCATAACATGATTAGACTAATTTTCACATTTCTCACACATTTAAATATAGAAAAACTCATAAACCATATTGTCTGAATATATATACATTAATTTTCTCAATTAGACACTTAAGATTGTTTTTTCAAATCATGCATGAATCATTTAAAAATAAAATCTCATTATTTATTCACTAAAGCTATCAAATTTCCTCCTAGCCTTTGCTTTGAATACAACGTGTTTTTACTCTCTGGCTGGCAAAACCAAAAGCAGTGCAGGATTTTTCAATAAGGCAAAGACAGAGGGAATCGTATACTTATTCATAAAACAACCAAGCAAAGCAAGCTGCCTAAGCAGAAATTCATTGCGGAGTCAATTTGTAGTCAAGCAGAACTGAGACAAAGAAGCCAGGTATGGCAGAGCTCCCACTGAGATGGTCCTATTTATAAGCAGAGCCTCAAGCTTGCGAATAGAGTCCGTTATTTCTTCCTATTTTAATTCAATAGAAACAGAACAAAGCAGACTCCAATTCCACCAGCAAATTAGGTAGAGCTGAACAGAACGGATTTTACACTGGCAACACAGGACAGAGCAGGCAAATGGAATCTGAGAGAAGGTGATAGAAAGCAAGAGAGCCAAATTATCTTAAATTTTATTTTATTTCAATGTCTCATTTGATTAAAATAGATTTCAAAATATTTCAAAGTGTCCAAATTAGACATTCTAAGATCAGTTGGAAATTTGGCAGAAGCATGCAAGGCAATAGCTCAAACTGCAAATGAAGCCAGGAACAATGTAGATTTATAAAACATTTAGTTTATCTCCATTCTAGCTCCTAATAAATTGTAGAGCTGCCTAAACCATGTGTCACAAATATTTTTATTTTTCAAATTTTATTTTACTTCATAGTGTTTACAGAATTTTTTAAAACAAATTAAGTTCCTTCTCAAATCAATATTTATGTGTGTCTGGGGGGGAAGTAGGGGTTGTTCTTTTGATTATTCGCTCTGGGCATTATATTTTAGAATTGTTTTTCCCAAAGTTAATATTAGTGTGTGTATATATTTCATAAAAGTTGTTATCAATGTAATCCAATTACAATCCTAATTTTAAACAATTTTATATCATTTAGGCATAAGGAAAGTTGAATATATCCTTAAAACTGGGGAGGCAGAGTGACACCCCCCCCACCCCCGGAAGGCACAGAGAGCTCAGGCATCACCTGAAATGATACAGCACAAGGACATCTTCCACCTACTCTGTGAAACCCGAGCCCTAAGCACTCGTTCTTGTCAGCGGTCCACACATTCCTCCTTTTTTCCCTCTATTACTCATTGCCTTCTTGCCAAAAACTGTAAGCATTTGCCATGGTCTCCATGATTCAGAACATATTCATGAAAACCAGACATAGACATAAAACCACATAAAGACCAAATAAAATAATATTAGCTTTATTGTATTTCATTACTGACATCCTGGGAAATGATAAAATGTAAAACTAATGCCTAAATAGTTGTTAGCAAAGCAGTCAAGGATTGATGAAAATAAAAACAAAGTATCTTATTGAAATCAGTAACTAAGTTATTGGATTTGGAATTGGTTTGAAATGCAGGCTCATTTGCTTTTAATTCTCCTGCATACTAGATGTCCTTGAAAGGATAACAGATAAACACACAATGTGCTTCATATGCCACAAACGAAATGAAGCTGATTTACAGAGAGAGATTAAAAAAGGCAATATTTTAGAGAAAGTTGTTAGAGAATACCTCACTAAGAACATGGCATTTGGGCAGAGAGCTGATGAAACACGAGATCCTCAATATGGAAGAGCAAGTTCAGTGACCCTGACAGGTAGCAGGCTTGATACACTCAAAGAATAGCTACAAGGCTGCTAGTGCTAAAGATGTATACTTGAGAAAGAGAACAGTACAGGCTTTGGTTAAATGTAGACAAGAAATACATGACAAATATATTTCATATTAATAAATATTTATTCCTAGCACCATTATTCCTATTTAAGCTAAAAGCTCTCAACATTGGGAAAAATGATAGACAAATAAGTGGTGGAAAATCTAAATTTGAGTGTCAGGGTATGTTTCCTTAAGGAAATTATAAATATATCTCCTGAATCCAATGTTCATAAATGAAACATGTTTAGAAACTTAGATGAGATTTTTCATTTCTATTTCCATATTTTAAAAAAATATCCTTGCAACAATGTCCTTTTATTTTTCTTACAGCCCTTTCTTATTTGTGAGATGACTGAACTTTTTACTACAACTTTTTTGCACAACAAACATATTTGCATGATTTTATGTGATAATAAAATTTGTTACAGTGATAGCATTGTTAAAGGAAAGAACTATTTGAAAATATAATTAATGCTGTTCACTCATTTTTACTTTTAATTATGCTAATATATATTTGGGATTTTAATATTTTAAAAAATATTTTCAAAATTATGAAACAGTTAAAATAGTACACAGAGCTCCCATTCCCTCTTTACCCTCATTTACCCTAAATGTTAACATTTCCCTACATTTTCTTTATCATTTTATCTCTGTGTGTATTTATGTGGGTGTCTGTGTGTATATATATAGGTATATGTCCAGGTATATTAGGTATATATATAATATAGGTATATTATGTTATGATCCATTGGAGAATAAGTGTCAGACATGATGCTTCTTACCCTTAAATATTTCTGTACATGTTTCCTATAGAAAGAACATTATATGCATAAACACTATGCGAGTATCCATTATGCACAACAACCAATTAATTGTTAAAGAAATAGGGCAAAGATTTTGAAGATTGTTTCTCAGATGGGGACACTCTGGTATTTCCTCATTATTTCATTCAGTTAGTACATTTGGGGCAAGGATATCACAGAAGCAATTTTGGATTTCTCTTAGAGAATCATTGGGATATATACAATTTTGAATTATCCCATTATTAGTAATACTAATTTTGATCACTTAAGGTTGTACGGCCAGGTTTTTCCACTGTAGTTTATTTCCTTTGCTTTAGTGGGGAGATATTTTGGGACTATGTAAATAGACTGATTTCATCAAATTTGTACCCATTTATTTTAGTATCCATTGATATTTGCCTGAACTAAGCATTACTAGTATGATGGGATTTTAAAAAATCTGTTATTTTCTATATTTATTAGTTTCCATTCTATTGTAAGGAAGAATTTCTCCTTCCCTCCTGTTAATTAATACATAGTATTAAGAAATCGAGTATTTCTATTATGTTCAATAGATTATAAGTCATTATCATTATTTATTTTAATACTAATATTATCACAGATTTGGTCAGTAGGAGCTCTTTCAAGCTGTCTCCTTTGTCCTGATATACCCATGTCACTGTTTGAGCACTTGCTTACTTTTTAGCATATTATAAACATTTTCTTAGTTTTGGCACAAGATATAACAACCTCATGTTTATTTTCTCTGTCCCATTCCTGGAAAACAGTCATTGTCTAAGAAGCCCTGTTTCCTTGTAGTGAAGAATGACAACTAGAATCAGATATTGCCCTTAGGTATATCCTTTGATACTAAGGTTTCACTGTTTCTAAACATTCTCACTGGACAGAAGTGAGGAAAAAACATACGTATATATTCAGATATACACAAACACATACATACACAAGCACTCACACATATGGATATATACCTGTTTCTTCATGCCTATCTGACTACCCACTCGCTCACCTACTTATTTACCTATCTCGTTTATAAACCATAAATTCACAGTGTCTCCAAATCCAATTCAATATCCCAGAGTTCATTCTATTTTTCAACTTTGCTATATGTATAAATTTCTTCTCTAACTGTGAAAGACCTGGCTACCATTCTTTTCAATATACTTTTTTAAAAAGTGAAAAACCTGCAAGCACACTTTCATAAACAGAACTCAATATTTACGTACAGCCTTCTTTTGTCTTTTAAAGATATACAACCAAAAATTTTCACTAAAAGTTACTTGGATTAGTTTCTTTCCTCTTTTCAGCATACTTATGTTAATTTTTTGAATAAAGCTTCAAAAACTCATTCTTTTTTTCTGTTTATATTCAAATTTATGATTTTTCTACATTCTTATTGTTTTTTCCCTCAGGTATTATATTATGAATCAAATTATGCAAAAAAACCAGATTCTGCTTCTGCTTATGATGAAGTAACAGGGGCAAGATATTTATTTTCTAACCAATGAGAAAACTACAAAAATATGCAAAAGATCAATTTTCATTCATTAGAAAACAAGGACGTGCAGGGCAGGGACACCTGATAATAAGGAGATAAATGATGTGATCCCTATGATTGTCCTAATTTACTTCTAGGATACAGTGCAGACCTAGTCTAGTAGTCTCACTGAATTAAGGGTATGAAACTTGGAGTTTGGGAATACTAAGTCATCTAGAATTTATGGGGCAAATTAATAGAGTGGGAAGCTTCTCAGAAAGGTCATATTTTCCTCCTTCCTGATTTTATCTCTTTGGGTGCTAGAAATGTTTGCATTCTCATACACATACTTAGGCTTTGTTCTGGTAAGCAGTTAATTTAATTGAAAATAGTTATACTCTTCAGGTCTTGCTTTTAAGTTTTGTCTTGTAAGACCAGTCTATGGCCAATTATTCCCCATTGCTTAGGAAAGTACCTGTGAATCCTTTACCATTGGAAAATTGTCCACCGAAAAATCTGGCTGGCGGGAAAGACACACTTCAAGGCCCTCTGTGAGCAAGGGGTATTGTTACCTCTGATTTTCTGAATGGTTCTTTATTAAGCCTCCAGTGGTTTCCTCACATGCATGTGGTGATCAGCACTTAACTAAATACAAAAGTGGGACCCTCTGCAGACCTCTGAGATTCATTCTCTGTATAGCTCTGTCCTCTCTGAAATTCTATCCCCTTGTTTTCCCAGATTCCCAGCTCTATTCTCCTGATTTAGCAGGTCCATTAGGCTTCTCACCTTCTTTGCACTACAATTGAAAACTCTATAAACTGGTCAATTCTAGTGTTCTTTTCATTTGTTCCCCATCTCTCAGGGACCACTGTCTTTTGTTGCCTAATGTACAGTGTCTTTCTTGCTGTTGCTTCATGTGTTCGGTCCACTTTTTCGTTGTTTCAAAAGACAGAATATATCCAGTTCCTGTTAGTCTACGAGCTTACTTGGCATCTGGCATCATCTGCTTCAAGCAATCCCATGTTTGGGTCTAGTTTCTCCCTGAAGTCTCCTCTCTCCAGATTTTACATTAGTTGGTTGCTCTGTGACCTCAGATTTCTAATAGGTTCTAGGAAAGTCATTTGAAATTTTTCCAGTGGGAAAAAATTTTCTTAGAATTCTACACTTAATAACTGAAAATATGTCAACAAAAGTATGTTTTTTTCTTAAATAGGAATATTAAAACAGCTGTTAAATGGAAGAAAAGGATCATGAAGACTTCCTCAAAGAAGACGAGTCCATCTTTCTGTCTGTTTTCTTGGAGATAAATATGGTGCCTAACATTGGCCAAGTCCTCTTGCTCTTACACATTAGAAAATTTCTTAAGTTAATAGAAATTCAAAAAAGTGAGTTATGCCAGTAAATCATGCAAAGTGCTTAATTAGTTTCCATTGTAAATAACTCAGAGTAAGACAATCTTTCAACGGTATATCACCTTAGCCCAAGATACAGATATTTGCCTTTTGATTTAATAGACCACTTACTGGAGTGCATTAAACTTTGCTATATGCCAGTTTATTCCATTTAATTGAATAATCATTTTAAAGGGTGTCAATTTTATTCTTGAGAATAATAAAAACAAGAAAAACACTATTAAGTACTATTTAAAAAATTTATGGTAGAACAAGTACTTCATGGCCAATAGAGAAGGCAAGGGTTAAACCATTTATGGGTAGTAGAACAGCAATGCCTATTATGCAGTTGTTTCCCACTACTTCTAATTAAATTGCTAGGAAGATAAAACAAAACATAAAAGCAGGTTTGTAGCATCCTTGGAAACTAATAGATCACACGAAAATTCTTGGGAAAAAATTCATTTAACTCCAGTGTTAGTATACTTGTATTAACCTTCAAATCCTATTATTAGATAAAATCAGATGTATATTTGGAACCATTTTTATATAGGCATTGAGAAAAAATAAACTTTATACTATAGGCAAGTGGAAATTTTATTTGGCCTGCTTAATATGCTTTTATGCATTCAATATCAAAATAAAGAGAGAAACATTCAGTTGTGCAAATTTAATGAAAAATTTTTAATATTGTTCTTCTGACATAATGAATTTGTGAACCATAAAAATATAATGTCATACACAGTTATATGGATTGTGTCTAAATGCTTTATTTTTACTAAATACATGTTTGTTATAGGCTTAGTAATAAGTGCTATGCTTTGGTTTTAATTCATTGTTTATGATTCTTTGGTTATGCTTTTGGCTGTAAGTCTATTTTATAGTTTTAATCAAAAACAATTGTTTTTCAGTGCTAATTAATCTTATTGTTATTCATTTAAAAATAAAGTATTGTAATTTGCTAATTCCTTAAAGATATTTAAGTAGGTAATTCATGTCACTTTCCTTTTTCATTTACTAATTTCATGGTGTTTCTGTACTGTAGTTATAGAGGTGAATCAATTTTACTAAGACAGTATTTAAACAGAATAAGATGAAGCAATGACAAAGGCCTCTAGGTATTTCAAATAGTATTTCCAACATCTGTTAAAATAATTTATTGAGCAATACAATCAGGCTTTAAGTGGCAAATACTGCATTTCATCAGTCTTCCATTTTAATATTTTTATGTGTGATTGGATTTGCTTTCATAATGTGATCTTGTTACTGCCTTTCTTTTCTGTGATTTTGTTCTGTTTCTGTAAATTGATCCATGCAGATTTAAAAACTCAACAAATAAAAATGCATAAAAGGAGTGCTTAGGGATTAAACTAGAGGGCATGGAGAGGTAGTTTCTAGCTTGATAATTCCTTTGTAAGAAAAAAACTTACCAATAAAATAATTTGGTTAATTTTGAAGATCAAGAAAGTTTATATTATGTACAAAATATTACTAAATGTAAGCTCTTTGAATAAAATGGACGGTCTTCCCTATTTTCTTGCATCTCACCATAGAAATTTTTACTGACTGGTTACTGGAAAAGTTTTTGTAATATCAAGACAATGGTCTTGGTTATTGTATGGTCTTTTAAATTATGAAAGTGTTTGGTTTATATTATATGAATCTGATTTATTAATAGAATCCTGATTCTGCTGTGGTTGAGAAGAGTTACCCGGAACAAGTGAGTTTATTTAAAGGAAGTTTCTTTAGATTCAAAATACATCTAGTTCAAAGGATTAGGTAAATTAAAGGAGTTAGTGTATATTAGGGGCCAGCATTATACTTTGAAGGCCATAGTTCTCAATAAAGGTTGATTATTTCTCCTTCTTCCCAAATTTTTATCCATGATGGTGCACAATGTGAAAATACAGGCTCATTTTTCCAGGAAGGAGAAAAAAAAAAAAAAATCAAGCCATTCCTCTTCCACTTATACAGTCAATTCAATCCATTCAAGAATGTGCATTGCAAGGCCTTTGTTTATTCTGAACACTTTCCCTGGTATGTCCTTACCCTTCAACCAAATCCCTACCTATGCTTCCAAGTTCATGCTTCTTCCTTGAATCATTTTTAATACCTTGAAATGCTCATCAGCAAGTTTGGAGTTCATTGTAACATGGCTTTTTAACTTGTAAATCATTTTGCCTTGTATCATTATAGTTAATTAATTTTTAATATTTCCACTTTAGTATTAAAGATTGCACATCAATAGTAAGTTTTGTTTAAGTGTAGTTAAATGACTGCATTATTTTAATACTTAGTATCTTGTAGGACTATTCACTACTAAGTGGATAAGGCCTTTTATTTCTGGTGCTGATAACTCTTCAAAAAGCCATTTTGTTATCTCCTACATTATAGGATGCTTTCAGTCCTTTAGAGCAACAGTTGAATTATAGTCTTAGTTTAAGTCATCAAATGCAAAATAAATCTTAGTAATCACAGACTTTTAGAAGGGACATTAAGGGATATGCAGTCAATCTTCCCACTCTTCCAGAGTGTGACAATAAAGATATGTTTTCCATTCTCCCTGCCCCTGGAAAACTATAAAGCATGTTGGCTTACGTGTGGGCCTTACCAAGAGGCATGGCATGGCAATTGGTGAACAATTAATTGCAGCTTGTTTCCTGAATATGTACAGCATCATACAAGTGAATAGCCAAGTTACTTCATACTGAGTTTAGAATTATATATGACTTTAGGTCAGGAGACATGAATTTGATTATTCATCCATTCATCACCTACTGAAAGTCTTTAGCAATGTCTTTATCATAGCAAAACAATCTAGTTTTGTTCTTTAATCTACCCCAGTCCTACCTCAAATTCACCTTTTCTGGATCTGTGAAAAAGATTGAGAGGAAATCAAACATCCATCACAGAAGGCTGTCATTGTTCTTTTCTTTTCTTTTCTGTTACCTTTTCTGCCTCTTCTAAACATTTTTTTCCTATCCCCAATGGGGCTTTCAAAAGCCACTCTGCACACCCAGGTTCCTTATGTCTCTTTATAATATATTACTTTATTTCAGAATTCTTACTCATTATTCCTCTTTAATTTTTCAATAAATAATGTCTTAGTTTAGGCTACCCAGAAGCAGACCTTGAGACAAAGTTTGAGTAAATATTTATTTGGGAAGTGATTCCAGAAATCATCAACAGGGTGGTGGGGAAGAATGACAAGGAAGAGGAAGAAGTCAACATAGGGGGACAAATGGAGCTCATTTGGCTGGGGAACTCTGGGAGACAATGTACCCTCCTTGGAGTAGTTATGCCAGTCAAAGGAGAGGAAGCTGGTGTATTTATCCATTCAGTCCCATCAGTCATTAGCTCTAAAGGCAATATCTCTGTAATACTTTTGGCTTGCTTTGGTTGAAAATAAGTGTGCTCCTGTAGCAAACAAACAAACAAACAAAAAATTAAAAGGCCCCTCAGGCAAAGAGTTTAGATGTTTGTCAGCAACCTTCCTTGCAAACATGTAAGTGTGGAGTGCATATGGACAGGGCAACAGCATCTGCTACAATATCTATTGAGTACTTACTGACTGTATGGGGTATACAAAACTTTCAAATTGTTTAGGTAATAAATGGCAAACAAAACACATTTTTTTGTGTTGAAGTGTTAATTCACAATATTGAAATCCTATAAATATTTTCTTACAGAAGTCATGTATCAGTGTAAAATAAGAAGTACAGAAAATCATTTAAGTTAAAAATGAGTGTGGTGGTACCATCTGGGGGATGGACATGCTTGAAGCTCTCACTCTCACTCGGGTGGGGCAAGGGCAGTATATGTAGTAACCTAAACATTTGTACCCCCATAATATGCTGAAATAAAAAAGAAAAAAAAAAGAAAAAAATGAGAACAATTTTAGGTGGGAAACTTAAGTAATAAAAATAATAAAATGCCAGCTAAAATCTGAATAAAGTGTTGCATTTAGGTAGAGCAGGGTTTCTCAAGCTCCACAATGTTGTCACACGGGCTGAATGACACTTTGTAGTGGGAGATATCCAGCATCTGGTAGGATAATTAGCGGCATCCTGGCATTTACCAACTCTTTATTCTAAACTAAGTTTGCAAAAAAATATCTTGAATTTGGTTATAAGCCATAAGTATGTGAAACATTAAGCAACAATATACAAAGGGATTTTTGAGCAACTTATGATCTCTTACAAAAATAAGGGACTCTGCAAACTCATATATTTTTGGGCATGGATTGGGAATGATTGGGCATGGATGAGATTTGTGTTTGTGGGGTCATCCTAGCTTAGAATGATTTACACTGTAAATATATTTTGAATCATCCCACTAGACTATCTTGTTTAAACCACACAAATTATTTGCCTTTTTTTCTGTATTGGAAGATAATACCATCACTTCTGTAGTTCAGTATGTATAAGTTTGTGGCTTGAAGAGTTACTAGTACTAAGTTTAGCTCACTTAAGAAAAATACATTCCACAAGGAAGAAAATATACTAAAATCCCATTCATAATGAAATTTGCATTTTGAACATTTTATTTTTATTTGCTAGCACATTACTTGCTATAGATATTTGTACCAGAAATTGTTATAATTATAATGTGAAGGATAATTCTGTTTCAATATAATTTATTCTAGGGATCTATTTAAAGAAAAACTGTGCTTAAGAATTGAATACAACTCTAACAAAGGAAAACTATTTATATGAATTTAAACATCAGTTTTAAACATGCTTGAAAATACCAAAGATATTATCATAATACAATAGTCAACTATCAAAACTAGTATATTTAAAATAAATTGAGGAAAAAAACTTAAACCAGAGGGAGAAAAATGTTAATATTTAGGAGAATATGTGAGAGCAATACTTTTGTTCTGATGACATATGAAACTATTACCTATAAAGATGCTTTTCGACATACAATGGGGTTTTGTCCTGATAAATCTGTCATAACTTTAAAACATTGTTGTCACAAATGCATTTAATATACCTAATCTACCAAGCGTCACAGCTTAGACTAGCATACCTTAAATATGCTCAGAACACTTACTTTAGCCTATAGTTGGGCAAAAATAATCTAACACAAAGGCTATTTTATAATAAACTATTGAATATCTTACATAATTTATTGAATACTGTACTGTTAGTGAAAACCAGAATGGTGGTATGGGTATTAGAAGTATAGTTTCTATGACATGCATATTGCTTTGCATCACTGTAAAGTTGAAAAATTGTTAAGCCTAAGATGATAGACTGTACTCATTTCCTTTTAATATTTGTCTATTCTAACTCTTAAAGTTATTTCTTTAAAATAACCTGATGTAGTTGTAAGATAATTTTGTGTTTATTTAGAGAAAATGCTATATGCATGGGACTGAAAAATTCAACTTTCAGAAAAAGAAATTTTACATGGAAATCTTTTACTTGGAGAAATATAGCTTAGCCTTCAGCCTATTTCACAATCACAGGAAATCAATATAAATTCTTTCAATTTCTAAAGTGAAAAACAATCTTTAGGGGAATCACATCAATTTGTTTACATTTGAAATAAGGAGACTAAAGTTTCAAACGATTGTTCCTAATGTCAGATGGATAATTAATAGCAAATCTGTGACTGGCACTCATGGCTTCTGATTCAACAGTTCATATCTCTCCCTTTTATTGTTTCTTTCCCTAACAATTTATCTAAAAACTATCAATTTGTTTAAAATATTATTATTATGAGAGATGCTTAAAAACATACAAAAATAAATTTTAATCCAACAAAAAAAAATTCAAGTGGAAGTAGAGAATTTATTAGAAATTTTCTATTGGCTCAGTACTCTAGCAGTGAAGCTGTTAATGATTTCCATCCTTTTTTTCTTATTTCCAACTGACAACCAAATTGATACATAAATTACCCCTAGCCCAGTCTTCATCTGAGCATGCATACCAAAAATCATTTTATCTTTGGGGAAAAAAACAGAAAAATAAAATGATACAAGATAGCAGCTCTTTATAGACTAAATTTTGAAGAGTTTAATCCAGTAGCCCTTTCACTGTCTTTCATCTAAGTACATTATTACATAATCATTATTATTATAATAAGACACTTGTCATAAGCCTTCATTTTTACTTGTTTTTTATATTTATTGGTATCATCTAACTTTGTCCAAAAATCTTTTCTGCTTTCTTTTAATTCTTCTTTCTATACTTTCTCCAAAAATCTATGCCCTAATATGCGAAAAAACAAGAGCAAAATAAAAGGCAAAATGGAAAAGAGTGGCATGTAAAATGTATGAAATATAACATTTACTAATATAAAATGTCTAGTAACTCACAAATGCATCAATAGTATTTTAGCCTTCTGAATGTTATGCATATTCTCAATAATAATCCCATTCTCCAAAAGTAATAATATAGCAATATATTCATCACCAAATGTCTTAACTGATTTTATTTCTCTAGAAAAGGAAAAATATGTGTTGGTGTTAGGTTATGTCAATTTTTGAAAGAACATTGCTTTATAGATACTGTATGCAACATCCCATAATCATCCAGAGATCTTTTTCAATGAAATATGATCATTTTCATCTACTTTATAAACATTATTTTTACATATACATACATTAAAATTTATACTTTTTCATGTACAGTTTTATGAGTTTTTTTTTTTCCCATTTAAAAGAAGTAAACTTTATTTTTTAGTTTTATGTTTACAGAAAAATTGCAAAGATAGTATAGAGATTTCCCATATACCCACACCAAATTTCCCCTATTAATAACATCTTCCATTAGTATAGTACATTTTCTAAAATTAATGAATCAATATTGATACACTATCATTAACTAAAGTTACTTTATTGTTACTAAAATGACTTTACTAATTAAAAAATATTTCAGTTTTTACCTGATGTCCTTATTCTATTCCAAGATCCCATTCAGGATAACATATTACACTTAGTTGTTATGTCTCCTTAGGCTCCTCTTGATGTGACAGTTTCTCAGATTTTCCTTGTTTTTGATGACCATGACAGTTTTGAAGAGTACTGGGCAGGTATTTTCTAGAATGTCCCTCTATCGAGGTTTCATTATACAACTCTGCCATATCTAATTGTAATTTGCAAAGGTGCTCATTGGTATATAATAGCTGAGGTTCGCAAATGCTATTTCTTTGAAGTCATTGATTCTGGAAGTTGAACTTTAGCAATTATAGTACTGACTTTGTCTTCTAATTTGGAAAAAGGTATTTCATAGGTTAAGGAAAAAAGTAGGGAAAATAGACAAATATAGGATACTGTTTCAGTGAAAAGAAGCAGGCCCTAATTTATTTTCTTCAAAAAGAAAATTTCACTGGCTATTTGAAAAAAAATTGTTTGCTGTTATTTTGTAATTTTATCAGGAAGTCTATAGAATTGACATTTACTTGTAGAACCTTATAAAATGCTTACATATTCCAGAGAAATAAAGCATATTAATAAACAGAATATTTGACAGCAAATGTGTATATATACATATATATACACACATATATGTATTCCATTTAACAGTACTATTTTTGATTGACCAATGTAGTAGAAAACACATGGAAATTTAAACTTTGCTACCATGGTTATTGACTGAGGTAAAATATATTGAAGAACTGTTTCTAATCAAGAATAAAATATAAATAGCTTATTAGTTCCACTACTTAAATAGGTTATTAGTTCCACTACCATACTTAACTCAGAAAACAAGTTAATTGACTTTTTCATTCATAGAGTTATTTTCATGGCCAAAAACATTTAAGGTATTTTATGGTAATATTTATAAATAAGTTATTTTAACTCATACAACACCTTTCCTCTTAGGATAGTAAGTTATTAAGTAAATATATCTTGAATTGTGTGCTGTGATGAGTATATCTACTTTTTTGTTTTTTGCAGGGGGGGGAGGGTACACAGATATGATATGCCATATCTTAATGTCTTTAAGAGCTGGAAGAAAAACTGATTTTACCTACATTAAAAAATTAAAGCTTCATTGAAGAAATGGCCAGAATTATGCAACAAATATTTTAAATATTATTCCCTTCTGTTTTTCCCCATGCATATGGTTTAGATATCTTTATCATCAAAATGTTGCAAAGAGAATGGCCTGGAAAAGGGTAAAAATGTTTTATGAGCTGTCTCTTTAAAATCTCTGCCACTCTTTTTGAGAATTAAAACCTACATCCCTGCCACATGCTAGGGTTCAGGAGGGACAGGGGAGTGTCCTTTGTTCTTTGTACCACAGGACATGGCTCAATGGAACTGTTGGGGGGAGGGAGGTCTGAGTGGAGGTCATGAAATTGTCTTCCCAGGAGATGGGACAGATCAGAATCATCAGCTACCATTAAACAGCAATAGCCTGAAGCTGAAAACCCTCTGTATTTAAAAGCTCTGTATTTTTGCTTATTGTTAGAAAAGTTGGTACTTTAAGATTGGTGACTGCCATTCTCCTCATTTACTGGCAAATTAATAAATCTCCCTTTCCTTCTCCTCAAACCACTTGTCTTCATTCTTCTGATGTGGCCTTGGGGACAAGTGCTGAGCTTTTGGTAATGAAAAGACTCCTTCTTTGAAAATTTAGAAAAATGCAAAAGCTACATGACCATGTAACTTTAAAAATATATTCAGAGAATTCCTTTCTTCATAGCATAGATATGCTAATTAAAACCACACAAAAGACATATTATAATTGTTATTCCAAAGTCTTTGAGACTTTGTAGGAGTACTGGTTGTTTTAAATGACCTAAATCATTGACAGAACATAAACATATCAAAGACTTTTTAAAATTTAGCTCTGTGCTCCTGGATATACATTTCAGAGTCTGTGGCCCTAAGAAATCATGGCAGGAACTTGAAAGAAATTGGAAACCAGTCTAGCTGGGGGGATTTTAGAAGTTTCTCTTGACATTTAGAGAATTTAGAAGATTCACCCTACACTTATAAAGTTCCTTGGATATCATGACATCTAATGAGACAATATGGGATTTAAGGCTAAATATCTCTGATCTCAGCTCTTTGGGACCATAATGAAGGGTGTTTTTGTAATCAATTGCAGGCTCAGCTACTTGCTGCTTGCAAAAGCCAATAATAAGGAAAGGTGTAGTGAAAGGAAAGTGACTTTATTCCAGAGCTGGCAGTGGGGAAATGGCCAAGGCTTGTGCCTCAAAGAAACCATTTCAAAGTCTTAGACTGAGGGTAGGGATTATAAAAAGAGAATTTGGTATGAATGACATGCAGGAGTAGCAGGGATGTGCTGGTCAGCATGATTTGTTCTGAAGACTATTTTGAACTGTTGCTCCACCTGGTGATTGGCCGGGGCCATCTCAAAGGCTGTTTATATATAGATTAACTGTGGCCTTGAGGTAATCTCCTGGTGGGGGTATGGATTGTTTTAAGACTCAGGCTCTGGAATTTCTAAACGAGCACATAATTAGATATAGAAAAATTGGGCAGAGGAGTGTCTGGTGGAAAAGAGGAGGGTAAAGATACTTCATAGCAAGAAACATGCAGGAAAATTTCAAAATGAGGCATTTAAAAACAGGACACTGGTTATATTTTCATGGGGGAGAAGACAAAATTTCACTCCTATTTCAAGTATATTTTAAGTACTTAAAATAATGTGGGGTAAATATCTTTGGGAAAACTAGCCTGCCCCTCTATCATGCATATTCCCTTGTAAATGCTTGTTATTTAGCTCTGCATTTTTGACCAAGACACTTTCCCTATGTCAAGTCATACCATTGCCCAGAATTACAATCTAGTTTACATAAAAAATGAGAATCGAATTACACACACAAAGGCAAAATGGCAGCAGATACACAAGTTACCACTGGAGAGGCAATTAACAGATTTAAAAAATGAGTTGTCATATATAAAATGAACCTTGTGATATTGCTCATATCAACGATCAACCATTTGGGGCTGATAACAATTTTGTACATGTTTTAGTTTTCTCTTGTTGTAAAACATGACCACAAGTTTAGTAGGTTACCAATACAAATTTATTGTCTTATAATTTTTGAGGTCAGATGTCTGAAATGGGTCTCACTGGCTAAAGAAGGTAAGGTGCCAGCAGGGCTGCATTCCTTCTAGAGGCTCTAATGAAGAATCCATTTCCTTGCTTTTTTCACTTTTTAGAGACTATCTATATTACTTCCCTCATGTCCTCTTCTCCATTTTCAAAGCTAACAGCACAACATCTTCAAATCTCGCTTTGCCTCACTCTTCAGTCTCATTCTTCCACTTATAAGAATGCTCATGAACCCTTCTGGATAATCTAGGGTACTCGCTCCATCTCAGAATCAGCTGATTAGCAACCTCAACTCCATCTGCAGCCTTAATCAGTAAAACAAGATTTCTTGGGGAGGAGGAGGAGTCTCAGCTCTTGGGATCTTTCCTCCATTGCATTTCTGGAGATGTCTATTATCTCTCACTACTGGGGATAGCAAAGTGGTAGAGTTGATTTGCACTTCAATGGAAGGTTTGTTATTTTTTTTTAATACAGTTTGAAAATTATAGTAAGAGTGTATTGACATATTTCTGAGAAGGGATTTAAAACTGTCATAAAAATAGACTAAACTCACATGAAAAACAAATGGTACTAATTTTTTTCAATAGATCAATGATATTTGCAACTCATTATACAAAGGGTAAAAATTCTTAGATATAAGGCAAAATTTTACACTTTCATAGGGTCAGATATCAATACTCTAACTGCAGTATTTAAACCTTGACTGCTTCATTAGAATAAGAATAAATTGTAAATTAAAACCATCTACATAAATATTT
The DNA here is from genome assembly GCA_028533085.1 of Varecia variegata. Classification (NCBI taxonomy): domain Eukaryota; kingdom Metazoa; phylum Chordata; class Mammalia; order Primates; family Lemuridae; genus Varecia; species Varecia variegata. Next base: position 114,149,856 of record CM052439.1, read on the forward strand.
TACCATGCCAAGAGCAAGGCAATATAGGAGCTGTGATATATAACTAGAAATCAATGGGGAGATAATTGGTGGAAATATACATATGACTTCTTTAAAAATACAACAAAAACTTCAAAGCTTAGGCAGCTATTGAAAGTTTTGCAAAAAAAAAAAAAACCTTCAGAACATGGCAACTTAAATATGATAATCTTCTGTAACATGACAATAGAAGTGCATGCAAGTATGTGTTTATGTATGTGTTGAAACAAACCAGTCCTATATGTGAGTCATTTTACAAGCAAAGCACTTCACCAGGGATCAGTATTTTAGAGACCTCATGCAGAAGAGCAGCACTGATCCAGGAACTGGCTCTTAAAATTGTGGTTTATATGTCAAAATGTTATGTGCAAGATAGAACTCCTGGTTTATCAGGGAAAGTCTTGAGGCATTTCAAATTTACTATTCTAATTTATGTGGTGATCCAAATTTTACTATTCAGCTCTAAAAAAATTCCCAACAAAATGCCACATGTCTGCTTTCTCACCTGAAAAGCAGTGAATTTATTTAATTACCCTAAAGTAACTCATACATGTATATAAGTTTTATTTTTATTATTCATTATAGCTTGTAATCCTTTGGGGGTGTGGAACTAGTTTGTTTTTTTCCTGTTGCCAGAATTCTCTTGCTGGTTTATTCTCATCTAAAACCTCTTCTCTCACCTCAGGTCAGATAGGTTGGCAGTGCACCCGGTCTCCCTTGCAGGGAACTTGTCTACTTACTGAGCAGGAGAGGTCTCTAGATGGCAGTTTTGTGGCCTACTCGGGAAGATTGACCCAGCAGGAGAGGGACGGATGCACTGAGGGCCTATAATGCAGGTGTTCTGCGTTATTCTTTTCCCCTGTGGTTATCACAGTTCAAGACAATGCTGGAGGATCTTCGTGCAGAGTGGTAGGTTATTCCCGTAGGCCATTGTTGGAAGCTTGTGCAGGGTGCTGGGCAAGTCCCTCTACATAAAGGCAGGCATGTTGGAAGATTGGTCTGCCTGGCACCAGTGGCAGCTGGGTGAGGCTATCTAAGCAGTGGTTGTGGGTGTCACGGCTGTGAGTACTCACTCCACCCAGGTCCAGGTGCAGTCGTGGCCCGTGGCTAGTGGTTTCATGGCAGAGCAATGGACTGTGGTGGCTGTTCCCTCAGGCAGCAGGTGGCAGCCTTAGTGGCAGGGCTAGGTGGTGGCCTGGGAACCTTGAGGGCAGGGCCACAGGGCCAGGCAGTATCACGGGAGCCATGGCAGCAGGGCCCCCAGTCCAGGCCACTGGGCAGCTGGGGCTCTCTCTCTGTGCATGTGCCACTGAGGCAGTTGCCCACCGGGCTTCTCAGGTGGTATCAGTGGCACCTGCTCTGTTCAAATCCCCCATCAGGGGGAGGGACACTCAGCTCCCTGTCACAGAGCACAGGAGAGCATCTCCTCTCCCTGGTCCCTCTCCAACCTGGCAGGGGCAATATGGAGACAGTTGCAGCAAAGCCAACCCCTGTGTCAACCAGGTACTCTGGATCCCAGAGCTCAGAATAGCCTCAGTTGCAGCAACCCAGGAACAGAAGCCACTCGTTCCCTGCTGTGCTCATGCTTCAGTGCAATGTCACTGCACTGTCCCCAAGCAGCTCCCTGATCAGTCTAGAGGTCTGTGGTGGCCATGGGAACACCACCATTTATTGGGTTGTATTGTCCTTGGGGAGAGCAGGGAGTCACAGGGTTCTCTCCTCCTGTCCTTCCCGACATGTGGAACCTTCCCCAGGTACCTTGCAATCTTGTCTAGTGAATCACCATGTCATCATCTCCTTCACTGTGAGCATCTCCCATCACTTCTCTGATGATTAACAGTGCTCTCTACGAGAAGACCCATGTGTAAATGGGCCTCCATTTGCAACTTTCAATCTTCTCCTTGAGAGGGGCGGGCAAGGGCTGCTTCTGGTCTGTTATCTTGGCCCCCTGTCTGGATCACCTTCTTTTAAAAGGCTGAACAATATTCCATTGTATATCTATATACACAAATGTATCTAAATATAGCTATACATTTTTATCCATTCATTCATTCATTCATAGATGTGCATTTAACTTGTTTCTGTATCTCAGGTATTGTAAATAATGCTGAGTTTTTTGTAAGATTGTATCATTTATTTGATAAAGGGAATAAACTTTAAACCTGAAAACTACACTAAGACATGTAGAAAATTTTTTATTAAAAACAAAACCCAATAAATAAAAAAGTGGACAGATAGTATATATATTAGCAACAAAAACAAGGCTAAACATGCTAACTTAACTATCAAGCTTCTTCCATTTTAGCTATAATTTTTCAGTAGACGTGGGAAACACTGGTTATTGGGTGTTATCTTTTTATTAATGATATTTCAAAAACATTGTTTTGTTAATATTATAGTTTTATTAAATGTTGTTTTTTTAACTGAAATCCATAGGATGTTAACACAATGTGCCCTTGACTGTATAATGTGGAAATCACTAATATAGGCTTCTTGTAAGTTTACCTGCAATCGCCTGATTATTTTTAGCTCACTTTTCCCTTGACTTTTAAAGCACATATTTACCTTAAGAACTGTGTCAGAAAATGTATTTACTAATATGAGTCACTCTATGGACCTAGAGGTTGAATCTGATCAATGCTTCACTCTGTAAACAAGACAAGGCTATCAGTAATGTTACTATATGGACATCTATATTGGCTTCTTGTATTACAGCCAGAAGTACAATAGACTAATGGGAGAGAGAGGGCATAAATTATTGGGTAACGTTAATGTTTGTGAACTACCCAATTTAGAACTCTATGTTCAAATCATAAGGCTCTGAGATTAGATGCTGCCTTGCAGGTTCTGATTAGTGGAAGCATCATTGCATTTCATCACTTATTTGCCTTCTGCAGTTGCCACTTTTGTTTGGTGTGCAGTTTGTCTTTTAGTCCACTTCTTTTAAAATCTATCTACTTTTTCAAAGCCATTCAAGCTAAGGTGCTCGCTAAAGCATAAATCTTCTTTGGATCTATGGCCCCATGTGCCAGGAACATTTGTTTACATGTCAAACAAACTTGTTTGATATATTAACAATGAAAATCCAATATCTATCCTAGTTGTCAAAATATAAAGGAGGAGTGAGGTGTAGGAAATTGTTGAGAATGCAATATGGAATAAAAAGAATAGAAGTAAAGTAATATATCTTTGCCTTTTTCCTCCTTGACTCCATATGCCATTATGAATAAAAGCCAATCCATATTCTTTGCATTATTCTCAATTATTTAGTCCACTCTCCCTCATGCTCTAAGTCTTCCTATCATAAAATGCTTCACCTTAAATGTAGAACAAACATCTATCTCCAGTAATTCAAAATAACAAATTTAATGTCTGACTTCACTCATAATTCTTTTTATCCTATTTAGAGAAAGAAATTTTATATTTCTGTCCAAGGCTGGACATAAAGGCCTCAAATTTTATATAGTTAATTCACGAGGTGCCAAAAAGTTGTTTTTAAAATTTTAACACAAAGACAAATCTTCTAATATATAAACTATAGGCCTAAGAAGATAGAATGAAGCAAAACATACAACAGAATACTGATTTTTGTTGTATTCTTTTTGGTTAAAATGAATAATCAGCAAGTTATTCTTTGTAAAAAATAAACATTATTTTCAAAGAATATTAATATTTTCCCTTGAGATGAGATTTTCAGAAAGGATCCCTTCTTTCATATCTCACACGACAGCCTTATAAAATTTTTGTTGTTGTTTTATTCTCAACTACCTCTTTATTGAGTTTGGTATACTACTATGTTTTGGTGTATCTGCTATGAATACCTTGATCTCAATACATACTTAAATTCAAACATTTACTTTCTCCTACCATTTCACACACATATACACATATACTCATAAGAACTTCAAAAAGTTTTTGGAAAATGGAGTTAAAATATTAAATTAAAAAATAAAAAGTTTATTTCTCAGCATAAGCTCCATCAAGTTCAAGGCACTTTTCTAAGCAACGATACCAGCCATTTAGTCTGTTCCTAAAGAGCTAAGGTCTTGGGAATTTAACCATGTCAATGCAATCTTTTTGTATTATTAAGTGAAGAAAAATGGGTGTTCTTTATAGACTTTTTAAGATTACAAAACAGAAAGAAGTCAGAAGGAGCCAAATCAGAACTGTAAGGTGGAAGCCTAATGATTTCCCATAGAAATACTGGCAAAATTGCCCATTTTGATGGACATTGGAGACTCACAGTGGGGAGAGTAGGAAGAAGTGAGGGAAGAAGAATTCCCTGTTAGGTACGATGTGCACCAGCAGTCCCCAACCTTTTCAACACCAGGGACCGGTTTTATGGAAGACAATTTTTCCACAGACCCAAGGTAAGGGGGAAGAGGAACGGTTCTAGAATGATTCAAGCACATTAACATTTATTGTGCACTTTATTTCTGTTATTATTACATTGTAATATTAATGGGATTCAGACCACTGGGACTTAGGGATGCTATGTCTGAGGCCGTGGGAGGAGAGGAAGTGAAGGAATTGCCTGAGCAGAAGCCTGAAATAAGGGCAGGTGTTAACTGCCTAGTTGGGGGACGTATCAGCAATCTGGGAGTACAGCAAAGCATGCTCCCACCTCAGAGCCTAAGGGGTCTCATGCATGAAAAGCCGCAGAGCGGCCTGACATGAAAACTTCTCATGGCTGTAGAGGTAGATTGCAATATGTCAGCCCGGGAGAAGGGACTCTAGGCTTCAATTGTTAGAACACTGGGCCAAGTTCCTTCTCTCCCTTTCTCTCAACAATGCTTTGGTTAATGTAAAACTAACTCCCCAGTGGAAAACATGTAGTTTCTTTGTTCCTTGATCAAATGGGTGGCAGCTACTGAACTTAAAGATGGCTACCTATGTACATAGCATGTGCTTGGGATAAAATTAGTTAGTTTACCTTGGGACAGGGTTGTACCTACTAAAGAATTATGTGTTTTCACTTCTAGAAAGGAGAGGGTAATTAGCTAGGACACTTTGTGATTTTGAGGGAGCCTCAAGACTTCTGTTCATTGTATCCCGTGATTTTTTTCACATAAGACCATTGTACTTTGTACCATGACAAAGAGAATAAAAACAAATGCTGGGTTTCAGTCACCACCACCTTTGCCTCTGAGTGCTGGTGGTCCCCTGACTTCCCCACACTTTTAATATTATTCCTGTGTCTATGTCTTTGTTTCTTTCATCCCTTGCAACATATTCTGCCCGGAGACCCTATCTTGATTGGGGACATTGCAAACTCCGATATGATATGTAATGAAATAATTATACAACTCACCATAATGCAAATCAGTGGGAGCCCTGAGCTTGTTTTCCTGCAACTAGATGGTCTCATCTGGGGGTGATGCTCAGGTGAGGAAGCAAGCAATAGGGAGCAGCTGTAAATGCAGATGAAGCTTCATTGACTCTCCTGCTGCTCACACCCTGCTGTGTGTCCCAGTTCTAGTATTGGTCTGTGGCCTGGGGGTTGTGGATTGCAGATGTACACTACTTGGATGATGTGTACACCAGACGCCCAGACTCCATCACTATATAATATATATGTGTAACAATTCAAATTGTACCCCCTAAATCTATTAAAATAAGAAAAAAAGGAGAGAGAAAATTAAAAAAACAAACAAATAAAAAAAACACATCAGCCTTGCTTGGTGAGAAGAATGAGCAAGAACAATGTTGTGGTAGAGGTGGATTCTCTGGTTAAGCTTTCCTAGGTGTTTTTTTGCTAAAATTTTGACTAATTTTCTGAAAATATGTAGATATTATCATCCTTTGGCCCTCTAAAACATCAGCAGCAAAATCCCTTGAACATCTTAAAAAATCATTGCCATGACCTTTCCTTCTGACTGGTCCACTTTTGCTTTGACTGAACCATTTCTACCTCTTAGAAGCTATTGTTTTGATTGTGCTTTGTCTTCAGGATCATACTAGTAAAGCTTTATTTCATCTCTTGTTCCAATTCTTTGAATAAATGCTTTGAGATCTTAATCTCATTTAAAATTTCTCTGTTCTTTTCTGCAGTTGATCTGGGTATAACAGTTTTGATACTTATCAAGTGGAAAGTTTGCTCAACTTTAATTGTTCAATCAGAATTAGGTAAGATGAAACAGTTGAGATGTCTATGGTGTTCACTATTGTTTGTGCTGTTAATCACTGATCCTCTTCAATTAGGACAGAAACAAGATTAACTTTTTCCTTGCAAATTGATAAGAATAATCTGTTGCAGCAGGTTTCATCTTCAACATCATCTCATCCCTTCTTAAAATGAGTTATCCGTTTGTAAACTGCTGATTTCTTTGGTGCATTGTCTCCATAAACTTTTTGTAAAGCATCAATGATTTCACCATTTTTTCACCCAAGCTTCACCATAAATTTGATATTTGTTCTTGCTTTGATTTTAGCAGAATCCATGTTGCCTTGTTATGGGGCTACTTTCAAACTGAAGCCTTATCCTTTTAGGTATTTCAAACTAGATCCTTTTCAAACATGCTATAACAAGTTAGTATGAGTTTATTTTGTGTAAAAAATGAAATCTATGCATAGTTTTTTCATAATACGTATTTTCCATGAACTTTTAGAAGTTCCCAAATATATATATATATATATACACACATATATACATATAACATATGTGGTGTGTGTGCATGTATATGTAACATTTAAATCTTTTAAGGTCTATGCATATGTCTCTCTAGGATATACCTTATACTAGATAAATGGACAAAAATATTTTTTGAATGAATATTGAATGAATGTATATACTTAAATATCAATGCCAGTCATTTTTGTAGAAACCTAGGTTAGTCATCTGTAAATGAAAGTATTAGTCATTACTGTGTAAAGAAAAAAATAAGTGATACTTTATATTCTTACATTATATTTACTTATAAGCTATCAATAGAAAAATAGATTTAGCAAAATACAGAGCTTTAATGTCAATTAGATATTTTTTCTTAAATATTCTCACATTCCTTGTCTGTAATATTTCTTCCCAACATGACTTATAAATTTTTTAACATTCAAATGTATTTTAATAAATATTTTACATGGTTCTTTGTAAGTGAAAAAATATTAAGTGAAAAGAGTTTCTTAAAAAATAACACTGCTCGCATCAGTCTTTCCTTGCCTCTAATCCTGTCAAAGATGACTTAGCCTCAATTAACATTGCTCTTTTGACTCAGAACTTGTCAAACATTTCATTTCATCATGCCTACATTTGCCCCTAGACATAGACAGAAAAACAGGCAGCAATAATCATTAAACACGAAAAGCAAAACATTTCCCTGTAAATGGCAGAATGGCATAGGGTAATATGTAAGCAGGAGTAAGCAAGTAAGTAGGAAAATATATTGACAGCTCGCTTTTAACAAATCAAACTTCTTGAGCAGTTGCAAGCAAGAACCAGACACTGTGACAGGTGAACACAATGGCAGATGGATTTTGAATAAGCTGGATCCCTCTTCGCTTTTATAAACCAGAATGAAATAAATGAAGAGGAATATGTGTGCATTTCTTGCCTCAGAGAGTTCCAAAGGCATATACTCAACTTTATGGGCTAAATGGACCATATTAAGTGTTAGAGAAAAGGGTATTCACAGAAAGCAAACACACTTCCTTAGATAACCTTCAAACAATAATCTGAAACTTAAAGATCTCCTTGTGTGATATCTTGACAATAAAAAATAGCATTTTCAGTGCTCCTTGCTCCATTACAGTCAGAGCTTATGGTGACGGTCCTCATCATAGGGAAGTCATCTTCACTAGTTGGCCTATTGAGTCTCATTTTTTTTGGTTTCATTTTCTATCTTTGGACCTGCAAAATGATAGAAAAATATAACTCAGGCTTTGAAAATGAACAGAATGTATCTTAAGTGCATTCTGAAACTTGTTAGCTGAGATAGCTGTGAACTTCAACCATATGATGGGGATTATAACACCTATATAACTGCCCTTCAAAAGGAAATACGTGAGATGGCATTTTGAACATTCAGCAAGTAACTGAAACATTTTTTAAGTAACTGAATCATGTCTTAAATTCTTGCTATCTCTATTATTCATTCATTTTTGTAATATATTTTTATAATGTTACATAAAAAGAAGAAAACTTTCTATTTAATATAAGTAATTTGTACACTGTGTCACAAGAGTGTGTGGTTTTCCCTGTGTGGATATTTTTCCTCAATATCCTCTAGCTGAAGACAAAGGCAAAAATGATGTTCGATATACTTAAAAAGAATAGATGAAAGATAAAATTGTGCTATGGATTTAAGCACTGTGACACTTTGATTTATACTCCTTTATATGAAACATGATTTTTCCTTCTTTATTGTATATATTTTAAGTTACAGAATATGGTGTCTTGATATTCATAAATATAGTAAAATAGTTACTACAATTAAGCAACTTAACATATCCATTACCTCAGTTACTTCTTTTATGTGTTAAGAACACCTGAAATACACCATTTTATCAAATTTTCATTATGCAGTGTTATTGACTATAGTTCTCATGCTATACATTCTCTAAACTCATTCATCCTACTTACCTACAAGTTTGTACCCTTTGACCTACATTATTTCCTCCTCTTCTCCCTCCTTTTAACCACTTTTCTAATTACTGTTTCTTTGTATTTGAATTTCTTTAGATTCCACATATAAATGAGATCAAGCAGTATTGTTCCTTCTGTGTTTGGCTTATTTCACATAGCCTAATGTGCTCCAAGTTTCTCTATGTTGTCAGAAATGGCAGTATGTTATTTTTTTAAGGCTGGATAATATTCTATTATGTATCATCACAATTCCTTTATCCTTTATGCCTCAATGGACATGAACACTTAGGTTGTTTCCACATCTTAGCTTTTGTGAAAAATACTTCAATGAACACGTGAGTACCAAAATCTCTACAATATGCTGATTTATATTTCTTTGAATATGTACCTAACAGAGGGATTTCTGGGTTATGTGGTAGTTCTATTTCTATTTTTTTTTTTTTTGAGAAACCTCCATACAGTTTTTTTTATAATTGCTAGACCAACTTACATTCCTACCAACGGTATACAAGGGTTCCCTTTTCTCTACACCCTCACCAATACTTGTTGTCTCTTGTCTTTTTAATAATAGCCATCCTAGCCAGTTGCTCATGTATGGATTGGCAGAATCAACATTGTTAAAATGTCTATACTATCCAAAGTGATCTACAGATAGAAGGCAATCCCTATTAAAATGCCAACATTGTGGTTCACAGATCTAGAAAAAATAATTCTCCACTTCATGTGGAACCAGAGAAGATCCTGTATAGCTAAGACAATTTTAAGCAAAAAGGACAAATTGGAAGGCATCAGTTTACCAGACTTCAAGCTATAGTACAAAGCTATAGTAACCAAAACAGCATAGTACTGAGGACTGAGAACCCAGATACAAAACCATCCTCATATAGCCATCTGATCTTTGACAAAGTAGACAAAAACATACACTGGGGAAGAGAATCCCTATTCAATAAATGGTTCTGGGAAAATTGGATGAACACATGTAGAAGACTCAAACAGGATCTGTACCTCTCACCTCTCACAAAGGTGTCGTTCTTATCCACAAAGAATTTATTATCCAATTAATGTTTTCAATCCATACAAGTCTCTGAGAAGTCAATCTTTTCTAAGCGGATCTTAACAAAATATCATATTAAACATCTGTCAAATCTTGTTCTTGTCAACATCATAGTCGTCATCATCTAAAATCTTTCACTGACTTTTACTGAGCTCACTGCAATATTAATGTGTAGTGCTACTTATAGTATTAGAATATTAACCACATGTGCATGTAGAAGAGAAGAAGTAATATATTCTCCTCATTTGTTGCAAGGTCATGGCTGAGGCCCCATAATAAAAGACAGATTAACAAGAGAAAAGCATACCAATTAAAAAGTTAATAATTTGTATGTGACACAAGAGCCTTCAGAAATGAAGCCATAATAAAAAAATAGAAATCTTTATATTTTTATGTATAGTCAGTCAGAAGTATGTTGGAGGATAAAAAGAAATGATCTAATGGAAATAATCTGAGTAGAACTTAGCAAGGCCTGTTTTTTTCAGATTCTTCTTTCTGTCCCTGTATCTTCAGAAATAAGGACATTTCCTCCTGGTATAGGGAGGGCCCCTCTAGAATAAGGGTTTATGACCTACTTTAGAGGAAGCTTAGAGAATTCTTTTGTGGCCCAGTTCAAGTGAGAATGCTGGAAGAAGGTCAAAGAGATGTTTTCACTTCTGCTGTTTTCTCATATCCCTTCAGTTTGAAATAGTCAATACAATGAGTTGCCATATTTGGGGTTGTGCATTTTGAATCTTGTTATTCAATATCATTCAACTTCTGGGTCCTGGATAGCTTACTCATATAGTCTTTCTGAATTCCGTACCTTTCTTTAATTCTATTTCCATTGCCCTAATTTAGCCCTGGAAAATTGAAATTAATACCTAATTATATTCTCTGCCTAAAGTTTCCTACTTTCAGTCTACATTATAACTTTTGTTAAATTAATATTTAATGATTATAATTTAATTTAATAAATGCATATATTTGATGTTACTATATATATATATATTTTTTTTTTGTGAGACAGGGTCTTGGTCTGTCACCTGGGCTAAAGTGCTGTGGCATCATCATAGCTCACTGCAACCTCAAACTTCAGGGCTCAAGTGATTCACCTGCTTCAGCCTGCAGAATCGCTGGGACTACAGGCACATGCCACCATATCAGGCTAATTTTTGTATTTTTCTTTTTGTAGAAACAGGGTTTCTCTCTTGCTCAGGCTGGTCTTGAACTTCTGGCCTCAAGTAATCCTCCTTCCTCAGCCTTCCAAATTGGTAGGATTACAGATCTGAGCCACCACACCTGACACTTACTATATATTTTTTTTTTTTACTCTTTGCCTACAAATGGTCAAAGGTTCTTTATGGATTATTAAGTGAAATTGCCCAAGCAATAATTCAAATTTCTCCTCAAAATCATGATATGCATTTCCCATCAATCTGTCCTCTATAGAAATATACACCTTCTTTACCCTGTGCCTTCCACTCTTCCTCAGTGTTTTTCACATCTTCTCAAGCTCTCACCGTTATTATCTTCCATGATTTCTAATTATTTATTTATTACTCCACAAATGATGCATTTGATGTGGCAGCTACTACAGTGAGCAAAACATATTTGATCCCTGCCTTAATAAAACTTCTAATTTTATAAAACCTCTCTATTATATGTAACTCATTCTGTAAAAAGCCCTACTATTGTATTAAACTATTACATGAATGAAATTTTGTTTAAAGAGTTATAAAGATGAAAAGTTTTTAAAGCTCATCCCAAATCCCTCCTCTAGATTTAACCACCATTAAAATCCTGAGCAGTTTTCAAACTTAAATAACAATGATAAATTGTCCTAAAATGTTCCCTAATTTCTTTGACCAAGTACAATATCTCCCTTTTCTGAATCCAAAAAACACTTTAAACTTACCTAATGACATATTATATTCTGTCTCAGATTATAAATATCTGTGTATTTGTCTTTCTCACCTGGAATCTTAAGATTAAAGACCTTTTATTCAGTCCTTAGCAAATAGTACTTATCTGATTAATATTTGTGCAATTTAACTTTTCTCATTGAGCATTAGGGCATGTAGCTTTACAATATCTGTAGTCTCCAGTGACAACATCTTTAATGGTCTTTTTAAGAGCATTTGTTGCCTCCCTAACATTTTTCCCCTTCCTTTAGACTTCAGATATTTGGTCATGGCTAGAGATTACACAGATTAAAGAGAAATTTCATAAATATGACTTAACTTGGAGTATGATGTGGTATAGTAGTTTAGGCTATTTCAAAATTCTAATAGTTAAGATATAATTTCCAGATATGTCAGAAATTTCAGATTTTACAGGACACTCTCTACTTCCCCATATATAAAATGGTCATGATAAAATTTTCTCCCTTATAATTTTTTTTTTTAATTGAAATAGGTGTGGCAGGTAAATGGCTAGCTTACTATAAGTAAAAAAGTTAGCCTTTATTATTTTATTATTTTACCTCCAGTCAATTTGATTTTGTACCAGTCAAATATGGATATATTTGTATGTCAGCATGCTTAAAGCACCAGGGGAATTTGTACTAGTTTTGAAATCTATATAGGTTCTTAAAGTGCCTCTGCCGATAACTCACTCTCTTGCCAAAGACCACAAGGAATACACCACAGGGAACAATTAGGCTATTGGTTAGCGGACCTTAAAAGGCACGTATGAAATTTAGATGTGTTAGGTGATTGGAGAGTAGTAAAGAAAGCAGGGCTTGCCTATAGTTTGGGTGTGGTCAGGAAGCCAGAGTAAATCTAGATTAGGAGGTTTAGTAAATCTTATCCAGAAGAAGGGAAGACTAGAGTGAGGTTAACTCTGAAATTAGCAAAACAGCAGCAGTCACTGATATTAAGTAGAATAGAGGGTTATTTGGTCATTTTGTACTCTCAAAATGTTTATTTTTTTGTCAATTTTCAGATATGATTAAATAGTGTTTTGTTTTTGTCTTCATCTATCATCACCACAGACTGGCCTTGTCCGATGGTGATGTTCTATGAAATTGTTTATGTTCACCAAGAGAACACTAAGTCTTTGATTGCCAGGCTGCCGGCTCAACACCCAGGACTAGTTGATATTACTAGGCCAGGTTGTGGTTGCAGCTATGCTTCTCTATTACCAATCAATAAAAAGTAACACATTCATTTCCAGACTGCTGTTTGCTAACACAAAAAGTAAACTACACATTGATCAAAACTGGAAAAAATTCTTGATAAATGCAACTCTTTTCTTTCTTGTCTTTTATTATAAAAGAGTGGATATAAACATTAATTAAAATGTCCTAACAATTATGATATTGCACCTGTACTATTTTCTGTAAAGAATAGGTAAATGGTAGCATGGTAATTTACAAAAAGAGGGATTAGCTAGCATTGGGAAATTACCAAAGGTTTCTCAGAGGAAGTCACACCTGATTTGAAATCTAAAGAAAGAAAAAAGAAGGAGCGAGGTAATCAAGGAAAGGAATAGTACTATAGGGAGAGAGATCATATCTAAAAACATGCAATCAGTAAGGCTTTTGTAACAGGATTGGGGGGAAAGTGGAAGCTTGGTGTTTGAAGGAAGAGTAGGCTTAAGTGAGGTCAAATCATACATATATGTATATATATCTGTATGTATGTATGTGTTTGTGTGTGTGTGTATGTATTACAATAGTCCAGGTGAGAGCTGATAGGAGCTGCACTAATGGGATGCACTTGATGGAAAGACAGGAAGAAACAAGACAGATACAAAAATATTTAATAATTAAAATTGATAAATTAAGGATACATTTAATAAGGAGTTAGTCAAAATATAGGTGACAAGACCCTTGGTTACAATGCCATTCACCTATTTAGGGAAAATTGATAATGTACTGGTTTAGAGGGAGAGAACAATAATGAATTAATTCCTGCATAGGATGCAATCTGAATTGGTTTTCAAATATTTAATCTCATGTAGGTCCCTGGATAAATAGATTTAGAGCTCATAAGAAAGGGTGTGGCTAGAGATATGCATTTAAAGATTGACTATAAGTGAAAATTAAACTCAATTTTTGTGGATACAGATCTTACACTTGTCATGTAGTTTTCATTTGTGTGGGTGTGTCTGTGCTTTAAGATTAGCCTAACAATTAAACGGAAGCCCTCAAACCATTAGAGTGATTCTGAATCCCTAAATCAAATAAAGAATTATTAACTTTTCTTTAAGACGTTGAAATAGGGTCTCTGTTATCAGATGAGTGCTAGCAAAAATGCTAAAGGTCTCCCAGCACATCATAGTTTGTGTATTTAACCTGATAAACAAGATTGTGTGGGTTTCGGTTGACAAGTTTTTCCTAGAGCTAAGAAAAATCAAAGATAGTCCAAGGAAAAAATGAATGTACATTCTGTTAACATCACCCCTTTCTTAGAAATTCTTGGTAATTCTTTTCCTTTTTATTCCAAGTAAAAGACTTACCAATATATTCTTTGTGACTGATTTTATGAGCAGGTCTTAGTTCCTGTAAACAGAAACCATAACTTCTATTGAATTCAGAATTCTCAAAACAAATTGAATATGCCTTCACTTCTGATGTGCCCTCACAGACTCTTTTAAATATAGAAAAGTTCATTCTATTTACTGAAGCTGGTCTTATTTAGAGTTATATTATTAATAGAATGTATAGAAATTTCTTGTAAAATATAGGAAACTGTATATGTATATGTATGTGTATATGTATATGTATCCTGGCCATTGGATACTTGTATGTTTTGGTTTTAATGACATATCTTGATTTCCAGAAGGTGTATGTACCTGGTTATCAACTATCTATGTGATTTCTGACTTACTGGTTTATCCCTTAAATTGAGGACTTCATTTCAGAATCTGAACACAAACTGGAGCAATGATTTCCCTCGCTAACGATTCCTTTATTTTCAACTCCACACTGGCTCTCTTGAGGCTGACACACTCTTTTCTCTATGATCTACCAAAGCAATGGATTTCTGACATTACAGCAATGATTTCTATCAAATAATTTTATTCTCTCACTTTTAGGTATTAGTCACCACCTTATTCAGATCAAATATCATGGAAATGGGAACTCAAGACAGTATTATAATGTTGGAGCTTTTAAAAACACTGACATATGAGTCACTCCAAGATTAGGATTCTTGTTTTTACACATTCTTCTTGTACTATTAGATAAGTTGATTAACCTTCCTTGTCTTTGATTTTTAAAGTCAAGGTAATAATAGTATTAACAGGCATAGTAACAGTAGTACTAAGTGAGGAACATAGTCACAAAAAGAACAAATTATAAAAATAAAAAGTAAAAGCCAACATGGCATTTTTTACTACCCATACTGAAAGTATACCATATTCTAGGTAAAAATCAAATTGAATTTTAATCCATGATGCGATTTTCCAAATATGATCTTTAGTCTGATTTTACCACTAATTATTCTTCAGATTTCAAAAGAAATATCTCATTTGACAAAAGAAAATTCTATACTAGTAGGTGTTTGATGTATTCAGTTTTACCTGATGAAGGAGAGGAAATGATTTTTCAGTTAA
The DNA here is from genome assembly GCA_028533085.1 of Varecia variegata. NCBI lineage: Eukaryota > Metazoa > Chordata > Mammalia > Primates > Lemuridae > Varecia > Varecia variegata. The sequence goes on from CM052439.1 coordinate 114,165,047, forward strand.
CAACTGGCCATTTTTTAAATGATATATAATTTAATAGCCAAATATCATGTCAGTTTACTAAATGCTATACAAACAGGACAATTTGAATATTCTCATAATTATTTCAGTAATCAAAAGTGGTAAGCTCATACTCATATATTGGAAAAAAGGCAAAAAATTGCATATATTGTGCTAATTTCTTTAAATCAAGCAAGTGATACTTGGATAAGGGCATTAATTAGGCACTCAGTTCAGTAAGACTTCTTATTCACCTACACATATAAGAGCTGTGGTATGTCTGATAGGTCCTGATCCTCTGGTTGAGTCCGTGAATTTCAATTGGATTCTCTGGGCCATCTGAGGGTCCATCCTCCTCAAGGTTGGATACTGAACTCCAGCACTGTAAAAATGCCCAAACCTCTGGTTTGCTTTTCAGCGGTTTTCTGTTTATTTCATTAGGCACTTGACATACGCAGTTTTATGAATCTGGTCCATGCTTTAGTATAAAAATCAGAGAGTCTGTCTCACTTCTCTGAACTTCCTCCCTCTGTTCCTGGAATGCTGGACCTTCTATTCAGTGCTTTGGCAGCCTTGAACTCTATTTTGTGACTCCAGCAATCTGAGGCGGGCCAGAATATCCATGGCCTCTCTGCATCTTAATCATGGCTCCTTACTTGGATCTCAACCTCTAGCACTGCCTCAGTAATAGACAAACGCCTTGAGGCAAAATATGGCTCATTTCTCTGAGGTTTCCTTGCCTCTAGAAACCCTTAAAGTCACACCACTACTTTTATTTATAGGCCGTTTGTATATTATCCAGTTTTCCTAATTTGCTTTAAGTGGAGGGGTGAGTAAGAACAAGGAATTCCATTTTACCTGGAAGCAGAAATCTGGTTTCCCCTTTATTTTCTCTTCTTACTCCCATTTTTCCGGCTCTTCTTTTCCCATTTTCTAAGCATGCAATAAGGAATAAGAGCTAAAAATTATATAAGACTATAAGAAATGTAAATTAGCAATTAAAAAAATTCAGTAAATCATGATTGTTTCTGGGGAATTCTGGCCTTCAAATTTTATTAGATTTCACATTTACATTGCTCTTTCCCAAATGTTTTGCAATTGATAATGGTCATCTCATCACTGCAGGAAACTTCTTGGTCCTAACTTTTCATCTAGCTTTCACTTTTTCTCTACATTTGTTTCTCATACCACTTTACATGAACAATCTGTTATGAACAGAAATATGAAAGCATTTTTAAAAACTTTTCTACTCTGGAATCTATCCAGCTTTAGTTAAATCCTACTTTTCCTGATGTCTTCCATTTATTTTTTCAAAAAACAAGAGAACTCTTAGAATACCTTTCTGAGTAAACGTTGTAAAGAAATGTTAAAATTCAAACAAGTTAAAATATTTGGGAGCAGTTCCAGATTCCTAAAGTAGGTTTATAAAAGGAATGCTGCCATGGAAATTCTTAACTCTGCACGCATAATTAAAAAATACTCATGGCTATTTTAGTAACAATTCTGTCATATTTCACGTCAATAGAACTCATATAAGAACATCCATTTTAATGTAAAATATGAATAACAAAGAAAAACTATTGCTTTGAGAGATAATAATTGCTTCTGGAAATTGCTCACATAGTAATGACTAAATCTTCCTTCATATTTCAATTGTCTCATTTTATGAAATAAAAGAAAAATATTGAACTATTTGAATAAAAAGTGTGCATTAATGTCAATGTTTATCGTAAAAGAAAAAATAACCCTTGACCCTTGAAGTAACCCTTGATTCACAATTAAGTCACATGTGAAAATATTATTTCTGATATTCCAGGGTGTTATATGTGAGACTATCCATAGAATAGGTATTATCAAATTAAAATATTAAAAGTGCTTTGACATGCCAGAGTGTAGAGTGGAAGAATGAGTTTGTAAGTTGAAATGATTTGTAAATAAAAATATTTCACTTTGCCATATTATATTTTGATGTAATTAAGTAATATAAAACACATGTGAAAATGTGACTTCTGGTTTAATAATTATAATGTCACCAGAAATCAGAAGATCAAGAACCTATTGTTATGAATGTAAGAAAACTGATTGAATTTTTAAAGGAATGTAATATTTTCAGAGAAAATGCTAATTAGCAACATTGTTCATAAAGTGACATTTCCATAGCTTATGAAAGTGTACATATCTCATTGTAAATTATTCCTCAGGAAAATATGTTAAATATTGCATTCTTGCATTAAAAAAATGTTATCCTGAAATTGATTTTCTATTGCATTTCCCATAAATCCCTTTTCAATAGCATGTATAGACAGAAAGTCAGTATAATATCTTATTGCTCACTTTTAAAAAATGAATTGTTTGGTATATAAATTATATTTTAATAAAAATATTCTATTCTACAATTGTGATAGAAAATAATTTTTATCAAATTTCTAAGCAAATAGCTGTTCTATCATTCTTACTTGAAAAATTCATTAATGTGCTTCTTTGATTTCTTTTTTATGCTTTAAAGAAGCCTTTTAGAAAATTTAAAAAGTGTAAAAGCCACTTGTTTATGGAACTTAAAAATTTAGAAGTTTTCTCATTCATTACATTGTACTCAAACACAGAGACTAATAAAACATAAATGTGAGTAGTTCAAGATGGCTGACCAGAGACATCAGCTAACAGATCATCTCAAAAAGAAGGAAAGTTTTAGAGGAAAAAGGGAAAAACAAACAACCAATAATAGATTGGGTGTAATTCCAAGGGAAAATGGCCAGAACCTACCAGATATTCCATGTGAAGAAGTTGTGGAGCAGAACAAGAAGGAGCAAGATATCTATCGGCAGAGCTCAACCCCTGAGAGGCTTGGAGCCCAGCAAAAAGGGTAAGTGGGGTGTTTGTTTTTCCCTCCCTCACATGTCTGGCAGTCAGCAAGCTCCCGAGCTGATAGAGAGCCTTTCTACCCTCATAAGCCCAAAAGCTGTGCTGCCAGTGAACTGGGAGCTTCTTGAGGACAAAGCACCAGGCTACCAGTCCCCTTGGGGTCGCTTCCCATCACCGCAAACCCAAGCTGAGAGAGGAGGCAGCATTTTGCTTCTCCACCCAGTGCACCTTTGTTCTCCCCATGGGGCTTCAGCCCCTCAGTTTCTACCTTGTTCATTCCCACACAAACATTTCCCGACTCTAGCCCAGACTGCAGGAGCCACAGGAGGTCAGTGGGTCCCAAGAGATATATGCGACCCCAGAGCCTGGATATGTTGGGCTGGCTGCCTTCTAGAAAGAGAGACAGAGATGACCAGAGTGCTAATTTTCCTCCATTCAGATTCTTTTCCTCCCCTCCCCCTCTGCCACCCACTGCTGCCAAGAGAAATGATTGAGCCAGGCTCTCACGTGCAGCTGCTTCCCCTCCGTTTTTGTGCCCACAACACTGAGGCTTCCAGAGAGTGGGGCTCAAACCTTTCCCCATAAAGGCCTGCAGTGGACCAAGGGGTACTTGGACTGTGAGCTCCCTGCTCACTGGCCCTCCTCAGTGCTGCTCACCTGGCTGCAGCTGCGGCAGCAGAGCAGTGCACGCCCTGAAACAGAGGGACATTAAACCTGCTTAAGCACCCCATATGCAACTCCGGACCATCACACTTCTCCCTGGCATGGTCAGAGATTGATGTTCAGGGATCCATGGATAGGCCCACAGGCCAGATTCAGTACCCCCAGGACTTGATTGTGTTGCTTGGGGCATAGAGGGAAGATTTGTGAACTAATCTTAGGAGGTAAGGGAGCCCACATGGGAAGAACTGAAAAGAGAGTGCAGTGTGAGTCCCAGCTTCAATGCACTTGTGGATCACTCCTTTCCCAACAGGAAACCACACTCTCAGCCCAGGATGGAATCCTACACAGGGAATCTTCCTGGGGTATTCAGGGGCTTCCCCTAATGGGATTAGAGCCAGTCACAGCTAAATTGAGCTCCTGCCTGCTGGCAGATGCCAGAAAAAGACCATGAAGCAGAGGAGGGGGAAGAAGAGTGAAACCCACTCCTGACAGCCAGATTGTGAATCTCAGATGGCCTCAACCCCATAAGCAGACTTTCTGTCTTGCTGAGGTCACTTCAGCCCCTCTTTGGTAGCTTTCCCCAGCATTCTGGGAGTGGACCTTGGATCCCTGCCAAGACAGCTACCTTACCACCTTACCAGCTTTTGTGGAGCCTGAAGGCAGGTTCAACTGCCCAGCCCCAGCCAGCATCACTCCCCTACCTGCCTCTGCAGTGGTGGAGAATAAGGACTCACCTGGAAGTTCCAGAGCCCCGCCCACTGCCTGGGGTATTCAGGTGCTTCTCCTAAGAGGCTAGAGCCAGCCACAGATCCCGAAAATAACACTGAAGTTTGTTCTTTCCAGCAAGTGCCACCTACTGGAAGGGAGGTCAATTTTTACAGCCCTTTACAACATTTACTGACTGAATCATGGGTGTGGTTGATTTTTACTCACAAGGACCACCCACTGTCTCAGAGATTAAACTGGGCACCCCAATGTAATTCATGCCATTAAGGAGACCACAAGGCTGGGGAAAGAGAAAGGATTTCAAAGACCTCCATCCTCCCTCATCAGCAAGAGACAGAAAATCTGCCCACACACATAGCTCCCCACTGCTACAGACTACAAACAACTAGCAATGGAGAAAACCATCACACAAAGGATATCTATAACCAAGGCATCCATCCAGAACCCCCATCAAAGCACCCAAAAGCAAAGCCAAAGGATTTTACCAACATATGCTATAGACATATCCTTACAAATGATGGGGGGAGGAAGGCCCCATCTAAACAGTAGAAAATCCAAAGACAAGAAATGACAGCTGCTCTAGAAGAGAAGGAATCAGTGTAAGAACTCTGGAAGTATGAAAAAGCAGAGCAAAAGGACCCACCAAAGGAGTATACCAGCTTTCTAACAATGGATCCCAACCAAAATGAATGTATTGAAATAGCAGATAAATAATTCCAAATATGAATTGTAAGAAAGCTCAATGAAATCCAAGATAAAATGGAAAACCAACTCAAGGAAACCAAAAAACAGTTCAGAAAATGAATGAAAAATTCATTAAATAGATCGATGTATTACAAAATAAATAGAACTGGAAATGAAAAATTCATTTAAGGAAATACAAAACACAGTGTAAAGCTTTAAGAGTAGACTAAACCAGGCAGCAGAAAAAATTTCAGGGCTTGAATACAGCTCTTTCAAATTAACCCAGTCATTCAAAAATAAAGAACAAAGAAGCAAGAGGAATGAACAAAGCCTACAGGAAATATGAGATTATGTAAAATGGGAAAATATAAAAATCACAGGCATACCTGAGGGTGAAGAAGAAAACACACAGGACTGGAAAACATATTAGAGGGAATAATTGAGGAAAACTTCCCTGGTATTGCTAGAGATTTAGCCATCCAGGTACAACAAGCTTAACAAATACCTGGGAGATTCATCACAAAGAGGTGATCAAGACATATAGTCATCAGACTGGCCAAAGTCAACATGAAGGGGGACTACTGTGAGCTGTGAGGTAAAAACATCAAGTAAATTACAAAGGAAAACACATGAGGCTAACTATAGACTTCTCAACAGAGACCCTACAAGCCAGAAGGGACTGGGGTCCTGTCTTCAGTTTTCTTAAACAGAACAATGGCCAGCCTAGAAGTTTGTATTCTGCAAAACTAGGTTTCATACATGAAGGAGAAATAAATAATTTCCAGACAAAGCAAACACTGAGGGAATCTGTCAAGACCAGACCTGCCCTGCAGGAAATACTCAGAACTGCATTATGCATGGATCAACATAGTAGACACCCACCAGTGTAAAACCATCCAAAAGCTAAAGCTCAGCACTCATATAAAGCAATAGAACAAAAGGTACCCACCAATTCATAAGTGGATTACCAAAATGTGGTATGTGTATACCACGGAGTACTACTCAGCCATAGAAAAGAATAAATTAATGCCTTTTGCAACAATTTGGATAGAACCAGGGACCATTATCCTAAGTGAAATATCTAAAGAATAAAAAAACAAACAGCACATGTACTCACTATTAAACTGGTAATAACTGATGAGTACATATATGAACAGAGGGAAGTAAAACCCAGTGGAAATTAAGCAGGGAGGAGGGAGGAGGAGAAGAGGGGCAAAAATCTACTTAACAGGTACAATGAACACTATTTGGGTAATGGACACACTTATAGCCATGATTCAAGCATTACAAAAATGATCCACGTAACTAAAAATTTTGTACCCCCTTAATATTTTGAAATTAAAAATAAATAAATAAGATTTAAAAAGGAATGTCATTTATTGCTTTTATTATTATTTTACTTCCATTTTACTTGATGAGAAATATAGACTGACTTATACAATCTACATACTTGGCCTCACACAAATGAATCAGGTCTTTATAATGTTCCTTTGTGTTCTATTTCATAGGGAAATATTTCATTGGTTAATTAGGATATATAGATATCACAACAAAATTTTAATTAGCTATAGTCCTTTGAGGTGTTGGATAATATTTAAAAATACATATACAATCTATTTACAAAGATTTTTAAAGATTCTTTGGGCATTCAGAAAACTTGGTAGTTTATCCAGGCACTTATGAATAAGATCCAAATACAGTGATACCTGGTGTGATATCATGGGATAAAGCTTATGAGTAATTCTGAACTATGTACCCAAATAAAATTTGAATAAATGATAAATGTGAAAAAGGAAAATCCTCTCCAATATATGACAACACCTTCCTATTTTATTCCCTGACCTAACACCACAAATTCCCTTTCACCTAATGATAATATGGAACAAGTCTTTTGTTGTTCCATATGAATTTTAAGACTGTTTGTTCTATTCTTGTGAAAAATGTTACTGGAATTTTGATAGGGATTACATTGAATCTATAGATCACTTTTTGCAGTATGGACATTTTAACAATATTAATTTTTATATTCCATGAACACGGGATATCTTTTTATTTCTGTATATCTTCTTCAAATTTTTTCATCAATGTTTTATAGTTTCAGTGTAGAAATTTTTCACCTCCTTGGTTAAATTTATTTCTAAGTGGATTCCTTCCTTCCTTCCTTCTTTCCTTCCTTCCCTCCTTCCTTCCCTTTTCTTCCTTCAGCTTTCTCTCTTTTCTTTCTTTCTTTCTTTCCTTTTCTTTCTTTCTTTCTTTCTTTCTTCCTTTCTTCTTTCCTTTCTTTCTTGATCCTATTGTAAATGGGATCATTGTCTTGCTTTTTTTTTGGATAGTTCATTGTTACCGTATAGAAACATTATTGATAGCATCTTGCAACTTTACTGAATTTGTTTTTTATGATAGTTCTAACAATTTTTTGCTTGAGCTTAGCACTACATATTTCATCTCAACTTTGTCCTGGAAATCCTGTATTCTACTGGACATTCCCTGAATTTGATCTTTATTCTAGGACACTTTCTCATTTTCAGAATATTTTGTTGGCTAAAAATAGCATTCAGGAAATTATAACTGTAGATTTCTAATTTTTTTCTTGGTTATTTTGGAATTATTTTTTGTTTATATGTTTCCCTCAAGGCTAGAAACATACATGGGTAACCATGCCGTCCATTCTTTGGCAGTTAGAGACTCCTTTTTCAGATTCCATTTTCTTTCCTAAAATCGTATCCATTTTTCAAGTGATTATTCTTTAATAGTATGATTAAACTAGAACAATATTTTCCATTATATGACTTTTAGAATCCTTTTTTGAGGTGTAGTATAATTTTAACAGCAGTACATCAGAACCCTTATTTAAAGTCTACTATTTTGAAAGTCTATCACAGGATATATGATAGACTAGAATTCATAAACTTTTAAGTAAGATAGATGTAACTTTTAGGTACATGACTTTGAGGAATATAGTGAAAAATCAGAGTGTGCAAACCAGAATAATTTAAATACAAATAGTTCTCTTTTGGGATTTTTGTTAAGGTTAATGATATAATATGTATACAGTGGCTAACAGAACTTATGACATGAGGAAGGGTTCAATAAATCATTTCCCTTATCCATTCTGTTGTTTCATTTTTAATGTTTTGATTGAAAAAGTATCATCTGTGTATTATATCTGACTGAATGATCTGTATTATATTCTCACAATACCTCAGTTATCACTCAGAGGCTTTTATTATATTTTCATCCTACACATGACAGCACCTTCATATCCAACAGTATTCACCACTCCTTCATACTGTGTTAACATTGATTTGTCATTGGTTACAGTGGAATATGAGCCATATGGAGAGGTTGAAAAATAAGATCACTTTACCTCACTCATGAAATTTCATTCCGTATGTATAGGATGACACCAAGATTCTACATTTTTAAAATATTCTTCAAGTGACTGATACATATTCAAGCTTCCGGTTAAGAAAACTAAATTAGGCCTCTTTCTTTAGTTTGACTAGCAATATCGTACTAAAAAATTAATAGGAAATAAATGGAAAGAAATTTTGATTTAAAAACAATAATAAGATACCATTGGCAAAAGTGTACATTTGAGATACTGAGATGTAGCTCATTTTTCTTAGTCATCTGATAATTTAGTATCACTTTGAGAAAAAACATGCATTACTTAACTTGAAGACCTACATTTTTATTAAAAATTATATAAAATTTAATTTATACTTCAAGTTTTCATTTTGCCTTACCTGAATTTTTTTTCTAAATTTTTTGTATAATATTTATTTAGCTCTTCCCTTCTTTTTTTCCCCTTAGACACCAGAGTAGCTGGGAAACTAAGAAGAGGCAGCAATCTCTGATGAAATATATTATGCTAAGGGAACTATATGGCCAATATAGAGAATATATTAAACAGATCTCCACCTGTAACTTCTGTTATAAAATTAACCTTTTAAAATTACTTTCAAGATTCTCTTAGTGTTTTTATAGTTTCATGGAATTGTATTTCAAAAATAAAGTTTCAGTTCAGGTAATTTTTCCATTAACAGAAACTTTAGTCATTTACTATCCAGGAATATTTTTTAAAATATAAACACAAAAGGTAGCCTGGTCTTTTGAGCTCTGAAATTGTTGGTCTTAGCTTTTTGTGGAAAAGGAGTATATGGTTTTATTGCTGCTACTATTCCACTGGGTGAAATAAACTATCATGGTGGCAAATGCTGTTATGTTGTTCCCAGAATTGTAGGATTTGGATTTAGAAATTGGAGCATGGAGACTACCTTAAATCAAAATAAGTGGTTGTGTGTGAACACTGTTCTGGCTTTTTTTTTTTTTTTTTATCAATAAGTTGTTTTGAGAAATGATTTTATTTTATTTATTTAGTTAGCTAATTACTATTTTATTTTAATTTCTTTTTTTATTTCAGCATATTATGGGTGTACAAATGTTTAGGTTACATAACATTGCCTTTGCCCCACCCAAGTCAGCACTTCAAGCATGTCCATCCCCCAAACGGTGCACACCGCACCCATTAGGTGTGAATATAGCCATCCTCCACACTCCCACCTGCCCGACACCTGATGACTATTACTACTACATGTGCATATAGTGTTGATAGGTTAATACCAATTTGATGGTGAGTACATGTCGTACTTGTTTTTCCATTCTTGTGATACTTCACTTAGTAGAATGGGGTTTTAATGTTCTAATCAAACATGTAAAAAGATAAATTAGGAATGTATAGAAAAGCCATTGAAATTATTGGAAAAATAAATAAAGCCAGAATAATTAAGAAAAATCTCAATTGTTCCACTCTAGCTCATTTTATTTTTATTAAAATATAGCAAGACAAATTGAGAGATCATTAACTAGTTCTTGATTCATACCTATATTAAGAAAATCTTGTAATGGTGATAAAATACATAAACATTAAATAAATCATGATTCAATAGTTTATCTAATAGAGGCACAAAGTGCCATTGGTCACAGAAGAGTACCTTAGCTAGAGAATCATAGAGAGCTTCAAGAATAAATTACTTGTGAAAGTAAATAATTGTCAAGATTACACCAATTGTAATATCAAATTAAATGAAGGTCAGTGAGATTCAAATGTTAAGTGTGATGATAACCACAAACTTGTTAATTTAGTTCCCTTTAGTTCTCTCCATTTATGTGTCAGTGATTGTTACATAATTAATAATCCATAACCTATGCTATGTGTGGATGATGATCTTCATTCTTGCATCTATAAATAATAATAAAGGATACACCAACAATGTGATATAATGATGCACTTGCATCTTAGGAAACTAAAAAGATGACTCCCTAGTGTTTAGGTAATTCTACAATTTGAAATTAGATTAATATATAAGTGAATTTATTGTATGCAATTGTCAATATATAAAGAAATCTTATCTCTTGCAATTGAGGAGAGACATCTCAATTAGAGTAATACTATTCAGAGAATCACTGCTGTTCTCATACCATATGAAAATCTTTCACATTTTCATCCTTCAGCACTAATTAATTTTATTTCAAAAAGATCAATATATAATATAATTTAACACAGACAATGTACTGTCAGCATGACAGTTACTAGTGCAGGCAAGGAAGAATGAATTGCCTGATAATGGATGAATTCCACATTTAGGTATCTAAACCTTTTCAAGGTTTTAACAGTCTCATTTTGCATGCAGGTAGGCAATTCTGGTGCAGCAGATTTAACACTTTCTTCCTAATTTAGTTCAGACTTTGAACTTTCTTCAGAATATTTGTTTTTTCAGGAGCATTTAGCTTCATAATTATTTTATAAATTATGAAACAAAGTTCTGTGCATTTCATAGCTATCAGGTGAAGCAATATGTGAGCACAAATAGGAGTAATCAGTCACAGATATGGAAAAGAGCACAAATAGGAGTAATCAGTCACAGATATGGAAAAGAAGACTCTGACTTCAAGACATCCTCAACTGTCCTGTGGACTTCAGCCACATTCATTAGCAATTACTTTCCATATCAGGACATGGCAGATGGCACATTGTTCTTCAAACAGTAAAAAAGAAAATAATTTTAAACGTTAGTGAACAATAATTGCAGAGAAAAAAATCTTTAGAAAGTTTTACAAGTGAAATGGAATAGTTTGTTTTGAGGGTTCTATATATCCAGATCAGTTAACCATAATTACAGCCACAGAAAAATGTCATATTTAACCCTGCTATACTGCAGAGACCTTGAATTTTTTATATATTATTTTATTTCATTCACACAGTGAAGTTGGTATCATCTTTTTAAAAAATGTGTGCATTTTAAATTGACAAATAAAATCATATGTATTTATTGTGTACATGCTTTGAAGTACATATTGTGTGGAATACTTAAATCTAAATAAAATTGCATTGCCTCGCACTTATCATTTTTGCAATGACAACATTTAACATCAACTACTTTAGCATGTTTCAAGAGTACAATATATCGGCAATAACTATAGTCACCATGCTATATGATAGATCTCATAAACTTATTCCTCCTACCCAAATGTAATTTTGTATCCTTTGACCAACATATCCCCAACATTCCCCCATCCTCATCACCACAGCCTTCAGTAATCACCATTCTACTCTCTACCTCTATGTACTGTCATCATGACATCAACTTTCTATGACATCAACATTTTTGGATTCCCCATATAAGTGAAATCATGCGGTATTTGCCCTTCTCTGTTATGTAATTTCACTTAACGTAATGTCCCCCAGTTTCATCTATGTCATCCCAGAAGACATAATTTCATTCATGTGGTGTTTGTTTTTCCATTCTTTAGATACTTCACTTAAGATAATTGTCTCAAGTTCACCCAAATAGTTGCAAAAGGCATTAATCCACACTTCTTCATGGCTGCATAGTAATCCACAGTATATGTATTCCATATTTTGTTAATCCACTCATGAACTCATGGGCATCTCAGTTGATTCCACATCTTTGCAATTGTGAATTGTACTACAATGAACATTTGCATTCAGGTGTCTTTTTTGATAAAACAACTTCTTTTCTTCTGGGTAAATACACGGTAGTGGGATTGCTGGATCAAATGGTAGACCTACTTTTAGTTCTTTGAGGAATCCCCATACTGTTTTCCATAGAGATTGTATTAATTTGCAGTCTAACCAACAATGTAGAAGCATTTTTTTCTCTCTGCCTCCACGACAATATCTATTGGTTTTGGATTTTTAATAAAAGACATTACTATAAAATTTCATTTAATAAAAGACATTATTATAAGAATTACTTATAACACTAAAGCATAAAAGAAAATATGAGAACAGAAAACTTCAATATTATCTTCTAAGACATTTTTCTCTAAGTCATATTTATATCAAAGTTATAATTTAGTTTATGTTATAAAATAATTTTTATTTTAAAAACCTTATCAAACTAATTTTTGGCTTATCTTTTTAGTGATTTCTATAATTTATATCCAATTTAATTTCCAAAGTTGTTTTGAATTTTAGGCATAATATGATTTTTATTACTTAATATATTTTAAGTGAGAACTCCCTTAAAGAATGGAGAAATCTTAAATAAAGGAATTACAAATTCCTAATACAAATAACTTACTACTTTCTTTGAGTCTAAATCTTTGCATTTATAAAATGGTAAGGTATACAACTGAAAAGCACCTAATAACATTCCTAAACATAATTATTGTGTTTATTTTTAAGGTGTCTAAATTTCTATAATTTAGAGTTTTAATAATTAGTCTTGTATATGCCATAAAAAAAGAACAATAATAAATAGGATTGCCAATCAGTAATTTGTGGGAAAGAATGGTTAGAAAGATCTTACTGATATGGGAAATGTATGTAATACATTTTCTGAAAAATTCTAAGGATCATATGGTACAGGAAGATTCTAACTATATACAGTTTTCTGCAATCATTGAAGTTTAAGCATGATGGAATTTTAAACTTCGATTTTTACCTTATTTACTTAAAGTTTCCTTATTTAGTAGAGCATTGGAAGAAGAAACATTTTAGAAAGAAATGAAGCAGAGCTATGACTGCTGTCATTTACTTTTTGTTGCTCACATAATGAACAGCTTTATGAACTGTTTTCTGAAATTGCAAAAAATAGAAAGTTTTCTATTATGTACTTAACAAGATGAATTTTTTTGCAGTTTAATCTTACATAATTTTATCTTACAAACAGACGAGAAAATTTTAAAAGTTTGAATAGTTACGAAATACTTTCCATAGAAGAAGCAATGCCTTCACATAGAGAATGAAAAGCCTAATTTAATCACGAGACTTTTATTTTTTTCTTTCTTTTTCTATTTTTAACTTACACATTATTACGAAGACTCCTGAAATTGTCTCCTATACTTTCACAATTATCACGCAAACTCTTGTTATGTGAGCATATATACCTAGTTTGTTTTTTTTTTTTTTAATGAAATAGCCAGGAAGTTTAATATTAATCAGTCTGGTCATTTTAACATCAGCCCATTTTTACGCCACTAGATTATAAACCTATATATATGCCCCAACCATAAGTGTTAATAGTTAACATTTAAACTGAATCATCTCAAATTAGTAGGGGGGGGAAATGTAGTGTTATCTAATTTAGTAACTAATATCTGGTAACACTATTATATTTCATCAACTTCTTAAAATGTATCTAATTGGTAGTCAAAGTATTTACCATGACAAAAGAATATATTCATTGGTTATCTCTAATTTTGTATTGCTAACATTTGATTCACTGGTTCCAAATCTTTTTGTGTAACATTAGAATGTTAACTGGGGAAAGTTAGGCCAAAAATTCCTAGAATTTGGCATAGAGGCAGAAGGCATTTCAACAGCAATATGGAGACGTTCTAGATTAGAATTAACTGAAAAGAGAATGACAATAGTTAAGATTTTATGTTCCTGAGAGAGTTGGAAAGATAATTTCATTTTGACAAACCACAAAAGAAAAATCTCTCTTTCTCTTTAATTTGGCTAAATCCTTAAAGTAGGCATATTCAGTTTCAGAAATGTATATATGCTATCGAATTTGAAAGCACTGAAATCTTTAGTATGACAATCTTGCTATTTGTGAAGAAGCTCAATGGATTGAACATCCTCGTTATTGGTATAATGGCTGTTGTTTAGGTGTTATTATTTGTCCTTCAGGGAGCAGGTTCTTGTAATACTCTATTGAGAAAAGTACTTCTGGATGGTTCTTCATTCTGCTTCATCATTAGGAAATATAGACAAAGACAAAATTGAAGAGGAAAGTCCAGGCTCCTTGTTATTGGAGATCTATACATACATATCTATATTTACATCTGTAGGTATCTACCTATCCTTATTTATATCTATATCTATATTCATACCTGCATCTATATAGTGAATGGAATGCACTCTCAGTATGATATTCCAGATTAGGAACTTACTTCTCATTTATCCTCAACCTGTCACTCTGAAAAAGCAATTTTGTACAATTTTTCTTATCATATCATAAGGTAATAAGAAGCAGTGCTCATGTGATTAGGTTAAATCTATATCCAGATTACCTGTATTTTAAATCTTAATATGTTTTAAACTTATTAAGTTATAAGTTAAACCCTAGTACATCAATGTCTTCATAGTAGGTAGTGACAGTACCTACCCTATAGGGTTGTTATAAGAACAAAATGAGTAAATCTCTTCGACTAAAACTGAGTCTATGGTAACTGCTATAGATGATGGTTGTTAAATAAAAATAAATTTAAAAAATTTCAGATTCTTTTCTTGGTTTCAGTATGAATGACATACTTGCTTCTAGTTTTATGTGTGTATAGAAATGTATAACCTAAACTTTTGTACCCACATAATAAGCTGAAATTAAAAAAAAATGTATACAAATTTTAATAAATTCCCAAAGTATCTGGAAAGCACAGAAAATATAAAATAGCAATGAAATGTCTCTCTTCAGACATCCAACTCCCATAAATTAATGACTGCTAATAGCTTTAGTGTATTTCAATGGCAATAAGAAAATACTGTTTTGTATTTCTTTTTTCACGCAATAATATACACTAGAAGCACTTTCCGAGTTTGCACAAACATATGATTTTCAATGGTAGCATAGTATTCCATCTATAATTTATTTAACTTTACTCCATTCTAAACATAGATTGGTTTCCAATCTTCACTATTATATGCAATATCATAAAGAGCCTTGGTTCTGCTTAAATATTTGTATATATAATGTTTAAGAAGATATATTATATAAATATTCAGTTATATATATATGTAAAGTTGTAAAATCAGGAAGAAATAGTCAAAGATATTTTTCCACTAGAAGTGAAGCATGAAAAGGCAAATAGCTTTCTCACTTTATAGATCATTGCAACTAAGTTGATTTGAGAAATGTGTGCTATTAATGGAAGTAGAAAACTCATGATGGGGCTGAATACCCGCTTAGGCTGGCCAACTGTACCAAAAGGTTTGTGTAGTTCAATATTTATTTATTTAATTTGTAGCATTTTTGGTAGGAGTTTTTTTTAACCGCTTTGTTGAATACTGGGTTATTTAAAAATTGAAAGGTATTGTATTTAGAGAATTTATTAGATATTAATTATTTGAAACATTTAAAACAAAAACATATTTGGTTAAGAGGTAGAAAAAGAAAATTAATACATTAAAGTTTGCCATTTCATTATGTTAAATAATACATTAGAATATCTTTCCAATTTGTTACAAGAAGTAATTAATATTCACTTAATGAAGGTATTTAGGCAAGATTTTGGGGGCTATCTCTGTCATGATAAGCTTAACTTACCATGAGGCAATTATGCATGTTTATTTCAAAGTTTCATACTCTGCCCTATATTTGACTTTTTAATAACCTGTATACATCAAGCTATAAAGACATTATTTATAGCTTATAAACTAATTTCTGTCTTTTCAACCTTAATTTTTTATGACAGATTGCATTTATATGATGAGTGTATATTACCAATAGCATCATATTCTAATAGTATATTATTTAAGCTACTTAGGATTTTAGTCAAAATCAAAATTTTTTTGTATAATAAAATAAATTATAATACAGTAATCATAGGTAAAATGTCTTCTGTGTGTTACTTTAAAAGGAAAAATAGCATAAATTAAGGAAAGAAGCCCAAACATGAATTCTTAAGTTTGCAATCAAAATAGTATGATCCAGACAGCATGTACTATTATATACATATATACATACATAACAGTATATGCTGAGGGGAAAAAGAAAGAAAGTAAAATGGTTTTGGGGAGAGACAGGAGAGGGGAATATGGCCGACTAGAAGCAGCCCACACACACCGTTCTCAAAGAGAGGATGGAAAGCTGCAAGTAGATGCCCACATACATACGGACCCTCTTGGAGAGAGGACTATAAATCATCAGAGAAGTGATGGGAGACACTCAGAGTAAAGGAGAGGTGGACAGGGATATCCACTTGCCAAGACAGGAAGGAACATGGGGAGGGGAAAAAGGAGAGAATGACAATCTTCATGCTCCCCCCATAGACACTGTGACCCAAGCTGTGAGGGGACCCCTAGCACCATCGCAGCCCTCTGCACTGACCAGTGAGCTAGTTGGAAACTGTACAGTAACATTGCACTGGAAAGTGGGCTCAGCAGGAACCTGCTGGCCTCTGTTCCTGGGTTGCTGCAGCTGATTCCATTCTGACCTCTCGGGTCTGAGGCACACTGTCAACACAGGGATCACCTGCACTGCAACTGCTTGCACATCACCATAGCCAGGCCGAGGAAGGAGCAGGGAGAGCAGACACACGCATGCAGCCCATGACCAGGAGCCAAATGCCGCCTGCCCCCCAATCAGGCAATTCAAATAGAGTGAGCACCAATACCACTTGAGAGGTCCCATGGTAACAGTAACAGTGAGACTTGCATGGGGAGAGAGCCTCAGCCATCCAGCAGCCCAGACCCCACACCCTGCCAATCCTCCCAGAGGACTATGTCTCCACAGCACTACCCAACATGTCACCTGTGGTCCACACTCCACCAAAGACCTGCTAGCTATGAGATGTCCCCTGCCACATGCCACCATTATACCTGGACCCGGGTGGAATGAATGCCTGCGGGCCTGACACCCATGGCCACCACCTAGATAGCCTCGCTCAGCAGCCACTGCCACTGCTGCAGAGAGACCTGGTCAGAGCAATCTCCTAAAATACTGTCTCTGTGGAGAGGGACTCACCCAGCCCCCTACCCAAGCTTCCAACAGCAGTCTGGAAAACAACCCACCACTCCACACAAAGATCCCTCAGCAACGGCTAGGGCTGTGACAACCACAGGGGAAAGTCATAACACAAAATAGCTACATTACAGGATCTCAAGGCATCCACCCCTCTCCTGCCAGATCAATCTTCTGAAATAAGACACAATTGTGACATCTATGGACCTCTCCTTCTTTTCACTAAATAGGAGAGTTCCCAGCAAAGGAGAACAGGTGCACACACAGCAAACCTATCTGCCTTCAACAAAGAGATGAGCTTTCAACTGAGAAGAAACCAGCAAAAGAACTCTGGCAACATGAAAAAACAAGCTAGCTTGACAACCTCAAAGATCGCTATAGCCCTACAGCAATGTACTCCAAACAAAAGGAAATTGTCAAAATGGAATTCAGAACATGACAAATAAGATTAATGAAATTAAAGAGAAAGTTGAAAACCAACACAAAGAAGCCAAAAAAATATTTCAGGACATAAATGAAAAAAAAATGAAAATGTCACTAAAGAGATAGACAACCTAAGAAAGAATATAATAAAACTTAAAGAAATGGAAGAGTCATTTAGGGAATTTCAAAATGCAGCAAAAACCTTCAACAAGAGGCTAGACCAAGCAGAAGAAAGAATCTCTGGTCATGAAGACAAGACTTTTCAATTAACCCAGTCAAAGATGCAGGAAAAAAATAAAGAGGAATGAACAATCACTCAGGGAAATATGAGACTATGTGAAGTGTCATTCTGCCCAAAGCAATTTACGAATTCAATGTAACCCCCATCAAAATACCATCATATATCACAGGTCTAGAAAAAATAATTCTAGTATAATTAAAGAAATCTTAATCAAAAGTAACACATCTGGAGACATCACATTACCTGACTTCAAATTGCACTAAAAGGCTATAGTAACCAAAACAGCATGGTATTGATATAAAAGTAGAGATATAGACCAATGTGACAGAGTAGAGAGCACAGAAATAAAACCATATAATTACAACTAACTGATCTGCAACAAAGCAGACAAAAGTATACACTTGGAAAATGATGCCCAATTCAACAAATGGTGCTAGGAAAATTGTATAGCCACATGCAGAAGAATGAAACAGGACCCATATCTTTTATCATGTTGAAAAATTAATTAAACATAGATTAAAGACTTAAGTCATGAAACCATAAAAATTCTAAAAGAAGACATAGAAAAAACTCTTCTGGACATTGCCTGAGGCAAAGAATTTATGACTGAGACTCCAAAAGCAAATGCAGCAGAAATAAATAAATAAATAAATAAAACTTAAATTAAAAGCCTTCTGCATAGCAAAGGGAATAATGAACAAAGTAAACAGACAACCTACAGAATGGGAGAAAACAGCCAAGTATACATCTGAAAAAGGACTAATGTCCAGAATCTACAAAGAACTCAAACGAATCAACAAGAAAAAAAAAAAAAAAACTCCATCAAAAAGTGGGCAAAATACATGAACAGAAGTTGTTCAAAATAAGACAGACAAATGGCCAGCAAACATAAGAAAATGTTCAACATCACTAATCATAAGAGAAATGCAAATTAAAACCACAGTAAGACAATCCCTTGCCCCTCTCAGAATGGCCTTTATTAAAAAATAAAAAAAACAACGAATGCTGGCATGGATGCAGAAACAAAAGATACACTTATAAACTATTGGTGAGAGTGCAAAGTAATAAAATCTCTATGGAAAACAGTATGGAGAATTCTCAAAGAACTAAAAGTAGACCTACCATTCAATCCAGCAATCCCACTACTGGGTATCTACCCAAAAGAAAACAAATCATTTTATCAAAAAGACACCCACACTCAAATGTTTATCACAGCACAATTTACAATTGCAAAGATAGGTAATCAATGTAAGTGCCAATCAATTCATGATTGTGTAAAGAAAATGTGATATATATATATATAATATATATAAAAATATATATACATAATATATATAAAAATATATATACTGCTCAGCCATAGAAAGGAATAAAATAATGTCAGCAGCAACTTTGATGGAACTGAAGACAATTACCCTAAGTGAAGTATCTCAGGAATGAAAAAACAATCACCACATTTCCTCACTAATAAGTGTGAGCCAAATGATGGGTACACATGGGCACAAAAAATATAAAGGACATTGGAAACTTTGAAGGGGGAAGATTAAAAGGGGAATGAGGGATAAAAACTTACTTCTCCAGTTCAATGAACACTGTCCTAACGGTGGGCACACTGAAAGTCCTGATTTTAACATTGTACAGTTTATTCATGTAACAGAAACATTTGTACCCCTTAGTATTTTGAAATTTAAAAAAAGAAAGAAAAAATTCCACATAATGAGTTTCTGAGACTCATACTTGACATTAAGAAAAGTACTCAAAAGTCAAAAGGCAAATTAGCAAACATTGAATTTTGAGGTTTAAACCAAGTGTTTCCCTTAATAAAATTTTGCAAATTACAGTTTCACTAAGGCCAATATTTCATTCAATTTTTAAAATCTGGTTACAAATTGTAGTAGGAATTATTCTACATTAAATTCACTTTTGCATTACTGGTTAATTATTATGTACTAATGATCACATAAGTGTTGAGGAATTATTTATCTCTACTTCTTGCTTTTGTTTTCTTTTCCTAGAATGAAAAAGCCTATATAATGTACCCAAATCTTGACAATGATAGTCATTTATACCAATAAAAATTTCTTCAACTTTAAAATTAATAAGTAAATAACAAATTACCTGAGAATAATTAAATTCATACTATGGAATGAAAATATTGTTGGTTTACTAGCATATAAATTCAGAGAAGAAAATATATATGAAGCCTAATATTAATAATTTTCTTTAGACTTTTCATAGTAACTTTGATCCTTCTTACTAAGCAACTCATTAAATTACTTTGCCAAATATTCATCCAGGAGAAATTCTTTGTTTCCTAATGTCTGCTCAGGTTTAATCTTGTTTTCCCATGTTTATGTATGTGATGTTTTGATCACACATTAGTCTAATTACAATTTCTGTCTCGGCATGCACAACCATTCTAAGCAAGAATCTGCCGCTAGTCTACCACAGCATCTAGTGACTCATGATCAAGTTCCTAGAATGCTTAATGTTAGTGATTCATTTAGGACAGTGGTATTCATCAAGCAGTTTCTCCTATCTAATGCAAAATTAATGGCATCGAAATTTCAGAATGCTCCTAATTCATTAAGTACACAATTATTGATCACCTCCTATGCAACAGACACTGCTATTCTGTGGTATAGCAATCAACCATACAGTCCCTGCTTTGGAGGAGTTCACTACCGAGTGATCTGTCAGAATGTGCTATTTACTGGCTGTTCTGTAAACAGCAGAAGAAGACAGATAAGCCAGAAGTGGAGTCTGATTGATGAAGGGTTAGCAGGGCTGCAGTGATGACTTTCCCAGGAATGAGAATGTGTGAGTGCATGAACTCACAGAACTTCATGACGACTTTGAGAAATTGAAGTTAGTTCAGCATTACCAAAGAGAAGCATATACGTAAGCATGTATCAAGAGGTGATTCAGGAAAGTTCTGTCTAGGTTAACCTCTCCTGTACATAAGAGAAAAATAAATTAGATAGCTGTCTGTGCAAGTGAAATTATCTAAAAAGTATTGTGATAAACAGAGATTAACCACAAATATGGACAGTAAACAGAGGAATAGATAAGTATATGTCATGAAACCTCCTGTGAAGGAAATGAACAGGGTAAGTACATGTCCTCCAGTGAAGGAAATAATAGAAGATAACCGATCAGAAGGAAATTTAAAGGATCAAAAGGAATAGTATTCAAAGAATTGAGCCTGGGCTTGTGGAAATAGGGAAACAGTCATAGAAAAAGAAAACAAGTAAAGATGCTTTCAAGTGAGAGGGTGCTTGGCACAATCCAGGAACTGTTAGAATGTTGCTAGAGAGTACAGAATGACAAATGAGTAGGGAAGTGGCATGAGTTGGAATTTTATCTGTTAAAATAATTAAGAATGTTCTTTTTAATGTACTCATATATGTGAAAATAGCTCATTTACCTTTATTTAAAGATAATAAAGAAATATATATATTTATTATTTTTGTAAGGAATAGCTATATCATTTAACTTTGTATTATAAAGTGTATATATATATATATATATATATATATTTCCACATCTTCAAGTTGTATGAACATTTTCCTAAAAAATATTCACATTAAGCCTAAAATGTACCCTGTTCCTATATATCATATTGAATTAGTTTATTTACAATAGTGACCTGATAATAGTAATAGTTTGGACATTTCTCATCCATTAATTGGCTTATATTTCTTGTTTGCTATATTTATTTCTTCATGTGTTTTTCTGACTTTTAACCACACTTTAGAGTTTATGGATTATAACTTTTTTTTCAGAACTGAAAGCATTGGAGCTAGAGAAATGGCAATTTACTGAATGTTTTATAAGATTTAAGGTTTCTTTTGATGGTAGGAAAAAATATACTGACACGCAGATAGATGAGAAGCAGAATCCTTTGTTACTTACCGCTCCAAGTTACAGAAAGCAGTCCTGGGCATAGGGACTATCCTTAATTTTCTGGAACCTAGCCCTGGGGAAATTAGGGGTGGTGAATAGTGGCTCCCTGAGTGTGAGAGCTTAATAATGGAAGTGTTTAGGATGTGGACAGAATCAGCTGCATAAGAAAGGGGAACTAACCAGCCTCTAGCCTTGGTCTCAAAATTGAGTTAATGCAGTATTTAAAATAGATAGATATATATTATAAGGAACTAAACAGAAAACAAAAGAATAATGTTATTTTTTATTTTTTAAACCAAGTACAAAGTTCCCATTCCTGTGGAAATAAAATTCTATTTGCTGGCTCTTCTTTTGAAATTGGCTGTGAGTGATCCATCTAAACTCTAAGCTACTCCAAGGGAAAATTCTATAGTGAAATATATTAATTACTCACTAGGTATAATTGTTAAGCCTAAAGGAATTATACCTAACTATTATATGGGTTATCTAGAGGGTTTTTTCTCTCAATGTGGAAGAAAATGGTGATTCATGTTTGAATAAACACCAACAGGAAATTGTATAACAAAGGGTGGGCTTTCATTCTTGCTCTAGGATTCTTCCACTTATTCCCCCAGAAAAGATCTCAAGGTTTAGTTAAAATCCTTTTTAAAAGTAAACAATTACTCCTATTATTTTTCGAAGAGTTTGACTCCAACAGAAACACTCATCTCTATACAAAGTCATGGAAACTAAACAACCTACTGATGAATAATCCCAACAATAAAAATCCTTCCTAATGAAATACATCCCAGACCAGATGGTTTCATACCTTAATTTTACCAGACCTACAAAGAAGAACTGTTGCCCAACCTATAGAAATTATTCTACTACATCGAGAAGGAAGGATTCCTCCCCAACACGTTTTACGAAGTCAACATCACCCTGATACCAAAGCCAGGAAAGGACTCAACCAAAAAAGAAAACTACAGACCAATATCCCTTATGAATATAGATGCAAAAATTCTCAATAAAATCCTAGCAAATAGGATTCAGCTGCTCATCAAAAAAATAATCCATCACAACCAAGTGGGCCTCATCCCAGAGATGCAGGGATGGTTCAACATATGCAAATCTATAAATGAAATTCACCACATAAATAGAAGTAAAAACAAAGACCATATGATCCTTTTAATAGATGCAGAAAAATCATTTAATCAGACAAGAGAAGGAAATCAAGGACATCCAAATGAGGGCAGAAGAGGTCAAACTATCAGTCTTTGCTGATGATATGATCTGATATTCAGAAAACCCCAAAGATTCTGCCACGAGACTACTGGAATTGATAAATAAGTTCAGCAAAGTCTCAGCTTATAAAATAAATGTACACAAATCAGTAGCATTCTCATATGCCAACAACAGTCTGTCTGAGAACCAAATCGAAGACTCAATAACTTTCATGATAGCAACAAACAAAATAAAATACCTAGGAATATACCTAAGGAGGTGAAAGACCTCTACACGTAGAACTATGAAACAGTGAGGAAGGAAATAGCAGAGGACTTAAACAGATGGAAAACCATACCATGCTCATGGGTCAGCAGGATCAACATTGTTAAAATGTCTGTACTACCCAAAGTGATCTACAGATTCAATGCAATCCCTATTAAAATAACAACATCATTTTTTGCAGATCTGAGAAAATACTTCTATGCTTCATAAGGAACCAGAGAAGACCCGTATAGCCAAAGCTACCTTAAGCAAAAAGAACAAATTGAAAGACATCAATTTATCAGACTTCAAGGTATACTACGAGGCTATAGTAACTAGAATAGCATGGTTTTCCATTTCTAAGTTACTTCACTTAGTGTAATGGCCTCCCATTCCATCCAAGTTGCTGCAAAATATATTATTTCATTGTTTTTTTATGGTTGAGTCATAATCCACGGTATAAAGACAACATAGTAATTGTCTTTAGCCACTCATCGGTTGATGGACACTTAGGTTGATTCCGTATTTTTGCAATTGTGAATTTCACTGTGATAAACATACCAGTCCAGGTGCCTTTTTGATATAATGTCTTATTTTTGGAGGAATAGATACTCAGTAGTGGGATTGTTGGATCAGATGGTAAATTTATTTGTAGTTTTTTGAGAAATCTCCATACTGTCTTCCATAGGGTTATGCTAATATACATTCCCACCAATAGTATATAAATGTTCCCTTTTCACCATATCCATGACAGCATCTATTTTTTTTGAATTTTTAATAATGGCTATTCTGACAGGGGTAAAGTGATATCTCATTATGGTATTAATTTACATTTCATAAGAATTAGTAACATTGAACATTTTTTTAATATATTTTTTGGCCATTTGTATATCTACTTTTGAAAAATGCCTGCTCATATTGTTTTCCCACTTTGTAATGGTGTTGTTTTTCTCTTGTTGATTTCTTTGAGTTCTTTGTAGATTCTGAATATTAGTCCTTGTCACATATTTAGCTTGCAAATATTTTCTCCCATTCTGTATGTTATCTATTTACACTATTGATTATTTCTTTTGCTGTGCAGAAACATTTTAGTTTCATTAAGTCCTATTTATTTATTTTTTGATGTTGTTGTATTTGCTTTTGGGGTCTTAGTCATAAATCTTTGCCTAGGCCAGTGTCCAGAAGAGATATTTTTCTTCTATAATTTTTATGATTTCAGGTCTTAAATTTAAGTCTTTAATCCATCTTGAGTTAATTTTTGTATATAGTGAGAGATAAGGATCTAGTTTCACTCTTCTGAATATGACTAACCAATTTCCCCAGCACTATTTATTGAAAAGGGTGTCCTTTCCCCAGCAAATGCTTTTGTTTGCTTTGTCAAAGGTCAACTGGTTGTATGCACATGGTTTTATTTCTGCTTTGTCTATTTTGTTCCATTGATTTATGTGTTTACATTTACACAAGTACATGCTATTTTGGTTGATATAGCTTAGTATTTAATATTATAATTTGAAGTCAGATAATGTGATGACTCCAGATTTGTTCTTTGTGATTACTTGTTTTGACTATTCAGGCTCTTTTTTTGGTACCGTATGAAATTTAGGATTATTTTTTCTAATTCTGTGAAAAATAACATCAGTATTTTGATAGGAATTGCTTTGAGTATGTAGATTATTTTGGGTAGTATAATCATTTTAATGATATTGATTCTTCTAATCCATAAGCATTGTTTTTCCATTTGTTTGTTTCATCTATGATCTTTCATCAGTGACTTACATTTCCCCTTCTAGAGATCTTTCACCTTTTTTTTGTTTTGTTTTGTTTTGTTTTGTTTGTTTTTTTGCAGCTGTTGTGAATGAGATTGAGTTCTTGATTTGATTATATGCTTAGTCATTATTGATGAATAGAAATGCTACATTTGCATACATTGATTTTATAACCTGAGACTTCACTGATTAGATTTATCGATTTTAAGAGCCTTTGGAAGGAGGCTTTAGGGTTTTTTGGATATAAGATTATATCATCAGAAAATAGAGATTGTTTGACTTCCTCTTTTGCAGTTTGAAGGCCCTTTATTTCTTTGTTGTGTGATTGTTCTGGCTAGGACTTCCAGCACTATGTTGAAGAGAAGGAAGAAGCAGGACTACTTTTTAAATCAAATTAACTGCAAAAATAAAACTAAATATATACTAGAAACCTATGAAATAAAGTAAATATAAGATATATGTCAATCCATCATATTGTGTGGAATTATTATATTTAGCTTTAGATTCAAATTGTAAAAAAAAAAAATTCTCCCTTTGGAATTAAACGTGAATTCAAAATATCTACTTAAATCACTATGTAGATATTTGATGATTTCAAGTATTATGAGTTTGTTTGTGTATGTTTGTTATGTTAAATCATTTTTTGTGATGGTGTTGGAAAAAGTTCGCATCTTTTGAGGACAGAAAATGAAAGAATTTAAAATGAATGATAATGATATCTAAGATCTGCTTCATATTGTAAAGTACAGATGTGGTCAACATAAGTGAGAATTGGCCTTGAGTTTGTTGTGTCTGTATCTGAAGGACAGGATTTCATTATATCAGTTGATCTATATGATTGGAAATTCTCCATGATAAAAATATTCATTTTGTCTCTGGTGTTAACAAAAAGCATAAAAAATAATTTGTCAATTTATTGGAAGGCACAACTGACCCATGAAGCATTGACAAGGTGAACCATAGCTGACTATTCATGAGCTGGCCCCAAACCTCAAATGTTGCCTTAATGTAGAGCTAGAGAGACTACATGGAGAGTGAAATTATTTTCTATGGAAAAGTTTTTTTTAATTTGTTTAGCTTTAGAAGGATGAAGCTTAATTGCAAATGTCTCCTGTTTAGCTTTATTTATAATGCCTTGAATAAAATCACTAGTTTTCAAAGAAAAAAACAAGTATGTGGGAGATTTTATCACATCTTTATAGCACCTTGACATTGTCCTAGTTTTTTTACAGTTGTGAGGTTTGAGATACCATTTAATTAGGCTCTTCAGATGTCAGCTACATATTCTGACTTCATACTGTTATTGCCACGTGAGAGTTTATAAATTTTAAATAAATAATACAATTAAAGTAAAGACAAGAAACAGTAGTCAGGTTATACAAAATAACTTTAAAAATAAATATATTACGTGATTTCAACTAAGAATAAAATCTCTGGTCTAGGTTGTCAACAACTAAAAGTTAATGTATTTTACTTCTACAAATACTCATTTTATTTTGAAATACTACTGACAGTTTTCAGTGTTATCTACACACATTGATAGCATAGTGCTTTGCTTGCTGTCATTAAATTAACAGAATGAGAAATAGTATCTATCGTTAGTAAAACTCAACACTTTGACTTCTTCTAATTGTAACTTTTTAATCCATGACTAGAGTCTGACTTTGATAGTAGGTCCTTGGTAATGTATAAGGAAATTTTAAAACTTTTAAAAAGTCAGTGTATTTTTTATTAACTTGTCATCTTATTACAATATCATATTATTCCCATTCCTATTTATATTAACAAAAGTATAAGCCTTTAATTAATTTTCAGAAGTGCAGATGTTTGTTTCAAATAAGACTAAGATGACCATTGTCATTGGGAAAAACAATTAGAATAAGTTGTTCGGGATAAGTATAAAATTCTAACCTCTGCTTTTGCTGATAGAGTAAAATAACTAAAAATTAATACAAATAAGAATAAACTGCACTTGATTTTTATAGAAAAAACAAAAGGATTAAAAAATATAAGGTGTGTCATAGAACATCGCTGGAGGCAGCTTCTGTCACAAATCCCTGCAGACTAATATGGATCAAATTCCATGTGCTTCTTCAGCATCATAATACCATGAAATCACCAACAGATAACTCCAAACTATGGCAGCATCACCTGTCAATTTTAAAACTACCTTTGTACAAACACCTTCTTTACTTATAGTAAAGAATCATGTACTATCCAACTCGCATGGACTTATCATCAAATAATTCACACAATCTTGTTAAGTGTTGTAAGGACAAATACAAATTAAAAATAAGAGGCTAAATCCCCCCTGTTGAAAAAAGGGAAGAGAATCCCTTACCCTCCATTTCTAAGAACATTTACATAAAAAAACCTCATAATTATAAGTTCTTTCTCTGTCTCTTTGAAATGTATGTGAACCATGTTAGAGCTAAATACGCCTCTTACCAGAATTATGACCCTAGAATGTCTTTCTCTAGGACTTGGGACCCTATCTTTGAGTGTAATCATCAAAGAAGACAGGATCCTTATCTCCCAGTTTCTACAGGAGGGAGGGTTGGGATCTAACTTTTGGGGATGCCTCCCCCTAAGTTGCAAAACTATCTTTTGTCACAACAACATAACTAGTTTAGTTTTCCTTTGAATAAAGCCAGCTGGTTAACAAAGGGTCACCCAACTACCAAGTGAATTTAGGATGAACACAATGACAAATGGTGCTTTCAAGTCCTCTTATCTTGAGAACATGTGTGTAATGACTTGTATCTGCTTGACTGTATAAAAAGGTGAAATTTTTGTCTTTGCAGTCTTAGCAGATTGCTTGTGATACACATCACATTCTAGTTTCATCTTTATTCAATAATAAAATTTTTTCTCTTCTACCTTTGTGGAGGGGTTTTCAGGGTTGTGAGATTTTGATTTTAATCATATTTCCCTAATACTATACATATTTTTTTTTAGTATAGTATATATTTTAGTTTTCTACTACATCTCTTGTCCATGCTGCATTCTGATCTCTTTTGTTTACACTTAGGAAGACAAGGCTCACTGGTTTCAAGTTCAAACACATAAGAAATCAGATACAATTGCCAAATATATTGTAGAAAATAAATGGTTTGGGATTTTGGAAGAAATTAAAAAAGAATCCATAATGAGTGTGATGAGCACTGTCTAGGGAATGGACACACTTGAAGCTCTGATTCGTGGTGGGGGGCAAGGGCAATATATGTAACCTAAACTTTTGTACCCCCAGAATATGCTGAAATAAAAAAAAGGAAAAAAAAAAGAAAAACAGAAAAAATAAATAAAAAAGGAATACAAATCAGAAAAAAAAAGGATATGGAAACAATTGTTATCTAATAAGGAATCCTAAAAATAATGAGTACATATTAACATGGATAATAATGGATTAAAGTATCTGTAGATAAAAAAAGAAAAGAATGCAAACACTTATTGCCTGAGGCAATGCTGGGGGGGTCATCCTGTTGCCTCCATGCCCAGTCCCTAGCTGTTCTAAGGCTCTAGCCAGAGGTAGCTCATGAGGTGTTTTAGTCATCTGCCCTCTCGGACAAGTATGGAAAATCATGCTGGGAGAAGTCATCACAAAACACAAACCTTCCATCAGTGATTCAAGAGTTCAAATCAGTTCAATCAGACACATGATTTTATTCCTGATAAGTTTTGTCCTTGATACATTTTAAGGAAACACACAACTGGATGCTTTTATTAATAGGTTTCAGCATATCAGTCCCACTTTGCAGAAGGAAAGAAACGGTGGGAGGCAAGTAGAAATCAGGCTTGCCGGGAGACACACCCTGGGTCAGGGGCAGCTCGGGACTACTGGGATTCCAGACAGGATTCCAAACTGCTCTTGGGGTGTCAGGGGGAAGATTACACGTGAGAGAACTGAGGACATACTGGCATCTTGCACATCAGGTGGGGACCTATGTAAGGCCAGAGTCCCCTTATTTCACAGCTGGGGAAGCTGAGACCCAAAGAGGTTGGTGAGCTTGTTCAGGGCGAGTGCGTTACTGGCAGAGCTGGGACTGGACTCAGAATTAGCCTCTGCTGCCTCCGTCAGTTCCCCACGGTGGCAGCTTTTCCTTCACCTTTTCCACCTCCTCCTTTGTTTATTAGACACTAGACACTTAACCTATTTTGTGAGAAAAAGAATTTAATAAATTATACTACAAAAAAAAAAAAAGAAAATCACAGGGAAACACGTTGCTTTAGCTTTATTCGTGTCCCTTGTTTTTATCTTGCTTCTTCTTACCTATATCTAATTTAGAGTTTCTTATTATAGTATTAGTGTCCATTAAAGTAACTCTAAATGCTTCTGGGGAACAACACAGTATATAGATAAATAAGAAATAAAATGCTCTGGGCTGAAATTCTGTCACAAAAAATATTAGGTGAGCTTTACACATTCCAAATTTTTTTGAGGTTCTGAACTCTTCTTCTTTACTTTTTTTTTTTTGGAGACAGGATCTTACTGTGTTGCCCAGGATAGAGTACAATGGCATCATCATAGCTCACTGCAACCTCAAACTCCTGGGCTCAAGCGATCCTCCTGCCTCAGCCTCCCAAGTGCCTGGGACTACATTATCCTGGCTAGTTTTTCTATTTTTTGTTGAGACGGAGTCTCACTTTTGTTCAGGCTGGTCTTGAACTCCTGGCCTCAAATAATCTTCCACCTCAGCCTTCCAGAGTGCTAGTAGTATAGGTGTGAGCCACCATGCCTGGCTGAGGTTCCTAACTTAAATAAATTATGTATTGAAATATTATTCAGTGAAACCTTCTTTTCTTTCTTTTTGCTTAGCTGTGAAAGATAAACAGCCAAATTAGTTATTAAACTATAAGATAGGTTGTATATAAAATATATACTAATGACCATAGAGTGTTTCTTAGAGATTATGTTACATCCAACAATTTTATAATTTTAAAAGCAAATAGATTTTTTTCTCATTCCTCAATATATTTAATTTCTCAAGTCCTCTGTTTTGTAAATGTGCTCATTGTTTAAATGTATTAAAATAAGAATACCTGAAATTCCAATAGTTTGAAATTTGTACTTCCCAGAAACTCACATCCTAAAATTTTGAACTCTTGTGCTCTAAATTTGTTTATTCATGTTAATCTAACATTAGTGTTTACTATAGGCTATAAACTGTTATATTCGCTTTCCAGTTTTTTCATTTAATTTTCACGAGTCCCATGAAATAGTTATTAATATTGCATTCAATTTTGCAAGAAGAGGAAAACAACAAATAAGTCACTGCAAAGAACTTCGTAAGATCATACAAGTAAAAGATGTCAGGGCCAGGATTTATCCCAAGACTACCTAATTTGGGCTTCTGTACTCTATGCTCTAAAGCACCGACTGATTTTAGAATATTTGCTAAATATGTTTTAAGAGATGGAAGTAATAAAGATATATTATTTAGGGTATAAGCCATTACAAATTTGTTAATTGTATGTAATATCAACTACATTGATTAGATTTAGTATAACCTAGGAATCATAAAACTTTTATATGTTTAGTCATTCTTATATTTTCTTTCTGTATCTAAAAATATAGGGAAATGAAAAATATTCTCCCAAACTAATAAATAGTTTTATAAATAATATAAATTTTCTACTTACTGTATCAAGTAATACATTGACTTTTAAAGAAACAATTCTTGAAGTGTGATCCATGGATCTCTTGGGGTTCCCAACATTGTTTCAGGAGATCGCAAGGTCAAAATCATTTAAAAAAAATTTCAAGACCCTATTTGCCTTATATTGTGTTGACACTGTACTGTTGGTGCAAAAGCAATAATGGGTGAAACTGTTGGTGTCTCAGAACCAATAAAGGCAGTGACATTATATTGCATTAGTGGTCATTGTGTTCTTCACTGCCACACACATTGGATAAATGTCATAATATTAGCTACATTTTTGATGATCTTTTGTAATTTCTGTCATTTTTACTCTCCTGTGTATTATGCAGTTTCAACTTTTTAAAAGTACTACAGCTTTCAACTTCATGGTACATTCTTAAGACTGCTTTTGATGTTTATAGTGGTTTCTATTGTTGCATTTGGAACCTTATAATACATATTATTAATACAACAACACTCAAGCGAGTTATATAGATGCTGATAGCAGTGTTTTATAAATGCTGTTTCTTGCATGTTCATTTTTATTTAAAATATTTATAAAAAGGTGCTCTCCACTTTGTTGATAGTATGTAATTGCTGAAAGTTGCAATATAGAAAGAAGTCTTTACATATTGCAACAATATTTAACAGGGATAAACAGATGCTGGCAAGAATGTTTTATTAATTCTTTTGCTTGTTCTTTTAAAATATTTTAACAGTTCTAAAAAGATTGCTTTTTAGTTTTGGAGGAGTCAGACATTTATTTTTCATAAGTTATAAAACATTCCTACGTGGACAACTAAATTATGCAGCACATCTTTCTAAAACACTGTAGGGCCTTGGCTGGCCAGGTCTATAACCTGCCTGGCTCTATGCTTTGTAGCACATGGAGATTTAATGTTTCATGTCTATTGCTGAAACTCCACTCTCATACTTTTCTTTCTCAATATAAACATAAAAGAATATACAATAGCTGTGATCTATATTCAGTCAAATATTGCTTTGTAGAAAAAATTAATCATCTTGTTTAATCCTTGAGAAAATTTTGTTGATGATGAAAATTGAGCTATTATTTAAATATTATTCTATTAATAATTTTTGAAATAAAATTATAAATTTTTGAGGATAGCTTTTTAAAGACGAAGAAAGATTCATTTAACAATAGCACACTATCATTTATATTGTAAGAACTAAGATTACATTATAAATCAGGTTTTTCTCATGACAACATTTTTGGGGGTACTGTAACATGAAATAAAGCTATAAATTTAAGTCTAATATAAATGTTGCCAAAATGTCATTAAAGATAAGGTTTTAATTAGAGGTATGTGTAGGTGTTTCACCTTCTTTTATGAACACTGTATCAGTTCAATGAATTCATTCTTAATGAAAAATTATGCAAAATAAAATGTATAAGATAATGAGTGTATAAAACAGATGGCCCTGCCTGTCTTCTTATATTTTATATCTTTAAATGGCTTCATGCACTATCAACCCATTTAAAGCACAGAGAGGGGTAACCATTAAACAGTTTTCCATTCTTCTTCACTAATGATAGTTAAAGACATTTAATAACATTTGCTAATTGTGTAATACCAATCCTCCCAAAATAATGTACCAGTAGGGAGTATTTCTGCTTCATTCCTTTTGTTTCCAGACAACATCTAATGAACTGGAATGATCATAATTGGCAGAGTATAATACCTTGGAAAACATGTTGCTAAGGGAATTCTTTAAATGTTAAAAAATTTACCTTCTGCCTGGGGAAATCAAGTCAGTCAATGGAATTTGTATTAAAATTGAAATAATTAAAATTTTATATAAATCTTGCTTTTACTACATTATACGAGGCATAATAGTCTTGCCAGGATGATAAAACTTTGTACAACAATACTGCATAATTACTTGTGTTATTTCCTATGATCACTGTGATATTCCATTAGACAAAACAACATTCATCATTTTAAAATTTTACACCAATAAAAATTCTGTACTTAAACTTTGAATTTCCTTTAGTGAATATAGTGTCCAATAATAAAAACAAATAAAATATTTGAGAACATCAAGTTGGTTTTAAATAATATGTGACACATATATATGTATATATATTTAAATATCATTTGTCAAAATGTGCCCAAGTGTTTCTCATTGACATACAAGAACTGAGTTGTTGATAATTCCTATTAATAAAATAATGTTTCTTAGTGAAACCAAATCTCTGGACAAAATTACAACTTTTTGTTTTTGAACATTATTTTGCCAAATGTTAAAGTACATCAAGTGACAATGATCTTTGCAAGTTATGGCAGCAGTGAGTAAAGTCCTAAGCATCTCCTGAATATCCTCTCAGCTTCTTACTTTAAGATTCCCTCATCGACATATTCATTCTTCAGCATTCTTTGTGAAGGACTAATAGTAATCACTAACCTAGCACGTCCTTCCATAATGTACTTTTAAAGGAATAGCTAGCAGCTTACTTCTTCAAGGCCAGCAGGAGAATTTCTCCCTCAGTCTGCTAAATAGAGTCTCATGAAGTGTAATGTAATCAAGTGGGTGACTATACCATCACCTTTGCCATATTTAATGGTCCAGAAGTAAATGATAGGTAATGCCAGCACCACAGGGGATGGTATTATAGAAGGCTGTGATTCATTGGGATTCATCTTAGGTTGTGGATAGAGTAAGGGATATATTTTCTAAGTACATTGAAAGCCTTGAGTATTTGATATGAATTATTTTCTAAATGGACCATTGAAACATGAAGACTTGTCTTATACACCATTTGTGAGATCACAATTTATGTAACTTTCCCTTTTACCTGATCCACATAATTGTTAGTTTCTAGTCTGTATATAAGTTAAGTGCTACTCAATGAGCATTCTTGATAGAGGAAAACAATTGTTCTATAATATTAAAAAGTGGTGGAGAAAAAGTTAAAATTAATTAATACAAAAATGCATTTACAGTAATGCCATCTTATACATGAGAGATACATTCCAAGACCCTCAGTGAATACCTGAAACCATGGATAGGACTGATCCCTACGTATACTATGATTTTTGATCTGATAACCCAGATGGCTACTAAGTGTCCAATAGGCGGGTAGGGCATACAGTGTGGATATTCTGGGTAAAGGAATGATTCACGTCCTGGACATGATGGAGCAAGATGATGTGAGATTTCATCACACTACCCAGGAAGGTGTGCAATTTAAAATGTGTGACTTGTTTATTTCTGAAAATTTATACTTAATATTTTCAGACAATAGATGACTACAGGTAAGTGAAACCACAGAAAGCAAAACCATTGGATAAGGGGTGAGTACTGTATAATATTTTTGATTTTGTGAAGAATATAGTTAAAATTGTTTCATAGAGGATAGATGGAAAGAAAATTTATGTACTTAAAAATATTGTATTTTGGCCAGGCACAGTGCCTTATGCCTGTAAACCCAGAAATTCAGAAAGTCTACGAAGGAGGATCACTTGAGGCCAGGAGTTTGATACTAACCTGGGCAACATAGCAAGAAACTCCTTCCCTACAAAAAGTAATTTAAAAAATTAGCCAGGCATGTTGGCATGTGCCTATAGTACTAGCTACTCGGGAGGCTGAGGTGGAAAAATCACTTGAGCCAGGGATGCCAACCTTGCTATGCTGGTACCACTGTGCTTCAGCCTGGGCGACAACATAAGACCCAGTTTCCAAAAAAAAAAAAAAAAACCAAAAACCCTATATTTTATTAACTTTAATTATGCATTTGTTAAATAAATTTGAATTTATTTTAAACATACTCAAATTCCTTCTCAAACTAAAGTTGGAAAGTAACTTTAATCTTCTCTAAGCAAGACAAAGAAAGAATCTACTTTTAATTTATATTTTAAAAGTTATAACTTGATGGCACTTGGTTTAATTTCAAGATCTCCTCTGATGGCTTTTCAACATAGGAGTAGTTTTTCATACAATCTTATATTGCTCTCAAATTAGTAATGGTTACTTGAAACAATTTGATGTATATTAATTCATAAACACATAGTAGTTCTCTGAGAAATTGGAGTAACTGAACACAAATCCACTGATTGGAAAGAAGGACACTATGGATTTGTCATACAGTTGCATTGACTCTTGTGTGTGAGAGGAGGCAGAGACTAATATGAGGGAACTCACGGAAAACAATGCGGGGCATTTCTCAGATAAAGCAGATTTAAAGTGACATTTCAATATAAGGAGCCCAAAAATGTTTGCCCTTAATTAAATTAATCCAGTTCTTTAATTATTTTTCAAAGACATTGTATATCTTTCAAACTATAGTTTTATCCTAATGATATACAGTAATCTGAAGTCCCTGTTTTAATCCAAAGTTTAGTTTTTCTTAAGAAAATAGTTGCAAAGCATTCACAACCTACTCATGATATTCAAAAAGTTACATAAAGCTATGGAAAATAGGTATATTCTGACATAAGATCCACTAGCTAGAATTCACCAATTACCCATAAGCAGCACATAATAACTGCAGAAAAAAACATGTGGGAAAATAATATTTTTAATGTCTAACATGACAGCAAATGTCACAGTTGAAGAGGAAAAATGTCTAAATGTTTCTAATTTATGTGACTTGTAATAGATCTTGATAGAACAGTGAGAGATGAGGAATGTGATTGAAGATTATTGATTAAAATAACACTTTAGGTTTGTATATTTTTATTTATTTAAGTTTTAGAATCTTTGTTTCAATCAACAATGGAATTTTGGTTGTAATATTGAACTTCATCATACTTTCCATGAAAATAAGTTCTTACAAATTCTACTAAAGTTTAATTGTCTGAAGTTGAGTAGCTATTTTGTCTTTACCTACCAGATATAGCCTTAGATTCAATGTGTCTAAGAATAAAAAGAAAATTTTAACAAGTGTTTCAGATATAAGTATATTTGTATGATTTTTATTTAGTATTCCAATATCCAAATTTGTGTTAATATTTTGTGTAAAAATTAAAATTAAATAAAAGTAATAACATTTTATTCAAACCTCTTTGTGCAATATAAGAGATAAGTTATAAACAAACTAATAAGGAAAAAACAGACATAATATGATTGAAATATTGGGGAGAAAATCACCTTGAGAAATCAAGCAAACCATGACCTTGACTTCCATGTTGACTTACAGTTTCATAGATTAATCTTGCATTATTTGACTTTACATATAGTTAATTATATTGTATAATTAACCAGATATATTTATGAGATTTGTCAGTTTTGTGTATAGCAGTCATTTCCTATTTTTTAACACATTGACTGCCACACCAACCAAGAAAACCCCAGAAAATTTTCCTGGTGCCACAGTGTTTTATTATAATAATAGAATAAAAACTTTCAGTGTAATTTAAAGATAAATATAAATAGAAAAACAAAATTTATTGACCATTCATTTAAACCATGTTTTTAGAATTAAATTGTCAATATTAATTGGAAGAACATCAACAAGTAAGATTTTATATATGTTTCACATGGCCCCAGGGTCAAAATTAGAGTGAGTGAAGTACAGCTTTCTTGGTAGTTAATGTGTTAAAAAATTTATGTATAATATTGTATTATATGAATATAACATAATTTATTTATCCATTATATAGTTCATGGGCATTTTAATTGCAGCCTTTAGTTGTTTTCATTTTTGGCTATTGTGAGTACTGAGTCACACATTAATGTTGGGCATATTACCAAGAATACAAATTCTGGTCATAAAATATGAGTATTTTTATTATCCCAGACAAAAATTTTCCCAAGGTCTTTGTAACATTTTATATTTCCACCAGCCATGAATATTTCCCATTGATATACCATTTTGTCTCAGTTAATTATTTTTCTACACCCAAATTTTAAAAGTGTTAATTTTATTCTAGAGAACTCATATATTTTAAAATTCACATGTATATTGATAATCCAAATGTGATTTTAAAAAGTAAGGTGTGATAACAGAATCAATATCCATTTGTTTTTCTTTTACATTTGGTCTTAGTCCATTTTTTGTTGCTATAACAGAATACCCAAGATTGGGTAATTTATAAATAAAAGAGGTTTATTTCACTCACAGTTCTGCAGTCTGGGAAGTTCAAGGGCATGGCCATGGCTTCCATGCTGCATTATCACGTGGTAGAGAAGGTCAAAGGGACAGTGGAGACATATGAAGAGTGGAAAAGCTGAGGGGCTCCCTGACTTTATAACAACCCATTCTGATGGGGACTCATCCATTCCTGTGATAACTGATCCAGTCTGTCAAGAGTAAGAACTCACTACCTAGAGAACAATAACAAGTGATTCATGAAGGATCTACTCTGATAACCCAAACATCTCCCAGTGACCCCACCTCCCAAAACTACCACAATGGCGATCAAATTTCAACATGAGTTGTGGTAGGGACAAACTGTATCCAAACCATAACATAAAGCTACCCAGTTGAGTCAGAATCATTTATTTAAACGATTATTTTTTTCTACTGCTTTCTACCACTTTATAATTAATCAAAAGTCCATATATTTTAGGGTCTTTTACTTGATTGTATTCTATTCCATTGGTTTATTCTTTTTCTTATCATGTACCAATATGATACCAATTTCATTACTCAGGTAACAGTGGGAAGAAACAGGATTAAGCAGAAAAGAGGCCATGACACAGATCCGATAAAGTCTAGGTCAAGCCAATGAGGTGATGTGAAGTAAAAAGGAATTCCACTTTTGGAAGAAAAATCCAGATCCTGATACCCTTAACTATGATCAGTTACCACTATGCCTAGTTGTTTACTGGTGGCTACCCAGAAAGAGGATGGCCTCTTCTTAAATACTAAGGTCGACACCAAGACTTAGGTTGAGGATTCCAGTTAATCACACTCCTCCCAGCAGGAAAGCAAATTGTTTTTTGAAAGGAGTAATGAGTTTCTCAGCTTTAGGGCTGCTGCGTGTATCAATTATCTGCCTCTAGAGAAAATTTATGTTTGTCTCTGTCAGAGAACTATTTCAGATCATCTTAATCTAACCAGTGGCTGGGAAGATGTCAAGCTATGCTTTACTTTAGTAATAGTAAGGAACTGTCACTCCCCATTACAATCCAGGACTTTAAATCCTAAGAGAGAAATATAATATTAAAGGAAATATGTTTATGTAGGCAGTGATTATGAGCAATAACCATGTTCAATGGTAGAAGTGTTAATCATTGTTACTGCAGAAGCAATGTAAAATAACCACATATTTTCTACTACCTATACCACAGGCTACTTGAATCTTAACTATCATCCACACTACTTTAGTAGTCAATAGACTGTAAAGAAAGTCCTTCAAATTTTTACTATATATCCTCCTGCTATACTTATCCATTAACTTCCTTAAAGGTTTGACTGCTGAAAGGACTTGCAGGACTCAGTTTATACTCTAGGAACAGATTAGTTATAGGCTAAGGATACTGTATACCAATAGAGGGAAGGAACATATGCCTATCTTAAGTGCATTCTTTTTTGTCATCCTGTAATAAGGTAGGTTTTATGAGTCCACTGTGTTTCTAGGTTCCTAACTATTACTGTCTCTTATGTGTAACACCTTGGTGCCCACAAGCCCTAAGTCTGTTTGAGGTAGGTGTCACATTTATGGAGTCGGTTACATAGGTACATACCAGTTACATGACCACGTTTACTATTGAATTATTCCAGAGTCCACTAAAATCAGGTGCAAATCATGAATCCAGGTACTATTATTAAGCAATGCCTGTCAACATCCCCCTCCCCTAAAACTCTCATAGGTCCGCGGTTATGAAACATCCTTTATCTTTAGTTAATACATTCATAGAATTGGTCAAGAGTGAGGAACTTGCTTTGAGTGGTTCCGGAGGATAGTATATCCAAAATCAATTGAGATCAGCTCAGAGTAACCCATGTCATACATCCTTTGATACCTGAGACAAGAAGTCTTGCTGTCTGCAGCTTACATCTAAAAACCCCCTCTCCTAAAATTTTGTTATAAAAAGTTTGTTTCAGGAAATAAAGTCATAGAAATATGAAAAATTTAAGGTTGTTTATATGGCTTTTAGAATTGAAATGTTGAAAGAGGCCATTAATATTTACAAGTGAGTAGCTGTCAACTAATGTAAGTAAAGTACTTTACAAAGTAGTAAAATTGCTATTTAAATTATCATCAACTAGACATGTTGAAATCGCATTATGATTGAAGGCAAGGTTCATTAGGCAGCACAGAACAGTATAAAAAGAATACAGGATTCAACATTTATGAGATGGCATATGCTTCTAACAATAATAGACATTCTAAAGAGATTTCCTATATATCCTAAATTTACTGCTCAAGACATGGATTGAAACTGAGGAGTTTCTATGACTATAGTAAAAAAAAATTATTATTTTTCAGGGAAAAAAACCCTAAGAATAATTTCTCTTGGCTACAAACTGTAACTAGTTAAATTTGCAATTTTTTTTTTTTCCAGTTGGAGTTAGTTTCACTATGTTGCCTAGGCTGGATTTGAACTCCTATGCTCAAGTGATCCTCCTGTCTCAGCCTCCAGATTAGCTCAGACTATACACATGTGCCACTGCACTCAGCTGCAGACATTTTTAAAAAATGAAAATAAGACCATCAAATTAAAAAAATCAGGTGAATTGGATATACGAAAAGTTTTACAGAACTTGAATTTCCTTTCTCACCCAAAAGTACTTCTTTGCCTTCCAAAGGAACTTCTTACTTTACCAGATAGTGTTGTATCTAACTTCATATAATATCGTCCCCCAGCACAATCCACCATTCAAGTAATGTATCTTATGAAAAGAAAGTAATTCTCCCTACGCTTCATCTTGTATTTCCCAATGTTTCTGTACCTGCACATTAAGTCAGATCTTACAATGTCAAAAAGATCTAATTGCAATGTTAATTGTGGGAATAAAAGCTTAAACTTCAAAATAATTATAAGTTTGTCAATTTATGTGAGTAAAAATCCAGGTAAATGTAAGAGAATGAATTTTTAGGGAACTTGATTAATATGAGGGAATGTTATTTTATATTGAGAAATACAACTTATCAAAATATATATAAGAAAAAATTGAAAAATCTCAGTAACTTTAATAACTTAACAAACTTACTACAAAGAAAAATCCAAACATAGATGGCTTCACTGGTGAATTATAACAAATATTTAAGGTATAAATAATACTGTCCTTACATAAAATCATTCTGAAAATAAAGGAAGAGGGAACACTTTCTGTACTGGGTAGTGCTTCCAAAATTTCATGCCAATATGGAACCTCAGAATGATATTATTTGTAAATAGAGTCTTTGAAAATACAATTAATTAAAACAAAATAAGGTCTTAATAGATTAGGGTGGGCTCTAATTCAGTGACTGGTGTTCTTATAAGAAGAAAAGACATTCAAGGCAAACAGCTTGTGAAGATTAAGGCAGACCTGGGAGCTATGCTCTCAAGAGCCAAGGCATGCCAAGAATTTCTGGCAACCATCAGAAACTAGAAGAGAGAAATGAAATATTAATATATTCTTCCTCTTAGCCTCCAAGAAGGAAGCAACCTTGCCATGTCTTGATTTCAGATTTTGGCCTCCAGAACAATGAGAGAATACATTTCTGTTGTTTTAAACTACTGGGTTTGTGATAATTTCATTACTGCAGCTCTAGAAAACCAATAAGCTTCTCAAAATATTTTAAGATATATTTTAAGATATACATATATCTTAAAATTGCCATCAAAGCAATTTCAAATAAAAAAATAAGAGAGAAACCAATGTCTTTCATGAACATAGAATATATTAATAGCATATCAAGTTAAATCCAGCAATATATAAAGATGATAATCTGTCATGACCAGTTGGAGTTTATCCCAGTAATGCAGAATTAGTTTGACATTCAACATTAATCAGCATAATTTACCACATTAAAAGTATAAAGGAGAAAAAATTATGGACCCTTCAAAACACAATTGTGTTTGGCAAAATACAATACCTACTCATGAAAAGCTCCTCAGCACAATCAAAGGAGGAAACTTTTTCAATGTGACAAAGGATGTATATATAAACCTACTGATAACATCATACACAATGTTGATAGATTGAATACTCTACCTTCCTCTCTACTGGAAACAAAGCAAGTATGCCCATTACAAAAATTGCATTCAAAATGTAGTGAAGATCTTAGCAAATTCAACTAAGAAGAGAAAATAGTAAAAAGGCATAGCGATTTAAAAAGGAAGAAATAAGACTCCCTTCACTCACAATCACACTAGAACTATTGATAATATGTTTTTTATTACCTACTAGAGCTAATATGTTTAGCAATATTGCATGTTACATGGTTAACTCTGCAGATTTTGCCTGTTTTTCTTTTTAGTATTATCATTTAGAAATGTTTCATGACTTTACCTTACTTTTGATAAACATATAATTAAAATGAACACTAAATTAATAATAATTTATCAAGTTTATGAAAACCTTAACTTTCAGTAAATATATTATATATTATTTGTTAAATTTTAAAAATAAAAATATTTACAGCAATATTATTAATAAAAAGTATATTAGGTTAGATGTTAGATTCTTGGGATACTCTGAGGGAATATGAATTAACACAACTCATAAAATTGTGAGAAAAATGTGAAAACCTTACAAATGAATGAATCAATCAAATTAGTTAATATGAAAGTGTTTTATATAGCCCTAGATATATTATCTATTCAAAGCCCTTCAAATATGAAAAAAGAATCATGAAAGTTGAGTGACAACACTCGACCAAGCTTAGGAAATAAGTAAAAAAATTAGAATCATCATACAAATGAAGATAAAATTCGAGAATAAGGGACAGTAGACATTGTTGGCAATTTAGTAAGGAGAATAGAAAATGGAAATTTAAAAAGTGAGCCAAAAAAATGTGAATAAAAATTAAAATGGATCATAGACAAAATTATAAATATGACACAGAGGTGGAGGAGATCCTATGGAATTACTCAATTATCCCTGGGGCACTAGGTATTAAAATAATATTTAGCTCTATTTGTTGCAAAAGAAAAATAGCAACATCTCAAACATTATACAATAAGTATTATGTTTCCCTAATATTGATCATCTTCTTTCCTTTATTTGAAGCTATATCATCTACACTATTTGACCATCAAGATTGCCACAGTAGACAAAAAGAACAGATGAGGCACCATAGCTCCTAAATGCCTTTACCTAGAAGTGACACATTTCATGATTTCTCTTGGCTTCTTAGCTAGAATTAGTCATGGGGTGCCCATCTAACTTCAGTTAATACTGGGAAATGTAGGAGAGGTCATACAATATTCGATTAACTTTTTTTATTTCAAAATAAGTTTAATTAATTTATGTTTGAATATGTTTTTTGTTCTATTATTATTTCGGGACTTACTTTTCAATCATGCATTTGTCTGCATCTAGAGTCCTTAGTCCCTGGCATTTCCATGAGGATTCTGCAAAAGTCACTTCTGGTATAGACAATCTCTCTGGAGTTGTCTGAAGCCATGTTAATTTTCACTCTTATAGGTTATTCACATATAATGGAAGAGACCAACATTTTTAAGCATGTAAGAAATTAACTAAGGGAAATTTTTAGTCAAGTAAGAAGTGATTGGAAACATTAGCCAAAATGTCAGGCAGTGAATTTTGAAGGCTTTTAACTGTAGGGAAGAGTGGAATAAAAAAAAAAAAATCAATGATCAGAGTTTTATATCCTGAAAATATAGAAATGCTGTATACAACAAAAATTAGAAGAGATGGGCCAGGCATGGAGGCTCACGCCTCTAATCTTAGCACTCTGGGAGGCCCAGGTGGGAGGATCAATTTTGCTCAGGAGTTCTGAGCATGAGCGAGACACCATCTCTAAAAAAAAAAAAAAAAAGTAAACAAGTAAAAAAAAAAAAAAATTAGAAGAGATGCAAACAAGAAGTGTTTCAAATTGGGGAGGAAGAACTCTCTAATCCATAAACAAGATATATTTTTGCATCCTCTCCTCTCATCTGACACCAGGATAAATTTCCAAAAGCATGAAATATTTAAGTATATTAAAATAATGATAACCTTAGTGACGATTGACTGATTGTTTTACATGTTTTGGATATAAAAGATAATTTTTACCATGACTCATCCTTTCTATTAACATTTACTAAAATTATGTTACCAGCTACTTCCTTGCCCAGACTGCTGTTCTCTTGAATCCATCCCATTTCCTCAAAATGAGAATTTTAGCCCATCTGATTGGGCATCATGTACTGTAGCTGTCTGCAAACATCTTACATGCAAACTGGTTTTATAGTGCAGGTATAGTATATATGTGTTTACTTGTGTACTCCTAAGATTATATATATATAAATATGTCTTATTTATTATTTATATCATATAGCTTACGCATTTCATATATCATTTTTGAAAATATTTATCTACTGATTTTCAAAACCAAATTTAATAAAGTCCACTGTATCCCTAGATTTTTCCTCCTCTATTTATTCTCCACACTATCATTAGAATGTTATTTGTTATTGTTGCTAACATTTATTGCTTTCCTGACTGTTGAAACTGCACATCTTATTTTATGTTATAATGAATAACAATATAATGTGACATAAGAGAGAGTAAATTGTTTCATTATATTTCTTCTGTCATTACCCAAGACTTCATTTGTTTCTTTATATATTTTTCAATAATACCTTTCAATCATACAAAATAAATTTGTGTAATCATTATTTACATAGTATTCAAGTATTTTGTGCACATTGTTTGTTTTCTATTCCAAATCTTCATAGTTCAAGTAGCTATTTACAGAAGTTTTTCTTTTTTTTCTTTCAAAAGTGATTTTCTTCTGTCAGTCTCATACTTGGTGTTATTTATTTCTGCATCACTCATCATGTTTCCTTATATTATTATTTGCCTCGTGACTACAAGTCTTTCTTTGTATATTGCTTAGCTTAATTTATTTGATGATGTAATGTTAATGGGTTTGGGGGCTCAAACTACATTATTTTCAAATATGATAGCTTCCAAGAAAAGGTGTAGACTATTTTAGTCTGCTTTAAATTTTGATTTTATTTCTTACAACTCTTTCATCAGACTTAACAGACATTGACCAATCCATTCCATGAGAGTTTACATTCCATATGTTTCAGCTGCCCCCAGTTTCTTTTTGTTTCTGTTCTCCCTGATGTTCTATGTTAAGCTACACAGGCGTGTGTGTATGTTTGTGTAAATAATGAAGTCTCACTGATTTTCCAAATTCTCTGCCTTTATTTTGATTATAATTAAAAAATAAAACTTTAATAACATAAATATAAAGAATTAATGGAGTAAAATGGCTCTCAAGATATCCATCCTCCTTCACAATTGTGTATGGTGCCCATTTAAACAGAATGCCCTATGTGCAGAAGAGTAATTGACATAAAATAGACATAACAAGTACTTGTTTAATACATGACAACTGAATAAATAGATGAACAAATAAATGTATAAATTACATATTTTCATTGACATTTATGTAGCTATTAGTGTTCATGAAATGTTCAGAAATTATATGCTATATTTTGTTTCTTAGTTTAACTGTTCATTTGATGATTTTTTTTCAAAATTTACCTGAAATTACAAATTCTGATTCACTAATTGGTTGTAAAAAATAAATTTATAAAAATCAAATGTATTTTTCCTAACAAATAGATTCTGTGATAACATAATTAAATTAGAAATAAATAATAATAAGCCCAAACCTTACATACTTTGAAGTTTATATGACTTTTGGATTAATACAGAAATAAAAAAGAGATTAAAAATGTCAAGAAGCATTGAAAGTAAGACTTTTTAGTAGAAGTTATGCAATATTATGCAATCCATGGTTACCTTAGGAAGGATTAAGATAGAGATTAAATTTTCTATTACTGATACAATTTATAATATAGGAAAGATTAAATAGAGATAAACATCTCACAGAGTGTTTTGAGGATTAAGTGAATTATGCCTTTACAAAGGTGTAGACAAATGCCTGCTATGCATTAAGAACTTAATTAACATTATTTTTCTCATTAATATGTAATCTTAT
Organism: Varecia variegata; assembly: GCA_028533085.1. Taxonomy (NCBI): domain Eukaryota; kingdom Metazoa; phylum Chordata; class Mammalia; order Primates; family Lemuridae; genus Varecia; species Varecia variegata. The sequence continues at coordinate 114,209,720 of CM052439.1, forward strand.
ACAATATATAAAATAAATTTCAGACATTAAGTTCTGAAGGATTATCATTATAAATGTTATGCAAGATTTTTAAGAGATTACATGTGAAATCTAGGTGTGAGAGAAAAAGTTTTCAAAACAATTTATAAAAACCAGAAGTATTTAAAAAGGACATATTTGGCTAGATTAAAAAGAGACATTTGTTGCAAAATATGCTATAAAGTTAATAAAGTACAATTTTGGGAAAAAAGCGAGCTTGGACTTGCAGAGGAAATAGTATTATTGATATTATTATAAGATCAAGAAAATAACTATTTTAAATTATTAATATGTTATATCATAGCTAAACTATTATGTAATACACTCAAGAATTAATATTTGCAAAGATTCAATATCAGTAATATACCAAAAACTTTTGCACATTGACAGGAAAGGCATATGCAATCAACAGAGAATTGAGCAAATACAAAAAAAGGCAAGTTACAGAAAATTAAACTTGCATATAAATAAACATGAAAAGATGGAGGTGAAATGGAAATTAAATAACAAGAAGTTATTATTTTGTATCTAACAGGCAAAATCATCATTATCATTATCATCATCTCATCTGCTAATATTTATTGTTATGTTCACATTAGGAAATGAGCAGCTTCATAAATAATTGGAGAATATGTGACTCATTTCAGTTTCATTTGTTCCTTTTGTTTTTGTTTCTATTTTAGAAAATTTATCTGGAATCCAAGTACTTTTTATGCCAGTAATTCTACTCCTAGAAATCAATTTCACAAAATAAAACTTTAGAACATAAACATATTTGAAATATTTTGAATATTAAAATAGTTAAATAAATTAGAATATATTATAAATATGCAAAGCCTTAAAACTAACAAAGCAAATTTATTCCTACTGACTTGGAGGAAATTCCAGGATTTACTATTTAGTAAGAAAAGTAAAATTAATTAAAATGCTATGATCATAGTTATGTATTTATGTAAAAATATTAGTCATATGTATATAATAGAATAATATTAAAAATAAAGAGAAAATTCTATGCAATACCTTCAAATATGTATCCAATAGATTTCACATAAATGATCAAATAACTTTCCAGATACTTTATTATAACACACAAAAATGACTTAAAACATATTTGAATTCTGAAATAATGTAACTGACATAATTGACTAGTCCCATGTTACTTTATATATAACATACATATGTTAGAACTTGAACATATACCACCTCTCTGCTCTTTATAAAAATTGACAAAGCAAAAACTTTGAATAGTTAAGTTTATTTTTCTTTTTTTTTTTTATATGCTGTGTTTAAAAATAGTATGTACATCATGTTTTAGAAAGTTAATATTCATCCAGAGAGATAAAATTTAATTGATATAGTGAAAAATCCAAACATTGTGAATATAATTTCTTCCTCTGATTCAAGGGTTAAATTCTCTAGTTGAAAAGTCAAGTGATTGAAAACAAATATAGTATTCTAGTTCTGAGTATTTGTGAAGAACCTTGCTGAAAAGTGGTGCAGAAAAAATGAATAAAGAGAAAACTGACTTTTTTTCTCATTCCCCAAAGGTATTTTACAAACCTAACCGTACAGATGATTTAAAGTTTAATATTTTTGACTATAGATTTAAAAATGTAATTACTTTGTTTTTCTCTGTTCTTCCTAAAACTTGTTTTCACAATCCACATTTTTTCACTACTACAAGTTTTGTATTAACCTTTAGGGCAGCAGACTGGATTTGTTACTGGTTTTGTAATTAGCTGTGGTTGTAAAAGTCAGACATTCAGAAGGCAGAACTCAATGTCAGAGTGAACATCTGATGAAAGTCCAAATGCGCTTGGAGAATAAATCTGTTGCTGTAGCAACCAGTCCTCATCTGCTATCAACAGAAGAAAAACAAACAGAGAATGAGTAAAATGCCTCAAGTTTCAATTTAAAAAGACAGCTATTCATATGGAATTATGGATAAAAATCTTTAAATTCAACATTTAAACAACAATACATGGCAGTGCCTGTTATACTGTGTTTTAAAATCAACCCATCAGAAATAAGAAATATAAAATAATACCTAAGCCTCTGAAAGTATAAATTTGGGGGCAAAGGAAATTTACTTACCTTTAACAACCAGTTTATTTTATTTTAATTTCTTTAAAAATGTTTTGAAAAATATCATGACATTTTTCTCTGAGACTATTGCTTCCCTGGCAGTTAAACAATAATCTCCACCAATATAGTATATTGATACATTTTCTTCTATATCAACGGATATTTTTACTAGCATCTTCTTGAGGATTAGAGCAAAATTGAGCCTGTCTTAGTTAGTTTGAGCTACTATAACAAAAATAACATAAACTGGGTAGCTTATAAACAGCAAACATTTATTTCTCACAATCTTGAAGGCTGAGGAGTCCAATGTCAAGGCTTAGGCAGATTTGGTGTCTTTTCAAGGCCCATTTCCTTGGAGAGGGCACATTCTAGCCAGGCCCTCATTGGTGGAGGAGGTCAGGCAACTCTCTCAGGGCCTCTTATACAACAGCACTAATACCACTCATTTGGGCTCCAACTCTATGAGCTAATTGCCTCTCAGCGGTTCCACCTCATAATACCATCACATAATACCATCACCAGCATGTGAATTTTGGAAGAACACAAACATTTAGATTATAGCAGGAGCTTTTTTGAGTTATAGACAAAGTCCATGGCTTCTAGTAACCCAATAAATTTAAGGAAGAAACCACTCATACAAATTAAAGATGTTGAAAGAGCAGAATAGAATATAGCACAAATACAGGAAAATAAGCTTTATGTTTGTGATGATTAATTTTAGGTGTCAAGTTGACAGGAAAGCATTATTTCTGGGTGTGTTTGTGAAGCTATTTCCATGTGAGCCAGTGGATTGAGTGAGGAAGATTGGTTCTCAGTGTGGATGGACACAATCCAGTTGTCAGTGGGGCTGGAGAGAACAAAAAAAAAGGAGAGAAAAGGAGATTCTCTTTCCCTCTTTCTCTCCACCTCGCTGCCGGAGCCTGGACACCCATTTCTCCCTGCCCTTCACCATCAGAAGGGCTCTCTGGCTTTGGGACTCTGAGACTTACAACAGCAGTCCTCCAGGCTCTCAGGCCTTGGCTGAGAATTACACCATCAGCTTCCCTGGTTCCAAGGCTTTCAAACTTGAACTGAGCCAGGCAACTGTCATCCCAGGGCCCCCAGCTTGCAAATGGGGTATTGTGGGAATTCTAGACTCTATAATCACTTGAGCCAATTCCCCTAGTAAATCTTCTCTCATATACCTATCTCTTGGTTTTGCCTTTCTGACAAATTCAACACCAAAGTGCATGTTAGAAAAGAGGACCTGAAAAGCAGAAGTGCCAGTGGGACCACTATGTGAAATTTTCCTTCAGGCAAGGTTGGTTTAGAGGTAGCTGGTGTCTCTCTTATGATTAAATTAGGAAAATGCCCGGATCTCTATGAAATTTTAGAATATGTCTGATGAAAAAGTAATGAGCTGATGAAAGAAGAAAATAGGTGTTTCCAAGTATCTGGTTTGGCAAAAGGGCTGATAAGTGAGAATGGATATATCATCCGGATGAGTCTTTGAACAAGCATATTTGCTAAATGTTGAGAAATTGGACAAGGCAAGAGAGAATCACAGCACTCCTTCAGTGAAAAGCTACTCAGTGAATGATTGTGAAACTATTAAAGCACCTTGTTGTTTTTAGAAAAAACATCCCTCTTTTCTAATTTTATACCTATCTTACTAGGATCTATGTTATTGCTACTAATATATGGCACTATTAATTTGAAAGTGATTTTGAAAATGCACACATCATAAACATGACTTTTAACACATTGACTGTCACACTAGAAAAACGATTTTTCCCCGGGCCATGGTGTTTTATTATGAAAATAGAATAAAAACTTTGAAAACAAAACAGTACTTTCTAATGTAATGAAAATTTATTTTTCTGTGCATGAGTTACATGCAACTCACAGTGCTAGAATCAATTTTTATACTGCATGCCAATTGAGTTGTATGTGACTCACAACATACTTATTGAATTTGTTTCAGAGAATTGAGTCTTTATATGCTTCACAAGGCCCCAGGCTCAAAACTAGCATGAGTTAAATACAACTCACATGGCAGTTGATGTGTTAAATTGCTGTGGTAAAGTATTAATATACAGAAAAGTCATAATATAAAAATTCCCACAATGTATGTTTCTATTACCTGTTACTAATATCAGTATTTTTAACCAAGCATACCTGTCAGAATTACATTATTTTATTATAATGTATTTTTGTTTGTGCAACATATTAATTTATGAATATAGTAGGGAGCAATACTGTGTACTTAGTAATATGGAAAAAAATTAGAAATTACTTAGTAATGTGGAAAAAGTGAAAATTTTGAAGTTTGTATCTTCTTTGGATTTCTTTAATGCCCATGCATAGTGCCTATTATGGCGATCAAACTTAGCACTTCTTGGTATCAGTATGTTGCCCTTCGTGTTTTTACATTCCCACCTTGTTTTGTGATTTGAATTTAGTCAGGAATGATTTTTTTTTTCCTTTCCCAGGTTTCCGTCATAGAATCTGTGTCATCTCTTTGTTCATCATTTCCATTGGTGTAAATATTGGTGAAAACACCCAAAGCTCTGAACAAAAATATGGGGAATTTTGATCCATGGATAAGCTTATGGTGCTGATTGCATAAGGCTGCCTACCTTAGCTGCAAGAGCTTACAAAAAAGAAATGAGATCAATGGGGAGAAGATCAGAGAATAAAATATGTATATTGAGAGAGCAGAACCCTTTACAAGTTTGTTCTGCCCATTTCTCCTAATGATTTCTAATATTTTTATGTGATGTAATGATTGAGATACTTTGAAGCATTTGGAATGATGTTTTGGTGTATATTTGCTAAATAGGAGATAGGTATAGCCTCTAGAAGCTTTTCTGAAAACATTCTTATTTGAGTCAAATTTCATGAGGTCAGTAAACGCTCCTAAGTTCTTGTGAGAGTACTGGTCTATAGTTTCCCATGGTTTTTGCACATTTATTCTAAAAGAGATATAGCTACTAATCACTATCTTGCCCAGGGTTATAAAGACATAAAATAACAATTCAAACATATGTATATTGTTTCTATTAAATTTGGTAGTAACTTCATGTTTGCTTTCCAAATATTTTCTCTTAGGACTAATTATAGTGTTGTCTAATTTCTGAAAAACACTGTTTCATATAATTTCTATTTTTTAAAAAAATTTAGTTGTTTAATGAGAGATGGTAAATCTGGTCATTTTTACTCCATCATGTCTAACAGGAGAAGGCCCATTACTGAGTTCATAGTGCCAATGCAATGAATATTTCAAGTTTATCTCATACATCTGTTTCACAATTTCTTTAATGAGTTTTCCAGTCTAATTGTAGCTTGATTTCTTTTTACATTCCACCTGCCAACAAAAAAATAAAAAATTTAAAGATTAATAAACGAGGTATAGAGGCTCTTTTAAGACCATGCATCTTAATTGGAGAATTGAAAGAAAAAACATTCTTGTGGTTAACATTTTTAAAACAAATAAAAGATGTTATCTTGGTGTGGAGATTACAAAACAAGAAGAAAATTAATATTTAATTATGACATCACATGTATAGATTCACTAATAAAAATTTATTTTTTTATTTTTCAAAATGATTGCCAATGAATTTAACTAAACTCACTCAAGCTACTCTAGAATGAAAACTGAGATTCAGCACTTAAGTCCTTAACTCAAGACAATTGCAACATATAGTTCACCAAAAACTATATTCAATATATAATTCTTGAATGCTTACTGTGTATAAAACTTTCAAGAAAATAGAAAAATAATGTGTCTTGGGTATCATCATTAATGAATTTATAACCTATGAAAAATAGATGACTATGCATGTGCATAATATAATAAACAAATCAGTAATGACATAATTTCTTTAGAAATGGCATCACCTTGAAGATGTGGTAGAAAGAAAAAGTGAAGTGTAGAATAAGAGATATAGTAGTAAAGTAAGAAGTCCTGAATAGGTAGACCACAGAAAAGAAGTAAAGTTTATTCTGGAATCAAAGAATTGCATGATATGATTTAAAAATAAGGCAGGAAAGAAATGGGGAAGCCAAGTACTTGAATTGAGTCAGAGCCAAATGTGTAGCACCATGAATGCTGGATAATTGCATTCTGGTAATGAAATTAAATTATGCTACTATACCTCTCCACAGGTACTGAACTGTTGGGAACCAGATACAAAATGACAATAATCATCAAAATATTAACTTTATTACTAGGAATCGAGACTGGAGATGAAGACTTCATCTATGGCCAAATTGTCTCACTAGTATTCTATGAACACAACTTAAAAATATGAGCCTTTGAACTACACTAAAGGAGAGTGGGCTATAGGAAAAACTACCCACATGACCACTGCTTAGAAGATAGCTCATCATTGAGGAGGCACTGCCAAATATAGTAAAAAGGGAAGTGACATATGATCATACCCTTTGACAAATATAAACATGATTTTTAACACATCCAAATATAACTTTTTTAATTTTTCAGTTGTACATATGATTGCACATTTTTCTAGGGTATATGTGATATTTTGATACATGCATATAAGGTATAGTGATCAAATGAGGGTAGTAGGGATATCTCTTACCTCAGACACTTACTGTTTCTTCATGTTGGGAATTTCCCAAAATCTTTCTTTTAGTTATTTTGAAATCTACAATAAATTATTGTCAACTATAGTCACCCTCGTGTGCTACTGAACACCAGCATTGATTCCTTCTATTCAGCCATACTTTTGTACCCATTAACCGACCCCTCTTCATCTTCCCTCCTTCCTACTCTTCCTAGTCTCTGGTAACCACCATTCTACTCTCTACCTTCTTGAGATCAGCATGTTTTAACTCCCACATATGAATGAGAATGTGTGGTATTTGTCTCCCTGTTCCTGGTTTATTTCACTCAGCATAAAGATCTCTAGTTCCTTCCATGTTGTTGCAAATGACATGATTTCATTCTTTTTTATGGCTGAATAGTATTCCATTGTGTTTATATACCACATTTTCCTTATCTATTCAACCATTGATGAACACTTAGGTTGATTCTATATGTTGACTATTGTGAATAATGCTGCACTAAATATGAGAGTGCAGCTATCTCTTCAATATACTGATTTCCTTTCTTTTGTAAAAGAGGATACAGAGGGATTTCTGGTTCATATGGCAGTTCTGTTTTTAGTTTTTTTCAGAAACATCCATACTGTATTTCCCAGAGTGGGTGTACTAATTTACATTTATATTAGCAGTGAATGCTCCTTCCTCTTTCTCTGTACCCTTGCCAACATCTGTTATTTTTTTGTCTTTTTGATATTAACCATTTAAACTGGAATAAGATGATATCTCATTGTGGTTTTGATTT
>CM052439.1:114225989-114237007 GCA_028533085.1 Varecia variegata
AGTCCCAGCTACTTGAGAGGCTGAGGCAGAAGGATCACTTGAGCCCAGGAGTTTGAGGTTGCTGTGAGCTAGGCTGATGCCATGGCACTCTAGCCCAGGCAACAGAGTGAGACTCTGTCTCAAAAAAAAAAAAAAAAAAAAGAAAAGAAAAGAAACAAACAAACAAACAACCGCTTTAAAATTGGGAAGAAGACATGAATAGAAACTTTTCAAAACAAGACAGATAAATGGCCAATAAACACATGAAAAAATACTCAAAGCATTAATCATCAGGGACATGCAAATTAAAACCACAATGAGATATCATCTTACTTCTGTTAGAATGGCCTTTATTAAAAAGTCCAAAAACAATAGATGCTGCTGCGGATGCACAGAGAAAGGAATGCTTCTACATTGTTGGTGGGACCGCAAATTAGTACAGCCTCTATGGAAAACCTCAAAGAATGGAAATTCCTCAAAGAACTAAATTGACCCAGCAACCCCACTACTGGATATCAAACCAAAGAGAATAAATGTTAATATTTTAGTAAATATTCCAAATATCAATCTATACATACATAATGTTGCAAACGTAATATAAACTCTTAATTAAACAAGGTCTTACAGTTAGAAATCCTTCTTTATTCAATAATAATATGTCACACATTTCTTTCCATGTCAATAATTTAAAATGTACATTATTATTTTATGGCTGCTTAGGATTCTGTTATATACATGTACCCAATTTATTTATACACTATACTAACTATAACTTTTAGGCAAATTTCTTTTTCACCATTACACTGTATAAGCAATAGTGTAAAAAAAATCCATGATGACATATGTACAATTATCTCACTATTTATACATATTTATATGGAAATATTGATCAGCTCCCCAACCCTGTGTAGTTCAGGGTCAAAGGTACTGTATTTTAGCTTGAGACAAAACAGTCTGCACCAGAAAGATTTAACAACATAGCTGAAGAGCACAATATTAAGTCTTAAATGGTGAATGTCTAAAAAATAAGATTTTATTTATTAATAGCTATTTGTATTTTAAATGAGATTAACTTGTATTATATATAGTGGAATAAAATAATATATCTTATAATAATAAATCATATATATCATTCATATTTTCTTATCTGACTTCAATAGGACATTACAAAAAATTTTCAGTCAGTAAAATTTGTGGAAATAAAAGGCAGATCTTGAAAGATGCAAGACACAAATCATAAGCATATATTACTTCTGTTTATTTATTAAGACATAAGTTGTTTCACCATTGAATATTGGATTGAGAAAGTAAGCAAAAACAAAAATAAAGAAAATGATTGACTGATGTGACCATGTGAAAAAATCATCTGCATGGCAAAGAAACTAATTCACCAAAAGTTTTTATGTATTAATATGAAAAATTAGTCCTCTATGAGGGGAGGTGATCCATAGAATTAAAGATTTCTTATGATACTTCAGGAAAGTGTTAGAAAAAATGACTTAAACTAAAAGCAAATTACAAATTCTTCATTTACAGTAATGAATTTTAGAAAAAGTAAAATAGAGTTCAGGAAGAAATCATCTGCTGTAAGAAAAACACTTATAGTTTTGTGAACTTTACTTCTCTTTCTCCTCCCTACATCTAAGCCTACAAAACCTAAAAATAGCTTAATTTTACATTTTGAAAAGCACTTTTATCTTCCCATATGTCAATTTAATACAAGGCAAATTTACATCTGGGGCTAAATGTTCTAGAAGAATATTAATACAGTTTGACATGCTTTTAAAAGTAACTTTTTTTAATGAGAAAAATGACTTTGGAAATGAGAATAAGTAGAAATGAAAATTTTATGTTATTTTTTAAAATTTACATGCTTACACATAATTTTTTTTATCTTTTGTGCTTGATTGATTTTAAAAAGCAACTTTTATGAGAAATTTAATTTGAAAATTAATATACAATGACAATAACTTCCACATAGCCCCCAAAGATTTGTGTAGTACAAACTAAGGTCCCTTGTCATTGTTGTCACTAAGGATATAGAAAATAAATAGTCATTTTTAGTTTATGTCAATCTCATGTTTTATATTTTTTATTATACAATAACTTATAACTATAAAAATTATATGCATAATATCTATAAACAATGTAAACTACAAAATAATCAACAAAACACTTTATATGATGTATATGTACCCAAATATTTTGTATGAAATGTATGTCATTAAAAAATAAAAATAAAATGGTCTTGTACTCACCCACCACAGAATATGTAATTTAACATCTAATGCTTGTTTTTTTAATTCAATATTTTTTCCTGGCACTCCTATTTGTCTTTGGGCTCTATTAATTTCAGATTTAATCTTGCTTCTTTTCACAGCTTTGCCAAGGGTGAGATCCATGTATTTTCTCTTTAAAATATTGTTAAAACTAAGGAAAGAATCCACATTAAATTACTTTGCAGAGGAAAGCATCTCAAAAATATGTAATTTTGTCACATAACCTAAATTGTAAGTGCCTTCTAAATAATGTATATTTTTGTTTCCTCTTTTCCCTCAGAAAATGTTACATCCTAAATTGATTCTACACCTCCTAGCTTTTGTTTTCTTTAATCTCATTGATTTGTAACTTAATTTGAAGTACCTGAAATTTGTATTATTCTATATATGCACTTATCTTCTAAGACTATACTCATGAATTCAGACACCTTCAAATACCTTCAAGACTCAGATTATGAGAATGTGTATATTGACTTGGTTTATAAAAATTAACAGGTTGAAAAATATTGTCCTATGGGGAAGCATGCTTGTTTTTAGCACTTAAAGTATATATTAATAAATAATGTGATGGCTGAACAACAATGCCAACCACAGAAATCTGCAAAAGGCTTTCATTCTTGATTTATACCAATATAGGAATTAATATTCCTGAATTCTTCCCTTTTTGTTGTTGTTATTTCCTGAAAATTGTGTTTGTTTTTCTGTGAGTCAGGAGAGTATTAGGGAAATACATTTAGAATGGTCCTGAACCTGGTTCTAATTTTTAAGGTCTGTCAATGGTTAGCTGTGTAATTACTCTGGGACTCATTTTCCTTAGCTAGAAAATGAGGAACACTTGGAACACAGCAAGTGTTCACTGGATATTTATTGAGTATATGCAATTTTTCATGAGTTCCGATCTCCAGCTAGATGTAAGAATCCACTCATAAGCACATACTACTGCCATGATACCATTGTGTAGTATGGTTCAAACTTTTGTAAAATACAAAACAAAATGAACAATAGTTCACGTCTCTGTACACTAAAGCCAGCACTTTTGTAATGTTTATGTTTTGTTAATTCTTCCTTTGAACATACCATAAACAGAATCACAAGATAACAAAATAATAAATGGTCTCAGAGATTATCTATTCCATTATTTAAAAATCTTATTCACCAGGATACTGAATATCAGAGAGGTAATTTTTTCAAAAGTTCTACAGCAAAGCCTCAAAACTCTCAAAATTTCTCTCAAGCTTGTCTATGTATATAAGGACAAGTTATCTCAGTGCGAAAAATGGATGTAGAAAAAAAGTCAATAAAGACAGTTACATAGCACAATCAATACCAAGAAAGATCAAAATAAAAACGAGGTCACACAAAGGTTTATAATTCTGTTTTATGATGACCTTAAAAAAGAGAGAATAAAAAGACTAGAATCCCTATGTAAAACGGACTAAATAACAGATAGTTCACTGAAAAATAAATGCAAATAGTACTTATCACATGAAAAGATATTTAACCTTGCTTATAATAAAATAAATAAATATTAAAATTACACTGATATCATTCCTCTCAAAAGTGTCAAAATCCCAAAAGTTTGACAATGTGTTCTTTTGGCAAGGTTGTAGTGAACAGGTGATTTTATGCTGCAGAAGGGAATATAAGATGGTTCAGTAATAATGGCGAGGAAGGGACAATGGCAAAATTCTGTATACATATTCTCTTAGACTGAGTAATCCCAACTTCAGGAAATTACGCCAAAGGTGCACTGAGAAAAATATGAAAAGATATATGCATACGATTATTCCTTGTGGCACTAAAAGTAACATTAATGAAGACATTCTCCATATACTCTTATGCAGTAATCAAAAGATACACTTAATATATTTTATGTGAAGAATACAGAAGGAAGCAAATAAAGGAGAACATGATATAATATTAACTTCTCTTTGTTTTTATTTAAATTCAATTTCACTTAAGATGCTTTTGGCAACAAGAATAGAAAATCCAGCTCAAATGACTTTAATCTACACAACCATATTTTGAAATGTCCTCTATTTACTTCAGTTTTACAAATAAGGAAACCCAAGCTAAGATAATTAGGTCACGGTCCTAAAGGGATACAGCTAGAGACAAAGGTTGAGGTTTAAAAGAAGTGCAGTATGATTTCAAAGATTTTGCTTATTTGTTTGGTTTGGTTGTTTAGCTATTGTACAAACAGAAAGAACATCCTAAACTGCTTTCTCACCTGGCATCACCCTATGGGTGATATATAAATCTGGTGGGCTAGCAAGGGTAAAGAATAGGCATATTTATTTTGAGTTAAATAAAAATTTACACTACATTCTGATACTTACAATGTCGATGTGGTGATTGTGCCTAATTGTCATCAGTGCTAACTTTTGCAAAACAAGTGGTAGGAACAAATAGACATTTTTAATGATACTTTTGAAAAGCTCAAATCGATATAGAGTAAAAATCCAATATTACTACATATAGTCCTCTTCAGTTACACCTGCTTCCTTCGAATATTTCAGTATCACTGAATTACATAAAAGATACTATGATGAAAACAAAAAGATAAGTGTTATATACTTATTTTTATCATTATAATTATGTACACTAAAGAATCTTTTTTTTATTGTAGGAAATAAATGAAACAATTAGCCATAGAAATGCTACTTAACAGAACTTATGCAAAAAATAGACCAAGCTATCATCATATTGACAATAAAAGCTAAATAATTTTTTTTTAACACCAGTGCATAGCTCTCCAGAAGGCACTGGGTTTTTGTTTAGCAGTTTACTGCCTGTTAGAGAAACAGCTGTCTAAACCCATAGGTGGGACAAAGAGAAAACAATAGCATCTTTCAATTATGCAAAGTGCAGGTGAACAATTCTACAGAATAAATTTGACCAGCCAGAGAATCAGGTACAGAAAGGCTATTAAAGGCAGCAGCATGGAAGTCAGGCAACATTTTGTGGATTTAGTCCTTAAAGGGGGTTCTGTGTTGCTAAACTCCAGAACAGATGATGTGTGTGTTTAGAAACATACATACATACAGATCTTTAAAGAAAGGACTTAGATAAAATGTTCACAAATTGGGAACCTTCTCTTCTTTTAGCTAGAGTTACTTCACTATTCCTTATGTGTGAGAAATAAGCTCTTCTCATGATGAATGGCAGTTTGACAAACATTGTAATAGTGAGAAAGTATCTGAGACTAAGTACCTCCTACTGGGGTAGGTTGATCATTAGCACCTCAGAACACTTTGTAAGCATCTTTGGTTCACACTATTCTTTAAAATTATTTTACATAAAAGAATTATGTTGATTGATATTTTATTAATATGCATGTGATTTACTACCAAAGCATAATGTTTTTATTCTATTATTGAAAAAAAATCTTATCAAAGGTTAAGAATAATAAAAATAGCAAATAGAGAGGAATTAACTATTTGGGAAATAAAACTCCTTACAAAAAAATGGACTCCCTGTACATTGCTAATACTGTCTTTCAGAACACCTAAACATCCCCTGCTTCATTTATTACTTCAAACCAAGGTGAAAATATTCATCTTAGACAAAAAAAAAAAGCTACTTCAGATTTCCTATGATAAAGAAAATTATAAGATCAGTAATTCTAAATCTCTCCAAACTTTCTAAAATTCTTTGAAGTATCAAATATGATAAAAAATTTGCTTGATTTCAGTGAAAAATAACATAATGAAAATCAAATATTCTAATTGATATGGGAGAGCTTGTTAAATCTATATTAACAAAATTAGTATTTCTAAATAAAGACCTAATGACATGCAGTAAGCACACTAATAATAACAGAAAGATAGTGCTTAATTTCTTTATAAAATTTGCAGATCAAAATTCCATCTGTAATTAATAATCTCATGTTATTCAATCACACTAATCAAGCTACACTTTAATATGGCATAAATTTAATTATACCAGAAGCACCCCTTCAAGCTTTTGCAGATTGCCTAGAAATGTAAAATAATGCAATAAAAAGATTTTTTTAATATTTCAATTCTATTTTAATGGGGAAAATATTACTTTTTACTGATGACATTATGATATATTTATAATATATAGCTTTCAGGGATTTCTTTAAACAGCTGTAGCAGAATTTGTCATAGGACATATCTCAAAAATCAGAGATATGCTAAAATTATGAAAATGCATTATATTGCTAGTATTTGTCTTAGAAGAAAAACTTACTTGATAATTAAAGCTAATCCATCAAAAGGTCCAATCAAATTAGCCCTAATCATTCAAAAATTCGGCATTCCACACTAAATGAATATGACAAATTTGCAGGAATTTTTATCTAATGGAATTTTCATCATCATATGTTTATGATCCAAGTTTTAATATATGGAAGACATCAGCATACAGATGACATTTAAACAACGAGGGGAATGAGATTGCTTAGGAGAAAAAAAATACATAGAGGAGAGAACAAGGTCCACGAAAGATGCTGGAGACATTCCACACTTCATAGGTAGAGAAAAGGAGGAGAACTTAAAGGGACTGAATGGTAGCAGGCAATTGGGCAGCAGAAAAAAAAAAAAAAATACCATTCCCTACCCCTACTCCAGCCAATGATGAAATGGTTGATGCTTTGCACAATGTTTGGTGGGAGAGTATTATGAGGATGGTCAAGTGACCACTGTACATTTAGCAATAAGGCTTTAGAGGGTAGCATAACAAAGCACTATCAGGGAGGAGAAGAAATAAGTATAAGTTTAATTAAACTAGTCTGAGGTGAGGATAGGAAATGAAGAAGAATCAACCTTTGAAAATAAGCCTTATTAGCCTTAATAGTCATCATCTTGGTTCTTCCCTGAAAAAAATAAAGCTGAAAATAATAAAATTTAATCACTGGGCATTGAAATCTTTGAAAGCTCATGAAAGACAAGCTTTACAATGAGCTCTAACACTACCACTAAGCCTAGGTTGCCACATATCTCCAGTAGGCAGGGATAGAAAAATGATTCAGCTATACAACTAGTTAATTAAAGCTATGAAATATGCACCTCATTCACTTACATTCCTCATTAATTCAAGTTAATGAAGTAAGTAGAAAGAAGAATTGTTCTGATTTGTGCTAAGTACAAATACTATTTTCCCAAACATTTCAAATTTTTGTTTTTTCTATTGATGAGAAACTTTCAGTGGAACTTTTTTACATGTACTTAAGACTATATATATTCTAATATGGTCAGGTAAGAGGAAAAAAAATGAGAAGAGTAGAGATAAGTTACCAAAAAAGAATTTTGTTTTTGCTGCTGTTATTTCAGAGCTATTTAGCTACAGCTAAAGCATGTTTGAGATTCTCTGAAACTGTAGATTTTTTTTTTAACTGAGAAGAATTTTTTTTTAATTTTTATGGATACATAATAGTTGTACATATTTATGGGGTACATGTGATGTTTTGATACAAGTATAACACAGGTAAAGATCAAATCAGAGTCGTTGGGGCTATCACCTTAAGAATTTATCAATTCTCTCTAATTGTGTTTTTGTACCTATTCACCAACTCTTTTTTTATCTTCCCCACCCTCCTACTACCTCTCTATCTCTGGTAACTATCATTCTACTTTCTCTCCCCATGAGATAATATTTTTTAGCTCCCACATATGAGTGAGAACATGTACCTTTTGTCTTTGTGTGCATGGCTCATTTCACTTAAAGTCCTCCAGTTTTATCCATGATGTTGTAAATGACTGAATTTCATTCTTTTTATGGCTGAATAATATTTTATTGTATATATTTACATTTTCTTTATTCCTTCATTCACTGGCAAGCACTTAGGTTGATTCCATATTTTGGCTCTTGTGAATTAGTGCTCCAATAAACATGGGAGTACAGATACCTCTTATATATACTGAGTTCCTCTCTTTTGGCTATACACCCAGCAGCAGGATTGCTGCATCCTCACCAGCATCCAGTATTGCCTGTCTTTTTGACAAAAGCCATTTCAACTGGATAAGATGAAATATCATTGTAATTTTGATTTGCATTTCTCTGATTAGAGATGTTCAGCATTTTTTAATATACCTGCTGAGTGTTGGTTTGTCTTCTTTTGAGAAATATATATTCAGATTTTGCCTATTTTTAATCTCTCTTTCAAAGTTTTGACAAGTAGTTTGAGGTGATGAATTCTTAATTTACTGAGATAATAATGATAACAATAAAATAACCACTATTAATATTTTGTGTATGTTATCTCACATAATATTTGATCTAATAAAAAATCTGACTCTCTTTTGACATCTGACTCATGACACCTTTAAATATCAACACTCCCTCTTTCTTTTCTGTCCCTTATTTGGAAAAGTTAATAAGATAGCCAAGATGTCCCTTCTTTTGGCTCTGGTGGAATAGTCAAACCACGGGTAGGAATCATCATCCCAGTCCCATCCTGTACCATAAAGAAAACCCCAGGCCACTATCCTTTTCCTGTTCTCTCAAGTTATTTTTGGACCTGCTTGAGATGTGCCCACTCTTCTACAGAAAAGTCATTATATTAGCAATAAACTTTTTCATGCTTTTAGACAGTATGTACCATAATCATTGTCAACATCCAAACCAAATTTTGGAAGGGGTTCTGCTAATCCTGAATTAGCAGAGTAATTATAATAATTTATATCTGGATAAAATAACATATTATTTTTCATCTTATGGGGAAGTAAATTTAGATATAGCACAGTTAGATAATTTGCTTTTTTGTAGCTTGGGCTGTAGGGTTTGACCTTAGCTGCAATTGTAGGTCTGCCAATTAATTGTAGAACTTACATTCAAATCTAATTATTTGACTTATATTAGCAAAGAAAACAGTGTAAAAATTACCACATACTAAACATTAATAAAAGATAAAAAACACAGTAAAGCACAATTCTGAACTTATACAGACCATGACCTTTGATAGCAATATAAATAAACCAAAATAAATAGTAAAGATTAATCCTCTTTCCCCCATCAAATCTTAGAATTTTTAAAAAAGTCTCATTCTACCAATAAAAAATTGTACACAAAAAATTACAATTCTTCATAAGTATGAAAGAAAAAGTTGTAGCATAATGCCCCAGAAAAAATTCAGAGAAAAATAATATATTCAGGAGCAAAATATAATATCTACTGACATAATAGAAAACTCAAAACATCCTAATTAATAGGAACAAAATAAAATATAAAAAATATCTCATAGATATTAGAGACAAAAAATCAAACTACATTGATTTCAAAAGTAACGAGAAGATAGGGACAGTACAAGATGGTTGAATAGAAACCTCCAATAATCATCCCTTTATGCAAACACATAATTCAACAGCTATCCAGGCAAGCAAGCACCTTCAGAAGAACTAAAAATCGGGTGAATGATCATACTACCTGGTTTTAACATTATATCAAGGAAAGAGGCAATGAAGAGGGCAGAAAAGATAGTCTTGCATTGTGTACACCAGCTCTCCTCCAACCACTGGAAGTGCCACCCCAGTACAATGAGTGGAGAGAGAATTTGCGTGCCTGGGGGAGGGAAAGTAATCTGATCATCGGGCTTCGAATTGAAATTCAGTGCCACTCTGGCAAGGGGAACACAGCACAGGGCAGAATTCTGCCAGTGCCTATGGAGTGAGCATTTTGACCAGCCCAGCCGGAGGGAAATCTTTGCCCCAAAGCCTGAGTTCCCACTTGCCCCACAGAAAAAGAGCTACCTAGGACCTGGACTAAATTCTTAAGGCAGTCAGGCCACAAGGGCTGCAGTCCTTGGGCAAGTACTGTTCTTGTGCTGGCTTGGAGCCAGTGGATTTTGGGTGCACGTGATCCAGTGAGACACTAGCAGCTGCCACCATGCCGGTGCCTATGTCACCCCTCCCCCAACTATAGGCAGTGTGGCTCAGGGAGAGTCTTCTTCCACTTGAGGAAAGGAAAGGAAAGAGCTCAGAGGACTTTGTTTTGCAACTTGGGTACCAGCTCAGCAATAATAACATAAAGCACCAAGCAGATTCCTGATGCACCTGAATCCAGGCCTAACTTCCTGGATGACATTTCTGGACCCATCTTGGGCCAGACGGAAACATGTTGCCTTGAAGAGAAGGACCTAGTTCTGCCACAATTCAACAACTCCTGACTAAAGAGCCCTTGGGATTTGAGTAAACATCCAAAATAGGCAGACAACAGTCACCACTGGCTTTGGGTGAGCCTGGGCTGGCTTCAGGTGTGACTTGGTGCTGGTGGCCATGAGGAAGTGTCTACATCACTCCTCCCCCAACTCCAGCAACTCAACACAGAACATGAAGGAAGAGAAAGAAGGACTTTGCTTGATAATCCAAGGAATTCTTTTATATCTTATCCAAATTCACCAAGGCAGTACAACCAGGAGTCTGCAAGGGTCATGGTACTACTAGGCTTGGGGCACTCCAGTCTTTATATGGCTGCAAGATTTAGATCACAGCATTAAATTCCCTTTGACTATCTGGAAAGCATTCTCAAGGATGGGTTCAAATAAGCTCACACTGCAAAGATTAAAGTAAATACTTACTCTTCAGTGCCCAGACATAGACAAATATCTATAAGAATCAAGATCAAGGAAAACATAAACTTACCAAACAAACTAAATAAGGTCTCAGTGACAAATCCTGGTGTGAGGGAGATATGTGATTTTTAGAGAAAGATTTTAAAATGGCTGTCTTGAAGAAGCTCAGTAAACTTCAAGACAACACAGAGAAGGAATTTAGAAGCCTATCAGAGAAATTTATTAAC
>CM052439.1:114237507-114258075 GCA_028533085.1 Varecia variegata
TTAACAGCAGAATTGACCAGGTAAGAAAGAACTAGTGAATTTGAAGACAGGATATTTGAAAATACACAGTCAGAAGAGAAAAAAGAAAAAATAATAAATAAAAATGAAGCACACCTACAAGATCTAGAAAATAGACTCAAAAAGGCAAATCTAAGAGTTATTGGCCTTAAAGAGGAGGTAGAGAGAAAGATTGGGGTAGAAAGTATGTTGAAAGAAATTGTAACAGAAAACTTTCCAAACCTAAGGAAAGATATCAATATTCAGGTACAAGAAGGTCATAGAACACCAAATAGATTTAACCCCAAAAATGTTACCTCAAGGCATTTAATAATCAATCTTTCAAAGGTCATGGTTAAAGAAAATGTCCTAAGTGAAGCAAAAAAAGAAAAAAATAACAACAAAGGAGCTCCAATATGTCTGGCAGCAGACAACTCAGTGGAAACCTTACAGACCAGGAGACAGTGGCATAACACATTCAAAGTACTGAAGGAGAAAAACCCTTGCCCAGAATATTATATCTTATAAAAATATTCTTCAAACATGAAGGAGAAATGAAGACTTTGCCTGATAATCATAAGCTTAGGAATTTCATAAACATCAGACCCATCATACAAAAATGTTCTTCAGACTGAAAGAAAAGGACATTAATGAACAATAAGAAATCTGAAAGTATACAACTCACTGGTGACGGCAAGGAAACAAATACAGAATACTCTATTGCTGGAAATATGGTATATAAACCACTTATATCTTGAATAATAAAACTAAAAGACAAACTTATCAAACCAAGAACAATAACTTTTTAAGAGATAGATAGTATAAAAATATATGGATGGAAACAACAAAAAGTTAAAAAGCAGAAAGGTGGATGGAGAAAAAGGGCAGAATTTTCTGTTAGATTTCTCTTTGTGTGTTTGTTTGTAGGCAGAGTTGTTATATGATCAAATAACTGGTTATAAAATTTTTTGCAAGCCTCATGGTAACCTCAAATCAAAAAACCTACAACAGATACAAACAAAATGAAAAACAAGAAATTAAAACATACTACCAGAGAAAATAACTTTCAACAAAAGAAGACAGGAAGTAATAAAGAGAGAACCACAAAACAACCAGAAATTAAATAACAACATGGAAGGAGTAAGATCTTACCTATCAATAATAACATTAAATGTGAATATATTAAACTCTCCAATCAAAAGACATTGAGTGGCTGAATGAATACAAAAAACAAGATCTAACTTATGTTGTCTGCAAGAAACACACTTCCCCTGTAAAGATACACATAGATTGAAAATAAAGAGATGGAAAAAGATATTCTATGCAAATGGAAACCAAAATAGTGGCTCAGTAGCTATACTTCTATCAGGTAAAATAGATTTCTAGACAAAAACTGTAAAAAGAGACAAAGAAGGTCATTATATAATGATAAAGGGGACATTCAGCAAAAGGATATAACAATTCTAAATATATATGTACCCAATGCTGGAGCACAGATGTATAAAGCATATATTATCAGAGCTTATCAGAGCTAAAGAGAGAGATTGACTCCAATATAATAATCATTAGAGACCCCAACACTCCATTTGCAGCACTGGACAGGTCACCCAGACAGAAAATAAAAAATGAAGCATTGAACATAATCTGCACTATAAACCAAATGGACCTAATGTTTACAGAACATGTAACCCAACAGCTGCAGAATTCACGTTCTTCTCAGTTCATAGATTATTCTTAAGGATAGATGACCATATGTTAGGCTGCAAAACAAGCCTCAAAAAATTCAAAAACAATTTAAATCATACTAAGTTTTTTTCTCTTACCACAATGTAATAAACCTAGAAACCAATAACAAGAGGAAGATTAAAAAATATACGAACACATGAAAATTAAACAATATGCTTCTGAATGACAAGTAGGTCAAGGAAGAGATTAGGAAGGAAATTAAAAAATTTCTCAAAACAAATAAAAATGAAAACACAACATATCAAAACCTATGAGATAATGCAAAAGCAGTAATAAAAGGAAAGTTTATAGCAAGTGCCTACATCAAAAAAGTAGAAAACCTTCAAATAGATAAGCTATTTATGCATCTCAAACAACTAGAAAAGTAAGAGAAAACCAAACCTAAAATCAGTAGAAGAATGAAGCAATAAAAGAGATGAAGACACAACAAAAAAAGAAAACTATAGGCCAATATCTCTGATAAACATAAACACAAAAATCCTCAACAAATACTGGCAAACTGAATTCAACAACATATTAAAAAGATTATTCATCATGATAAAGTGAGATTCATCCCCAGGGGTGGAAGGATGGTTCAACATATGCAAACCAATTAATGTGACACATCGTATGAACAGAAGGAAGGAGCAAACCAGATGATCATTTCAATTGATGCTGAAAAAGCATTCGATAAAATTCAACATGCTTTATGATAAAAACTCTCAAAAACTGGATATACAACGAACTTTCCTCAAGACAATAAAAGCCATATATGACAGATCTATAGCTAGTATTGTGCTGAATGTGAAAAAACTGAAAGCCTTTCCTTTAAGATCTGGAATAAGACAAGGATGCCCACTTTCATCACTGGTATTCAACATAGCACTGGAAGTTTTAGCTAGAGCAATCAGGCAATGGAAAGAAATAAAGAGAAAATTTCTTTTTATTTTATTTCTTTTTCACTAGAAAAATGAAAAACATTAAAATTGATACTTACATGAAATTAAAATATGTTGCAACTACCTAGATCACCCAGTATAGTGACCAGTCTGATCATCCCCTGGTTTTTAATTAATTATTGCATTGTAATATAATAATTATAGCCCAGTCTTTGAAGGAGATAAGGAATCCATAAAAGGAATAAATTTTTATTTTATCAGACAAAAACTTGCAATGGACTTTCTTTTTCACTTTACTTAAAAATCTCAGATATTAGAATTCACATTTTAATCTTATTCATTATAATTAGTGTGCTAATACATTGGACATCTTCTATTTCTTCACAGATTCCTAAATACCAAAATTCTTAATTTATGGAGTGAAAAATTACTTGACAGTTAATAGACTTAAAATGTATAGTAATTAATTTTTGTGCTCTCTGAAATAAAAAATAACAAAGGAAAGCACAACTATAAAGAATATTTTTTTTCTTTTTACTAATTTATTAAATGCATATACTTCTTGATTTATACAAAATATGTAGTATTAAAAATAGTATCTCCCTTTTTTGATTAAGAGCCTCTTGATTGAGGGCAGGAAATCATATTACTAATGTTAAGCAATGTCAAATGTTGAAGCAAAATAGTTAAAATTAAAAGAAATAAAAAAGGATTTTAGATCAGTTTCTGTGGGAAGCAAACTCTGAGAGGGGGATTTATATACAGGAAGATAATTAGGAAGTACCCAAATAATCCACACCTTTTAGAAAGATTAAAGAAATTGAACTGTAATGACTTCTCATAAAAGGCCTCTGTCTATCCTACCTGGAGCATTGAAATGGACCCTTCAAAACTATTTTACATTTGGGCAAGAGAGCTGGGCCTAGTCAATGCCCCCACACTGAGGAGACATGAGATGTACGTTTCTCCCATCCATTCTAGAATGTCCATATAATTAATTTGTACCTGTGCTCAGTAAGGTGGCAGAGAACATCATCTTTTCTGGAGTTGAAATTGTTGTATTTTTCTATTTACAGTCAAAATTGGATGAGGGAATATCAAGTTATGGCAAGACAAATTGCCTGGTTTTCCAATTTATTATTCTCTATCTTCTCCATCATATAACAAAAGGCTTATCTCTTCCTGATAATCAGAGCCAATTTACCCTGACAGAATCTTGACTCCCTTTTTTTTGCCTGCTGGTCTCTAAGCATGAAGAGTACAATGTGCCTGGAGGTTTGATGGGAATCTTGTTGGGTTACTTGGTGGGAGTATTCCTCCTCTAGGGCACAGAACCATTAAACCCAAAGAACACAGTGTTGGAGAGATGGAAAGGACATCTTTTCCAAGTAGATAAGTGAGCATCGAGCTAACTGCCTATTTCACTGCTTTTTTTTCACACTAATATAATTTATGAATTAGGAACACCTCACCATATGATGGTAATTGACTTAGGGTGTCTGAGAGATTTTCTTCCCATCCTCGCAAGAAATCACCTTCAAGCTGACACTTCAATTGTACCTTAAACAGGCTATTTCATTACTCGATCACACTTGTGGTTTCCGGGTGTCATGATATAGTGGATGGCACAGTCAGGGGCTCACTGCAACTTCTCCTGTGCTGTCATGTTTGTTCTTTAGTCTTATATCAGTAGATCAAATACTCTGTTAAGTGAAGTCCAGTGTAATTAGTTTGCCACTGAATGACTTATTAGTTTCCTCAATGAATAGTGCTATATCAAGGGTTTAGGGTTGGTCTCTGTTGCTATGAGATTGAGTAATAGGCTGAAGCAGTAGCAAAATCACCTCTAGTCATCTACATACCCTCTATCCTTGCCATCATAGCAACTCTACTCTTCTGCCGGCTCAATGTACCATTGTCCACGAGTATGTGTATATTCTAACCGCAGGCCTCTTTTCTTTCCACACTACGTAGACAACCAGATTTAAAACAAAATGGTACCACAGCATAGCCATCAATTAGTTTCAACTTGCACCCACATATTGAACTAACACCACCTTCAACCTAACTTTCATGTTTTCCTCTTTTTTTTCAGCTGTTCACGTCATATTCCAGGGGCCATAGGTGTGAGCTGAAGAAGAGGCTATGATAAAACAATTGTGGATGACATGGGAACCTGGCCCGTCTGTACATATGGCTTGTGTGTATCTTCTGACCCTGCTTGTTCTTACTCTTAAAAGTATAACCCATTTTATAATGGATTGCGGTTGGTTCCACCCAAACTTATGATTTGGTGGGTCTGACACTACCTAGGTCAGGATGAGTAGTTATGGCTGCATAGTCACTTGATGTTCCATGACCAGAGAGGTATTTTTAACAAGTTCATTTAAAGTCATTTATCTGTCATATTGCTCTTCACCAGTGTAATTTTCTGTTTTCTTGTACTTCATTATACTTGTGACTATTCCTCTAAACACACCCATCAATTGAAACAGGCATGATTCTGTGGGATTAGTTCACCTTTTAAACATGCTGAAAGAGGCCAGGATGTGATTTCTTTTGCTTTCATCCAGAAGCAATTTATAAAATGACTCACATTACTTTAAAAACAAAAGTAATGACATGTTTTGCTTAATGTTACTTTCTAATTTGTTTAGTGGACATCTGTCATGACTTTGTTTTATGATTGATTTACTAGTTATAATATGAGAAAATGGCAAGGATCCTCTTAAGTTATTAAGTTACAAATAAACTGCATAACTATTGGCAAGAATGCAAGGCTAAATCAACCTCAAGTTGATTTATTAGACTATGAAGCTAAGAATCTTGATATGAGGAAATAAACAGAACAGCTGCTTGGTGTTGACTTACAACCTTGTTGTAAATAGCTGAATAGATGTCCTCTTGGGAGATTAGTATTTAATCTTTAACTGGAAATTTCAATGCATTTATCCCTCGGGACAAGTTCACAGCTGTAAAATTTGAAAGCTAGAGTGCTGCCTGTGAATAAATAGTTCCGATAAGGAGCATTTATCCTACCTGAGACTTCTATCATTTGAATGTATTTACCTTATTATGCTGCATCAGGGCCTCAAGCAGGGCAATGAAAGTTCAGATTGGCTGAGTTATGAAGGAGGCTAGATAAAAATTGTCAACAACAACAAGAAGATTTGATTGAAGTCAATTACCAAGGCAAGATCTTTAAAATAAAATGTGTTTCATACTGAAATAAAAATCAGCTTTACTCTTACAAAAAACAGTAATTTGTCATGGAGGATGAGCATGCACTCAACTTGACCAGTAATAAATGCTCCCTGGATGCTCATAACCAATTGGTGGTGTCTACATTCTGTCTAGTCAAATTTCCTGATACTACTAAAAGGTTTATATCTTATTGAAAACAGCAACTAAAACAACACCAAGGGTAAATCAGCTAAACTGTAATTTAGAAAAATAAAATAAGACAGAAGAAAAGGAAGAAAAATAAATATCTTACATTTGTAAAGAGACATTCACAATTATAGGAATTTTATTTCAAAAGCATTTAATTTGTTGATTTGTGTTTCTCTTTTCTCTGGTGATTAGTGAGGTTGAGCATTTTTTCCATATACCTTTTGGTCGTTTGTATGTCTTCTTTATAATATTTTTTAGTTTTTTAATTGATACATAATAGATGTACATATTTGTAAGGTACATATAGTTTTTTTGATACATGCATAAAATGTGTAATGATAAAATCAGGGTAATTGGGATTACCCAATGGCATATATGCGTAATTGCTCTGCCTAAGGTCTCTGCATTTCTAGCCCAGCAAGGGGTGCCAGAGGCAACTCCAAGAGCAGTGAAAGTATTTAGCTTTAAAAATAAGAGTTCCAGTTAAAGACCTTTATCTTACTACTATGGCAGAATACCAGGAATAAAATGTAGAAGTTCTGGTAAAAGAAAGAGTATTTTCTTAGTTATGTCTAAAATGTCCATTGTTTTCATGCTAACATTTTTAAAGATACTAAATAAGATTTCATATCCTCTAATATTCTCAAATAGTAAAATTTCATTAGGGTGTATATTATTGTGGAACACATAACTCTTTTTCTTTAATTTTGGCTTTTCTATCATCTTTCTTTCAACACATATTAACTGTCACTGTAGTCATTTTCTGTATTATAGGCTTGAGCTATAAACCTCTTTAAAATCTGATGAAAATGATGAATTGGCACTTCATAAAAAATATCCATTCATGCATAGAAAAATATGCAAACAATTTCAGGGCATTTATGGCAAAGTTGAAAATCCATGCTCCAGAGAAGATATATATAAACAGGTCTTTGCTATTTCCAGAATCAAAATCATATCCATTACAGCAGAGGAGACTGGCTTAGGGTTAATGATTGAGTGAACAGTGAATAGTGTATGCACAACTTCTTTACTGGAAGAAGACCATCAAACAGGAGTGACTTCACATGAATAATGGATGTTTTTTTGTCTTCTTTTTCCCCCTTTGGTTTGTATTAGCTGAATAGATAAAGGAACTTAAGGTCACAATGAATAGAAAAAAACAGATCAAGCAAATTCCAGGACCTTATGTCCTGAGACTAGAACACCACAACACAACAGAAAATGGGTCAAAAATGCCAATTTAGACCAGAAGTCTCCAGACTATAAATTGGCAGAACAATCCAGCCCACCACCTGGTTTGCATGTCCCATAAGCTAAGAATGTTATCTACATGTTTAAATAGTTTTAAAAATTAAAAAAGAATATCTTATGACATATGAACTGACCATAACTGTTGGACATATGACATATGAAATTCAAATTTTAGTATTCACAGAATTCTATTGGGGCGCAGCCAAGCTTACCTGTTTATATGTTGTTTCTGGTGTCTGTTGCTATGCAACGGCAGCGTTGGAGCAGTTGTGACAGAGACCATATAGTCTGTCTGGGAAGCCTAAAATATTTATTATCTGGTCCTTTAAAGTAAAAGTTTGCTGAAGCTCTGATTTAGAGAATGGGAACAATTAAATAATAATACTATAATTTCTGAATTAGGACTGTAGGTATCTACACAAAGCATGATGCAAAGGGTTGCCCTTATTTTAAATCCTACATTTCCTTTAAAGCATGTGGAATGACTGCCTTGCTTTTATTCATAGGCACTAAAAAAATAAAAGTGTATGAAAACTCTCCATTTCATATAAAAGCATATAATTTTTGAATTCATTATACTTTTGGAATGTAAAAGGGAATTATCTTAGAAAGTTCTCTATGCTCCTTAGGTACTTCACTGCATACATTATGAGGGCTCTATATTGCTGTCTTCTGTTAATTGAAGAGTGAGCTTTTTATATAATAAACCTTACTAAGTGGTATGTATATATATACACACAGCAAAATGTATAAATCAAGGTATATAGCTCAATGAATTTTTAAAAAGTGAATACACTCATGTAATTACCATACAAATCTAAAAATATAAGACTAATTAAAAAAGTCCCCACTGTCTCTCCTGGTGTCTCTTTCCAACTCTTATCGAAAATAGGTCCTACCCTGACCTCTAAAATTATAGATAGGTTTTTGTACTTTATATAGCTTCCTTTGAATCTTGCTTCTTTCAGTCAACATTGTATTTATGTGATTAATTCAAGTTGTCTAGCTTTAGTTCATTTATTTATATTGATCTATAGAAACCCATTATAAGTATATATGTAAGATCATATATCACCATTTATTGTCTACTGTTTCAGAAATTTTGTTTTATATCATGTTTAGGGCTGTTCCTATTATTAATATATAGAGTGGAATTGCTAGGCCATAGAACATATGTATGTTTATTCTTAGGATTTACTTTCATAGAGTTTTCCAAACTGTTAGACAAATTGACAATGCTACCAAGTTATGAGAATTCCAGTTACTTCAGATTCTTGCAAATGTTTGACATTGATGATTAACAGAAACATAAAACCAAGATATCTGAGATGTGTAAGGGAATCAAATTTTTGTTTTAATTATAGTCCTCTATGAAGAGTATGATGGGAGAGACTCAACTACCTAATTTCAAATTTTAGTATAAAGCTACAGTGATCATGAGAATACATTATTTTACAGTTAGGCATACATCAATAAATCAGAATAGAGAGTCTAAAATTAAACCTCACATATATAGCCAATTTTCAACAAGATGTAAATGAAACATAATAGAGGAAAGATAATCTTTTCAACAAATAGTGTCAGAATACTTGGGCATCCATATGCAGACAAATGAACCTCCATTGCTACTTCAGTCAACTCAAGATAGATCATAGACATTAATATAAGAACTAAACTAAAAAAAAATTAGAGGAAAACATAACAAAAAAATCTTTGTGACTTTGGGTTAAGTGAAATTTTCTAAGATAGGCTAAAAAAATTATAACCTTAAAGGGGAAACTTATACACTGAAATTCATCAAAATTTAAAAGTTCTTTTTGAATGACACTGTTAAGCAAATGAAAATACAAGAGACAGACTGAGAGAAAATAATTGCAAAACACTTATCTGATACAGCGCTTGAATCCAGAATACATAGAATTCTCTTGCCATTCAATAATGAGATGATAACCCAATGGTCAGTGAACAAAAAGATTTTGAAAAGAGATGACAGAAATATGTATGCTGATCAAAAGGAAGTATGATGACATAGGCAAAAAATGAAAAGAACCAAAAATACAAGGTAGAATAAAAATCTCTTTTGGTTGTCTTTGTAGAGAAAAGTATAAACCCAGAAAAGAGAAAAAAAAAAAAAAGACAAGAGATATAGAGGGGATATATTCATCATCTCTTTATGAATGCATGAAAGGGAAAATAAGAGATGATAGCTATGAAAAACAATGGAAATAAGTGGCTGAAAAATTAACAATCAAAATATAAGGAATGGAGTTTTCTAAAAAATACAGGAAAAAATGAATTGGATAAAAGTCAATGGTGTGATATGTAAAATCATTTTGACTTAAAAAGTTTAAATTTGTAATCAAATTAGATTATGATGTTTTAGACACAATTAATTTAAAAAGAACCAAAAGATGTAAGTGTAAGCGTCAGTCTAATCACAAATTCTAAGTGCAAAATATGCTGCAGGAAGCAACTCTAACATCATAAAATAAATATTTACCAGAACTATTATTTCAAAATAATAGTTATCACATACAAACTACAGAAACTGCTTTTATTATATAAATTGAATAAGGAATGTATTGAAAAAATATCTGGTAGCTTACAAAGCCAAGGACCAAGGATTGAACATTACACAAATAATTAGTTCTTGGATAGATATATGGGGAAAAATGTTCTAATAGTTAGATTTGCCCAAAGATGAAAATGATCTATCACTCTCTCTCTCTCTCAAAGCAGAATTGCATCACCATTGTTAGAAAATCCCTGTAATCTTGTGAGCATCTCTATTATCCTTCCAATTATCAGTTTTCTCCACTGTAAATAATTAGAAAGGCATAATATTTTTCAGTCTCCTAAGTGATTATTATCCTTTAACATACAATCAGGAAAAGAATAAATTCATGATTTTGTAATTGAAGGAAGTTATACCATCTTTGTATTCTAATATAGGAAGAATACATTATTTAAATTCTAATATACAGCACACATATGCACCTTTTTTAGGGGAATTATGGTTCAAGAAAAAGAAAGCAATGTGGAGGGTATATGAACAAAAGAAAATTAGACATAGGAACTAAGAAGATAGTTTATGGATTATAAAAATGTTTTATTAATAAAATATTATTCATTATTTTCCTTTATAATTTTCTTTGAATTAAATGTTGATATAACCTTAGTTATATTGGAAATAATTTTTAATTTTAAAAAATAAAGCAATAAAAATAACTGCTTCGGGTGTTGCCCACTCCCCTTTCTATTCACTTGCAAGCATAATATCATGCATCAATTGGCTTGTGGGTAAATGCATATACAAGTAATGTAATGCACCATTTTAATTTAAATGCAAAATATTTATTGCTCTTACATAAAGTCAATAACATTCATACTGGTGAATAAGTGCCACTGATCCAAATCAATTTTTTAAATTACATAAAAATTTATTATTGCTCATAACCTTATATTTCTCTAGATACTATGTAAATCTTTGAAAACAATTGTCAAATCCAAAAGCACTTTGTACATCTATGAATTTTTAATGCTCCTTTACATGTCATCTTTCTTCTAACTTGAAAAAATAATTCCTTTAAATGTCCCCTCCCTCTTTAAGTCCTTTAACTTCCAGTACTACAGGCAGCTATACAGAACATAAATAACATATTAATTTTCATGGTCCATGAATGAGACAATACTATAAATGGATTTTCAACCGTTTTAAAGACCTTGCAATCACATCTGAATCTCACATTGCCATTAGCTGACTATGTGAAAAAACAAACATTTTTTTAAGTAAATATCTCACTGGGAGACAAACTAACAAAAACATATCATCCTATAGCTACAGAGTTAATCATGAAAGAATATGGAAGGTGATTAAATACAAATGGCAACGGGAATGCTGGTAATGGAACTATTGCTTCATATGGCCAAAAATTGTATTTGTTCTTTAGATTCAAGTATATTTATAGGGAAGTATTTTCACTGGAGCCCCGTGATAATCAGAGTTGGAGAGAGGGCTCACAGCATTATCCTTGAACATAGTGGTAATCAGAGTGGAGAGATGGGAGAGTAACCTCACCCTTGCCCACAATAGTAATCAGAGTGGAAGATGTGGGCACATACCACTTCTTTGATTTCAAGCTTTGAGAGCACTGAATGACAACGTTGAATCCAAATCAGAACCCTCCCAGTAAGCAAAGTCAGGTACCTTTAGCCAATTTCTCACAAGAGGGAACCTTGGTAGAGGCCTAGCTTGGAGAAGAACCTGTTAGTTACCTTTATATTGTTGCTGTTTTTTTTTTTTTTTTTTTTTTTGTAATTTTGTAATAATATTAGAAAAGTGACAAAGGTAGAATAAAGAATGTCTGTATGTCCTCTCTCCTGATTCTGCCAACATCTTACATAACCATAGCAAATCTGTCAAAACTAAAAAACCAACATTTGTATATCACTATCAACTGAATTTCAGATATTTCTCCCTTATCTCTTTCCATCTGTCATGGTGTCTCCGTCTTGTTTTGAAAATTTTGCAAATATTTAAGAATTTAACCATTATTGTCTTTATATATATATTACCAAAAAAATAAAAGTTAGAATCATATTCTACCCTTCCATTTTGTCAAATATACTATGATTAAGAGAAAATAATTGGGGAAGTCTGAGCTTGTCGTCTTCGGTGCTGTGGATGTCAATAGGACAAGAAAATATTTTAAAACAAGAGATCCACTATAGGCAGTACTGCACATGAGTCCAAGCCTCTGAACAAAAGAAGGCTATCAAAGAAGTCATAAAAAAGGGGGAGTAGGAAACAAAGCAAATGATGAGTTAAACAGAATACATTGTGTGTATATCAGATTATAATCATTCTAAATTTAGCTATGTTGTTTCTGTACATTCTTTGATTTCATATCATATTGAGAGCTTTGATAAATTCTATATCTCTTCTACTTGTTAGATATATTTTTTAAATAGCAGTAATTAAAAACAGCAGATGGCAAAAAATAGATTTGTTTAGAGAAGAAAATTTAAGATTATATAGCAATCAAAAAAAGGTAAGCCTTTTCATTTTTTCCTTTCTACATGCAAAAAAAACAATCCCCCTTTAATTCTAGGGATAATTTTTCTAGATACTATTTATTGAATTGATAGTCTGAAATAGTTTAAATTCTCTTGCATAAATGCTTTTGATCTAGAGTTTTATACTACTTATCTGTCAAGTGCTGATAGAAAATATATTTTGCATTCATTTATTTCCTTTATCTTATTTTCATTCTTTAAGTCACCTCAATTTAAATGTCATTAGCTATGCTTTTATATGTTTAGAATTATTGATGAAGATATAAAGTACTATCAAAGGCAAAATTCACCAGACAACTCAGTGATTTATACAGACTATTGCAATAGGGAGAGCAAACCATATTTTAAAATCAAAGTGTCTCAGCAGAGTGGCTTTGCCTTTGACATTTTAATAGGCAGGGATACACAAATTGCAGATGAGGTACTTTTTACACTCAGGGTTGTTTTGTAAGCAAGGAAATTCTGTCAGTTATTTGAACAGGAAATATTTATCTCTGTGTCTTTCTAGTTTCAGAGGGATAAACAGTTTTAATCTTAGTTAATTACTCATGAGACAAAGAACATCAAATTGTTTAGGAGAAAAAGGGAATGAGTCTGTGTCTGGCCTTTGTCAACAGTTATAAGCAACAGGGGAAAGATCTATTTTTGACCTTATCAGAATCCATCATAAAAAAAAATATTTATTTTGCATCAGTCTCTCCATTAAATGTTTTATCATTATCCTTGCTGTGCAATATCATATTTAAGATTGACTAGATTTCACAAAATCATATTTTTAAATTCTGACTGCTATGTGAAGGCAGGCTAGATTCTCAAATTTCTTCATCAATGTAGCCATCATATGAAGTTCATAGTATTTTATATGACATAAAAATTAATATTGTTCAAACACAAAAATAACTCCAGTTTTCTGGAGATCCAGTAGCAACAAAGTGTCATTACTTACGTTTGGGGTATTTGTTATGCCAAGCACCAACATTGTGCTGTATCTCTTTTTTAAAATTATTATAGGTACATAAGGGTTGTATAACTTTATAAGATATATGTGATGTTTTGATACAGGCATATAATGTGAATTAATCAAATCAGGGTAATTGGGATATCCATTACTTCAAGCATTTAATATTTCCTTGTGTTAGGACCATTCCAATTCTACTCTTTTAGTTATTGTAAAATATATCCTAACTTACTGTTCATTGTAGGTAGGCACTTTGTTGTGCTATAAAATATTGTTCATTCTATCTGATTATCTAATTACATTCTTATACCAATTAACTATCCTCACGTTGTCCCCTCCTCCTTTCTACCCTTTGCAGCCTCTGGAAAAGTAATTCTGTCTCCATGAGATCAATTATTTTTAATATTTAGCTATATCTTGTTGATATTTTGTTCTCAGATAGTTCTCTTAAAAGTTATGTCTACCTAAACTTTCAACTTAGCTTATAATTCTTGACTCTTCCATTTTGTCTGGAGTTTACTACTAGCATCCTAAAGTGTTTTTGTTTGATCATTTCTTTTCCTTAATCATGTGTGGAAGGAGCCATATTTTATAAATATGCTTGTATGTGAGGATTGTTAAAAGGTGTTAAAAATACACACATAATTTTTTAAACTACCTATGGCATGAAATCAAATGCCATTGAGCAAGGGAACTGGCAAGCACTGCTTAATACAGAGTCAAAAAGCCTTTAACCATCCTAATAAAAAGCAGGATGTGATGACAAAACAAGTTAAGACCAGTTGGAACCAAGATGGCAAAGAAATTGGCCTTC
This sequence comes from Varecia variegata, assembly GCA_028533085.1. Classification (NCBI taxonomy): domain Eukaryota; kingdom Metazoa; phylum Chordata; class Mammalia; order Primates; family Lemuridae; genus Varecia; species Varecia variegata. The sequence continues at coordinate 114,251,624 of CM052439.1, forward strand.
TTAACCTTGTAGCTCATTATGCCTTAATTATAATACATTAGCATGCTAAAAGAAACTCCCATTGACACCTTGACAGTTCTGGGAAGACCTTATAAAGTAAAAAAAGGGGACCATTTCATCACCCCTTTCCCAGATATAATATGAATATTTCTCCCTTGCTTAGCTTATGATTAAGCCATTGCTTAAATAAATAAAAAGAACATAGGTTCTCTTCTTATCAGGGAGAACTAGCCTCTGCTCTGTCTGTAGAGTAGATCTTCTGTTTCCTGAATAAAATTTGCTTTCACTTTACAACGTTGGCTTGCTCCTGAATTCTTTCTCATGCAAAGCTAAGGACCCTCTTGGACTTCAAGTGATTCCCAGCATTGGGAATTACTTTCCTGTGTCACCATTACTAAACAGAACAGTTTTGCATTTTAGGAGCTGTTTTGGTGATCTTGCTTTGTGTAACTTGTCTTAGTGCTGAGTGTTGGAGGGGATATACCCAAGTTTAATGTACTTTTACTCTAGTCATGAGGTGAAGAAAAATTCTCCCTCCATATAGTCCTTTCTCAGTAATAGAGGAAATACAGAAAGCACTGGGGGCTGATGGGAATTCTCTTTTCTAGGACTTTACAAATGCTAGTTCCCATTTTCTTTTGGCTCCTGAGACTTCATCTAAACACAAAGAATAAGTTTAACTTAGGTCTGTTTCATGGATGTGAAGAATGTATTGAGAATTTGGAAAAATAACTAAGAATGATCTCCCCACTACCAAACATCCTCCCTCAATAAAAACCACCACCAACAAAAAACTTTTTAGTATTATATAAAACCATACTAAATTTGGGAAAAAGTTCAATTTTGGGGTATTTTATACATTTAAAAGAGACATATTTGCTAAAAAATTACAAGATATTAATAGTATATAGGATTCAATTTTGTGGTAAAGACTATGTATACTTGGTTTAAACAATGTTTTGTTACCTTATTCCAATGACAAATTAAGTGATTTTTAAAAAAAAATAATTGCATACTGGCCTTTGAGTGGGAGTATTTTCAGGTTCTTGGTGATCATGGGAGAAAAGAATTTTAGGACACACCATATAAGCAAGAGCAAGCAGCTTTTAATGAAAACAAAAATGAAAGTATGCTTTTTTGAGAGAGGAAGCTAAAAGGTTTGAAAAGATCGGCTGCACCAAAAGGAAGGGTCTTACGAAGTTTTACTAACTGAGAGGAGGAATATTCAAAGCTAAGAGGATGGTTCTTACTAAGAATTTGGGTAGTAATTCCTAGAATTGGGTTCCCTTCCATTTTCATACTTTACATAGTTGTTTTGGAACTGTCATGGAGATTTCAAGGTTAGAGAGATTTTAAAACCACAATGCAGATGATATTGTAATTAGCCAAAATTCATGTCAGGTAAACTAGATAGCTGACAAGCCAGTTGAAGCTGGTTCTTGTCTGTGGTTATTAACCACTCTTAGTTAGACTTTAACCCCTGTACCCACTCTGCAAGCCTCTGCATCTGATCTCATCCCTGTCTCCAAGTCTTCTACTGTAACATACTGAATAATGATAACTTATCAGAAGAGACCTCTGATGGTTATAAAGATGGATAGAATCTACGTTAATATTTACATAGATGGAGTTTCTGTAAGGAGAATAATTTGAAAATTTTTATGTGACAAAGTTAGTGACTTTTTTGAAAATGTAGTTCATATAAAATATATTTTTGTCAGTATAATAGGAAAATATAGTATATACACACATGCAGAATATCCCCTCCCTATCTTCTTTCTACATAGTTCTGATACGGAAAGTAGAGAAAAGCGGAATAAGTAGAGAAAAGCAAATTTGGCTTACAATAAAAGGATAAAAAATCTATTTATCAAAGAAAAGGGGATATCTGCAAAGTGAAAGTAAGGAATTAGTTAAACATGGAATGGAATTTGGGGTGGACAAGGATTTAGAGAGAGAAGCCCTTGGGATAAGAGGAACTTTGAGGGAAAAGCTGCTCAAAGCCGAATTTTAGAACATAGTTCTGTGTGTAAGGATGAAATTCCATTGCTTTCCAGGTTTCCTTTTCAGGAAAGTTGGATGAAATTTACATTATTTTTCAAGCCTTGTGGAGCTGAATGTATGGTCTTTGAATGTGACACACTGTTAAAAGGGTCTTAAAGCAAGAAGACAACCACCCGAATAAGTTACATTATACAAATAGTCACTTTGAAGCATTTGGTCTCCCATGATCACAAGGGCATAAACATGTTTTGGAGTTACACAGTATCTCCTGGAACAGCACACTTGTCCTGGTGGAATTCATACTGTGTTGAATATAAAGGCAGCTAAAATTACTTCCTTTTGAGGTTTGTCAAAGAGAATAATGATTAAATAATTCTTCACCTGCATCACTTTACCCAAAAATCTAAATGGAGACTGAAGGAATTATAATTGAAAAATGGAAGAAATTGAAAAAAGATGCTCCACTTAACAAGGGCAAGCTCAAATATGGTGGATTCCACTGGAGAGATTATAGTATTAGCATTGCCCCTGCAGGAATCTACAAAAGTCACAAGGGATGTCCAGAAGCTTAAAAATAAAAGTTAGGTAAAATGTAGTGTTGAATTAGAAATAAAGGATGATGCTCTGCACTCAATTTTTATACAGCAAATGATATTTTAATTTTGATAAAAAATATTTTAAGGTGGTGAAGGGCAAAATAAAACAGCACTTCAGCTGCAGCACAACTGAGAAGCTTATCAAAAGCTTATCAAAAGATAATGAGTAGGAGAGGAGAAATAAGTCTAATTCAGCATTGTCTACCACTGAAGAATTTAAGGAAAAATCTGATTTCTGTAAATGGGAAACATACAGCTAAAAAAAATACAAATAAAGAAGTAGAGCCAAAAGTCCCAGTAAATATGAAAAAAAGTTAATATTTTAACTATAGTTTTATTTACTCTGACAAAATTAAAGTTGAAATGTCAGCCAACATGAAAAACAGTTCCTTTCTTCAGAGCACTTTAAGCAGCAATCATAAACAGGTCTTTAAACAAAAACAAAAAGCCTTAAATTAGTTACATTAATTAGGAAATAACAAAATCCAGGGAAAAAAGAGTCAAGTAGTTCAATGAAACAGAAAATAAAACCCAGAAATTGATGTAGAAGTGTAAAGAATTTTTTCACAATGAAGATAGCATTTAAGATTAGTGTAGAGAAGAAAGATTCTACTTTATTTTTTAAAAGTGATATTAATTTAAAAATTGCTTAATTCTTTTGGGAAAATTTTGAGCTGGATCCTAAACTCATTCAAATGGATGAATTAAACATCCAAACAAAAATAATCTGTAAAAATTCTAGAACCATCCTGTCCAATATGGTAGTCATTAGCCTCACATGATTGAGAATGTGGTACATAGCTACTGAAAATCAGAAACTGGATTATTAAATTTTATTTGATTTACATTTAAATTGAAAATTGACATTTAATAGTTATTAGAAACATTAAGGTATATTTGGAAAAACTTGATATGTGAATCTATACATTAAACTGTAGATTTTATAAAATGTAAATACAGATTTAGTATTTCCAGTGAAAAATCAATTTCAATTTGAGATGCATTATAGGTGGAAATTACACAAATAATTTACCTTGCTAATATTTTTTATATTGGTTATATGCTTAAATGATATTTTAAATATATTGAGTGAAATAATATGTTATTAAAATTAATTTCATCTGTGTCTTTTTACTTTTTCAATGTGGCTAACAGAAAATTTTAAAATATGTTTATAATATGTTGTGGCTCACAACATATTTTTATGGAACAACATTGTTCTAGGTAAAAAAAAATGTGTTAATATATTTATGATCTTGAAGTGGGGATATACTTTTAATCAGGACACAAAGCCCACAAGACACAAAGGGGAATCAAACTTATTTCTTGCAAAATAATAATAGTAAGGAAAGAAAGGAAGAAGTAAAATAAAAAATAGAAAAAGAGGGGCACAATTTTTTTTGCAAACAATTTATTTTATTAATGTGTAAAGGCTCATTCAAGATTAAAAATAGAAAAATTATGAAAGGCTATTCCAGCAATTTAGAGGAAAATAGCAAAGCATTAGAAATATTAATATTTGACAAATACTAAGAAATACATATAACTTCTCATAATTCAAGAAATGAAAATACAAACAAGATCTCACCTTTTCAACTATCAATATCTGTTAATTAAGAGAGAAAACAGACAGAGAGAAAAGGAGAGAGAGTTAGTGAGTAAATTCATTGCAACCTGGAATCTCTTCAGGGGCAAAATTGATGATATGCAATGAAGCAATTGCAATAAACAATTTATTTCACATGTAGTGATTTGCAATATGGTTATACTTACAAAAATATGCTTTCATACACCAAGATATTGTTTGCAATACTGTATATAATAGCAAAATATGTATAACAATGCACACAGACATTACTTAAATAAATTCTGGTGAATGAGTGTGTGTACATATAATTCAGTTGTTTACATTGAGGAATTAGATCTCTTTTGTCCAGATATGAAAATATATCCATGATGTATCATTATGAAAAAAACAAAAACAATAGATGAAAGAATGGTTAAAGTATAGTGCATTTTATACTAAAAGAATGAATTGTATAAAAATGTATATGTTCATATCAAAAAGATGTGAACTGATATTTTTTTAAATTTATTTTGGTGTAATGTAAAAAATTACTCACAGTAGGTACATTTGATAATAGGGATGGAGACTCGTGGAAGAGAATATGAAATTTTTCTTTTTATTTCATGCATTTTTATACATTTTAATGTTAAACATATCTATTTATACTTTTAAAATGATCAATACTGATTATTTAAGGAGAGGGGACTTTTTTCTTTTCATAATTTTATATCTAAAAACCTTTAATAATATAAGTAGTTATGAAACATCCTGAGATTTTCTTTGTTGAAATTAATAATGTTCTCGGTGTATTTAAAACCTTGAAATTTGTCTTGTAATCTTCTTAAAAAATATATAACCCCATATTTCCTTGTATCATAGAAAATAAGCTCATTGTATATGATGTTTGTGTTCTAGTTATATATTTCCCTACCTATAGCAAATTAAACATTATCTCCTTCATGGCAACCTGCTTGTACAGAGTTTAAAAGGCAAAATAAATATTTACCATTCTCATTTTCTTCAAATCTAGTGATATTTAAAAAATATATTTATCTGATAAAGTAGAACTTTTAGGCTCTATCGCAAAGATTGTTTTACTGTACATAAAAAATAGGTTTATAACACAAATTTAAACTTTTCTCATACATCTCAAATTGTTGTGGGATTGCCTCCATTTAAAGATAACTAAATGAGTGTTGTAAAGAAAATGGAATTTCATAACATTTATAAAGTCTCAAATCTAATTTTTAAAAAAGATGTATAAATAACTGAGAAAACATAAGTTATTTGTAAATACTATTACATTCAGTTTATTTAGTGGTATAGATATTAGCAAATATTTCCTGAACTTTTAGTTGATTTAATAAGCACTCATTACCTGATGGATACAAAATTGTTCAAATGTAGCCATTTCATATTAGTCTTCAAAAATAAAAAAATACTAAAATGGATATTGGAACCTTAATAGGATGAATTTTAAATATCAGACCAAATATCAAAAGAAAAAAAAGGGTTAAAATAGGAATCTGTTATAGAGTAGGCTTAAACCTATCACCAAATGATTAATCATTAAAAATAAGTAGACTGAATAAAGTGAAGCAAAGGTCTATGATTTAATTTAATCAATAGTAAAGAAAAATAAATAATGGAATCTATCAAAAGAGCAGGATTGTAGATTCTGTAACATACCCTCAAATAGGTTTGCAGCAATATTGAACAGGAAATTGAATGTATCTTCCAATATGATAGCAATATCAGTGCAGCATAAAAATAGAGATGAGCCATCCGAATTTAATAACATGAATAGCATTATTACTGAGACAATAATACTGAATCATGCTAGTTACTGCTTTTATTATCATTGTTTAGACACAGATATCAGTGAATTCAGGAAGTTTTGTTCTTATCTAGATTCTAAAGAAAACATTTAGAGTCATAAAAGGCTTATTTCCTCAGTTTAATCATGCTCAATTTAATACTTCTTTTTTTTCATTATGCTTATTAACAGCTGAATCCAACCAGATGATATCTGTTTGCAAATCCATTCACTAAAACTTGCCTTTCTCTAAGTCCAATAAAAACAGTGTAGTCTATTTTGCAGCTAAATTGGTATATGAAAATAAAAACTGCTGTTTTTACATGCATTTTCTTTCCTTCTACCTTCAGATCCAAGCCTTGTATGTTATGTGATGCTGCTGTCCCTCAGGGCAGAGCAATAAACTCCTTAAAATTTCATCCCTGCTAAGTTAGGGATAGAAATGTCAATCGACTTTAGCTGAAGCAGA
>CM052439.1:114258575-114283292 GCA_028533085.1 Varecia variegata
TAGTCTATTTTGCAGCTAAATTGGTATATGAAAATAAAAACTGCTGTTTTTACATGCATTTTCTTTCCTTCTACCTTCAGATCCAAGCCTTGTATGTTATGTGATGCTGCTGTCCCTCAGGGCAGAGCAATAAACTCCTTAAAATTTCATCCCTGCTAAGTTAGGGATAGAAATGTCAATCGACTTTAGCTGAAGCAGACTTTTAAAATCAATAGCAAGGAGTGCTATCAAAAGCAAGTAGATCTTGCTAGTTCTTGCAAGTAAGTGGTCAGTTGTAGACAACATTAAGTGAATTGAATGCATCGTTCTCAAAATGTTGTCAGTGAAATTTTATAATTTCCTATTGACTGCTTTCGAGTTGGTGTTGCCGATATTAAATTATAAAATCTAGAGTCTTTTCCCAGCTCCTATTATCTTTGATTATCTATCATCAGCACAGACCTCAATTTTACTAACTTGAATGTTTCCATTTACACATAACCATCTTAAGGGGAGAAAAAATAAAATCAAAAACATGTAAGCAGACATGATTTAGGAGCCACATCATCAAAGAATTTCTGTGCATGTGTGTGACTCCATCAATCTCTGAATTTTGTACTACAGGTTTAACAAAAACTTCTTATGAAAACATAATTTTAAATCTGTCAAAGAAAATATGTTTTAGAGAAGAAAATAGCAAAGATTGACTTTTAAATGTATTGAAATGGTACCAAAGGTATTTAAAGAAATAATTTCTATTTTAGGACACAGTTTTTACAAAATTATATCCTAAGTAGTTTCAGAACTGAAGTACTACAAAAATATCAATATCCAAGTATAGCTACAGTCCTGGACATTAAAGAATTAATGTTTAGTTAGTTATTACAGTTTATTTAACTATAGTATTAATAAATAGTTCATTTACTTGTACAGGTAAAGGGTTTTTGTTGCTTTCCTTTCCTTGTTGTGTGAACCTTCTTCCACATTACTGAAGTAACTCACAGAAATTTCAGTGATGATTCATTCAATAATCATTCCTTGGATTTAAGCTCTCAGAGAAAAGTCTAATCGGTAAGAGTTGACAGATATTCAATGCTAAAATAGCTTAGGTAAATAACTAAAGACCTTTGAATATTCAAGAAGAAGAATATTTGCTAGTTATTGCACAGAATAGAAAGGTGATATCATAGGAAACACAGTCTCATTTCTTCCTAACATTCTCTATAATTTCCTTTTTTTGGCTGTTTCACCATGTAAGGTGACCAGTACATTTAACCTGCATTAATAGTTTATTGAACAATTATTTGGGTTTAAACATGAGGTTGGTATGGAAAACATATATTCTATTTGCAGTTCTCCAGGAGCTATGATCCAATATCAGTTGTGTTTCTTTTTTTTTTTTTTTTATTTCAGCTTACTATGGGGGTACAAAAGTTCTGATTAGATATATTGCCCATGTCCCTCCCATTCCCCCGAGTCTGAGCATCAAGTGTGTCCATTCCCCAGAGAGTGCACATCGCACTCTCCTTGTAGGTATACACCCATCCCCTCGCCCACCCCCATCCCCCCAAGTCAGAACTTCAAGCATGCCCATTCCCCAGACAGTGCACATTGCTCTCATCATGTAGGTATACACCCATCCCCAGTTGTGTTTCAATCAGGAAAACAGAAACTGATTGCAAATGAGTATAGAATTAGGTCTTTACATGACTCTGCATTGGTTGAGGAGCAGAATTTAGGGCAACTTTCCACCAATTGTTTGGAGAGTCACCACTGAAGATTGCAAAAGTTGAAGTGGTTCACCTGAAGAACTGAAACAGAGGTCCTCAAGTAAGTATCTGCCTGGAAGCTGCTGCATTGTTTGAGGACTTGTGAGAAGTTCCCACAAATTATTCAGGCTGGAACTGTGAAGAGGATTCTCCTCAAGAGCTTCCCAGGATGCTGCTGCAAATTTTGCCTCTTCCCAAAGAATAACAACATCTCCTCCACTCCAGCATTCCAAATATCTACCCTGAGTTCCTCTCGTAAGTAAATCTTATTTAAGAACTATATGATGAGGGCGATTCTGGAAATGTAGCTCCCACTTCACTGGTGGAGAAGGGTCAGCTTATGTATGGCGAATGGAGCGAAGAGGTTGGCTAAAATTTTGGGGCTCCCTGTAGATTGGCTAATTTGAATAATATCTGCAGGTCCGGGGCTTAGGGGCTGTTTTTCGGTGCCTGGTACCTGGCCTCGGGCATATTAGGGCAGGTACATAGAGGCCCCAGAGGTAAAAGCCCAGTGAGAAGTGACTGTGGTGTGGACTTGATGAGCTGCTCAAAAGAGTAACTGACCAGCCTCTAGCCGAGGCTTCAAAACTGAGACAAGACTGCATTGGGGGAAAAAAAGTTATATTACATTTTTAACCATTTATTAAGTGGATTTTACTAAGAATGGGCCTAGAAAAATAATAAAATATCACAAGATAGTATTGTAAGTGATGAAGGATAAATGAGTGCTACTGTGTATAAACATTAATAGTAAAGAGAAGAGAATAACATGGATAAAGTTGGAGAAAAGCGTTTCCAAAGCAAGAAAAGCCTGCATTCAATCATGAAATGAGTGTCACTGGAGTTAGCTTAAGAGGGGAGGAAGAATTCTAAGCAGAGCAAATAATGATGTTGGAAAGTAAGTGAATGGAGGATTTCTATAAATGAGCATCGGTGATAGTTGGCAGGTTGGAGCCAAATATTATAGGAGCTTTTATTTGAGGCCAAACATTTGTACTCTTTAAAACTGTTAAACACTGGGTTTGCAAAGATATTTTACACTTACCTATTCATGTGACTGATCCAACAGAACTATTATTATTAAAAGTTGAGAATTAGAAGAATAAAGTATTGCTGTCTCTCAGAGAAACTGTTATCCAAATAATATGATGATATTTGTGAATCTGAGATTAAAGAACAGAATTCAGATCTCTGAAAAGATGAAAAATACATAAAGCAAGTGCTGTGGTTTGAATGCTTGTGTTCCTTCCAAAATTCATTTTGAAATTTAATTCCGAGTGCAACAGTATTAAGAGTTGAAGATATTGGGAAGGTTATTAAGCCATGAGGGGTCCTCCCTCAAGAATATGTTAGTACTTTTATAAAAAGGCCTGAGGATATAGCATTCAGCCCTTTTCGCCCTTCAACCTTCCACCACGTGAAGATTCAGCAACAAGGTTCCATTTTGGAAGCAGAGATGGGGCCCTCACCAGACGTCAAAATTGACTGTGCCTTGATATTAAGACTCCCAGCCTCCAGAACCGTGAGAAATAAACATCTATTATTTATGAATTACTTAGTCTATTGTATTTTGTTATAGTAGCACAAATGACCTAAGTATGCATTCAACCATCAAGGCAGAAAATTAAAAAGAAAATTAATCAAAATAAAAAGGAGGAAATAATAAAGCCAAAATTAATAGCAACTTCAATAATCATGAAACCAATAAAGACTAATGAAACAAATCAATCAGATTTCCAAGAGGAAACAAATAGCACCATCAGTTTCAAGTAATTAAAGGTAGTGAGAGATTGAGGTGAAAAAGTGCACTTTGAGAGAATCTATGTCCTTGAAGTGATGGATGGAGGTAGCCTGAAGTGATCCTATATAAAGAATTTTGTGGAATAATCAACCTTATTCTCATCCTGCCTCGGATCCAGGTCCAGAAGTTCTGTTGCCTGGGTACAGCTAGAAGACATAGAAAAGGGTGCTCATTGATTTACTCTATCCTAGTCCGTTTCTTGGTGTTGAGAGCAGAGTGCAGAATAGTGGAGAGTAGATCTAATGGAGCAATTGGAAAATATCTTTTGAAAGGACATAGTAGTGGACATCAGATGATATAACTGTTTCCTTACTGCTCCTTCTTTAGGGGAACACATACTGTACAGTTTAGGTGAAGCAAACTCATATCCTGAGTAGAAAGGTAGGCATATGACACAAGTCAGAGTAACTAGAGAACACCATATGTTTGACTGCTTCTTTGTTTCAGAGGTTGATGTTTAACTCAAACTGAAAAAATCAAAATCTCCCTAGAGATGTTATGCCTGAGCTATCAGGAGAGGTAATTTCCTAACAAGGATGTGAGACTAAGGAGATTTTTGTTAGAGAAGTTGGTAGTTATTTACTTAACCAGTAATGAGATCATTCTTAAAAAAAGTCAAACTATGCAAAGATGTCTTTGTAGAGCCAGTAAGTAGAGAAGCAAAAGCCAGAGACTAATTCAAGTCCCTAAGGCTCATTCATAGCTGAAGCTAGTAGCTGCAACCACCAACTTCCCAGTTCCCAGCTGTGTGAGGCAATGTATCCAAACATCTTGGTCAAACTAGTTTGATTTCGGTTTTGGTCACATAATTTTACACCTTAAAATAGAATGTTTCAAGTGAAGGACCTAAAATGTGAAATTGTCTCAGTTGAAACTGGAAGCAGATCATTGAGAATTATTTCATCTTCACTTGGGATGCCCACAGTCCTTACAGCAAAGCAATTTATTGAATTATTGCGTGTTCGATCTTTGGAAATCTGACAGCATGTTACTGAGGCTACAGAATAGAAAAATATATTTTACAAATGTTTATCAGTTATTTCTTAGTTTTTTCAGGAAGTTTTATGAAAACAGAAACAATTTCTATACAAGCTAGTCTCCCTGTAATCTGAAAAGAAATAAAATCTGGCTTCTTATACAGAGATCCTTTCAACCAGTGCTCAAAAATTTAAGTTGAAAAGTGATCAGGTAATTATATTTTCTTCAGGTCTAGGAAAAGCCAATCCTCAGCTACCAAAGAACTTTTTTCCCTGGCACTTTAAGGCCATCCAGAAAAGCAGCTTCCTTTCTTTTCCCCTCAATTAGTGATTAGTATTTATTTGGTAGAGTTAATTTCTGGTACTTGAATATTTTCTTTTGAGCTTATGTCTGTATTTTTTTACATTTAATCTCATTATATTTTCCATGTTCAGAAGGAGAAAGACATCTACTCAACCACAACTGTCATATTGCTGAAAAGGATTGTTTTGTCTTGTTGAATCTTATTTTTTTGGCTGTATTTCTACCTGTTAACTGTATAATATGCTTTTGGAAGTAGGTGTGAGATAAAGAAATATCAATAATTATATCAGAGTATCTTCTGCATACTAATCATAGACACACAGTGTCTTGCTTACAAAGCCATGTTAACTTTAATAATATAGAGAAAATAATCAGAAAAGCTCTTATTATATAAATAGGTTTGTTCTTTCTCTCCAAGAATTTAGATATGGGGTAGATGTGACAAAATGTTTTGATTTCAATCTGGAAAATATGAAACACCATCACTTTTTAAAAAGTAGTACAAAGTGAGAGAATGCTTCAATCTGACAGAGCTGTCAGATTAGATGAATCACAGTAGCAGCCTTAACCAATAGATTTTGGATGGTGTGTTTCCAAACTCAAGCTCATTCCTATTTGTGGAGCCAGTGCTTATTATCTTAGCCAATGATTTCAATAATTATAGCTCTGGTAATTAGACAAATCTTATTGTAGAGATGAACAAATCAGGCTCTCTTAGAACTGATGTCATCATGCATCCATTTGATTCAATATTTATCAATAACCTTCTGATTATGATTTGGCACTTGGGGTAGGTCCACCTGTGTGTGATTCATATACTATGGCAAAGTATGGTAGATATTCTGTTTTCATACGCTAATCTTCAGATCTGTGTATATAACTATCCCTCTGATAGATGGTCCATTCTTGTTTTGATGAAATTGGGTTTCTGATTCTTCCACATGATGGCTATAACTTGAATTGCGGTACTATAATAAACTCACCAGGGCAGATGTGTCTTGGATGAGAGGCATTCATCACTTCCTGACTCTCAATACAAAACTAATGTGCACCTCCCTCTTGCCTTTCTCCAATTAACTTCTCACCACATTTCAGAGGAGACATGTCTTGATAACTGCCTTCATGGCAGAGCTATTATAAGGAAAAGATTACTTTCCCTCAAGGCGATTCACATAAAATATGTTCCCAGGCTCTTTTACTTGAATGTTACTTGGAAATAAATTTACTACAGCTGCTGCAATAATTTCTCCCAATTCAGTTAGATTTACAATTGAATATAGCATATAAGCTGTATCTACACAGATTCTACCCTCAATATTTGCCATCCTTGCTCCTCACATGATCATTAGAGGCTCTGAAAATAACAGCCAAGGTTTTGGCTACATAAACTGCAACTTATTTGTACAATTTCAATTTATTTGCAATCAGAATCTGACAGCATGTCTGAAAATGCTAGTCAAGCTTTCAAAACTCACAGCCAAATTTTGTGACAGTAAATTGTGTTGCCAGAAGAACTGATATGTCTAATATACATCCTAATCTACCTTTTGTTAACCTTTGCCATCTATGAAATCTTCTACGAAATCATTTTTTCTACCCTATAAAGTAAAAATTCCTATTCTTGAGGAGTAAAAAAGCCATGTGGTTCTAGTAAATGTTTAATAACCAACTCAAAGGAAAAAAAAAAGAAAGAAAAGAAAGAAAGAGACCTGATTCGTAGCGTTTAATTTTTGTTGAGTGCCCACTATGGCTGAATGCAAGCTACCAACATGTTATCAGTGGAGTTAAGAAAAGGTGTTGCCCAGGTGAGCTCTCGTGAACCAGAGGCTCCAGCACACCAGTGAATAAAATCAGTTCAATGTAGAACTGGATGTATTTTTTAAACAGAAAAAAAGAAAGATTTCAAGTTTAACATGCCATAAAAAGTTATAAAGACTCAAATACACAGATTTTAAACTTATTTAAATTGATTTTTAAATAAACTAATTTGGTTTGGAACTAATATAGTATTTACCTTGACTCATTCATTTTACTCTTGGAAAAAAAGAAGTTTTAAGGTATACGGGGACTTGTATCAATTGCAAGCCTAGTTCGTTGGCAAAACTTGAATTGTTACTTATTTTACATATGCCTACAGTGGAAAAAAAATGAATTGAAACAAAAGGATAAATATTCAAGTGAACAAGTTAACAGCTGATTTTAAAAAATATGTTACTCTGAATTTCCGAACTCCATTACCACTTTCTTTTAGAACTAACAATTGTTCTTTTTTTACGAAATAAAAAAAGATTCATTAAATAATAAATAAGGTGAACGGTTCTGGTTCCATGTAATGTGGAGCTAAGCACACCCTGCTCTGTGTCTCTTACTGAATGGCAGCTGTAAAATCTGACACAATGTATGGAATAGCTATTTGAAGGCACTGAAAAATAAACTGCAGCAAGTGAATTGAGGAATAAGACCAGAATTCAAAGTATCACTGAAGCAGAGTTGAGTTTGCCATTTTTTTCAAGGAACTGGACTTCATACAACTTGAAACATGGAAGTGCACATGGGCCCTGGCAAAGTAAGCTCAAGGATAAATCCTTAAGTTCTGTCTCAATCAAAGAGAGGAACAAGGGTTTCCTGTTATTCAGTGACAGTGGGAGAAATCATCAATTGTTGATCTTTTCTCTTGTCTCCTACATGTCAGCACTCAAACCTGTGTATGCTGTGATAGGAGCAACAACAGTGAAAATTGGTAGCTGTAGTATTTAAGACTCTGAGGGAGGGAAGCTTCCTATCCAATCAGAGGACAATGTTCCCAAAAGGGTGAGCAGGTCTCTGTTATTGTTTCTCTTTTTTCCCCTCTCTTTGTCCTCTTGCCTCTTAGCCTCATACACAGACTTGGAAAGTTCATCACAGATCTAGGTAAGTGAAAGCCCAACCCTCTGGCAAAAGAATGGAAAAAAAGAAGCGACAGAGAACCACAATATACAAAGGAGATCAGGAAGAAAGAAAATGTGGTAAATTAAGCCCATAAGGTTGTAAACTCCTAAGCTCACGCCTGAGGTGTGCATATGTGAATCTGATTTAAATGGCATTCACAGACATTGGAAACTGAACCAGGACATAAGCCACTGCAAAAGCCCAGATTACGCAATGTGTAGAACACAGATGAGTCAGCTCTGAATAGCCCTGAAAACATTTTAAAACAACACTTACATTGATTCCATGACCAATAGAACTTATAGTCTCAATCAACTAGGTTGATTTTATGTCAAAACAACAAAAATACCAACATGCTCCATAGAATTTTAAAAAGACACAGAATCTCATACTATTCAAAATGAACGGCAGACAATTCAAAATTTCTTGATTTATAAAGAATCGGAAAAATATCAATTACATGGGAAAAGGAAATACACTAAATTTGAGACAATAGACATTACATTTATTTCAGAGACTTTAAAACAGAATTTTATAAAAATATTGCAGCAAATAAAGGTAAACATCCTTGAAATGAATGGAAAAATAGAGATTTTCATCAAAGTAATAAAATCATATAAAAGATGAAAACCTTTATAAATCAGATGGAAATTTTAGAACTGAAAAACATAATAATGAAAAAATCAGAAAATGAAACTCTTGCACAGTTCTGGATTTAATAGCATGCTGGAGATGACACAGGAGTCAGCGAGATAGATCTATAGTGTCCAATCTGACCAACAGAGAAAAGATTGAAAGGAATGAATACTACGTCGTTTTCCTTTGAGAGACCACCTCCAACAGAAGTTGAGAAAGATTTAGAGAAATACAAAACATTTTGTAAAAGGCTAGAAAATTTGACAAGAGATACATATATATAGATTCAAGAAGCTCACTGAACCCCAAACAGCACATATGCAAAGAAATTAACACTGAGGTGTATCAGAATCAAACTGCTAAAAATTCTTTGTCTAGAGACAAAGAAATTATCCTTAAAGCAGTTAGAAAAAAATTACACACTATTTACAGATTAGCAACAATTGAAATGACAGTATATTTCTTTTCAAAGATCACAAAGACCAGAAGAGAATAGCACAACATATTTAAAGAACTAAAATAAATAAACTGCCAGCCCAGAAATCTATATCCAGTGAAAATATCCTTTCCTTCCAGAATGGAAATGAAATAAATACATTCTCAGATTAAAGAAAACTAAGAGAATTCATTGTTAGAAAATCAGTTTTGTTTTTTTTTAATTTCTAAACAAAGTTCTTTACACAGAAGTAAAATGATAGCAAACGACAGAAAAAGTAGACTTTGGAGCAAAGAAAATTACTATGGATAAAATTATATTACACAATGAAAAGGGGTCAATTTCACCAAAAAGACATAATAACTTGAAATGTATATGTACCTAACAAAAATACTTCAAATTATATGAAGCAAATACGGACTCAACTGAAAGAAGAGACAAATCGACTATTAAGCTGGAGACTTCAATACTCTTGTAGCAATTGACAGAACTAGTAGAGGAAAAATGAATATAGAAAAACTGAACAACACTGTAAGTTAAAGGGATCTAATTGAAATTTCTAGAACACTCCACCCAGTAACAGTGGAATGAAAGTCCCTTTCAAGTGCACATGGAATATTTACCAAAACAGACCATACCTCCACTCATAAAATAAAGCTAAAAATAAACCTGAAAAAGATTATAGAAAATATGATTTTAAGTGCACATTTTACTTATGACTATCAATTTCTTTTTCCTTTCCCCTTCCATCTCTTATTGGACAATTATATGCATTTTATTTTTGTAAGAGTTATGGCACTTGACATATAGTCTCTTTCTGTGGAGAAAGAGTTAGTTATTTGGCTCTCTGTTATATGAAAATTGTTTTCAATTGATCATTATAAGTCTTTTCCACGGCATCTACATTTCTGGATATTTTATTGTTGGCTGAAATTCAGTCAAGTGCTTTTTTAATGACTTTCTCATGTATACCATTTCTTGGGATAGTTTCATCTTTCATAATTATCACTACTATTTCAACAGATTTACAATTATTTGAGTATAATATTTGAGTTAAAATTTTTCTCAGAAATTTGTACACATTTCCCCATTGTCATATATTATTTGCTATTTATGTGGAAGAAGCCGCTCTATTTGCTCTCTTATAAGAGATTTGATTTTTATACCTGTTTTCTCACGAATGTATAGCCATTCTGGAAAACAGTATGGAGGCTCCTCAAAAATTAAAGATAATTACCACATGATCCAGCAATTCCACTACTGCATATATATCCAAAAGAAATGAAATAAGTATGTTGAAGCAATATCTGTACTCCCATGTTTATTGCAGTATTATTTACAATAGACAAGATACGGAATCAACCTAACTGTCCATCAACAGATGCATAAAGAAAATGTGGTATATATACACAATGGAATACTATTCAGCCATAAAAAGAAGTAAATCCCTTTGTAACCTTTAGTTATAGTAACAAAGCAATATCTAATATAATATTAGTCAGCTATTACCACAGTGATAGTATATAACTACCCACACAAAACTCAGTGACATAGATCAACGAGCATTTTGGTTCATGCTGACATAACTGGATTTGGTCTGTGGTGACTATTTTAGGCTGTTGATCAGTTGGTCAGCTTGCAGGGAGATCTGCTCCCTGTATCTTAATTTGGAGTCCAGATGGATGGAGCAGTGGATATTGGGTCATTAACTTCTAAGGGCAATAATCAGATACTCATAAGGGATGTGTATCACTCAAATTTTCTTTAGGCCTAGACTGTGAACAAGCCCACTGCATATATACCCATAGCCCTTTCACCAAAAGAGTCATTTGGCCAAGCTAAACATCAATGAGACAAAAAGAGGTTTTCCAATGTAGGCAGCAGGGAAGAGAATGATTTGCTGAATAATAATCTAGTCTACCACATATCTCAATATTCATTTTTCAGTTTCAATTTTTCTTGCTATATAGTTTGTCTCTCAATCTGCAGATTTAATTATTTTTTAATTTCATAAAAATATGTTCTCATTTTTGTATCAACTATCTTGTATCTAATTTATTTTTATTTTTTATTTTTTATTATTATCATCAGTATATAATAGTTGTATATTTTTATAGGGTACATGTGAGGTTTTGATAATGGCATACAATTCGAATTAATCAAATCAGGGTAATTGGGGTATCCATTACCCTAGACATTTATCATTTCTTTGTGTTAGGAACATTCAATTCCACTCTTTTAGTTATTTTAAAGTTCAATCACTCCTTTTCTTCAGGGTTTTAATATCTAAACTTTGTTCCTGATGTTATTTTGATTGTTACCTTGGTTTATGTAGTCCACTTAAGATTATATTTTTAAATATATAATGATGATTTTTCATTATCAATTTGTTGATATTGCCCTGAAGTCATTCTTTTCACCTTATTCATTTCTTTCTTTATTTAATATATGTTTTAAGCACTTTCCATGTACCAGGCATCCTTTTGGATACAGTGGTAAAAATTATGGTAATTCACCAGATTCTTTTTCTTGCTTTTCCTATAGGGAAGCTAGAAAATCAGCAACCACAGACTCCATTGCACATAAAATATAAGCTCATGACCTACATTTCATGCATCTGATCAAGATTTAGATTTGGAGGCAATCAGTATTGTGATGCAGACTTGACTCTTCAGCAATAGTAGTTAGTGACAGAACATGTTGGCACCCAGATGTAGGTGTCACTGGTGCTGACTGGTGTGTTGGGACCTTGTTCCTACTCTTGGGGCCTCTCCCAAGAACCTGTTAGCAACCTAATATATTTTAATAATCTACCCAGAATCTATTTTGGCATCTGTAATATTGATTGATGTTCTTTCAAAATATTTTTTTCAATTTACTTCAAGTTATATATAAACCAATAAAAGACACAAATATAAACTATTCTCTTTATTATTTGCATTCCATCCCCCTTGTTAGTTTTCTATAATTCTAAAATAATAACATTAGAGAAATCAAAAAAATGGTTTCAAGTAGAGTAAAAAGTCAATTTTATTTTAAACTTAATTCCAAGGGCTTATCTTAAAACAACTGCTTTTATTTCTACTAGGACCTGAAATTCATGCCAAGAGAGGTTCAATGAATATTAAACTGTACAGACTTCTGTCCTTTTTTATCAATTTGAATTATGACTTTATAGCAAGTAAAAATTTCCATTGCAAATTTGTTTACACATTTTTATTTGCATTAATTTTTCTTCTGTATTATTTAGACTCTTAGGAAGAATTTTTGCTACAATTCTGTACAAACGAATTGCTTTATTCATGTTCTTTTCCTTGATGTCTGTCTTAAAGAGGGGAGCTGTAACCATAAAAACTGTTAACACAGATATTCAAATGCTGCTCCAATACTGTGCTAATGAGACTTTCTCTTGGTTTTTCAAAGCCACATTATCAGGCATGTTTTTCTGTACAAACTAGATTCATAAATTATAGTCTACCTTGGAAATCATAGAGAGTGAGGTAAAGAAATCTCAAATTTTGGTTCTTCTGGCTAGGAGAAAATGCTGGAATAAATAAAATAGTATTTTATGGTTTTGCATTTTAACACTTAATGCTAAAACTCCTCAAGTAGAAATATGAACAATTCTTATTTATTATATTTTCTTCATTTCTTTCTGTTCCACCCCTCTTATTTTAGTTTTTACTTTTTTAGTCTTCATTAAAGACTAAAGTGCATGATGTGGACTTTTACCTATGGTTCAAAAAATAGTGTCATGAAAAATTTTGAAAGAAATAACTGGGTTTCAATTGTTTTTTATACAAAAATAAAATGCTATTATTTATCTATTTATTTTGTGAAGCTCCAAGCTTTCTTGTCCAGCACACTGTTACTGTGTGGGAAATTATGGAAAATTTAAAAGAAGACAGATCTCTTTAGATTTCAGAATATTAAAGAATGTTTTGGTTTGTTTTTGTTTATGCTTTTTTAAAAAATGCTGCCAAGACTTATGTCTATAAGAGTTTTTCTAACATTTTCTTCTACACTTCTTATAGTTTCATGCCTTAGATTTAAGTCTGCTATCCATCATGAGTTGATTTTTGTGAGTGGTCAGAGGTGTGGGTTCTGTTTCCATCTTCTACATGTGACAATCCAATTTTCCCAGCACCATTAGTTGAATAGGGATTCTATTCTCCAGTGTATATTTTTGTCTGCTTTGTCAAAGATCACATGGCTATATGAGAATGGTTTTACATCTGGGTTCTTAGTCCTGTTCCATTAGTCTATGTCTCTGTTCTTGTGCCAGTACCATGCTGTTTTGGTTACTATACCCTTGTAGCATAACTTGAAGTCAGGTAAATTGATGTCTCCCAATTTGTTCTTTTTGCTTAAGGTTGCTTTAGCTAAATGGGGTCTTCTCTGGTTCCAGACAAAGCATGGAATTATTTTTTCTAGATCGGCAAAAAATGATGTTGGTATTTTAAGAGGGGTTGTATTGAATCTTTAGATCACTTTGGGTAGTGCAGATGTTATAACAATGTTGATTCTGCCAACCCTTGAGCATGGTATGTTTTTCCATCTGTTTATATCCTCTGCTATTTCTTTTGTCAGTGTTTTGTAATTTTCCCTATAGAGGTCTTTCACCTCCTTAGTTAAATATATTCCTAAGTATTTTATTTTCTTAATTGCTATTGTGAGACATATTGAGTTTTTGATTTGGTTCTCAGTTTGACTATTATTGGCATATATGAAAACTACTGATTTATGTACATTGATTGCTGTAGCCTGAGACTTTGCTTAATTTATTTATCAATTCCAGGAGTCTTCTAGAAGAATCTTTAGGGTTTTCTAGATATGAGATCATATTGTCAGCAAAGAGCAATAGTCTGACCTTCTCTTCTGCCCCCATTTGGATGCCCTTGATTTCCTTCTCTTGTCTGATTGCTCCGCTTAGGATTTCCACTACTATGTTGAATAGAAGTGATGATAGAGGGCAACCTAACTGGGTTCTATTCTAAGCAGTAATGCTTTCAATTTTTCCCTGTTCAGTAGGATATTGGCTGTGGGTTTCTTGTATATAGCTTTTATCATTTAGCGATAAGTCCCATCTATGCCTATTTTGTTGCGTGTTCTTATCATAAAAGGGTGCTGAGTTGTCAAATGCTTTTCCTGTATCTATTGAGAGGGCCATATCATCTTTGTTTTTACTTCTGTTTATGTGGTGAATTACATTTATAGATTTGCATATGTTGAACCATCCTTGAATCTCTGGGATGAACCCTACTTAGTTGTGATAGATTATTTTTTGATGAGCAGCTGAATTCGATTTGGTAGGATTTTATTGAGAATTTTTACATCTATATTCATAAGGGATATGGGTCAGCAGTTTTCTTTTTTTGTTGAGTCCTTTCCTGGCTTTGGTATCAAGGTGATATTGACTTTGTAAAACATGTTGGAAGACAAAGACTTTATTAAGAAGACCCCAGAAACAATTACAGCATCAACAAAAATAAATAAATGGGACCTGATCAAATTAAAAAGCTTCTGCACAGCCAAAGAAAATATCAATAGAGTGAACAGACAACCTACAGAATGGGAGAAAATATTTGCGTGCTATATATCCAATAAAGGGCTGATAACTAGATTTTATGTAGAATTCAGAAAAATCAGCAAGAAAGAATCAAACAACCTCATTAAAAGTGGGCAAATAACATGAACAGAAACTTTACAAAAGAAGACAGACTAATCATGAACAAACATGAAAAAATGCTCAACATCTCTAATCATCAGGGAAATACAAACCAAAACCACAATGAGATATCACTTAACTCTGGTAAGAATGGCTTTTATCAAAAAATCCCCAAACAACAAAATTGGCATGGATGCAAAGAAATAGGAACACTCATATACTGCTAGTAGGACTGAAAACTAGTACAACCTGTATGGAAAGTAATATGGAGATATCTTAAAAAAATAAAAGTAGAACTATCATTTGATCCAGCAATCCCACTACTGGATATCTACCCAAAGGAAGAAAAAGGCAATCTATAAAAAAGACATCTGCACTTGAATGTTTATAGCATCACAATTCACAATTGCAAAGATGTGGAAACAACCCAAGTACCCATTAATCCATGAGTGGATTAATAAAATGTGGTATATGTATACTACGTAGTACTACTCAGCCATAAAAAAAAAAAATGATGAACTAATACCTCTTGTATTATCCTGGATGGAGCTGGAGCCCATTCTTCTAAGTGAAGTATCACAAGAATGGGAAAACAAACACCACATTAATTAATGTTGTACTCACCATTAAATTTGTACCAATCAATCAAAACTTATACGCACATACAGAAGTAACATTCACAGGGTGTTGGGCAGGTGAGGCGGGGAGGTGAGTAAATCCACACCTAATGGATGTAGTGCATGCTGCCTGGGGGTTGGGCAGTGCAAAGGCAGTTTATGTAAACAAAGCATTTGTATCCCTGTAATACCCCAATACAAAAAATTAAAAAAAATAATGCTGCCCAGTGCATAGAATCCAGGTTCTTTTGTGGCTGGAATATTGTCAAAATGGTTCGTGAGATATTCCCACTCTAACAGAGTTTCAAGGCTTTGAGAGCACTCAAGAGTACTGGGAAACCAAACAGCAAACAAAGCCCACCCACACTGATGAAATATATTTACATTCTATTTTAAGAAACTCAAAAATATATAACATTTTCATTCAACTTTTCAGGAGCATTTACTAGGACTAATTTTTATACTTATATAGTTTGAGATATTTTACATATTTTATTTGGTAGAGGGGCATTTTGTTCTAAGTGCCTACCAATAAACCATTCATGTATTCAAAATCATCTAACAGGAACCAACTCTTTCCTAGTCAGTGTGTGGTGTGAGTGATTCACTATAGTGAAGCAGACATAGTTCAGCCCTTGGTGGTACTTATATTCCAATAGGGTGACAGAAAAGTAAACACTTTTTGATAGTGATATGTAACGTGGAGAAAATAAAACATGGTAATTGAATAGGGAGTGATATTAGGTTGTTGTCCAGGGAAAGTCTCACATTTTAGAAATTACATTTAAGCTGAGTACTGAATTATTAGAACAGACCAATTATGGAAATATTTAGGAAAGAATGTTTCCAGCAAAGTAAAAGACAAAGGCAAATAGCCAGTGGAAGGGAGTATTGTTGATTTCCAATATAAAACCAAAGTGGTTGAAATGCAATGATTAAGAGGTATAGTGGTACAAAATAACATGCTATATTTTATATGTAATTTTTATATTACATATATTTTAAAATTTTAATTGGACATTTTTGGAAAGCACGGAGTATCTTTTCTGGTAAAGCTGAGCACAAAGCTCCATCATTCTTGCAACAGCTGATTGGACATGCAATGGATATCTAACAAAAAGGCATCCAGCTACAGTTGTGGCAACAATCTAACACTTATCCTGGTGCATTAGTTTTGCAAACCAAACTCTAATCAGTCCTTCTGTCTTGAAGAGTTTGTTTATGACACATGCAGACATAGAGTATAGGCTATTCAAGATCAGAAGGTGAATAACACAAACAGAAACTGGGGGAACCATTATGGTGCATTGAAGTGCTAGAATAATAATGTATAGCTTCGGCTAAGGAAGCAACAAGAAGCCATGTGCACATGACTGTACTGTATGCTGAGTGATTGCACAGTTCCTGAACAGCATTGCAGTCTCCGTGAGCTGTGACTGCTGCAGCTCAAACTGTACTGTTTTATGAATTCCTCATGCATTCTTCTAATACCGCCTCATTAATTTAGTATATTTGCACATATTGTTCTATTCCTTATGTTCTGACAGAGTTTAGTAACACATATAATATTTAATTCTCATAAAAAATTATTGATGAGATGAATATTAGAAGGATTTAATGTAATGTGAAAGTCACACAATTAGTCAGTGGAAGATGTGGGATTCAATTGAAGTGCATCTGATACTAAAGCTAATATTCCAGAATGAACAGACATTTAACCAAGTTTGTTATATAATACTGATTCACATATGGCTCCAGGTTGCATAGCTTTAATGAAAGTCAAAATTGGTTACAAGTGGAGAGAATGAGAAGACAAGTCATGGGCTGGGAGAAAATTTTGGCAAAAGATTTATCTGACAAAGGACTGTTACCCTAAATAGAAATAGAATACTTTAAATAATTAAAAAATGAGCAACCCAACTTAAAATATTGGCAAAAGGTATGAACAGACATCCCACCAAGAAGGTATACAGATATCAAATAAGCATATGGCAAGATGCTCCACTTCATATGTCTTCAGGAAAATGCACATTAAAACAACAAGAAGTCCTACTACATATTTGTTAGAATGGCCAAAGTCCAAAATACTCACAACACCAAACATTGGCAAGGATGTAGAGCTATAGAAACTCTTATTCACTGCTGGGGATGCAAAACAGTACAGCCTCTTTGGAAGACAGCTTGGTGGTTTCTTACAAAACTAAACATGCTCTTACTATATGGCCCGGCAATTACACTCCTTAGTATTTGCTCAAAGGAGTTGAAGACTTGTATCCACACAAAAACTCACACATGGATGCTCATGGCAGTTTTATTCATAATTGCCAAAACTTGGAAACTGTCAAGATGTCCTTCAGGAGGTGAATAGACAAATTAGCTGTGATACATTCAGACAATAGATTATTATTCAGCACAAAAAAGAAATGAGCCATTAAGCCATGAAAAGACACGGAGGGACCCGAAACACATATTAAGTGAAAAAAGCCAATCTTAAAAGATGGCTTTTAATACTGTATGATTCCAATTATACTGTATGATTCCAATTATATGACAAGGAAAAAGTACGGAGATGGTAAAAAAAAAAGTCAGTGGTTTCTTGGGAGGAGTGAGGAATGAACAGTTGGAGCACAGATTTTTAAGGCAGAGAAACTATCCTGTATGATACTATAATGACATGTCATACATTTGTCAAAACCGATAGAATACACACCACCAAGGGTGAACCCTAATGTACACTATAGATTTTTGATGATAATGATATGCCAGTGTAGGTTAATCTGGTGTAAGAAATGCACCACTCTGGTGGGGGATGTTGATAGTGGGGAGACTGTGTCGGTAGTGGAGAGGGTATGGACATTTTTGTACTTTCTGCTCAATTTTCCTGTGACCCTAACACTTTTCTAAAAATAAAGTCTACTTTTAAGAATGGATAAAAGAACTTAGAGAAAATGGAGGTTTATCTACAACCAGATAATTTTGTTTCTCAGGAAAAGTGTTGTTGTTGCTGTTTGGGAGGGTGGAGGATAGAGGGAGAAGCTAGTATGAAAATGCACAAAACAGTATGAAAACAAAAGGTTACTTATTTGTTTACTTGCTTGTTGATCCTTCCAGTGCACTTAATTAAATACTTAATTTTAATGGTTTAGAGGTGTTACTAAAAAAAGCATAATTATACTTCTATTAATTTCATATACTGCCACTAAGCAATTTAGGATATTGTATTGATAACATCACACTGCATTTATTAAAAATTGATAATTAGGTGTCCAATTCTTAGTTGATACATTATTTAATGACAATCATTACAGAAAATCAAGGCAATCGTTTCAAAATATCACAGTGCTTCTAAAAGACATAATGCTACACAGTTTCTCAAAACTATATTCTTGACTGAAACACTGATGTTTCAAATTGGTGCTAAAATCTAGCAAATAGATCCTTCATTCAGATTTTGTATTCTCAGGGGAGCATATCTATATGGAAAAAAGCAATACATTTTATTTTTGAACAAAGTAAAAAAGTCCATATAAAAGCTTACATACGATTTAAAGAAAACAGATGCTAATTTGGTTATTTCTGGAAAATAACAAAATTAGTTCTAGAATTTCTTAGCTACTAAGTTTATATGCTAGATTGTATCCACTGCTATTTATTTTGTTCCTAAAGTGTAAAATTTATTTTATTTTATTTCAGCATATTATGGGAGTACAAATGTTTAGGTTACGTATATTGCCCTTGCTCCATCCAAGTCAGAGCTTCAAGCATGTCCATCCCCCAGATGGTGTGCACCACACCCATTGGGTGTGTATATACCCATCCCTTTCTCCCCCCTCCCACCTGCCCCACAGAGGATGAATGTAATTACTATATGTGCACTTAAGTGTTGATCTTATTTTAATATTGAATTAAACAAATCATAATTAAGCAGTTTGGATGACAATATAGACCCAAAGTTTAAAAATATTAAAATTTCTAGTAGATTGTTATTGCTGCTATTATATTTTACTTTATTTATGTATTTTTTTAGGTCTCAGTAGTTGCTATTTCATTCAACATAATGGCCATCAAACATAAGTGAAATTGTAAATCTGTGCCAACTTGTTGGACAAAGGAACATGTGTCAATGAAGACATTCACTAAGTATTTCTCTAAGGAGAAAAGTCATAGGTTTAAATGTTACAAAGTTAGAATTCAAAGTGTTTATTCCAAATATGGAGAGAAAACTCACATCTTAGATAATGTTTAATGAATTCATAGTTGTCCATACAAGTCTTTATAACAAATCCCATTGCACATTGTTCAGGAAAGAATTTTTGGTCATACCCAGTAAGGGTCTGGTACATTCATGTCAGTCCAGGTTAATGGTCCTTTATCTCCTTTAGCTGATTAGAGCACTTGTGATGAAACTTAATATCTGGTCAGTGATATTGTAAACAAGTGCTGTTGTAATTGGAGTATTTATTGTCTCTCATCCTAAGAGAATTGTCTTTTAAGTCATTTAAGATACTAATAGTGTAGAATTATTAAAACTCCAAAATTGAATAAAATCGTTCAATTTTATTTTTGAAATTGAGTAAGGTCCACATTGCGTGACAATGTTATCTTGACCTAAACACACTAAGTCACAAGGTAATAACAAATACATTTGATATATTTTATAGACATATTTATCAGATGTCTCTAAACTATTATAATTAAAATTAACCAATGTTATTGGTCCAATGAGTAGGACACTAGTTTTTAATAAAAAGTGTTAGTAATATACAGTGATATAACACCATCAGCAAAGTTTTATTTTAAAAAAGCTATTATCTTTGATAGCTCAGATGTTCATGTCATAATAATAAAGATTAAACTAATATGAGTCACTTTATCATTTAAAAAGTGAACTAAAACTAATTTGTTTTGTTTTTTATCCAAAAAGTTTTCAATAGATGAATTTTATTATATTTACCACTAGGAACATTTTTAGCAGAATGCCCTGGTAGACAGTTAATTTTAAGTATTCTAGAAAAAGATGACAAACTCAACTGTTACTTAAATCTCCTGATACAGCTTTAGCTCTGCAGCATCTTGTAAATGGCTTGTCTATGTAACAAGTCTTTCAGAACTTGTAAAAATTATGTATACATTTCATGATTGAAATAGTTCAGAAATTTAGATATAAACCAATAGTTTTATTTTTAAGTATCAATCTTGATCCAAATGTTTTGAATTATGTAGTCTAATCTCATGAATCCATCTGCTATAGGACTAAAAACATATAGAAATCATGACTCAGTTACTTGATGCAGTTTAAAAATTATATGCTGGTGGCAAAATGTCAGCTTATACTGGGAAGCCTAAACTATCATTATTTCTTGTTGTTATTGCAATCAATAGCAACTGCTCCAGTTTTCTGAGACTTTTTGTTTTTCTTCCAGATTCTGATCCATAGCTTATAGCAGGAGGCTTTAGGCAACTACAAGCGAGAAAAAAAATAAGTAGAAGCCTCCTGTGGTTAATAAGATTAAGTGGCAATGGTTAATTTATTATAATACCAGAAGGGAGCAAAACAAAACTGCTATTAACATATAACATGTATGTATATATGTGTATTAAAGCATACACACACAATGATTTATTCAATAACCACCTTGTTTTAAGAACATATTATTAGTAGCAGATGGGACACTGATAAAACTCAAGTGCCTATCATTTATATCATACAGTGTGCTGTGATTATTTTTGATAGGTAAGGAAATTTAAGCATAAAAGAAAATATAGCTTAAAAAAATTGGTAGAGAGTTGAAGTATCTATCTGCATGTGAATATGAGTATGCTTTTTTCCTGACCTCAATAGGACTTAATCACAGAAACTTATTGATATTACTAATAACTTTTTTACGTATTGTAACCTAAGAAGGCTGAAATTCTCTTGTGATTTATGAAGACTTTCTTTAAATCTTATGCTTGGGGCCAGGCTGGGTGGCTCATTCCTATAATCCTAGCACTCTGGGAGGCCAAGGCAGGAGGATCGCTTGAGATCAGGAGTTTGAGACCAGCCTGAGCAAGAGTGGGACACCCCCCCACCCCACCCCCACTCTGCTCCACCGTCTCTACTAAAAATAGAAAAAATTAGCCAAGCGTTGTGGTGCCTGCCTATAGTCCCAGGTACTGGGGAGGCTGAGGCAGGAGGATCACTTGAGCTCCCGAGTTTGATGTTGCTATGAGCTAGGCTGATGCCACAGCACTCTGGCCCGGCAACAGGCAACAGAGCTAGACTCTGTCTTAAAAATAAATAAATAAATATTGAGCTTGGTGTATAAAAGAAGTCTAACAATTGTTTGATTTAATTAAAGTCTTGGGAATTATAATTAACATAATTTTAAAAGTCTAATGCTTTCTTAACATTTCTCTTTTTTCACAGTGAAGAAGCACATATTGATATTTTCCTGAGGGTTTTCCAGGAAAATTAAAAAACATCTTAAATTTTTCATGATTGTAACTGTGGGAACTTGAAGTTAGGAAAAACACTATAAAAAATTGTCAGAACAGATCTCCTACAATGCCCCCTCTCCCCTAAAAATATGTAATAGTTGTTCTCTTGGCTGCCCCATTCCTAAAGTGGCAATCTGGCCTCTTCTTTTTACCATATTTAAAGGTTTTGTTGATTAATGTTATTAGATTAGTGTGTAACCATTTACACATTCATGCAAATTTATGCTTGACATTGTTTAATGACACTATTAAACATATAAATTCAATCTTAAATTTTAAAAACTTATTAAAAAGTCCATATGTATATAATATTGATTACATTTGATTTTACTTTATAAAGTACAAAGGAATTAATGCATAGGAAAGAATATGATGAATATCTATTGCATAATAACTCAAAACATTTATTCTTTTCATTTTAGAAATTTGTTTTTCTTAGTTTTGTTTTAACTAAAAATATTCAATCAGATCTCTCCAGGTTTCAAAACCAAATAAATAGCTCAGAAATTAGATTTAAAGTATCCTTACAAAACAATTAAATTAGTGTTTATTTAAAAATTATCAAAGAGTTTGCCATTTTTAGTGCAGGTAATCTTATTAGAAAAACTGTAATTTCACTAAATTGTACCATTTCTGAAGCCATAAGAGTTAATCCTTTTTATGTAGACATTGATTTTTATAATTCAGTTTATTTGAATGCACTGTTTACATTTTTCATAATCTCAAACAATTATTAAGGTAAAATAGTTTGAGATCATAAACTTATAAAAAGTTAGGAAATTCTGATTGTTTTCTATAAGACAGTAGAACAAGTATTGCACAAACTAGAATTTTACACTAATGCTTTTATGCTGTGATAAAACCAAGGCAAAATCTTATCAAAACAATATAATTTAAATGTTTCACTTTCTAGAAATATATAAAAATTATCACCTTTTATATTTATAAAATAACTATTAACACTAAAGTTATTTAAAAACATGAAATAAACTTCATTCCTTTTAATCTTATAACCAACTAAACAAGGATAAATCTTTTTTGAAGAGCTGCTGTCTAAATAACAAAGTTTTCCTTAGAAACACCAAACAATATTCTACATTCATATAGCGCTCAGAAGTTTCTATAAACCAGATAACAGAGGAGATGCTGAAGAATCTGAGAGATTTTTATCATCTAAAGCACTAATTTACTCTCTCATCTTGTGGTATATCTATGTTGACTAGATATTCGTTGAATACACTCAGAATGGTAAGTTTTATAATCAAATGAAATAGTTAATTAGTTTTCATTGAGAGAGGAGGACATTACTATTTAAAGCATACTTCACATAGAACAGACACAGAAAGGTTTTCTTTTATAGCTAAAAAATAAATTCATGAAAAGGCAGCAATAGTTTCTCTTCTCCCAAAAAATCACAAATAGACAACTAAGCAAACTGAAAATTCACAGAAAAAAGTAAACAAACAAGAAAACAAGCCCTTATAGTGTTAAAACAATCTCACAGGAGACTACAATGTCCAATATGAGACTCACTAATGGTGCTGGAACACCAGAAAACCAACTGAATAAAAAAGAACTCATGAAGAATAACTTTTTTCATTTCTGTGGGCAAGTGACACAGTACTTTTAAGGGAGGCTCACCAAGGAGAGCTCAATGGAAACTTTAGAATGTTAAAATGACTGCTGGAGCTAAAACAAAACAACACAAAGCAAACAACAAAAATACACACAAAGTTCTGTCTATTAATTTGCCAGAGGAGAAAAGCCATGACAATGAGAAAAGTCGTTCAATAGTTTACTGAGGGTATAATTAGAAATTTTTAAGTGAAAGAAAAGAAGTTCATCTTGGTTACACTAGCAAAGGATTAAAAATGAATTTTCCAAATATGTCTGTACTTAATTTATCAAACAATGTCCCATTGCTCTCTGTTTAGGAAAGAATCTTTACTTAGATCCAGTAAGAATCTAGTACAATGGGGTGTCTCAAAGTTGATGGTCTTTTATCCCTTCATGTTGTAAGAAAACCCTACATTCACTTTTGATATCTCCTAGGCAGCTGACACATTAAATATAAAATGTACCTTCTACAAGGGCTAAGAAAAAATATAGTGAACTCCATTGCTTCAATACATAATGTTCTTTCGACTTGTCAGTTGTTATGGACTGTTTCAATAACCAGATAGCTGAAGATGTTACAATGCTTTTTATTTTTAGCACTGTAGAAAGTAGATAGGAAACCCTGTAGTCAGGTTTAAAGTTGTGAGGTATTTTAGATACCACCTAGTCCAAGAGCTTCATTCCACATATAAACCCTCTGTGGTACAAGAAATATGTCACTAGCCCAACACTGGACTGCATGATAATAGGAGAAGCCTGACTGGTGTCGTTGGAAAGCACCATGCGCCTTCTTTTCCATTGCACTCACTGACTAGCTTACTTTATGTCATTTTCTAAGATATTCAAATGTTTAAAAATAACAAAAAGTGCACCGAAAACAAAAGTTTAGTCTAAATATTTACTAGTTTAGCCAACTATGCAGTGTGTATATTTACAAAATAAAAGAAAATTTCAAATTTTTCAAAGAAAAATAATTTTCTTTCTGCAGCGGTATTTATTCACTTTATTTCCTTAAGCAAAATTAGGACTGTTAGATTTTTTAGGACATATTATCCAACAGCAGTAACTGCTCCTGTCATAATTAACATTTCTGATTGCTCTTCTGGGCTGACAGTAAAATCATTTCAAAGGATATATTTTATCCCTCTAGTGACATAAATCTACAAGAGCCCAACCACTGCTATAAATTCTATCTGACCTTTTCTTAGACCGTTTGAGGAGATAAACAAGCAAATGTGACTATATATTGGCAACCATAGACATTCTTAAGCTTTCCACTGAGAAATGAAAGACTAAGTTTGTGAAGTGTTGATTTCATCCAATTTTCAAACTGAGTTACTGCAAACTTCCATTAAAAATTCAAAATATGATGTCAACATTATAGAAGGACACAACCTCTCTGTGCACAGGGCTCCCTTGGTGGCTTTTCCAAATTAAAATGCTAAAGATGAAACATGAATGCTCAGGAATAAGGACTTTAAAAGAGGACAGAGGACTGAACATGT
>CM052439.1:114283792-114309092 GCA_028533085.1 Varecia variegata
AAAAAAATAGTTTATCTGTTGGGTGTATAGTCTCTGTTTTGATAATTTGCTACTCTCTCTCTAATCCAACCTGTTTCTCAATGTTTTAGATTTACATTTCCAATGCCAACTTGAGTGACCCATATAAATATTCAAAATTGATATAAGCAGGCTTGAATTTAAGAAAAAAAACATTCTGAGCATAGTTTTTGGGAGAATTTAAAAAGGAAATGTACATGGAGAAAAATCACTGATATCTCCCTAGCTTTGCGTGACATTAGAAGCTTTTTTCTTTTTTGGTATGCAGTCAAAACAAGGAAGAACAAGTTTTGGAATAATGCTCACTTTTAATATGCAAAATTTGAAGTGCTAGAGGTTTTTAAAAATAGATGACTTTGCTCCCGTATCATTAAAGTATTCAGAACAATGGTGAATTCCATATATAGTAAACAACAGTGGTATTTACTAGACATAGTTGGTTGTTCAATTAATCTTCATGGGGCACAATATTCTAGTTCACATCATCTTGCCTTTTCAAGATTGTGGTTGGTTAAATATTAAGTGGAAGATATGGTCTGATAAGAATAAATGTTTTAATGTGTTCTTTCCTGTTTGGTTCATTGGGTCTATCTTCATGACAGTATGTACATGCCCAACCAAGGAAACAATCTCTTTAAATTGTTTTTGAGTCTTTGATAAAATTTAACATTACAGAGTGAGGATTTCAAGGAATAAGGATTAGAGACTTAGAGGGGATTAAGATTTATATTTGGAAAAATTAGAATTTGATTACTACCATGGCTTCTAGATATGAAACAGATAGTGAGCCAGAAATTATGTACCAGCAATTAGGCCTAAATCTTTGTATTTTGCTGTATTTGCTAATTTATTCTTTCTTAATCCTGTATTGATTTGTATCAAAACCATTATTGTATGAAGAAACTACCTTCTGAGTTAAGGAAGTAGACAGATACAATCATGAGATCAATTGATGGACAGTCTTGGGCTTTAAGAAGCACTCCAATAAAAATATTACTGGTAGCTCTAAAAATAAAACAAAAAGAAGTAGAAACAAAAAAATAAAAGCACAAGGAGTAAGGCGGCAAGATTAGCCAGAGAAGTGTCCTCAGGGCATTTGTTGAGAGGGAGGCTAAGTGGCATCTCTAGTTTTGAAGTAGATTGTTAGAAAAGTCTGTGCATTGATTCTTGCCAGATTTCTAGTGGCTTAATGTACCCCTAGCAATGTTTAAACACAATGGTCCAATTACATTTCTAAACCAGAGATTAAACATTACTGTATTTAGATTTAGACAAGAACCTGTCAGAAAAACAAAATATATTCTAGATGGAGCTCCAACCACAACCAACTTTTCTTCATTTTTACTGAAATAATACTTGTCAAAAGGTATTTTTCCATCTTGAGATGATTGTCTTTCATTAAACAGACTTTAGTAGCATATAAGAGTTCAATGTGGGAACATGGAATGGCATTTCAAAAGTTAATCCACTTGGTTTCAAAATAGACTGCTGTAAATCAGGAGGAAGGATGATAAACAAAAGTTCATTGAAAGAAACATCACCACCTATTAATATTAACATAATAAATGTGGCAAGAAAGAAACTAAACAATCACAGAAGCAACAATATCACTTACTCAACAAGTACTGAATGTCTACCCTTTGCACAATAAAGTTTTGGTAGGCATTTGAGATACAATTGTAAACAAGATAAATCCTTCTCCTGACATCATGGATCAAGTTGTTTTAATGGCTTCATAGAGGAAAAACTCAGAACAAATTAAAAGATTAGATATTTGGATTCACTGTTATTTCTCCAACAGAGACTGCTGTTACCAACGGGAAAAAACTTGATGTCCATGTGCCAACTAGAAAAACAGAAAAACAACTAAAAATCAGCAAAATATGGGGAGTATGTGAGACTGGACACAGTGGGTCATTGGAGGCAAAGCTCTGGGATTTGCTTGAAATATCCATTTTGAGTCTACAAAGATTTGTCTAGACTTAAAGAGCTTACCTGGTGTGCTCCCTCAACCATTTAATTAATTGACTGTTAGGAGAATCCACTTGGGAATCAATTGATGCCCTACAAAACTAAGAAAGTATATTATCTCAAAGGTAAAATTTTTACTCAGGTAAATATACAATGAACACATATCAAATATTTTGTTTAACCCATTGTTAATGAAGGCTTTAGGCAATCAATCCACCATCCATCGCTCTATGACAGAACCATATTGATTCTCCAGGTGGTATTTGTGAGAGATGAGTCCAAGATGACCCCCAATGTTTTCTCCCTTCCCAGGACACCCTTAGTATGAAACACAGATTATTGTTTTGTAGCCATCCCTCTTTATCTTGCTCCAGATAGTGCCAACCATAACCTAGAAAAAACGTAAATTTTGAAAAGTGTAAATTTCAACTTTTAGGCAAACAAATTGAACATATATCAAAGATCTTATTCCCATTTATTATTGAGGGAAAATTAAGTTGTGACTGATTCAATGATCATCTGAAAATCTAGATTATTTATATGCAATTTAACAAAGAAATATTAGGGTAAGATTGCTGGATGAGATATAAAACTGGTTAATACTCAACAGGTCATAAATCTTTGGAGAAATATGTTCTACTGTATAGATTATTTTGCATCACTACTGCATGAAAACCTACAAGTTAAGAAGAAATTTTAGTTAGTCTGAAACCATTAATCAATCGTAAATAGTGAGATAAACTAAATATGTCACCTTAAATTATTATTGGATAATTTTTGCCTTTATTTTAATATCAAAAGAACTTATCTCCAAATTTTTATCTTATTTTTGCAAAATTTTGGATAATTATTTTTGATAACCTTTGCTATCAGTCATCCCCATTACCACATGGATATCTCATATTTGCCAAATTTCCTGGTATAATATCTATTTTAGTGATTTGATAAGCCCCTTTCTCTGGGCTTGAGGTAAGAGGAGAAGGACTGCCCTTCCTTCTCCATGATTATAAGGAAAAATATATTATGCTGAAAACTCTTCCTGATAAAACATTCTCTTCCAAATTGCAACTTCCATGTTTTTCATACCCTGGAGATGGATTATCATTAATGATGGTAGAGTTTATTTGTAAAATCAAAAGGATTGTGTGGCTTGCTTTTAGATAAGGGGGTGTTTGTAATCTTTTATATATTTCCTTAGCCTTTGGGACTCAGCCAAACCCGTTACAAAAAGAGCCTATATTTACATCCTGTTGTAGCTATACAAGTTTTATTGAAACGCATTCTACTTCCTCCAATGCCTTGAAAATGCCTATGACTAATTAGTTAAATATTTACAGTGAGTTCTAGTTGGAAAGCTCCTCATCTCCCCTTATCTCCAAATTCTGAGCACACCAGACACTTCTCTGTAATCTGAACAAAAGTTTCAATATATACATTATATACTAATACCATATTGAAGTATAAAATTTATTTACTGGTTCAGATTTGAGCTGAAAAGGCAATCCCTGTAGTTGTGGTTCTCAAATATGTATACAGTGTGTCAATATCATCTGGGTACTTCATTTACAAAAACAAATTATTGTGCCTCTACCCAGTTTTATCAATCATAATTTTGGGGGACTGAGTTAGGAATCTGTACTTTTGACAATCTCCATAGATAATTACAATGCCCAATCAGGTTTTGGAAGGACTGACTGGTTGTTTAATGAGCATGTTTTTGATAGTTCCTGCTTATCCAATTGAAACATCATCCCTTGAAGCAGCACTTGAACGTTTTACTGTTTAGCCATTTTCTGTAATTATTAATTTGGCACTCTCCCTAACCCATTTACACAAAATAAAATGATTCAGACAAAATTCAAAATTTCAAAGTACATTAGAAATGATATTGTTCAAGTATTCATTCTATGCTGTCATTTTAAATATTTTAGTGTTATTTTTAACATTGTAGTAATACTAGAGACTTTCACCTTTTACTATGGACATATAGTTCAATAAAATGGGAACTTTCCCTGTTTACATTCAGATCATTATTTTATAGATAGATAGATGATGGACAGCTACAAATAAATGACTAGATCATCATGTTAAACATCTGCAATCAAAACCCTGCCTCCTCTTGAATATGTCAGAAGCTCTTTCATTGCTAAAATGCTGATGAGAGTGCTGGGATAATGCTTTGAATGGTTTGGTAGAATGGCCAAGTGTTGCTGTGCCCTCTGGGTCTTGTCAGTGGAATATGGTTCTTGGCCTCACACTTCTGTGTGTTTTTAAGGGCAGCTTCTCACAGGCTGGTACACTAGCATGAAATCATGTTCAGTTTATTCCATATGGCTACCAATTCTCGTCATATGACCACTCAGCAGACAGCCAGGGAAAAAATGGAGTTTTCGAGAAATAACACATTGACAGCTTCTGAGCTGTGACTTCAAACATGACCCCTAAGATATCTAACATGCCTACTTTTACAGGCTTTTATTCTCCCCTGTTCTTTCTTAGACATCATTCCTCAAATAGTCAAACAGAAGGGTAAAGATACCTTTCTGAATGTGTCCTGTCTCTTTTTCCTCTGTGATATTGCACATATTGGTCCATCTGTGGGCAGTGAACTTCTACTTTCACATAACCAATTATCATTGAAGTTTTAGGTTTAGCATAGATGAAAATTCATTCCAGATAGCTACAATAATTTCTTTTTCTTCACGAAAAGTATACTTTTCATGTACTATCATAAAGCATGTAGATGAATATGTCACAGAATTCACAAAATTATACTAAAATTGTTTAGTTGTCTGTCATCCCTATGAGTCTATGAGATCCTGGAACATTTTATCTTTTTCAATATGAACACCCAATAGGAATTTTGGAACATAATAGGCATCCAATAAGGGTAGATGATTAAGTTAGTTATGCTTGTTCTGCATGGCTGTGGGCAAGTCAGTTGATAATTTTTATATTTTTGAAATGGAGAAACAAGAAAAATGCTGAGAATTTTATCTTAAGAAAATTTTGCTAAAATTTTCTAGGTAACATTATCAATTATCACAATTTTCAGTTATATATGTTACATGTGTTTTTCATTTTATGTGTTTTCATTTTATGTCACTCCTCAAATCGTTCTGTCAGCCCTGTAATACATGTATTTTTAGTAATTTTATTTATAATGTATGAGTTTACATATATCAGTTGTCCCTATTGGCATTTAAATATATATACAAAATCCTTAGTAATATCCCAAATATTCTATCAAATATTCATAAAAATTTGTATATATTTATTCTATATTAACTATATAGACAATAAAAACCTCATAAGTATCAATTCTCATTTGTAAATTGAGCAAATTTTAAGACTTTATAAAATTTCTCTCACAACTACAGAACATCTGAAGATAATCTGTATTGGTTTCAAGGATTCACCAAACACTTCTGCCATTTTCAAGTTCTTTGAATTATGAAATTTGAATTATTCATTAATGATGCCACTAAAAGCACTCCAAAAATATCCTCAGAGGGTGATTTCATAAAGCATACCGCTTTAGAATTAGGATGTTAAACACTACAGAATTTTGCATTTATAGCAGCAAAGATTTAATGTTAATTTGATCAGTAATGTGTTTTATGAATTAAACCAATATATTTTTCCATAATCTACATCCCTCATTATTAAAAACAATTAAAATAATCAGTTTATTTTTAATAATATATTAATGTTCAATAAAATTACTATTCTATTGTTATGTTTAATAATACTGTCCAATTACTGAGATTAGTACATTTCAAATGTTTTCTTTTTTGGTCTTCTAATTGAAACTCTGCACTAAGAACAAAGATATCATAGGAAAGCTGTGGTTATGAGGCTTATAATGTCCAATGTGAGATCATTCTTTTCTATCACATTTTGATTCGTAAAAGTTAAAGACCTTTAATGAACTTTTACTGAGTTACTACCAGATAACACAACATAATTTCTTTGTTATAAATCTTGAAATAACAAATGCCAAATTGGAACTACCTGTACCTGTTGTATAAAGCTATGTTTATTATGTTCATAATAAAATAACTTCCACAATAGCTTTTACCCCTGTAATATTCTGAAATAACCAAAATAAATTTTTGAAAAAATAATGAAAATAAATTTTTCTTTTTCACCTAGATGAGAAACGCCCAGGACTTAAATAATAGGAAGTAAGCCTGGAAATAAAGCTATTAATTAAGGATACTAAAGTCTCAGTTCCAAATAGTATCTCTGATGGTCTGAACCAGTCTACAACTCTTTATCTCAGGAGTTCTCTTAGGTGTGATAATATATCTCTGGTGAGGAATTCTTACTAAACACATCCTTGCTGATAAAAAAGAACAAAGATAACTCATTTGTTACTCATAAATGTGGTGCCTAGTTTTCTTTATATAATGTCAAACAGTTTGAACATAATTTACTCCTAATCATGGGTAGAAGTCTCTGATAACACTTGGTCAGAGACTAAATCTTAGTAATTAACTGTTGGGGCTTCATCTACCTCTCTCCAGCAGTCATATTCACTTCCTCACAAGCTAAGATGTATCATATAAATGCAAAGCCTTTTATAGATGGAGTTATAGATGGAGTGTGTATGTGTGTGAGTGTATCCTTAGCATTGACATTGTTAATAAGAAGTAATGAAGAATTATTATTCAATAAATAATTCAGGAGTCTATAATCAAGACTTTTCTCCTGAGAATATTGTCTTTGAATGATCTCTCAATTATTTTCTTATTATTTTCACTTTATTTTAAATTAGATAGTCTTCTGAATTCAGAAGGCAAATGTAGAGAACCAGAAAGAGCAGCATCCTCACCCTTACAACTGCAAAATAATCTAGACAAAATGCAAATGAACAGCTTTTCCTGAGCTCATTAAAAAATTGGCATTTCAGGACAAAAACCTATCCTCACATATTGAAAGAGTTAGGAAAGGGACTCTTTCCCCTGAAAGGAGAAAAAGAATCCATGTATTTGCTTACCTGGGATAGATGCTCCAGAATGCCATATAAACCTATAAGAAGATTAAGCTAGATGTGCTTTACAAATGACTAAAAACTGAATGCGGGCTAATAAAAGAATGCTTTTAGTTTTTTAAAAGATAACTGAGGAAAAACAAAGCAAACAGTATATTGGGTGTGTATAGCATCACATGCATAACAACAAAGGCACAAGGGATGGGAGGGAGGGATTGGTTATACACAGTTATAAAATTCTTATACCACACATGAGGTTATATATATAATACTATAGGAAGGTAAACTCAGATTATTTTAAAATCATGTTGCAAACCCTAGAGTGATCACAGAAAATAAAGTTTGAAAAAGAACATAACCAATAAGTCAATAAATGAGATAAAAAGGAATCATTTTAAAAAAAACTGCTAAATGGAATCATTAAAAAAAAACTTCTAAAGTTAAAACCAGAGAAGGCAGAAAAAGGGAAAAAAGCAAAGGCCAATTGGAACAAATATGAAACCGCTAACAATGTGTTAAGATTTAATCCAAGCACATAAATAATCATTTTAAATGTGAATGATCTAAATCTACTAGTGAGCAAAGAATTTTATATTAGATAAAAAATAAATATCCATATATATGTTATCTATAGGAAGCTCAGTACAAATCTGAGACACTGATAAGTTAAGGCAAAAGGATGGAGAAAGATAGATCGGAAAATCACTAACCAGAGGGGGAATGAGGAGAAATTATTAATGGGTGCAAACATAAGGACTTTTATAAAAAAACTACCTAGTGTTAGATCAATAGGGTGACTATAGTTTATAATAATCTATCGCACATTTCAGTATAGCTAGGAGAGAAGAATTTGAATGGTTCTAGCATAAAGACAAATATTTAAGGTGATGAATATCCCAAGTACACTGATTTGATCCTTACAAATTATATGAATGTCTTATCACATGTACCCTGAAACTAAGCACATCAATAAAAAAATTAACTAACCCAAATAAAGCAGGATTAACTATATCAATTTCAGCAAAATTTCTCTTTGGAAGAAAGTTTTGCAGAGATAAAGTAGAATATTATATAATAATAAGAGGGGTAAATTCTCTGCAAAGACTTCAGAATCCTAAATATGTATGCATCTAGCTGTAGAGAGTCAAAATACATGAGATAAATGGATGGAAATGAAAGAAGAAATAGATCTGTAATTATAGTTTGAGACATCTGCATGCCTTTCTCAGTAATTGATAGAACAAGTAGGCAGAAAATCAGTAAGGAAACAAATGACCTGAAAAACATTATCAACCAACTGAGCATTATAGATCTGAGCATTATAGAACATTCCATCTAACAGCAGAATACATATCCTTCTCATGTGTTCATGAAACATGCATCAAAATAGTTGACATTCTGGTATATAAAACAAGCCTTAACAAATGAAAAAGGATAGAAATTATACAAAGTATCTTCTTGGACCATAACAATATAAAACTAGAAGTCAATAATAAAACAGTATCTAGAAAATCTCCAAGTATTTAGAAAGTAAAAAATACATTTCTATATAACCCATGAGTCCAAGAGAAAGTCTCAAGGAGATTAAATTAGATTTAAATTAGCCTTTTCTCTCAACTTTTTTCATCATAGCTTTAAACAATGACAGATGGCAGTGGTAAAATATTGAAAGATAAAGTTAGACATCTGTGCTAGAAGATTTTCAGCCTCTTTTCTATGGAAATCCTGCCCAATTTCTCCAGATAGGTCTTTCTCAAAATAATTTTTGAATGGTAATAAGTATGGATGCAAGATTTTGACCACTCACTCACCTTTCTTCCTCTCTAATATTGAATGGAACACAGTTGTTATAGATGGAGTTTAGGAGACGTACTGATTTTTAAATGTACTCTCTCTTTTTTCCTGTTAAGATATAATGGGATGTGTTTGATTTGTGCTAGTGTTCTTTACCCCTTATTTTTATTTATCTTGGTGAGATTTGAAGGAGGAAGTTTCTCTCTGCACTTTTACTCAGAAATTTTTTCCCAAGGGTTTATGGTTCTTTGAAATTATGCCATCTTTTGTTTGCAATGAGATTTTCATTTGAAAAAAACTTTATATCATTTTGTAACAAGATTTTAACCTGATTAATTAATGGCT
This sequence comes from Varecia variegata, assembly GCA_028533085.1. Lineage (NCBI taxonomy): Eukaryota > Metazoa > Chordata > Mammalia > Primates > Lemuridae > Varecia > Varecia variegata. Next base: position 114,292,917 of record CM052439.1, read on the forward strand.
TCATGGGCCATAATTTGAAGATGAGCTGTCAATTTCAAAAGTAATTTGAGAAAAGAACTTGATATGAAATGAAAAGTCATATTCAGAGTTCCAAATGATTCCTAAGCCTGTCGTGCAATTCTGTCTAATCACTGAAAAACCTAAGACACATTTCACTCCGCCTATCCTGTGCAGAGATGAGTTTTCAAAAGCACTATAATGGGAGTATCAACTGACGTTAACAGAAATTTCTTAATTTGTCCCATTAGATTTTTCCTTTATCGTGTTTCCTCTTATTTCTTTGAAACCTTTAAAGTAATATTTTATCTTGCAAGGAGGCTTTGAAGATGTAGCTTTTGACATATATTTTAGAGCATATTATTGATGCATAATATATCTGCCCACTTAAAATCCCTTAATATTTCTCATACTACCTTTCATCATCACTTTCTCCCAAATCCACTAATGTATTCCTTAGTATCATATAATAAAAATGTAAATCATAGCTTTTTTTTTCCTTTTTAACATTTGTTTTATTTTATTATTTATTTATTTATTTATTTATTTATTATAGCTTATTATGGGGGTACAACCGTTCTGGTTAAATATATTGCCCATGCCCCTCCCAGCCCCCCCGAGTCTGAGCTTCAAGAGTGTCCATTCCCCAGACAGTGCACATCGCACTCATCATGTAGGTATACACCATCCTCTCCCCCACCCTCATCCCCCGGGAGTCAAATCCTTAAGCGTGTCCATTCCCCAGACAGTGCGCATCGCACTCATCATGTAGATATACACCCATCCCCTCCCTCCACCTTTGTCCGATACCCAATTGGTGTCATTCCCAAATGTGCACCCAGGTGATGATCAGGGAAACCAATTTTCTGGTGAGTACATGTGGTGCTTATTTTTCCATTCTTGGGATACTTTGCTTAATAGAATGGGTTCCAACTCTCTCCAGGAGAACCAAAGAGATGTCGTATCATCGTTATTTCTTATAGCTGAGTAATACTCCATAGCTTTAATTAGTAAAGAGATCCACAAAATATTTTTTTCATTATGTTATTCCGTTTCTATTGTCACATCTTAATCTCTGATGGCCTTTTTCTCTTTTGTTCCCTTTTTTCCTCAGGCAAATAGGAAATTATTAAGCATGAAATGTAGTATGAAACTTTTAACTCATTTAGTATTTGAAATACACTACTTATTAATTACAAATTAAAATGTAAGATATTCTCGTGTAGATTGGAATTTTGCAGTCTGGACTTAATAAAGCCATTTATATATTATAAAGTAATTATAATTATATATGACAATGTTATGTATAGATTATATTACATATAATTAATTATAGAGAGAGAGTAGGAGAAAGAGAAAATATTAACATTTATGGTGGAAACTAATGGATCAAAAAGTAACATAATCCCAGCAGATATACCAATGAAGACAATTATTTTAAAAAGAAAAGGCCCTTTCTAATATGTTCAAAAATGGGAATATTCCTGATTCAGTTCAATCTTTACTGGGTTAGATGTGGAATTTTATTTTGTTCTAAAGATTTTTCCCTAACGGTTATACTTCAAATGTCCTAAACATCAAACAAGAGAATATTCTTTATGGGAGGCTCCTTAGGCTACTGATAATAGCTATCTGTTATAACCACATTTGTCTTTAACTTGTTATTTTGAAATAATTTAAGATTTATAATAGGTTTGCAAAGTTTTTACAGAGAGCTCTTGTCTATCCTTCACCCAACTTTTCACTCAGGTTTCTCCAATATTAACATCTTAATGTAACCATGGTACATTAATCAAAACTAAGAAATTAACATTGTTACAATGCTAAACTACAAACTTTCTTTGGATTTCACCATGTTTTGGTGGTGGTGGTGTTTGGCTTTTGTTTTATTTTATTAATGTCCTTGTTTCTGTTCCAGGATCAAACCCAGCATAGCACATGGTATTGAGCTTCATGTGTCCTTAATTTCTGCCACTCTGTGGTAGTTTCCTAGTCTTTCCTTGGACAGGAGGGCAGGGGAGGGGGTGACGTTGACTGTCTTGAGCAGTACTAGTCAGGTATTTTGCAAAATGTTCCTCAATTTGTGTTTGTCTTATGTTTTTCTTATTAGCAAAGCAAGTTTATGGATTTAAGGAAAGAATACCACAGAAGTGAAGTGACCTTCTCATTTCATCATATCAGGAATACATGCCACTAAAATGATTAATTACTGATGAGGTTAACCTTCATTACTTGGAGGTTATGCCTTCCAGGCTTCAATACTGTGCAGTTATTTTTCTCTTTCCATATTCTATTTGTCATAAGTGTATAACATAATACTGGCCCCTATTCAAGGAGAGGTAAATTAAGCTCCACTTCCTAGAAGAGTTTCAAAGCATTCATAATCTTACGTTATGTCAAAAGTCATTAATAAATACATTGTAGGCTAAATATATTTGAGACTATGCAAAATCTTGTTTCTCCTTAAACTATGATAATTTTTAGTATTAATTAGTAAACTTTTCTGAGGAATTATTACTGGGAGAGTCTAATGATAATTTTCTATTTACATTATTTATTCTACATTTGTCATTTAGAATGTTCCTTCCTTCTTTCCTTCTGCCACTCATTTGCACGTCCTTTCTGGCACTGCAAGATGCTCCAGGCTCATCTTATACATTCCCTGCTTTAACCCTAGAATCACCCATTTCTCCAAGGGTCCCTAGTTATTTTATCAGAAAATTAAATTTAAAAACCCATATCTGGCCTCTATGTGTTCTTGTTGCTTTTGAGGTGTCACTGCTACTAGGTCATTTCAGTGGACAGAGGTAGGGCATAGATGTATGTAAACCAACCCATGTGCACAAATATGGATGTGTCCCTTTCAATATCTATTTTTCAGTCTGTGTGTGTGTGTGTGTGTGTGTGTGTATGTATACACACACTTATACCTCCAACACTAAAGCAGAACTACAGGATTCATCCTAGACTTTACCCCTTACCAACAGATTGTAATGGTGGTTTCTTTAAAGCAATATATTCTCCTGTGTGTTTTCTTTCTGGTTAAATTCTTCCTGCCCCCCGTACTCCTAGCAACAAAAGTCTGCTACCTCTAAATTTTTAATACAATTACAACTTACCTAACTACTGAGAAATCATGATTGCTGACAGCTTAATGTATGGCAAAGATTAAAATTATATGAATACATTATTTCTTTAATAATGAAGAAACAGACTCAGATATGCTAAAAAAAAATTTACCTTAGGTAAATATACTACAAATCTACATATTGAGCACCTTAGACTAAGTAAAATTTTCTTTTCTCAAACTTGGAGCTTCCTTTAAGTTTTAGTGATGGTGACATTGATTTCTATATTATACCCTCTCATAAATATTTTCAGTGTATATATTTACAGTAGCTACGTTTTCTGACAAGAGTTTAGCTATTTTCACTTAAGATGACACTATTTTTCTATACGCATCTTATTTTAGGTCAACCACTGTCATATAAAAACAAACAACTTATTACCCTCCCTATTCCAGGGAAAATACAAAATCTGAGTTGGAGAAGAAGGTCTTTGTTTTTCAACAATAGGCTCAAAGGAAGAATATAACCATAAAATAAAAAAAAAATATTAAAAATAATAAAAATGTAGTTAGCATTAAAGTGTTTCACATGGTAAAAAATAAATACCACATTATTTATTCTGTAGTCCTGAAAAAAGCAATTCAGTTTTGTATGAAGTTAAAAGTTAATCTTTTTAGTCATAACTATTTTATTGAAATGTTTTCTTTCATGTAAAATTATATGAAATGTACTCTAAAATAGTCATCTTTTTAGTTTGCTATGGAATTTTTCTGCTTGTGTTTTTTGGTTTTTTGTGTGTGTGTGCTTTGTAAGTTCAATGCCAGGGGTTTTTTGTTGCTGTTGTTGTCATTGTTTTTTTTTTTCTTCATTATGAAAAGTAGTGTCCTGTGTTTGAGAGAAAGAAAAGGAGAAGGTGGTCAGGAATGTACAAAATACTTCACTGAGTCATTCTTAAAGTTGACTCCTTTTTTTCCCAATCATAAGATAATGAAAAGCCAATGAACTACTTACTTATATGTCTTTAAGATTTCTGTGAAACAATACTAGATACAACCACTGTAAATATCCAATACATCTAGTCTCTCTTTACTAGAATCAAAACTATCCTTTAAATTCATTTTCAGCTTGGCATAATTCATTTTCTCTACTATAAATTTCTTAAAATTACTGAATTGTATATTTGTTTTATAAACAAACCAAGACTTCACTGGTAGTATATAATTTTTAAGTGCTATAAATGTTTTAAAATGCAATTCAGAGAAAATGTTTATAAAATATTTCACTTATGCTTTTATAAACAAAAATTTATATATAAAACAATAAAGTTATTGGCCATAAGATTTTATAAAGTACATTATTATTCTTTTATTAAATTGTTCTATCTAGTTAGCCTTTGTATGGATTGAGTTGATGCCCCATTCCTCTATATAGGTAGAAAATACCCTATGAATTAAATTTACTTTAAAATTCTTTTGTTCTCCCTAATTTCTTTTTTTTATTTAAACTTTATGGTACATCTACTATGTAGCAGATACTAGAAAAAAACTTAATACAAAGGTAAATAAGCTAAAAAAGCATCTGTGTTCTATGAGTTAATAAACTAACAAATGTCTCTAAATTTCTCTTCTACTAAAATTGGTATAGAGGTCTCTTGAATCTTGGTATGCGTTTGAAATTCAGACCTAAGCTTTCCTGCTCTAATGGAAAGCACTAAATTGAACCTGCTAAGCAATATCCAGCATTTAAAATTGCCATTAATCCAATTGGAGCATTTAGCAATAGCAATTTTGAATTATTCTGTACTTCTTAAATAGTAAAGCTGAGATCATTATACTAACTGAAACCACAGGAATGTTAGAAGCCCTACAAAACCTAAAACTTAAAACCCAGACACAAAGCTACTCCAAAGTTCTTTGCTTGACCAGGAAATGTTATTATAATAATCAATGCTATCAGTTGTGCTCAGATAACTTGAAAACAGTGATTGTGAAACTCAGAAAAGCAATATGTTTCTACAATTATTTCCTTTATATAGATATACGGATAATAAAATAAATACCTAAAATATTTTACAATATGACAATGTATTTTTAATTAAAAATAATTAGAAGCAATTGTATAGTTCATCTAGTTTGACACTCTTTATTTTTACCTTTCTTGCCAGAATGAGGAGAACAAAGTTGGGAGTGCAGGTCTTGATACTCAGTATCTCTAGAAATGAAAATTGCAGTTTCTATAGAGGAATTTTATATGTGTTACAAAGGGTCAAATTTTGTTTTTAGGCAATTTAAAGTTTTAAAAAAAATCTCATTATTAATATACGTCCTATTAGTTCTCATTTCACTATTGTGGAAAATCATGCATTCATTGAAACGGATTTTTTAAAATTGGTTCTTCATTTTTAGTAGATTCATTTTATTAAGATGCAGAGTTGTGATTATTTCCCAGATTTCCCATTTAATATAAGATATTCCTATATAGGATTTGTCATTATTATTTTCTCAGGGAAAAAGTAAGAAATACAATAAGCATATGACAAAGTAAGGATCAGAGAGAATTTCTATAAAGAAGTCTATTTAAGAAAAGAACATAAAAAATGTTTAAATAAATGAAATATGTAAGGTACCAATCAAGAACACCAATATGAACAATGGATAAAGAAACAATGAGCAGAAAGGCCCTGACTGAAGAGAAATGACATTATAAGAGCTCAGGAAGCCACTCAGACTAATTCAAACTCCCAAATTATGAGTGGAAGCATAGGAGAGAAGTAAGAAGAAAGCAGAGATTGGGCAGAAAAGCAGGGAAAAAGTAATTAATTTTTGAGGGTTACTTTTCCCCAGAGACTATTCAAGCCCACTATCCAAAAATAATCAATCAGGAGAAAACTTGTAGCCAACAAAAAAAATAAATTACTGAATAAAGTTACATTTATTTAACTCACTTGAACAAAGAAAAACATATTCCAGGCCCTTGAGTGTCTCAGCAAGAGGGTATAAGAGGCGATTTTAAGAACTTTGATGTGTGTTGAATGAAAAAAAGAGGATTTAAGATTTAAAAAAAATACAGATAAGATGTCATCAAAAAATAGTGCAATTCAATGAGTGGATTTTGGAAAGAATTTTTCCTAGTTGCTGGGAGGATTAAAGTGGGGTTAGAGTTGCCATGCTCACCGAGGTTGATCAGAAGAGGGAAAATTTAATCTTGTTTTTGTTTGTGGAGTGGTTGTGCCTATGGCTTGTTTGTATCTGTGAGCATTGTTTATGTTCAACTGGGACAGGCACAGCCTAGTATGCCAGTTGGGGAGATTTTCACTTTCTTAGCAATTTCCCATATACTGCCTCACAACAATACTTTGAAACAGATGTCATTGCCACTTAACAATTTAAAGAAAAAGTATAAGAATCTCTCTCATTCAGCAAGCATCAGGACTAGAATTTAATCTTTATCCCCCAAACTCCAAAGTATTTACTGTCTCTAAATCCACACAACATGATAATCCATTCTTGTTTGGCTCACTCCTTCTGAAGGAGTAGGGTAGTATATTCAATAGAACACTAGATGGGGATTTAGACAACTGAATTCTAGCACTGATTCTGCAGCTAACAAGCTTTGTGACTTTAGGCATGTCACTGAACTTCTCTAGTCCTTAATTCCTTCATCTTTAGTAGGAAAGAATTGAAGTAGCTGAAGCATAAAGCTCCAAACAGCTCAAAGGTTTATGATTTTTTTTTATTTGTTCTTCCTGTGCTTGTGAGCACTCAGAATTTGCCAGAGGCAAATATAAGTTTTGCAGACCTAAAGCCTAGACAATCTAAGAGGCCATTTTAAAGAATGAGAACAGAAAAATCTTACTATTGCAAATTTTCAAAAATAATATGTCAATGGTAACACATTTGTAGGGTCTCTCCTAGAGCCTTAGAAGGAGTGCTTACAAAGGAGGTGTCTTGAAGTTGAAGTTTCAGTAGCTTCCCTGTAAATCTGCCTTTGACAATACCACTCAAAGTGGCTTTTGTAACATGTGTGGTTGGTGGGTTGATAAAGAGGAAAGAGAAGATGTCATGTTTAATTGTGGTATCCAGGAATTCTCCTGATCTTCTCCTTCCCTGTTCAAAGTGTAAGGGGTTAGAGAGGTGGTCCATTTTCACTCAGGAATGCAAGAAAAAGGGATTTCTTACTTCCTCAAAAGGTTCAAAAAACCTCTTCCAGAATCATACTATGGAAAATAAGATTGTGATGAAGCACAGTAATCACTATAGCTCTGTGAGCCACAGTGAAGCCATCTTGTGTACAGGCTCACTACTGCAATGTGATTCATAGGCCCATGACTTATGAGCTGAGAGAAGAATACATGAATAACAGAAAACAATAAAAAATAAAGTGATTAACTTGTAAGTGATTGTTTTAAATCAGTAGGTGTGTATAGTTACATTGTACTATGCTTGAGAAATGTTCCTTGGAGAAATGTTCCTTGGAAAAATGTTCCTTGATTTAACTGATGCTATCTGCCTCTGTAAACTTGCTCGTGTATAGAATATAATCAAAACAGGTGGGCTGGGGCTGGTCCCAGTCCCCCTGATAATGGAATTTATTACAAAACTGACTCCACCTTGTGTGCTCAGACTCACGTAAGACCCTGATGTAAAATAGTATAAAAACCCTTCCTCTTTTCCGGTTGAGGGCTGCTCTCTGTGCTACCACCTTTGGCGGTGCAGAGGGTAGTCGCTGGCCAGCTAATAAAGACTCCTAATTTGGCTCAATTCAGCTTACAAGTGGTCATTTTCTCACATTCTTAGACCATAACAAAAATCAACTCATCTCACAGACAAGTAAAGCACAAGGTGCTTTGGTTATTATGACAAAAAATCAAAATGCCAAACACTTAATTGTTTTCACCTAAAAACAAGGCAGTCAACAATGCACCTAGTATATTGGAGAAAACAAGGACTCCCAAAAGCTATTACCAAAAAGAAATAACAAAAATAAAAAGATATACTACCTAAAGACTATGATTTGAGCAATGTCTTAATCAAAAACTAATGAATTAGCAATTAGTGACTTGCCACATGGTAAGTGTATTTAATGAGATGAAAATTAAGATAACATCTGATTTTGGGCCAAAATAAATTGTAAGAATAAATATTTAAATGTGGAGAAATCAACACTAGGTCTCATACTACCCTCCCTTTGTCTCATAGACCTCTATGTACTTGCTCTCACAAAATCCTACTGGATGGAAACAGAAACTAGACTATCTTACTGCATTCTAAAATATGCTGCTACCTAAAATAACTCATGGTTTTAGTTGATTTCACATCTGCCTAATGACGCATCAGTGTTTTGGGTTTGTTTTGGATTTTTTTTTTTTTTTGGATACAGCTTTCAAATAACGATAAGACCATTTTTGCAGTGACATCCCTCTGAGATAAATTACCAAACCCTTCAAAACATAAGAAGATGGGATTCATTACTCCCCACATGATGGTCAAGGTCATCAAGGAAAAATAGTATGAACAGTTAATATTGCAGGAAAGACTTAGCATCAAAAATGAAATAATATTTGAGATTGAAAAGATATATTATCCCCATAGCTCTGCCAAATTCAGTGTCTACACAAATTATTATCTCTCTTTTAAGTGCCAGTCATGTAAGTTATAGTTCTCTAAGGAAAACTTTAACGGCTCTCTGTTACATAGAAATTTCCTCTATTTTACCTCTCTCAGTCACGATGACTTGAATCCTTGTAATGTCCTTTCCTCTTATTTGAGAATTGTGTTCCATGGTGTGAATTTCCAATTGAATATACCTATTTTTCTTTCTGTCCAGAAAATAAATATACCAATGAACACCTTTATGTAACTTGCTAAAATAGTAATGTTACATTTCAGTTGCTCATAGATCCTGATATTTTTATACTAAAATATTAGTACTAGTACATAGCTTCACTTTTAGAATTAACAAAGTTTGCTGAATGTAAGAAAATTTTATTCTGCAGTTGATAATGTTAACTACTAACTCATGGACTGACACTAAATTTATGTGGAACTTTTACATCCCAGAAAAGAGAAATATATTATAACTCTTCTTATTTATAATTTTATTCTTATTTATATTTTTACCAATTTATAATTTTACCCTCAACTTTGTGAAAGTTATCCAAAAAATGATTTACATATGAATTCATCCTGTTAATTATGATAGACTTATTGATACTATCAACTTTCCTAAACCCAATTTCTCTTTTCTGTGCTTACAGAAATACTATAAATTTTGTTAGATTAATAAAATATATCTAATACAAACTATACTTTCATCTGTAAACATTTATTGTTTGAATTCAGAGAATCTGATGGCAGCGGTGGTAGCATAAATTTGGGCTCTTCCAAAATCCCAATTAGAACACCCATATAGGGAAACCAATGTATCTTAAACAACATTTTTGAAAACTAAATGCAAGTACCTTTACAAATTTCAAGATATAAACAGGTGGCCAGCCATAGGGACAGCAGTAGACACAGAGAGTCTTCAGATCATGATGCAAGTCTGACAACTAAGGACTAGATAGAAAGAGATTTTGTCCACAACTCAGTTTGGACTAAGTTTTGGCCTGGCCAATAGGCTGACTTTAAAAGAGTCCTGAACTGGGCAGAAATCAGATGGGTTTGGTACTAAATACCAGGCTCAGTCTTTGGCTAGGGACAGTTTAAGAGAAGCGTAACCTTCATCTGAATGCTATGATAAAACCAATGGGGGTGGCAGTGGGAGGCTGGTAGGCAACTATGCTCCCCATAGCAGGTTGCAAAAGATCTGAGCATAGCACTTCCATGGCTGTCACAGTCTACCCGTTGCAACTCACATCCACTTCTCTAAGCGCCTGTGTAGTTCTTGAGCATCTGTCTCTGAACAAGGTTATTAGATAAACCATAGTTCTTTATTTCCACTTTTGGTCTTGGTGGAACAATGGGGTAGGGATTTCAAGACAACATTTTTAAAAGATAAACCTCCTTCAGGTTTTTGAACTTCATTGATCTTATCTTCACACAGAACGTATATGTGAGGCAGCCATCTTGTGACCATGAGGTGAAAAGTGACAAAATAATGAAGAGAGTCCATGAGTAATAAAGAGGACATTATAAAAATTAAAACAGGTATATTTGATGAGGCTAACAATAGAAATCCCTCTTTCTATGATTCCAAAGATTATAGACTTTGAAAAAAGAAAAATAATTAATAAAGAATTAAAAGTTCAAACTATGCAGGTGAAAGAAAAACTGTTGAACTTGACATACAATTAGAAATGTGTTATAATTCTGCAAATAAAAGGGAAAAATATTAAATGGAATTTGAAGTATAAAGGTTAAAACAAGGTTTATTATACTTCGAATAGTCACTGCAGGAAGTTGGAGGAGACAATTTAAGAAAGGAATTAATTAAAAAGACAATATTAATAATTTTCCAAAATGACTTAATTGTTTATCCAATTAAACAACTACAAGACTCACAATGGGTCTCAAGCAGGAAAAACAAAACTAATCAATACTGAGACACATGATATCAAAATTATTGTCTAGTGATACATGGCATCAAAATTACCATGTAGCAAGTAAGAAACAAATTTTTAAAGGTGTTAGAGATAAATTAAGCAAAAGATTACCTATGAAGGAATAACACACTGATCACAGACAATAACAATAAGTCTCAGAAGATAATGAATAAGTTATGCAAAGTGCTTAGGGGGAATTATTATGAATAAATTTTATAAAAGCCAGTTATTCAAGAATATAAATTAAATAAAAAACCTTTTCAGACATAATAAAAGCCAGAGAATTTTCCATCCAATATTTTCACTGAAAGAGCCACTAATGGATGTACATCAGCAAGAAAGAAAGGAGACACAGAGAAGAGGGAGGGGCTATAAAGTAAATGATAAAACATATAGGTAAGTATATAGAGCTACTGTCTATAAATATTAACAATAACTTAGTGTGGGGTAATTAATAATCTAGTGGAACTAAACATTTTAAAACCGTATAAAAATGAGAGAAATTGTTGGATTATTTAAATCTTTTCAAATGACTTTTCTTGCAGTATAGGCAAATAAAGATGTCTATTAATCCAATCTCTTCTGAAAACCGTTAAGTTATAAATAAAATAAGTAAAAAGTCTACTCCAAATTAAAAGAAGTTAAGAAAAATGAACAGTACAAATAACATAAATTTAAAACAGGGTTTCTCAACCTCCGCATACAAACATTTTGGGCAGGATATTTCTTCATTGTATGGGGTTGTCTTGAGCATTATAAGATGTCTAAAAGCATCTGTAACCTCTACCCACTTGATAGCAATAGTACTTGTCTGCCTGTCATGATTGTAGTGGCATAAATAACCTCCCTTGAGAACTTAAAATAACCTCCATTGAGAACCACTGATCTAATACAAGTAGAAAGGAGAAAAAGAAAAGAGAAACATAGTCAATAGAAAATGCAATAGAAATGATGTAAATAACTTCAAATATATCAGTGATTATAATCAATGTAATGATATTAAATCACTTATGTAAACAGACTCTTAAATTAAATTTTAAAAATCACAGGTATGTACTATTTCAGAGTCTCCCCTAAACCATAATGATTCAGAAAGTTACAAAATTAGGGAATATCAAAACAAAATACCAGATAATTCTATAACAAAAAGATGACATATAGTGATATGAGAGTTAAACAGAATAGCATAAATAAGAATAAAGAAGGATAGTATCTAACATATAAAGAACAATTTACTAAGATATAAAAAGTATTCACTGCTATAGGCCTTTTGTAACAGACTGTAAATAAAGCATGAATTGTTAGAATTTAAATAATATATTTAACCTATTTCAATTTTTTTAGAATGAATCATTCAGTAGAAAAATAATTATTAAGAACATTGAACAGTAGCTTAAAAACAGAATATAAATACTATATCAATATTTTATATATTATATTTAAATAGATAAAATACAGAATTTGTGTGTATGTATCCACATTTTAGTAATAATACTACAACCGTCACCAAACACATGAACCCTTTCTAAAAGCTGATCATGTTTCAAGGGATAAAATGACAAATTTATAAGAAATAATAGTCACCACCATACAAATCATTCTTAATACTCAATATAGTACAATTAAAAATATGAAATAAAAGCAACCCTTCCCTCATTCTCTTACATTTTGGAAACTTAAACACTTCCAAAAAGCTCTTCCATGTAAAATGAAATCACAGTAGAAACTGCAAAATAATTGACAATACATAAAAATGTAAATGCCTATGTTTCTTCTCGTTTCCTCTAACCCTATCTTCGGGGTTGAGGAAAAGATCCACACACGTGGGTGTAACAGAAACCCTCCTACTAAGACCACTGGGACTAAGCCCACATCTCCCTGAAATGTCTAACCCTGTCATCTAGGAGAGGCCTCAGTACTGTGGCTTAAAGCTTCCTTTCTCTTGGACTTCTATCTACAGAGGGAATTAGAGAAAACTCCAGAAAAATCAGCCTGCTTTATCTACCACATATAGTACTTAAAGCCTTGCTAACGCCACTGCAATGAATCCAGTGGGACTAATCTCATTATGTCTTTGCTTATGTCACCATAGGACTCCTCCAACTATCAGGGTACCCTCCTATTTCCACACTTCAATCCCAACATAGCTCTGTACATCCCTGTTACTTCTCCTTTTGCAGTGTCATCTCAACTCCTCAAACTCTTCACCACTGAAATTCACTGTCATGTATAACAGTTAAGCATACAATTTCATACATAAAATTCTCCATTTTGGGAACATGTTATCTGAATATTCCCTTCATCGGTTTGCTCAAATTCCAATCCAGCTGTTACCAATATATACTAATTAGCTCAAAAATTCTCTTAGTGTCTCTCAGTGGTGGCTTTATTTTTTCAATGGTGGCTTTACTTTTATTTTTCACAGAGCTGTCATATCACTGTGCTTGGAAATACACTAGATATTCTTTTATTTCTACTACCGCATTTAGAATCCATTTCCACCTTTTTGGTAGCCATCCTCAAGGATTGTCCTTGATAATTCTCATTTGGTATTCGTAGGCCCCTCCCACATTAACACTGCTGTGGTAACTAATATATTCTTGTGGGAAATCAGAGAGCGTGTATAAGGCATAAAAGATATTATGTCTTCTGTCTATTTATTGAATCACTTGCTCTGAATCTGGCTGCCAAGTCATAAGGAGATTGCACCAGCTCCAGGTTCACATATTGAGAAACTGAGACTTCCTTCCAAGCACCAGCAGCAACTTGCTAACCACATGAGTAAGCAATCTTAGAAGGAAATCTTCCAGACTCAATAAAGAAACTCTGATGACCTCAGTTACATTTGACATAAAGATTGCAACATCATGAGACAGATCCCAAGACAGAGCATGTAGCAAAGCTACCCTTAAATTCCTGACCAACAGAGACTCTGGAATAATAAATGTTTGCTGTTTTTAAGCTGCTAAACTTTGGATTAATTGATTTTGTTGCAAAACATAAGTAACACAATTATCCTTCCTAAAATCTTTAGTTCTGAAGCTCAGGTAAACAGACTGTATCAACCACAACATCTTATTATGTCATCATCTGAGTAGCCTCAGGGCATCACCCTTTATGTCCTAATGATTTTAGCTACTTTACCACTGTCACTCTCTCAAACATCGCTCCAAAATTCATAGAAGTTTCAATATTTACAGAAATAACCTTTCCAACTCCTTAGCCTTTCAGTTCCTTAAATTCTCCTGCTCTAATGACTTTGTCCATTTCCCTACTTCAGCCACTTTTCCCCCATGATTACATGATAGGTCTTACAATTGCTAATTATTGTAATGTTTCTGTAATTTAAATTTTATGTGTCCTATTCTGTAATCACCAGTTTCTTTCTGCTAGCTCACTCACTGTAGTGCACCATTGCCCACAATTTTTTAACCCTTTTTAGATTTGTAATTCTTGCTTCTCGCAAACTTATCCATCTTTCACTCTTGATGGGCCTAAGCTCTGGCTCACATCAGTGTACCATTCTAAAAAAAGTTTTTGTGAATGTTGACAATAATCTTATATTGCTTAATCTGATAGTCATTTTTCACATTTATGCATTTCAAATTATACACTTTTCATGACCTTTGATACAATAATATCACTTCTTCCTTGATGCACTTTTTCACTTTATTCCCAGCACAACAGACCCTCTTGGTTTTGATCCCATCTCACTGGTTGTTTTTGCCTTTTTTTTTTTTTTTAGACAGAGTCTCACTCTTTTGCCTGGATTAGAGTGCCATGGCCGTCAGCCTAGCTCACAGCAACCTCAAACTCCTGGGCTCAAACAATTGTCCTGCCTCAGACTCCGGAGTAGCTGGAGCTACAGGCATGTGCCACCATGCCAGGCTAATTTTTTCTATTTTTAGTTGCCCTGCTAATTTTTAGTAGAGACAGGGTCTTGCTCTTGCTTAAGCTGGTCTTGAACTACTGACTTCAGGGGATCCTCCCCCCTCGGTTTCCCAGAGTAGTAGGATTACAGATGTGAGCCACCATGCCCAGCCAGCAAGTCTTTTTTAGTATTTTTGTTTTCTTCTACCAAAATTTCTGTTGTTGAAATTCTTTACAGTTCTGTTATCAGTCCTCTTTTCTCTGGGTGCTTTCTTCTGTGGTGATCCCATCCATTCTAATGAATTTATATACCATCTCTATGTTCACAAATTCAAAATTTATTTCATTAGCCCAGGCCTCTCTTGAACGCTAAACAAATATCCATCTACCTACTCTACAGTTCAAATTAGATATGCAAAACATTTCTTGTACTCATCACACAAAAAACTGAATTCAAAATATTTTTATTCCACTTACAGTCTACCTTTTCTTCATTGATGGCCAAAAATTTTGGAGTCATAATTGTCTATTCTTTCTCTGTCACCTCATATCTGATACATTAGAAAATTTTATCTTCTATACAGTAAAAATAGATATAAGGCATGTTCAATACTGTTGTTGCTACTGCCTATTCAAAGCCACCTTTATCTTTCAGAGCAGCCCCAATTCTTCTCTGTCTTCCTTTAATCTGTACTTGACAAAAGCCAAAGTTGTTATTTATGCATGTAAATGACATTTCCCTTTGGTTACCTTTTTTACTTTGTTCAAATCTTTGCTCAAATTTCATCTTTTCAGGGAGGCATACCCTAACTTTTCTTATGTGATAGTGCATTGTGCCACCACTTAATACCTTCACGATTTTCTTAGCACTAACCACTTTCTAATATAGTCGTGAAATTTTATTTATGATCATCTTTATTATTTTTGTTATTTTTCCCCCAAAATACTGTAAGTTCCATAGGGGCAGGGTTGTGTTTTTAATATTGATATATCCTACATGTCTAGAAAGGTTTCTATCAAAAAGTGGATAGTAAGTGTTTAAATAACTTAGTAAAAGTCATACAAGTCAAACTGAAGGATGTAGCTAACTCTGCACTTTAGAATCTAACACTGCTATATAAACACAGAGAAACAGATGAAAGACTAAAAATATATGTTAAACAATAAACTTAATGCAAAAAATAATAAAGTGCATAAAAAAGTAAAAGTTAATGTGGAATATCAAAAGTAATTACCTCAAAATATTAATGAAATAGGTAAACTTCTTACCAGAAAGATCAATGAAATTGAGGGAGATTATTTATATATAATGTTAGAAATTAAAAGGAAAACATAATTATAGATTTAATACAGGTCACCAGAAAAAGAGGAATATTATATACAATTAAGGACTCAATACCCTTCAAAATAGCAACAAAGAAAATAAAATACCTAGGAATGTACTTAACTAAGGAGGTAAAGGACCTCTATAGGGAGAACTACGAAACACTGAGGAAGGAAATCACAGAGCACGTAAATAGGTGGAAAACCATACCGTGCTCCTGGATCGGAAGAATCAACATTGTTAAAATGTCTATACTGCCCAAAGTGATATACAAATTCAATGCAATCCCGATTAAATTACCAACATCATTTTTCACAGATATAGAAAAAATAATTTTACACTTGGTGTGGAACCAGAGAAGACCCTGTGTAGCA
>CM052439.1:114309592-114355914 GCA_028533085.1 Varecia variegata
AAAAAAAAAGAAAAGAATAAATATTGAAAACAAAACAAAAAAAAAAGGGTCAAGTCTGCAGACCACCTGCTGGCAGCACTCTCTCCTGCTTGGGGACAGGTCAGTCTTTTGTTTTACTCAGGCTTTCAACTGATTAGATAAAGCCCACATGCAATGAAGGGTAACCCGATTTACTCAAAGTCTATCCATTTAAATGTTAATCTTACCTGTAAATATCCTCACCGAAACATCCAGACTAATATTTGACCACATATCTGGGCACCATGGCCCAGTCGACACAAAATTAACCATCATTAATACCAATGAACAGATAGATATGCTGCCAAAAGATAGACAGTTTAAAATATATATATATGTGTGTGTGTGTATATATATAGAGAGAGAGAGAGAGAGAGAGAGAGACATAGACATTAAAAAAAAAAACCTAGGGTGAATAAAATCCCACTCTAAAGAAACGATATCATTAGTAGAATCTGGCACTTGGGGTGCACTGAAGGTAACCCCAGTGACAACCATCCTTAATCAAAGCCCAGGCTCTAACTATTCATAGACTAGTTCAAACACCTCCACTAAAAACAGAACTAAAGTAATGGTGTAGCCATTTATGGGCATAAAAAACTGAGCATAACTGAAACAATAACACATTTGAATCCAATATAACTCCCAAGTAGATGAACTCAAACAAATGCACTAAAGGTCCACAGGAAAGAAAAGCATGGCCATGTCCAGGAATAAATTATCTTTACTTTGATCTCTGCTTTCTTACACAGGATATTCAGCTTTCTGCAACACCGCCAAAATACAGAAAGGTAAGAATAATGAAGTAACATTCCAAGACAATAGCAAGCATCAAAGCCAGACAGATATGGCAGATAGAGGAGATCTAGTAATGTCTGGATAACATTTTTCAGTTTCTTCTCTTCCCCTTCATGCACCACTATGAAGGAAGCTTTCTCAGAATTCTCCCCAATCTTGGTGAAGTCTCTGAAAGATTATCATGCAAGTGGGTGCAATCTCCTTCATATCTGTGGTCCCAGAAGCTTCATGGTTACCCACTAGCCCACAATTTGCTGTTAGCAATTCACTGAAAATTTCTAACCTACCAAACCTTGCATATATCCTTGCCCTAAATGAAAATCTGAAATTATTGCTCATGACAGAATAAATCTTTGTTATATCCTTGTTCTGAAAGGAGTTGGACATTGAAAAATGATTGACTTGTGTGAATGACCCTAATACATTATGAAAAATAATTGTTGTGAATGACCCTAATACATTATGAAAAATAATTGTTGGTTAATGTAGTGGCCTGAATAGTGGCCTCCTATAAAATATATCCACATCCTAATTCCTGGAACCTATGAATATTACCTTACTTGCAAAATGATGTGTAAGATATAATTAAGAATTTTGCAATGAGATCATTCTTATTATCCTATGTCTTATATTCAGGATAGTCAAGTGTCCTTACAGGAGAGAGATACAGACAGAAGACACAGATACACAGAGGAGAAGGTAATATGAAGATGTACAGAGACTGGACTGGTGAGGCTATAGCCAAGGAACGCCAATGACCAGAAGCCGGAAGCAGCAAGGAATGTATTCTTCTCTAAAGCCCTTGACAGGAGTGCAGTCCTGCCACTTCCTTAAATTTGAATTTCTAGCGTCCATAACTATGAGAGAACAAATTTCTATAGTTTTAAAGCCCCAAAGTTGGGATAATTTGTTATGGCATCCCTAGGAAATAGTAACTGTCCTCTTTCTGGAAGGTACTACTTCTGGGTTTTTGTACTTGTGAAACCAGGCACATTATTTTCCAGTGTGCTGTCCTATTAGTTTTAGAATTTTGTTAACTTCAGTATTATCCAGTTCACTTGCCATCTTTCAGAACTCCCATAAAATTTGGTTCAATCACTTAGAAATAGGAGCAGTAATCTTCAATCCACTAAAAAGCCAATCATCATATTCTGATTATTCTATTTCTAAATTAACATAGTTAAAATATTAATTTAGAAGGAATTTTAGTTTTGATTTCTAATGTTCAATTTAACTTTCTTATTGGTTCATTTTACTTTAGGTTTCTTGAATCGAAATTATAAAACATGTAAAATGAACACTATAACAGCTAATTTCTCATTCTAATGTATCGTAGAAGCCACTTTTCGCTCTGGAGCTCGGTAGCAAAAAAATAATCTCTTGAAACAGTATTTAGACAGAAGGGGAGAGGCCAAAGTCTGAGGGAGAAAATGGCCTCTTCAGCTAAGTTCTTCCCCATATTTATTTCCAAGGACACGTGCAAAAGTTCAGGGCTGTTTGCTTATTCTTTAACAACTTCCATACAGATCAGCTGTCTTCAGCTGACCTTTGCACACAGCAAACAAGCAGCTTTGGGCAGGCGTTTTTGCCTGTCCCTTCATTCACCCTGCTCACATTTTTTTCCATCCATCCATCCTTTCTTCTAGGCCCGGCCCCCAGAATGTATCTTTTTAATTTGTAATTTATGTTCAAGTTACTCCTAATATGTATGAAACAATGAAAAATATAGAAATTAAATAATATTGTGATTATTGATATCAGGCTATCAATGAGAAATTTATTTGGAAAGAGATATATAGCAGAATTGGTATGAAACTGTTAGCATTATGTTTCACTTAAATTGCTTTAATTGCTGATGCAAAAACAAGGAATAAAAATGAAAGCAGCAAATTATTTTTACAAACTCCAGGGTATTTACATGTTTTAGATTTTTTTTTTAAAGTTTCAGTTTATACACTGGAGTTTTGAGAGCTTTGATTTTTAAATACGTAACAGGATTTAGCCTAAGAAGACTATGCTTTGCCACTATAATAAGTTGTATTGCACACACCTGATTTATCATCATTTACTACTATTTTACACTTCTGATAAAGGTTTAAAGTGTGATTATTAACACTTGTATTTAGACTTTGAAGAAGCCCCTAGGGTTAGTCAGGAATGCAAGTTGAAACGGTAAATAACTCAATTGTTGGGATAGAAGAGACAAGTTCCCTTTGTAGAGTTTAAGAATTAAAATTAAATTGTTGGCCTTATGATAGAAGTTTAAATCTTACAATTAATCTTATCACCTTATGACTTCAGATGCTGATTATCCAATTGATGTTGAAAGCAGCTTCTGATTCATAAGATGCAGCTGGCACAGCGTAAACTCATACAGTGAAAACTGCTACAGGGCTCTGCCTGTTTCAGGATATTAAACCATACACTAATATAAATGAATGATTCATAACTCTTCTAAATGGTTAAATGAATGAAAAGTAAGAGATTTAGTAAGAGAAATGATTGTGATTAGACTATTCTCTGGACCCATTTCTTAACCCTTGGGGGTTGCCAAAAAATGCTGAAGAGATATTATGAAGTGAAAGTTTATAATCACTTCAACAGAGATAGAGAATTAAATCCCATTAGTTTTATTTCAAAAACGGCTTTATGTCATCTTAGGGAGTGAATGAATATACTTTAAAATTATATACTTAAGAATGAATATACTTAAAACCTCTTGTTTTTGAGAAGTATAAGATTGCTAAACAAACATTTGACAATCTGAACTGTAAATACTTCCCTGATAAATTTTAATCTCTCTGGAAGAACATATTTACAGACCATTTTCCTAAAAGCCTGGAGTCTGTTGTATATATAGTGGCCAGAGATCAACACATTGATATGGGAAAGTGGACCCCAAAACTGGGGTCTGTTTGCAGGTCAAGTGAGTTCTTGGCTTTGTGCAGGAAAGAATCCAAGAGCAAGCTGATAAAGGAAAGCAAAAGCAAATTTATTAAAGTAAGAAAAGAGAAAAAAAGGAGGCTACTCCATAGATAGGCAGCCAGTATCTCTCAGAGCAAGAGAGAGTAGCCCCTTGAGAATTTCAAGACTCGTATTTTATACTTTCTATTTAATTTTATGTTAAGCAAAAAAGAGGATTATTCATAAGATTTCTGGGAAAGGAGTGGGCAGTTCCTGGAATTGAGGGTTCCTTCTCTTTTAAACCATACAGGGTAACTTCTGGAAGTTGCCATGGCATTTGTAAACTGTCATGGCGCTTGTGGGAGTTTCTTTTCATATGCTAATATGTTATAAACAGGGTATAATAAGCAACAAGGGTAACCTGAGGTAGTTTTTCATAGCCATCTGGGATCAACTAGCTGGTTTTGGCCAGTTTCTTCACTGTTTCTTGTTTTATCAGAGACCTTGGTTAGGGTCTTATGACTCTTTATCAAACAGGACCTTCCAGTTCCCTATCTCAAAATGAACCTCATTTTATTAAGATACTGCTTGGAAAATAAGAATAGATGATAGATATCAATTATTGAAAATTGAACACAAAAGT
Organism: Varecia variegata; assembly: GCA_028533085.1. Classification (NCBI taxonomy): domain Eukaryota; kingdom Metazoa; phylum Chordata; class Mammalia; order Primates; family Lemuridae; genus Varecia; species Varecia variegata. The sequence goes on from CM052439.1 coordinate 114,313,956, forward strand.
CTACACACACAGATCACCAAATTTTACATGTTTATTTTGATTACAAAAATAAGGATCTTACCTAAATCCTTATTTGAAGAATATTATAGTAACTTAGAAACTAATTCTACAAAATAGCTCCTAAATTTTAGCCATCATCGGTTCTTAATCTGACAGGTCACATACATGATTTTGCTTCTGGTATTCCAATTTCCTTCCTGGCTGGAGTTAGTACAGTTTAGCAGCTTAACTCAGGCAATAAATCCATAATGAAGCAGGTAGTGAGGTTCTAGCAGATGGGTTGCACCGCACTAGCTCTCATGTGCTTAAACCAAAAATGCTGGTCAATACTAGTGTTTTGTTATGCTCAGTGCTTCTTTCTACCTTCTATTTAAGCAAGTAATAATGTAAGGGAATCATCACAGCAAAAGTCCTTCAGATTTTACATTTCCTAGTCCCCAAACTGACTGTGGCTCATCCTAGTGCTTTAGTCTCAAATATATATAAGTATCTCCGTGAATTGTAGATACTTAAGGTGAAGCTCAGATGTGGGAAGATTGCCAAATATACCCTACTTTAAAGTTTTATGTTTTGTTTTTCAAATGATAGGGCTGCTTACAGACTTGCAGTGTAGACTAGACCATATGTCAGAAAAGATATGCTTATTGTATAGTAAACAATAGTAAGTGTTGTTAGTTGGTTGTTGTTAGCACAGTTATTATTATCGTTCCCTACTGGCTTTGTGGTATTTAGATATGTAATATTTAGAGATCTGTGTATATTACTTGATATCTTTAAAAAGTGAATGTTATTAGAAATTTATAACAAAATAATCATAAGCATTTATCATTTGGATAGTTTGTAAATTACTTGTCATTAACATTTGTATATTTAGTAGAAATGGGCAAGCTCATTTTATCAGAAATTGAGTAAAATACTTGTATTTCTTTTAGTCATCAAAAGTGTTTTAAAAAATGCTAAAAATAATGTGTTCCAACTAAACTTAAGTTCATTCTTAATAATGAGTTCAGTGTAGTTTTTTTCTATTTTTGGTTTTAATTCTTTTCTCCCTAACCACCTCTAATACATACCTATTCTAAACATTTTTCAACAATTCAACAATTTTTTAACAATTTCTTTATTTAACTAGTTTTTAATCCTCAATTGCTTTAATATTAAACTCTTATTCTAATTTTTCTGTTATTATAAATACCTTATATAATCAATTAATTAATTTAAAAGCCTATGTCAGCAAAGCATAAAGTACAGAACAATTCAACCAAATAAAATTTTAAAGAAGAAATAGGAATTTCATTAAATTTATAGTTGATTATAGGTCAGAAAATTGCACAACAGAAACTGAAATGAAAGTTAAACAAAAATTTTGAATGGCACATAAACCACAAAAATAAACTTTTATTTCACATACAAAGTCATATTTGGAATTATACAGCAGAGCTTATTTTTATTCTGTATGTCACATCACATAGAAATTGTTTTCACATGGATTTCCATTGCTTTTTAAATTCCCTTTAACATTCTTTTCATACTCATCAGTGCATAAACTCTGAAAAAAAATCTGTTTAAACTGTAGTCTCATCTAAAATTCCAATATTACTTGAAATAAAGTGGAAAGAGGTGTACCAGAACAACTCCGTGTTTACTCTTTAAATTGTTTCTTAAAGTACACCCAAGAGCTAGTTGTTACATATTGTAATAGACAGCTTTTGCTTCAGAGGCTGATTACTTTTATTGATTAACACTGCATTTGATTTACTAGCTTTTGCCTGCCTAGAGAATGCCTAGAGATTTTTTCAGGAATAAGGTCAAGCTTATTGAAAAACACTTGCCAAGCTATGTCCATTAAATTATAACAGAGGGGAAGTTGCTTCTCTTCTAGCTGAATAATACTAAATGAATAGTTGGATGAACAAATAAAAATTTCTGCTCTGGAAATACTGAATACAAGCAAAACCTTAAATGCTATAATTATAAAACAAAAAACTGTGGTAATGATGCATATAGAATCCAAAAAATTTCAGTATTTAAGATAGGCTGGGAAAATGATCATGTAGAGAAATTGCAGTTACTTTGTCTTTTTTAGGTTGGCAAATTTTTAGTTTCTATTATTACTTTTCTATATAACTTGAATTTTCAACTATGCAATTACTATAAAAGAAACTACCAGTTTCTTTAAAATAATTTGAGAGATAAATATAAATTGAGTTTCAGAAATGTTGTAATAATTTGTACAAGATTATAAAGGCACTAAGAACCATGGATAAGCCTTCCAATATGCATGCAGTGTAACTTCCAACTAAACCAGTTATCTTTGTAAGTGGTAGCACACTAGTATCAATACTAGAAACTGCATTACAAGGTACACTACTGTAGAGCTGGGTGCAGTAGTGTATGCCTCTGGTTACAGCTATTAGGGAGCCTGACAGAGGAGGATGGATCCCTTGAGGCCAGGAGTTCAAGTCCAGCCTGGGCAACATAATGAGACTTGGTCTCCTAAATAAACAATCAAACATTATGCTATTGTACAATTTTCTGTCATCTATAAGGTGAATAATTGTATATCACCTCACCTTTAGGACAAATATAATCCCTGAAAAAGAATCTAAGGAATCAATCCAAAAACAACAACAATTAAATCTCCAAGAGCAAAGAAGAAAACTAAAACTTTTCATTGTGTCTCAACAGATGAAAGAAAATCATAAACTGGATTTACAATTAAAGGGAATGGACAAGAATACTGATCCAAATGATTTAGAAGATAAAATCTGGAAGAATACTTCCTAAAGAATGTAGAGAGAAGTGAAATATTGAGATCATTTTTTACCAATATTTAAATATAATTTTAAAAGTTAGAAAGAAACTCACAAAAACAAATGTACTTATTTACCCATATCAAGAAAAAAATTTAAATACAATTTAATACTATGACTCTTACAAACAAGGCAGCAAGGAAACTTACTGGAAAATTGGTGGTACATTATGCTCTAAAAAGGAAAATCTTAAAATTCAAACAGAGCCAGGAAACAAAATGAGATGGGCTCCAATTTTTTTGCTCCTTTTCCCTAGAGGTACTTGGCACCTCATAAGTGGCAAAGGTAAAGATGCTGAAGAGCTGAGTGGAAAGCTGTAACCAAGAAGGTGAGGAATATAATAGAGTTTTGTGCAGACAGAGCTGAAGAGATGAATGTTGGGGTTCTGGACCATGAAAGTAAATAGGAAGTGAGTTTGCAAGATCTCAGAGAAAACAGAAATGCAAGTGAACCTCACATTTTGCACGACATTTTTTCTTCCACAGTATTTTTTGCTCTTTGTATTTGCTCTTTGAACAGAGCAGAAAAGAAGGCTGATAATTAAGCAAAAAGTAGTGGCTAAGAGTCTCAGAAGCTAAAAAGGGCTTTTGGCAGGTTATTATGGATCATTATCCATCAAAGGCAGAGAACCTCTAGAAAACACAGTAGTGTTTTAGCCCAGACTCTGAAGGGACACACACTGAAGGAAGAGCAATTTGGAAATTGACCAAGCAAAATAAAATAAAATAAAATCACCTCAATACAAGATTGAGTTAAGATCAATTGCTCCTTTTTGAATGACTTCCAGAAGCAAAATATACACTTTTGCCAGGAAGGTGACATTATTTAGAGTCTCTTTAGTTTTTGTTGTGTGTATGACACTCACACACAACATTCAATGCAATATTAGAGTTATACCAGAAGGTAAGACCAAGAGAATTACCAAAAAAATACAGGATTCATGGGTGATACAGATATCAGTATTGTCAAACATTGTGTTTAGTCATCAGTAGCAGGGTTGAGAATATAAATGAAAAGAAGAAAAAATTCAGAAATGAAATTTATAAGAATGGAACTTCTATAAATGAGAAATATAATAGCTGAAATTATAAACTCAGGAGGTAAGTATAGTACCAGATTAGACATAAGTAAAGAGACAATATTTGAACAAAATGATATATAAATAGAAAAATACAGCTTGAAGCAGAGAGACAAAAATAATGTGAAAATATATAAAAGAGAATAAGATCCATAGTTGTCATAGATGAAAATATGTAATACATGATGCAAAAGGAAAGGAGAGAAGTAATGGGGCAAAGACTCTATTATTAGAGATGAGAAGTTTATAAAACTGAAAAAATTGACAAAAGATATCCATCTACAAAGATTTAAGAAGTTCTACAAAACTTAACAGGACAGATCAGATAAAATCACACTTGACATCACACCAAAATCAAAACAAAAATTGTAAAAGTAATAGAAACATACAATTTATATTTACAAAATAGCTGAGTCATAGTCACAAGAGAAATAAATGGATTGGCATCTTTTAAGTGCTAAAAGGAAATAATTGCCAGCATAGTATTATTTCTAGGAGGAAATATCTTTCAAAAATATAGACAAATAAAAGACATTTTCAGACAAACAGAAACTGCAGAATCCCTTTACGTGGAACCAGCACTAAGAGAAAGTGGCTGGGTATTTCTGACCTGAACATTTTATGAATTTGTATTCAAATATCATCCAGGGTTAGAGTTATATGAAGGCTGGAATAGGGCTGGATGATTTGATTCTAAGGTGAATCACTCTTGTAGGCTTGGATGTTGGTATTGACCGTTGATAGGAGAACTCAGTTTTCTTCATATGGGGCTCTCCACAAGACTGTGGGTGGATGGATTCTCCTAGAGGGAACAAAGCAGGAATCTAAGGCTTTGTCTGTTATGTCTGACATGCCTTCTATGTCTTATCTTGGAAGTCACATATTATCACATATACAGCATTCTGTTGGTCACAAGGGTAAGCTGTGTTTTAGTGTAGGAGGAGACTACATATCAGCATGTAAGAATCATTGGGAGTTTTACTTTCAGGATGGCTCTCAGAGGTATCTAAAAGACAAAAACAAGCAGCAGAAAACTACTAATATAATTCCTAATTAGAGAAATAAAAATTAAACTACACTGTGATTCACTTTCTCACCTTTCTCACCCTTAGATTAGTAAAAACTTAAACTATATGACAATATGGTCTGAGAGTGAACCTGTGGATAAACAGTTGTTCATATACACTCCTAACTGGAGATAAATTTGGCAATAACCAACAAAAGTACACTGACATTTAACTTTTAACCCAACACACTTATTTCTATGAATTGAGAATGAAGATACAGCAACAACTTAAAAATATGTGTGTATTTGCATAATTTTTCATGTAATATTATTTGTAACTCAAAGAAGAAAAAGGAAATATAAAACAGTATGCTCATAAATAGGAGAGTGATTGAATAAATTAATATATCCACCTATTGAAGCATTATGAAGCTGTAAAAAATGGAGAAGATTGCTATGAACTGATATAAAGTGATTTCCAAGATACATTTTCAAATTAAGTAAGCAAAGTACAAAAGAATATCTATAACAAGTCATTTTTGCACTTAAGAAATTAAGTGTGGCAAAAATATGAGATTCTTTTTTCTTTTCTTCTTTTTTTTAATTCTTTTCTTTTTCTTTCTTTTTTTCCTGCAAAAAATAAAACAGAGACAGCAAACCAATACCAATGATTACCTCCAAAGAATGAATGCCAACAGAGTTGAAAAAATAGACGGAGATGACATTCTCTGAGTTTTCTCATTTTTACAGTTTTTACTTTTAGAACCATATTAATAGTTTATATTTTAAATATTTTTTGTATTTTATTTATATTTTCATTGATATTCTATATATGTATTACTACTTTTTTAATTTTTTTATTTTAGCATATAATGGGGCTACAAATGTTTGGGTTATATTTATTGCCTTTGCCCCACCAGAGTCAGAGCTTATAGTAAAACAAACAGACAAATTAAAAAATGCTAATTCCATAGCTGGAGTACAGAGAGTAAAAGATGAATCTGAAACAGCTTTTTTGTGACAGAAAAGAAAAATAAATTATTAAAATAGATTGATATATAGCACATAAATGCAAGTATGAGTATACATATATATTTACATACACATATATGTGTACACATATGTGTAATATATATGTATATTGTATATCTTTGTCTGCTAAGAGGGATTGCAAGAAGATACCCCAAGAAGAATGGGCAAACTAATCTATGAGATTTGATTTTTAATCACTACTTATATAAATGGCAATTTCGTCTTCTCTTTCTATAAGTTACAACCTAATTTTTTTTTATTTATCAAATTGGCTTGGATGTGTTATACATTTTTTTAACAGTAACAGAAATGGTTACTATATAGTTTTTTGTGTTTATTTTGTGCTGGCTCTGTTGAGAAATAAGTGCTGAATTTTATAAAATGCTTTTGGAAAATAGCTCTTAAATTGGTAATGAGATTTTTCTGCTGTTAATACAGTTAATTAAATTAATATATTTTAGATTGTTGAACCAAATTTTTATTCCTTTAATAAATAGCATGTGACCTTGATTCATTATTTTTTTGAAGAATAGATATCTACTTTCCAGTTTTAATATTTTTATTCAGGATACTGACATTTGTATACATAAGTGATATTGTCTTATAATAGTATCATTCAATTTGGTATTAAGATTTTTCTAGGTTTTTTTATTAATAAAATGGCTTGAAGAGTGTTTTATTATTGCCTATGCTTCAAAACAGCCTGTCCCCTGTAGGTTTTGAAAAATGAACATTATCTCTATCTAATTGGGGTTTTTTAGATTTTCATTTCTCATTTTACCCAAGAGTTTATTTAATATTAGATTTTATTTAATTTCCCAGTGGAAAGTCCTGTGGTATTTTCTTGTGTTTTCTGTTATTGATAATTTTCTGTTTTATTGCTGTGTGTTCAGGGAGTGATATATTATTATTTCATGAAACTTATTGATGTTCTGTCTCATCTAATATATAATCATTTTTAAATGGTGATGTGCATTTGAAAAGGTGATGTATCCTCTACTATTGGTGTGTAAATCCAATACATATCTATAAGTTTATCTCACTGGTTATGTTGTTTAATTCCTTATATCTCCAGTGTTTGACTCCCTAATTCCATTCTTCTCTCCTCCACTCCAGAAGTAAGCACTATTCTGTAATTTATGAGTTTCCTCCTTTCTCAGGTTTTATAATCTCACTACACATTTGTCTATAATAAATAACCTTGTACAATTCTCCCTATATAGATTGGTAAAAGTGTCCTTAGGTTTTTCAAGTAAATATCTGCAAGTAGAACAGCTGAGATATGCAAATTTAAATTTTACTAGGAGTTGTACATCATTATTTATTTATATTTCACTTTATTTTTTACATAAGGTAATATTTTTAGCTCCATTCAGATTTTGTATTTATGTGTTTGCTTCTTTGTTTATTCCTGTGTTGTTAGCTGTTTTAAAAGAACATTGACAATTTTAGTATAGTGATCTTTTAGTATTTGCACATTTTTAGAATTCTATTAGTTATATTTCTATATAGACAATTACTTTATTAATAATCTTATCTTTTGCAAATTAATATTTTTTCTTTCTAAACTTTATACCATCTTGTTTTCTTGTTTTGTTATATTTACTAAAATAATCAATGAAATATTAAATAGAGACTCACAATTAGCATTTTTGTCTTAATCCTAATTTATTAATCAGAATGAAAATAGCCCTAATGTTTCAATATTATATAACATGATTACTAGAGGTTTTAGGTAGATGTTTTGGTTGGTCACCAAAAATCCCTTTTATTGACATATATTAATAGTCTCTAATATGGACTAAGAATAACAATGTGTTAATAGTCATATATATTAATAGTTTACTTAATATTATATCACTCATGCTTTTCAGGTTTAAAACCTACTTGGTCACAAAGTATTATTTAACTACATATGTTGCAATGAATAGTGATCATTTCATGCAGACATTTGGGGGTATTACTGTCACCATTTTAAAAGATGTGAGAGGTTTTCCTCTTTCATTATTCTGAGGAAAAAAATGGTATATGATATGGCATATCATTTCCTTGAAAGTTCGTATAATTTGTTTTAAAACTGTGTGATGGGTGCTTTCTTCGTACTCAGATTTATTAATGCTGATGAGATTTCTTGGTAAATGGTTAAAATTATATTTACATATGTTCATAATTTTGCTTTAGTTTAGGCCATTTTACCTTCTTTAATAATTGTCTAGTTTTATTTATGTTTTCAAATAGAGCCATCATACATATTCCCATTTGAATATTAGAGACATAATGTACTAGCATGTCATTGTGCCACCTCCTCTTCCACTACACACAAAAATTTCAGTATGCCCTCAAAAAGGTGTATACCTATTTGGGAAATATAATTGTGCTTTACACAGAAAGACTCCAAAAAGTAACCCTTGGAAGAGCTATTTTAGCCGAGTTCTAGCTGAGATATTGCGGCAACATAATACAAAAAAAATGCTGTAACTACAATGTAGATATGCCAAGTAAGAAAATATTTCTCCCCACAGCTCTCATTCATTAACTTTAGAGAGTGGCTGTTCAATTTTGAAACCTCAAAGAGTTTTCTTTGTAAACCTAATACATAATGGAAACATTTATTTATTTCTTTTCTGGGTTTTAAAGGTTTAAAAGATACTATATTTTCTTTTCTACTAAAAGTTGTTTTTCTCAAAATATCTTTGGTTTCTGCTATTAGTAAAAGAGAGGCTGTGTTTCCATTACATACTTTACAACCCTATTAATGGAAAAAAAAATTAGCCCCATATCTTTTTTTAACTTGTAAACATTTTAAAGGAGGTATATAGTTTGTTCTTTAGTTAGTATTAGGCTATCCAAAGAGAGTAGATAATTCAATCCACAATTCAAATATTTTTTTCTAACATGCAGATATGTACTCATTATGCAAATAATTTTTTAGTCTATATATTTAGACAATCAGGATGGGAATAATGAATTGAATATGCATATACTATAATTATATTAGAATTATATTTTGACCATATTACAAAAGAATATTTTTCTAAAAATTCAATAAATCATATCTAATACATTTTATGAGCATTTGGAATGTACCAGGTCTCAGAATAGATGTTGTGAGGATTGGGGCATGTTTTTAACCCTGAGGTATATGTAAGAGCTGACCCAGAGCTTAAAAATATCAAAATATTTAAAAGAAAATAAATTATCAAATTAAAATATACTTTTGTAAGAGTTTAAGATTTTAATTAATTTCTTTCTTTTTTGATTATGGTAGTATCTCAAAATATTGCAAAGCAAAAAATTTTATAAGCAAAATGTAATTGTTCTATTAAACATTTAATTTGCTAGAAAGATAATTTGAGAGAATTCAAAAAATCTTTATTTTTTCCTTATCCCATCCTACTAACCTAGTACCCAGTTTGTTGTTATGTATCATATTTCAGCTTTTGTCACTATCGACTTGTATACAGATATGGAGTATTCATTGTCAAAATGTATAAATAAAGTTTTACTTTATTTCCCATTACATAAAACTAAAAATATACCAGAACTGATAAATAGCTGCTTCAAATAAACTTTATAGGAAGGGATGTTTGAGTGAAAATTAGACATTTTTTAAACTGGCAGTTTTATTTAAATATTTCATTAATTATACAGTATTTTTGACCACAAAGATTTTTCTCCATAGTCACAGATGTTGTATAATAAAGACTGGAAATAAATTTTAGTAAAACTTACTTTATGTTATAAAATTTGTATTTATTGCTTACAAAACAAAAATGAAATGGCATATACTTCTATACTGCAATATTTAATTTAATAGGAGTATGGGAGCTAATCATTGTTTTTAAAAAAGCCATCTAAATATGCGATCCAAGTGGCAACTTCTTGCCTCTTTTATGATGAATAATTTCATTTTATTTTTTTAATAGATTTAGGGGATACAAGTGCAGATTTGTTACATAGATGTATTGTATAGTGGTGAAGTCTGAGCTTTTAGTGCACTCATCACCCAAATAGTGTACCTTGCACACAATAGGTAACTTTTCATCTCTCACCCAACTCCAACCCCCACCCCACCTTTTTGAGTCTCCAGTGTCTATTATTCCACCCTGTATGTCTGTGTGTACCCATCGTTTATCTCCCACTTAAAGTGAGAACATGCGATATTTGACTTTCAGTTTCTGAGTCATTTCACTTAGAATAATGGCCTCCACTTTCATCCATGTTGCTGCAAATGACAAGATTTCATTTCTTTTTATGGCTGAGTAGTATTCCATGATGTGTGCGTGTGTGTGTATTTACATATACATATTTTTCTTTATCTATTCATTGGTTGATGGACACGTAGGTTGATTCCATGACTTTGCTATTGTAAATAGTGCCGCAATAAACATAACAAGGGCAGGTTTTTTTGTATAACGATTGTTTTCCTTTGGGTAGGTACCCAGTAGTGGGATAACTGGATTAAATGGTAGGCCTATTTTTAGCTTTTTGAGAAATCTCCATGTTTTTCATGGAGGTTTTGGCTAATTTGCATTCCCACCAACAATGGATAAGCATTCTTTTTTCTCTGTATCCTCATGGACATCTGTTGTTTTTTTGACTTTTTAATAATTGCATTCTGACTAGTGTAAGATGGTATCACAATTATGTTTTTAATTTATATTTCTCTGATGATTAGTGATGTTGAGCATTTTTTCATATGTTTCTTGGCCATTGGTATGTCTTCTTTTGAAAAATATCTGTCCATGTTCTTTGCCTACTTTTTGATAGGCTATTTTTTTCCTGTTGAGTTATTTGAGTTCCTTGGAGATTCTGGATATTGATCTTTTGTTGGTCGCATAGTTTGTTAATATTTTCTCCCCTTATGTAGATTGTATGTTTTCTCTGTTGATTACTTCTTTGGCTGTGCCAAAGCTTTTTAGTTTAAGTGCCATTTGTCTATTTTTGTTTTTGTTGTGTTTGCATTTGGGGATTTGGTCATAAATTCCTTGCCAAAGCCAACATTCAGAAGAGTTTTTCCTGGGTTTTCTTCTAGGATTTTTACAGTTTTAGGTCTCATATTGGAGCCTTTAATCCCTCTTGAGTTAATTTTTATATATAGTGAGAGATATGAGTTAAGTTTTATTCTTCTGCATATAGCAATCCAATTTTCACAGCACCATTTATTGACTAGGGTATCCTATCCCCAGTGTATATTTGTGTCAACTTTGTTGAATATCAGTTTATTTTAGGGATTTAGATTTATTACTAGCTTCTCTATTCTATTTCATTGATCCATGTGTCTGTTTTTATACCAATAACATGCTGTTTTGGTTACTATAGCCCTGTAGTATATCTTGAAGTCTGGTAAAGTGATTGTGTACATTATCGCCTCTATTAATCAATTCTTAAAATATTGATTAATTTAAACAATATCTATGAATAGCAGCACTTAAAGAAAACATAAATTTCTCACACTCATGAATCTTATACACTGGCCATGCTAGGAGGAGGGGAGACTCTGATAATAAACATAACAGATCATTAAAACACAAAATGTTATCAGAAGATTCATGTTAGTTATTAAAAGCAAGGAAAGGAAATAGAAAGTATGGTTGGAAGGAGATGCTATTTTAGATTGGATTGTCAGACCCAGTCTCCCTTAGATGATATTTTAATAAAATCTAAAGTAGGTAAGAGATTGAACAATGAAAATATCTTGGGAAGAGCATCTGAGATAGAGCAACAAAGGCAAAATCTCTTAGGGGAAACATGGTTGGCATGTTTGGGAAGAGCAAGGGAGATAGTGTAGCCAAAGGGGAGGAAGTGTGAAAAGTGTTTGAGATGGGGTGGAGAGAGAATGATAAATGGACATCAGATCTCAAAATATTTTGGATATTTGTAAGAACTTAAGGTTTTGCTATGTTCGAGATTAAAAAATGTCTTTGAAGTGATTTCAGCAGAAGAGTAACATACACCTACAAAGAAACAGTTTGGCTTCATGCTGAGAATTATTGAAGGAAATGGGACACAGGGAGATCAGTTAGGAGGCTCTTGAGGTAACTCATTTGAGGGCCTAGTGATGGTTTGAACCAGTGGCTTTGTGATTGTGGGGGTGGTGAGGATGTTGAGAAGTGGTCTATGACTCAATGAAAGGCAGAGCTAATAGGATTTGGCTAAGGCACTGAATAGCAGATGTGAGAGGAGGATAGGAGTTAAAGAATTTAGACTGAGCACTTGAATAAAAAAGGAACTGCCATTTACTGAAACCGAGAAGACTGCATTAAGCATATCAGAAGTTTAGTTAGGGATGTGTTGAGTTTGAGATGCTAATTAAGCAACAAAATATTAATATCAAGTAAACAGCTGTATAAATAAGCTTGGATCTCAGGGGAAGATCAATACTGAAGATATAAATTTGGGAGTTGTCAATAAATAGATAGACTTAAATCTGATATGAGACTTGATGAGAGCAACAGGGATTACATATATATAGAAAGCAGAAAAGGTCCCAGGATTGAAACTCAGCTAGTCAAATGTTTGGAGGATAAGAAGATAATAAAGAATCAACAAACACTTGACAGAGGCAACAGTGGGGTAAAGGGAAACCAGAGAATGAAGTATTCAGAATGTTAGTGAATAGAATTTTTCAACAAAGAGAAACTGACCAATGGATTTAGTGAAGAAACTTTTATTGCTGATTTTGAGAAAATTGTTTTTTTTTTTTCTTTTCTAATTCTGTTTATGTGGTGAATCACATTTATTAATTTGGGTATATAGAGCCATCCTTTCATCCCTGGGGTGAAACCCACTTGGTCATGGTGAACTATCTTTTTGATGTACTATTTGGTTCAGTTTGCTAGTATTTTGTTGAGAATTTTTGCATCTGTGTTCATGATGGATATTGGTCTGTAGTTTTGTTGTTGTTGTTGTTGTTGTTGAGTCCTTTCCTGGTTTCTATATCAGGATGATACTGCCTTTGAAGAATGAATTCCTCTTGGAGGAAACAATTTTAACATAGTGGCTCAGTAAAAAGAAAATGAGTTACAGAGATAAGAACTACCGAAAACTCTTTCTAGGAAGAAAGGTAAGGAAAGAAACAGGGCAGTAGTTGCAGGGAAACGATGAGTAAGAAAAAAGATTGTATTAAGGTGAAAGAAATGCCATCTCTTGGTTGACGGGAAAGTTCCAGTGCAGAGGGGAAATAAAATGATAATACCATAAAGAAAGAGGAACTCTGGAGTGTTATCCTTGAGTGTGGGAAAGGACATAAATCTAGAACACAAGTGAAGCAATTGCCCTCTGTAAAGAGCAGAGAACTCACACATGTTTAGAGGAGAGAAGGCACAAGATACACGAGCACAGATACAATGAATTAGGGTATATGTCATGGAAGGAGCTTGCTAAAATTTTCTTCTGATTGGTTTTTGTTGTTGCTAGGAAAGTAGGAATAACCTATCAAGGTCAGCAACTGGGAATATGAATGAGGGAAGACATGTTAGATTTTGAGGAAAGAAATAAAAACATGAAACAATCATCTAGAAGAGTTGAATATTGAATGAGCAAGAGAAATGTGGCATGATTCATATACTCGATTAAGGAACCTGTAGAGATAATTATCTTCTCTATAAGGTGAAATCAGTCATAATTATACTCATTTTGTAGAGGTAAAGAAAAAAAAGTAATGTATCAAATGTCACAGAGCTACTAAATGTCAGAATTAAGATATGCACCAAATGTGAACCTAAAAGTAATACAGTGGTTAGTCACTTTATCCTGCCTTCTTAACATTTATGGCTTTACAAATATTCCTACAGATATCATAGAGTGTTATGGAATTTTGAAGTAAACCATTTTCTATTCCCTCATGGAAAGGCACTATATTCACAGGTGGAGTTTAGAAAGCAGCATCTCCATAAGCTAAAACAGAACCAAAGAAAGCCTACATTCCCAGCTTTAGAGGAACTTATAACCATGAGTAAACATGAAAGAAATAGAATGGGATCTGTGGAATCATCACACCTACATATATATGCCATGAGATTTTGATATTGGTAAGAAAAAAGTATAAAGAATGAAAAAAAAAAAAACTACTGAAAAACTAAGCCACTTATTTTGCTCAAGATTCTTCTTTTTAATACCTGTTGACAATGGAATATAGGGGATTATAAAATGAATCACCCTTGCATAGATTCCATTACAGATAAACTTTTTAAAAAAATGAGTGTATTCCTTCCCTCTGGAAAAAACATGGATCTCAATATGGAGGTAATTGAATTCCAAGGTAGAATTTGACAGATATAATACAGAGAGAGAGAGAGAATGAATATCACATATTGGATATGAGCAAGGCAAGTTTCCCTGTATTCTTATGTTAGGAGAAAATACATCAATTATCAAATAATTTCATTTTTTTTATCTTAGGAGCTCCAGAGGATGTGGTCTTAGGAGAAATAATGGTGGTGGGGTAGGAATAAAGAAAGAGGAAAGCCTTCAGTGGGTTGACCCTGTCTCCATATTTACTGTGAAAGACTTCTTGGGCTACTGAAATTACACCTGCTGAACTGTTGACATACTCAATAGTACTATCTCCACCTTAATGTATATCTAATAGTAAATTAAGCTCTCCTGAAAGATAAACAAAGGTTAAATATTCTTTAGACAGAAATATCAGCCAATACATATAAAGTATAGAGAGTTATCAGGATGGCTTGAAAACATCAAAGACAGATAGACCAAGGGTTATGAAAGGAGGTTAAATCATTCAGAGCTAATGGTAGGCAAGGAACTGGTAATTGTTAGTCAAAATGTTAGTGCTATTTTTCTCAGTTAATTTGGGTTGTAAGATGAAACATTAATCAAGAATAATGTAAGCAGCCTTATAAACCAAAATTTCAAAAGTCCTTATCCTTTGTAATGTGCTCTAGTCTTAGCTCAGTGTACATTTTTGCTTTTTGAACAGCTATAACTAGTTTTAAAAAATATCTCATTCAAAAGGTTTATAATTTTTACTTTTTATTTAAAATATAAGAATGGAAAAATACAATATTTGCCTTTCATTCTGTTTCCAATAATATTTTGTCATAAAATGAGAAATGCAAATTGCAAGTTGAATAGGGGCCAGCCATTAGCTAATTCTGCCACTGTATTATGTCTATTTCCAAAACAATCATTATTCATAATTATATTCTGTTTCCATAATGATGGCTATTGAACTGACTCTCAGGAACAAAAACTTAGGAAAATAATTCTAGAAAACCTTACCTTGACAGCCATAGCTCCAGAAACGAAATTATGCCATGGCAGCAGGAAGTACTTTCCACTGTGTGTCTTTTAAGGATAAGACAGTGCCTGGAGCCTGGAAAATTATGGTCATCGAGAATTTGAATTTGTATTTTTGCCAGTCAAATTATAAAACAATGCAAATATTCTCACAGTGTTTAAATTAATCAAAGGCATAAAATTATACTAAAGAAAACAGTATTTGTTAATCTTACTTTAAATCTAACATAGGAAAGAGTTAATTTCTAAGAATTTTGTTACAGGAAAAGCAGAATTTGATCAGTGAAGGGTATGTTTCTTAGAATATGTATGCTATCCTACTTGTTGCATAGTTTTCTGTGCACTTACTTTATCATCCTTCAAGTTAGGCTTTAGGCAGGTGAAAGATGGGCATCATGTAATGTCTTCCTACACAGGAATGTTTTGTAAAGCCAGGTTAGGTTACTTCAATAGTAAAACCATCGTAGGTCTTTTTAGGGCACTCATTTCTTATTTTTCTCTATCTTTTCAGGTGTATTATCCTTCGTGCCCCAGAAAAATGTACATTCTTTTCAAATAGCTTCTATGATTTTTGTCACATGAAGTCCTTCTAATAAAAACTTCTCTCAGCCCCTCCTATTTTCCTAAATGTCTACTTATTCTATCCTTAAACTTCCAGTTCAGTATTAGTCCCACAACAGAAACATTTTGATCCATGGAATCTTTTACTTCAAGTGAAAACACACAGTCTGCTCTGAAAACGTGTATGATTTTATGGTCCCCCTATGAAATACTGCTCACTTTTAACCTTTGATGAGAATTATCTGGAGGTATATTGTCTTTCTTGTTTTATTTATTAGTACCCATGTCTAAAAACAAGCAATTTGTTTTTATCTTCACCAGTTTGTATTTATCCTAACAGTTTCCCAAAATCTTCTCTAGAGTTTTTACAAAGAGTTAGATGAAATGTGGCCCCAACTATATATTCTGGTTACTTCATTTTGCAAGGTGAGGAGGAGGGCAAAGTTATATGATTTTATGGTACCCCTATGATATTACTCACTTTTAACCTTTGATGAGAGTTATCTGTGCAACGTCTACTTGCCATAATAAACACATACTCAGTGAGTATAGGAATCATGTCCTTCATAACATGATAGCAGAGCTTCCATAAAGAAGGTACTCAATTCTATAAAATTCAGTGTTGAATTTTGCTCATAGAAATGCCCAATACTATACATATTTAATAAACCCTTGACAGTAAATATTGATTCTGTTGTACTACCACTAATCTGTCTATACTGAAACTTGGCTGATAGTAATGATAGGGAGGGCAAGCTAAGTAATTGGCTACTTAAATTTTCAGTCCCAGACCAAATTACATAGTAAACATGGAGAATGAGCTGCCTCAATTTCTCAATTTAAGGATTTTTGTTTGTTTTTAGACAAGGATGTTAATAAATAAAATGGGAAAGATAATGTATATATGCAATCATATCTACATTAACTTGACCAGAACATGTGAAAGAAAGAATAGATTCTCAAAATCTAGAAACTCTCACTAACATAAAGACTCAAAGTAATTCTTATATTCTTAGCTCAAATTAATTTATGACCTCACCAATTTGTCTTTATCCTAAGTTTCCCCAAATCTTCTCTAGAGCTTTCATTAAGAGTTAGATGAAAAGTGGGCCCCAAATATTAAAGAAATATACTGGTTACTTCATTATCTTTTATTATCATAAGGTGAGGAGGAAGGCAATGAGCATGTTCAGCAATTACTTATATCTCAGCTCTAGTACTGTAGTACTTAAATTTCTCCTCATTTAATTACCTTACATCTTTGGTCAAAAAATACAAATGATTTCATGATTCTATCAATTTTATCTACATATTTTGCCTCCTTTTTCTTACTTCCTAGTGACCTGAATCTTCTCAATGTTGACTATATTCAATTAAATATATTTATTTTAATTATTTCCTTTTCCTTTCTGTAAAGCAGATGTCTATTTCTGAAAATCCAACCATCTAAACTATAAAGTAGATCTTAATTTTATAGTGTGTTTTTTCTTTCCTATTTATAACTAAAATCTTTCTAAGTGATATTTTTCTTGTTTTTTTTTGTCTACTGTTATTCTCTTCAATTTCATACATCTTCAAGTACATGTGAAAAGGTGGGGAAATATGGCAATGACTAAAATAAAAGTAATTTAAATACAGTTTCCATTTTTTATTCAGTCAGAACACCATAATCTTTGAACTTTCATCTTATATTTAAATATTTTATTTTCATTTTGTTTTTTTACATGTTCTCTGTTTTAATACTAGTATATCCATGTTAGAAGTTTAAAATTAAAGTATCTTTTAAAAAGTCTTAATTTTTGAGAGAATTTAAAGAATTTAGTACAGTTCTAATTTAGAAGTATTGCTTTTATTGAAGTAACAAATGATGATGATGAAGATGATGTTAATAGTGCTAAAGAAGCAGCATCAATGGAAGATAACCTAGTAATTCTGCTTTTTGTTTTGGAATAGACAAACTAAAAAAAATTACCTTACAGTACAGAATTCACAATGCTTAGGTAGTTGTTTTAGGGTTTTTTTCCCCCCAAAGTTCTCCAATACCTTATATTCACTTATTTTTTTAGAAAGAGGATTGTCCTTGTAAGCAAAGCTAAACTATCATTTGCTATGTATCAGCATTTTCTTTAATTCTCCTTTAGGAAATCTTTCTTTCTTATTTCATGATAAGGCAGGAAAATAGAATGAGCTCAAGGGTATTACTTAATTACATGCTTTCTCAGCTAGAAATCAAATAGGTCACTTCTCTCTGAATGAAACATTAAAGATAAGGGAAGAAGGCCTTAGAAATATTATTACAATAATGACAGTCAAAAGGGGATTTGTCCCAATACCAGACAAATTGAGATGATTTTCTAAATTTTCACTAATAGTGCCCAGGAGGCGACCCCTCTAAGTTGACTATCCAGACTAAGCTAATAATGCTGTTTTTCCTATTAAATCCATGTCTCTCACCAAGGTCATGGGGTTGAACCTTCAGAAGTGGTATCAGTACAATGAGTTCCATCCCGATGACCACAAATAACAGCACAAGAAATGGTGACCTGTACAAAGACAATAGAAATCCATTAGTCAGGATTTAAAGTTGATATTAACAGATTGGTTTCTAAGAGATTATAGTTTAATATATGCTGACCTCTTTAAAAAAGGGATTTAAAAATGTGTGGGCTAGAGAATAATTTGCCTACAGTACTTAGAAAAAGTTGCAGAAAAGAATACAAATTACAGACAAAGAAGAATAATGTAAATAACCATTGAGAGCCATTAATAAGAATATCTTGAGTTCCTGATGTATTTCTATTTCCTATTTCAATTGATTTCTGAGGCCTGGCTCTATTTTGGATCATTGCTCCTTTGAATACTCAAAATAAAGCTTTTTTTATCCTTAAACTCAAGTTGGTTTTCTGTTATTTACAAAATGTTGATGTAGAATCAATGTCACCTAGCCTTGCCCAGAGATGAACGATTGTTACAAATTAGGCTTTGCAAATTTCTATCATTCCAGGTCACATAGTGAGTTTCCTAAAATACATTAAACCCATAAGATCTCAAGCTCACAGACAAAAGCAAATTCATTCCAGGACATATACATAAATTTTAAAATGTGATGTTTTAAGTGAAGAACTTCTAAGATCTTATCCAAGAAGCAAGTATCCTCCATGGTCTATTTTTTGCTTAAATTTCAATTATTTATCTGGATAGTTTTCAATTCAGGTGAAAACTCATTGTATAAATTCTCTCTCATTGTATAAATTGTCTAGATTAATAGTAGAAGGGGAAAAAATATATCAATGGTGATCTCAATCCAGGAAACATTATTCCAAATAGCCTCATTGGTCAAGCTATTAGCATTGTAATCTGTGCTGACACTGTCACTGCAATGGCTGAGGGCAACTTCTTTGGCCTTATCTGTTCTTTCGTAAGTAAAATGTTTCATATTCGTAATAAACTTCTGGGAGAGGAATGATATTTCCCATTATAAACCGAAACAGGGTCAAAGAAGTTATATGACTGGAAGTGGATGAATGAGGACTAGAATCGAGGTCTCCTGTGTCCTAGTAGGCTGCCTTCTGGCTACCACACCGCTCCTCCACTGAGAGGGCAGACAAGACTCCACAGCACTCTGACAGTGAGCCAGGATTGTACGGTGCTCAGAAACAATGTCCTAATCTCTTCTTCTGAGGCGTTGAAGAACCCTTAACTGCTGTGGATTCACTGCTGTAAAAAATACTGTTATTAGGATGCAGCACTGAGGTAATGAGCTCAAAGTTTGATGAACATTTTTATTTGTGCTTTAATTACAGTACTTGCCTATTTTCAACTTAAAAAAATTTAAAAATTACTCTGTAAGCTGGTTACCTACAAATTGAATATATACCCAGCGTGATAACTGAGAAAAAATAACATATACATGGATAAAACTGAAGTGACAAGTAAGTACACTGCTAAAATGGACTAGAATAAAGTTGTACTCCTCTAGGTATTTGCACTATAGAGGTGAGCAAAAAGTAAATGTAAGAATGGAAGGTAAAGTGTCAACAGAGAATCATAAAGAATATTGGTTTGATTTTAAATTCATAAAGGTTTTATTGTCAAAGATTTCTATAGATTTTTACATGATACATGAGATATACACAAAACATAACATAAACTGTATAGTCACTACTGTCTGGTGATACACTTGACATTTTTTCCTCTGTGGCATTTTCATTTATTATTAATTCACTTAGTTTCCATTACCAATGTGAAAAGGTTTGGTAAAAGTAAATTGAATACAATTTTCTAAATGCTAAAAGAACCATGATATGTTTGCAGAGTAAATTTTATTTTTAAATATATGCTCCTAAAAATTATATATATGCTAAAAATATCTACTCAAAAAATAAATGTGTAACTTACCTAAAATATACTCATATTTACTAGTTTGGTGATTTTTAGATTATCAAGTAGGTAGAGAAGATATTCTCCTCATTGTTAAATTAGCATGCAAATGACTTAAGTAGGGTTATGGAGATGATGGGCCTTTTCACAGCATGGTGTTCTTAAAGTAGTCAGACATCTTACAAGGTGACCGGCTTCTAAGAAAGAGCATGTAAAGTGATAAAGTTGAGAGCTCCAGATCTATTAAGGTGTAAACTCAGCAGTTATGCAAGGTCACCGTGCCCCATTCTATTGGTCAGATCAGGTCACAAAACCATTCTGGTTCCAAGGAGAGAAAAAAATAGACTATGTCTCTATGGTAGAAGTGATAAAAGATTTGCATGCATATTTAATCCACCACTCTAACAGCCTGGCATGGGTCCAGTCATCCTAGGATTCTAAGGACCAGAAATGGGGTTATCAGCTTTAAAGATGATAATCAAATAAGTACCTCCCTGGTCCACAATAGCACATAAAATAGTTTGAATTTGATTTAGGCTCCTTGAACAAAAGAAATATTTTATATAGTTCTGGAATATATCTGGTATTATTAATATGGAATATTAATAATATTAATAAATGCTATAACTTATAAGACAATAGAATGTCAAATAACAACCTTCCTTTAGCACTTTAGATTTCGGAAATTCTAAACCTAAATAGATATAGCCCATTATATATTTACTAGTTATTTACTATTTCAAAAGTGTTTTTACTATAAGAAAATAGTATACCTACTTCTCTAAGGACTAAGTATATGATAATAGGGTATTTAGCAAGAAATGAAATGAGAGGTTGTAATACTTATTTTGGTCATGTATCATGAGTAAAAAATGAGATACTTATGAAAATTTCTTCATAACAATCAATGGAAGAACACATAAATTGCATAAATTTTAGGTAATATTCAGATAAGTTCTCTGAAAAAGAAAACTTGTCTCTGTCATATGGGAATGTGGGAAATTCACAAAAATCCTGATGTTATTCCAATGCCAGTAGGACAGATACTTGTAGCTGATTTTATAGTTATGGTTATAAATTTGTGATCTAGAGTCTGTACTTCCCAGGCAGTTGGAATGGGGGCGAGGATTTAGAATCTAGCCTTAGGTCAGGAAAATTGGATTTCCTCAATAAAAAACATCCCTGAAATGATTTAACATTATACAAAACGTAATTGGTAATTGTTAACTGACCTTTGTTGCCAAAATTTCATAGAAACCTCAAAGGTCAACTTCAAAATCTTTGTTCCTTTTTTTTAATCTCCCTGAATTATGAGTCTCTTTCTGAAATAATTAAACAGCAACAATGAGAAGTTTCATTTTCACCTCAAATTTGGCATTTCTAAAACTGAATTCATAATTTCCTTGACAAAACCAGTTTCAGGCATACCTTAATTATCCAGTCTTTAGCTTCTGTATAACTTCTCTTTTAGCTACTACTTTCTTTTGTTCTTACGGATAACACTACTCTATCCCAGGCCCCTGTACACCACCTGGAACACTAAAATGATGTATTTCCTTTTCTTCCAGCTTACAACTTGATTATTAGGGTTCACTTCCATAGTATCTACTGGTTTTCTGAAATAAGAATTTAACATATGGAATTCATGCAACCTACTAGACCCAGGCTATTTAACCTGATGTATAATGCTCTTGGATTCAGAACCTAAACTTTTCTTTCAGCTTTACTTCCTATTATAAACACAAACCATCACCATTAAGCAAAATGGTCTATACACACTTTTTTCACAAATTCCATTTTCTTTCTTGCTTCTGTGCTTTTTCGTGTGGACTTCCAACTCTGTTCCCCTAAGGATCAACCTCCTCATGACCTACATCCCCAAACTACCAATGAAAAACTACCTATCCTTTAACATTCATTTGTATCTATCCTCTCTTTTGGCATCCCACCTCTACTCCCACTTCCAACTTCTCTCCATGGGGATCTGTTTTCGTTGCAACTCCCAGCATATATTTCCATCTCTTTTTGATCAATTTATCATGTTTTGTCCTCTGCCACTTCCTTCATTGGTTCCTTTTATTCCTGTCTTGTCCCTTTATATTGTAAGAATTCTGAAGGCAAGGAAACTTGTTTTATACTTATCTGTGCACCACATGGTGCTCAGAGTGGTTGGTTGAATAAGTCAATGCATGTAGTTCACTGAGACACAATAATACCACTTGGATTTATTAAAGTAGCAAGCATGTAGGAACTATGGAATAAGTTTTCGGATCTACATGGGCCTAACTCCAAGCATCACAATAAAGTGGAATTGGGTGGGTTACAGAAAGATCAGGTGCCAGACAGAGAATTAAGATGTTGCATATTTAATGTAAAATAATTAGTTCCAATAGATGACTAATTGAAAGACTTTGACTAGTATGAGAAAATATTCCCTAGATGTATGTCATACTCTGGGAAAACCACCACAAATCCTTTTCATAATATCCATCTATATCTCACAGGCAGATGAAAACAAGAAAGAAAGCTTAAAACATGTCATGACGGAGGGTATAGAAAGGAGAAAATGTACAAGAAATGTTCTTTATAGAAGAAAAAATATCTTAAGAGAAATTGTCTCTGTTTTGAACTATTTTACAGACAGTACTGTGCAATTCAGGGTGAGACAAAGTGTTGGGGAAAGAAGAGTCAAAATGATTTTCTTAAGATTTCTGTGGTCCTGTATATTCTGTTCTTATATTGACAACCCTAAGTTATATTCATACCCATCACACTATAAAACAGCATGCAAAGAACCTTCCGTGAACCAATAGTTTAGGTGAAATTAAAAATAAATAAATAAATAAAACCAGGTCAAAGTTGACAACACAATTCTATGACTATACAGTTATGGGTCATTATCCATAATGTAGTGAGAAGATAAATATTCTTTGGCTAAAAGAAGTATGCCTTAGATGAAATTGACCATATAGTCACAGAGGTTGACTAGCAAAGCAAACTGGTAAAGCAAAGCAACTCGAATTGAAGAATAATAAATGAAATATCACTTACCCTTACTGTTTATCAATAATTGAATGGTAACCTCCTTTTGAATATCAGCCAGCACATCTGGGACCTACTACATGGACATTCTAAAAAATGACAGCTTTTTCAAAGCAATCCAAGCATGATTTGAAAGTTCAACTATCAAAATTTATTTATTTTTTTCTCAATCTCTTGTGGTTTCCGTCAGATGTCATGGGTGATGTGGTGTCTGAGTCCCAGAGATAAGGGAAATGAACCTAAGTTGGAGATGAGACAGGATGCCTGACAGATGATGGGCACTTGGACCCTTATACACCCTGCGTCTGCTGTCTTTGGGATGCCTTTCTAGTGCCAGTCGGAGCAAGTCCACACTGTCCAAACTGTCAAAAGCGCTTTCGTGATATGTGCTTCCACTGAGTCCCTGCAACTGTGGATGGGGATAGATGTCCTGTGCTCTGAGAATCCTGCTGTTTCAATTATTCTGTTTCAGGCCAGCTTTTACAAGTTTCTATATGTGCCCCCAGAAAATAAGAAGAGCACAATCCCCCCAGTTACACTTCTGTGATACTGACATGCTTTACAAATTTTTAACTTTTCATATAATTGATTTTCGTAGTATAGCTCCAGAAAGTCAAATATATCCTTTGTGCTTAATTTGTTAGATTTGCAAACGGACATTATTCTGCATTCAGTGAGATATATGATACTTTGAACATGTGACAAAATGGGCTAGAGTTAAAAATAGAAAATATTATGAAAGCTAAATTGAGAAACATAAAAATACAAGTGAGTTTCAAAAATCCATCCAAATAAACCATACAAATTTTTTAAAAAGAAATAATATGACTTCCATAGAAGCTTTGAAACTGGAAAAAAATAATCAAGGCTTATTTGAAGAATAATGAAAAAGAATGGCACTGAAAAGTTTGTCAAATATTACCATTTAATAGCTGTATAGTTATCTAAATTAAAAATAAAGCATGCAAAGAAAAGAAAACCTGTCCCAACCCATCTCAAATAGAAAATATAAGAAAATGATTCTGTTGTGCATTCCCAAAGATTAAAAAAAAGTCAACATAGCCCTAGTTATATGACTTTCTATGCAAGAAATACATTGAAAGCCAGATGAGATGAGTTATTGTAGGTAACAGAGCAAGCCAATGATGGAGCTAACACTGTAATCTTGGTTTTTAGTTTTGGTTGGTTTTGATTTTCATTTACATTCACTGAACTTTCAAAGACACAATCACATGTGGTAAGAGTTTAAATTTTTTACCAGAAACTACAGAGACTAATGACACCTATGAAAATGGATAGATGATAAGAAATGATCACTGACTGTTGGACTTGCTTTAAAAAAGTTGGAGTTAGATTCATTATAAGCTTACATGTTGGAAAATACTGAGGATTTCAAAATTAGAAATATTTCTGCATTGACAAAATGGGACAAAATGGATTTGACTGATGTTCAAGGAAAATTCTAAGTCAATATACTGTTGTAAAATTGAAAAGCAGAAACATGAAAATACATCATCTCAATTAGATGTTAATCTAGCCTCTTTGGACAACATTGGAATTAATTTCCTCTTTACTTACTATTTAATCCACTGAGTTCATCTTTCAACTATTCACAGCTCTAACTATAGAAAGTAAGTTTTAAATTTTTGACATTCAAAAGCATGTACACTTGAAAAATCTATTTCTAAAGAGTTTTAAAGTAGTTTTTTAAAATGTATATTTTCTCTGAAATGAAAGAATTTCTGCATCAATATACACAATTTTCAATCTCTTGAAAATATTATTTTTAGATGGCAGATTGACCATGATGACACATATCTGGTTGTTCATGTCTCCTATTCAATCTGTTGAAGTTCCTATAAAATTCCATACCTTCATTATAGAGATTTGGAATTGCTTACATCGGAAAGCATGTGCCGACCCAGGAGTAAATTTAGTTAGAAATCTGAACACTTAACTTGGAGAAAAAATAGGTTTCCATTTTTGATAATAGTGGACTTCAGAAAGCAAATTGAATTTACTGGTATTCATCTTATATTAAAATGTAAATTTTGCCAAAGCCAAACAAGCACTATAGTAACTTAAAGCAATAGTAACTAAGGTAATACTGTTGATGTTATATTTTAGGTACTAAAGTACAATAGTTGTAAATATTATGTGTGGAATCATGTATTTATATAAGATTTCTATGTAGTAATGAATATGTAGTGTAAAATTAAAATAATATCTAATTCATATTTAAGGTATTATCATGTAATTTCTAAGTAGCATATCTCATCATAAATATATAAATAGATATTTGCCAAACAAATTGAGACATTCCATCATTGCATTTAGAATTAACCAAATTTTTAAAAAATATATTTATTTTATCTTACTTATCCTTCACCAGATTGAGCATCTATTTTTAGAAGCAGTACATATTTTTTATTTATTCTGGGAACAAAAAAGGAATAGGGCTCATAAGTAACTCCTTTATCATACATATAAAAAGGACAGAGTTTGAAGGCAGATACAGTTAGTTTACTTATTTCTAATAGAATTGGGAAAACAGAAAAGCAATAATAAATTACAGAAAAAGTATTTAATTTATAGGCAAAATGTTAATAATGTAAAATCTCTTCTGAAGACTGTTGTGATAGAAATTGGTAGACTATTTTATTCCAAATGGGTAAATGTTTATCAAACAAAATGGTAGTATAAACTATTTCATTGAGCGGTCACCATTGTATCCCCAGCATCTGTAAGAGTACCTAGTATATAATAGATACTTAATAGATATTTGTTAAATTAATGAATTCATGAATATATGCCTTTTTTCCTTTTTTGAGTTGCAAGATCATATGTCTTCACTTGTAATCAGTTTTCACTTGATAGAGATTTTGCAGATTATTTATAGGTCTTTTGGGCCATCTAAAATTGTAAACTTGGAGAGAGAGTTTACATTCTCTAATGTTGGTTTTTGCTGAGGGATTGGATATAAGGAATCAGTACAGTAGACCAAGACCAAATCCAACAGGGAAGAGTGTTGCCCCAAAGGCAAATAGGTATCCTTCTACCAGAAGAAGGAATAATGACACTCAGTAGGAAGAAGCAACAGATGCTCAAGAAAGTATTCCAGACATAATACAAAATGAGAAGAAGCCATTTATCATCACTGTGGCACAAGGCCAGGGACAGATAATCAATGGGACCCATTTGATACTGATACCCAGAAATTGTACTACAATTTCTTAAATTTCTCATATGCAGGATCTGGGTTGGTTTTGCCATCTGAGACAGGACTAAGCTTACAATTTTTGACCAAGTAGTTCTTCCTGATTGTAAATAAGGAAAGCATTATAGGAAAATGTAGAATATACACAGTACATCTTTTAGCACGTAAAAGGAAACAGGAAATATTAATGAATAGGTCAATGTCAGTTTTATCTTATTGTCTACAAACTTAATGCATAACTGACCACTCAGCACGAAAGTTTCTCACAAGTTTTTTCCCATGAGTACAAAAAACAAGAATTGCACATGATATTTTTCTGGTCATACAAGGGAAAAATAAACAAGCAGAGGCATTGTTTCTATTCTAAATGCCGTGGCCTGGAGCAACTCAAAGTGTTTCTGTTAAGACCTAATTAGAGACACCAAAATGAATTCAATAAATGTGAACTGACTTTTCCAACCAAAAGAGAAAATTGTGTGAGTAAAAGTAATAATACATTTTAACACACTTATATTTGACCTTTTAAAATACTTTATAAATAGAAAGAAACAGAAGTATTTTCTGAGAACAGTCATGCTCCGCATAACAACATTTGAGTCAATGATGAACTGCATATATGACAGTGGTCCCATAAGATTATAATGGAGCTGAAAAATTTCCATCACCTAGGGACATAGTAGCCATAGTAATGTTGTAGCATGACCATTACTCATGTGATTGGTGATGTTGGTGGAAACAAACCAACTGGTTGGTTTGGAAACAAACCAACCAGCCTTATACAACTAGGCTGCTAGTTGTATAAAAGTGTAGTACATACAACTATGTACAGTGCATAATACTCAATAATGATAGTAAACAACTATGTAACTGGTTTATGTATTCACTTTACTATACTTTTTATCATTATTTCAGAGTGTACTCCTATTTACTGAAAAAAAAACGTAATGATAAAATAGTTTCAGGCAGGTCCTTCAGGAGTTATTGCAGAAGAAGGCATTGATATCATAGGAGATGACAGCTCCACACATATTATTTTCCCTGAAGACCTTCCAGTGAGACAAGATATGGAGGTGGAAGGCAGAGATTTTGATGATCCTGACTCTGGGTGAGCCTAGGTTAATGTGTGTAGTTATGTCTTAGTTTTTAACAAAAAAAAAATTCAAAATGTAAAAAAAAAATTAAAAATAGATAAAAGCTTATAGTATAAAGATATAAAGAAAGACAATATTTTTGCACAGCTGTACCTGTTTGTATTTTAAGCTAAGTTTTATTACAAATGAGTCAAAAGTTTAAAAAAATTAATAGTGTATAGAGTAAAAATGTTATAGTAAGCTAAGGTTAATATATTATTGAAGACAGAAAAAAAATTATAAATATAGTGTAGCCTAATTATAGCACCCTAGACCTTCACATTCACTCACCACTCACTCTCTGACTCATTGAGAGCAACCTTCAGTCCTGCAAGCTCCATTCATGGTAACTTTCTATAGGTGTAACATTTTTTACCTTTTATCCCTTATTTATACTGTACCTTTTCTATGCTTAGGTATGTTTAAATACACAAATACCTAACATTGTGTTATAATTGCTTACAGCATTCAGTATATTAACATACTGTACAGGTTTATAGCCTAGGAATGATAGGTTATGCCATATAGCCTAGGTGTCTAGAAGGCAAAGCCATCTAGGTTTATGTAAATACACTCCATGATGTTTGCAAACCAATGAAATAGCCTAATGATGCATTTCGCAGAATGCACCCCCATTGTTAAGTGACATATAACTGTATATGGATAAACATAATTTTAAATGAAATATAATTGGGTGAGACAGTATTCTTCTTGGTTAGTTGGGAATGTTAACACATTAAGATAACATTGTTCATCTAAGTTAAATACTACTATTTCAAATAATGATTACTATCAAAAATTTTGCCTCTATCTTAAATCTATGTAAAACTAACTTAAACATATCCTAGTGCTTCAGATAATTTATAGAAGAAAGCATAGACAATACAATTATATACTTTATTCTTAGAGTAACAAACTAAGATGTGATCAAAATGTTTCCAGACTCCTGACAGTGAACTAGTAAAATCCTAGAGGCAGCTATATCTATAAATGATTTTCTAGGACTCCTTTATAAAAAGTGTGTAATCCCTTAACTTAGAATTAGTTTACCAGAAGGTAAACTACTTAAGTGGTTAATCCATTTACACTTATTTAGAAAGCGTATGTGTAAAATGGTGCATATATATATATATATATATAAAACAATCATATAAAACAAAGGAACATAAGGAAGAATAAGCAAAAAAAAACCCTCCTGTTTAGGATTTACATATAGTAAGCATATATCATTTGTTTGTCTTCTTCATTTGAGTGTCCTGTGCTTGTGTGTGTGTATGTGTATGTATATTCCCCAATATACACTATTGCTTTACTCCTCAAGTGTATTGCCAGCTGCTGGGTTGATAAGACTATCAAGCTTCAACTACCAATTAAGTTTCAGACACAAAAAAGAAAGTTACAAAGGAATGCTGAAGGAATGAAATAATTCAAAAACTCTGAACAAATTATTATAATTAGCTAATAGACAGGAAAATCTTGCTATGCAAATATAATACTTCACTGCATACTTGCAGTGTGTCCTCCATTCTCTTATGTGGTCTGGAGCCCTAAAATCTTACCCTGGAATTCTCAAATATATTAATGCCTTTGTAGTAGTTTGAATCATTAATTTCCTTCTTGATTTACCTGCTCCTGGTTTTTTGGCTTCTGATTGTTCTTCTTTACCTAAGCTTTTATTCCTTCCCTTAATTTGTTTTGAGATACAGCTCAAATGATAAATGTTGGAAGAGATAGATATGTCAATTACCCCAGTTTGATTTCTTCACATGGCATGCCTGTATCAGAACATCATATGTACACTCAGGAGAAGACGGCTGACCACAGACATAAGCTGCTAGATCATTTCAGAAAGAAGAAAAAGTTTTAGATAAAAAAAAAAAAAAAAGATCAGGTATAATTCCAGTTTAAAAGTCCTTTTTCAATGCCTAAGCGTGCCTTTTCCCTGGGACCATATTGAAGACAAGCACCACATATGAGGGCACTTCTAGTTTTGAGGGGTGGCCACATAGAGGAAGTGGCTAGAACTTGGATTTGAACCCCTCACAATGCAACGGAGCTGGGAGTATAAAGAAAAGGGTGGGAGCCCAGACTAGGGCCTGAAGGCTATTTCCACATCATCATTTCTGTCATGAAAATTGGAGGAACTCCAAGAATTCTTAATTCTAAGCCTTATTTCCAGGTCATTATGAAGACATCAATTTATGAGGATAGTACCTGTTTTATTGTACACTTTATCACTTTGATTTATCACATTTGAATATTTAGTCATTTGGTTTGTTAACCTCAATTTATACCTGTAATTTCACTACATCTCTCTCCAGATACAGATTTTCTTCTCAAGATATAGTATTTCTGTGTGTTAAAATTCCAAATATTATATTCAATTAACTGAATTGCAGGTCAGATTATTTTACTTGTTCATTCTCCAAAACATTTAAAGAAAATATCATTCTAATATTACACAAACATTTCCAGAAAATTTAGAAGACACTTCCAAATTCATTTTATAAACATGATGTTAATATCTGACAAAGATTTTTTTTTTAAATGTTGACCAATATCTCTCTCCCAAAGGGAAAATCTTAGAAACTTACGGAGGGACCCTTTGGAATTACAAATCAGTTTTGAAGACATGCTACTGAGCTGATGCTGGTCTCTCCACATATCAGGAGAGAGCCCATAGCACTGGGATACGGGTTTAGAAGAGGGGACACTACTGCTAAAGGAGTGTTCTGTTCCCTTAGTGGGGGCACAGACCCCTGAGAAGGGAGCACTGCCGGTATAAGAGCAAAAAGAAGGCATAGCTGCCACTATGGGGTCTCTGGAGTGCTGTTTACAGGAATGTCAAGCTTTCAGGAAGTCTCCCAGAAAAAAAAAAAAAAAAAACAATTGGAATGTGTAGCTCCTCCCACCTTGCTGTCTCCCTCTAGTACAACCCATTGGCAGAGTTTAACAGGGACACAGCTGACGGAGGAGAAATGTAGTTTGAAGAATCTAAACTCCAGCTTCACAAACAGAATAGAGAAGGCTAAATATGTAATTAAAAGGCAACAAATTAATAACTGACACAACATGCTGAGGAACTAGAAGGTCTACAGCAATGTTGATTAAAGAACAAAGTTGTGGAGCGCATTCTGCTAAGTGAAGTATCACAAGAATGGAAAAACAAGCACCACATGTACTCGCCATCAAATTGGTATTAACTGATGAACACTTAAGTGCACATATAGTGGTAACATTCACTGGGTTTTGGGCAGACGAGAAGGAGAAGGAGCGATGGGTATATACACACCTAATGGGTGCGGTGCACACACTTTGGGGGATGGACATGCTTGAAGCTCTGACTCAAGTGGGGCAAACGCAATATATGTAACCTAAACATTTGTACCCCTGTAATATGCTGAAATAAAAAACAAACAAACAAAAAACTCAAAACAATTGGGGAAAAATTTAAACAAAATTGAGGATATTTGATGGTATTAAAGAATTATTATTTTTTTAAATGTGAAAAAAAAGAACAAAGTTGGAGGATTTACACTAACTGATTAAAAGACTTACTAAGCTACATAATCAGGAAAGTGTGTTATTGGCATAAGGGTAGATATTTCAATAAATTAAACAGAATAGAGAGTCCAGAAATAGGTTCAGACATATCTAATATATTGTTCAGATAAATGTATGGGAAAAGTTGAACCTGAACCCCTACCTCATACCTCACACAAAAAGTAATTTGAGATGGATTATACAGCTGGACTTAAAAGATAAAACAAATCTTCTGGAAGAAAACACAAAAGAATATTTTCAAGACCTTGGAATATACAAATATTTCTTAGAGAGGATACAGAAAAAGCCCTAATTTTAGAATTAAAATTATAACAAACTGGGCTTCTTCAAATTTAAAAATTTAAGGGCTTTGTAGAGAAAATGAAAATGCAAGTCACAGAATGAGAAAATTTTGCAATACATATATCTGACATAGAACTTTATTCAGAATATATAATGAAATCTTACAACTAAACAAAAAAACAAAGAAAATAACTAATTTAAAAATGGAAACAGACTGTAAGATATGATTCACAACAAAAAATTCAGGAATGGCTGATGAACACATGGAAGATGCTCAAGAATACTGATGAGAAAGAATATGTTAATGAAAATATCAATAAGATATCATTTCATGCCTACTGGATTAGCTAAAATTTAAAAGACTAACAATCCCAGATAGTGAGAACAGGAAATAGATCAACTGAAACTCTCATACATTGTTAGTGGGTGTATAAAATGGCACTACTTTGTAAAATTTTGTCATTTTCTCATAAAGTTAAATATAAATCAGTTACCAGGTCCTACCAAATATAAATCATACCAAATGGAAATTCTATTCCTAGATGAAATTCCAATAACAGATGCTTTTGAGTGCTGTGGGGCTTGTCACACAAAACTTCACCAAAAAATGCATAGAAATATTCATACTTGCCTTATTCTTAATAGCTAAAGACTGGAAATAATTCAAATGTCCATCAACAGATAATGGTTAAAAATAATTGCAGTAGAGTTGTACAATGGAATTCTTTTCACCAACATAAGTAAACAAATTATTGATACATACAACATGATAATTCTCAAAAACATGTGTTGACAAAAAAATTAGACATCATATTGAATACAGCACTCCATTCATATAAAATTCACAAACAGGCAAAACCAATCTATGTGATAGAAATCAGTCTTTACCTATAGGAGAATGGGAAATGATTAGAAGGGGAATGAATGAACTTTTGGGGTTGAGAAAAATGTTTGATATTTTAATGGGGGTTTGATTACATTTATTATACTTAAAACCTTGGATTTGTACTTAAGATCTGTGCATTTCACTGTATGTAAATTTTACCATAATTAAAATAAGAATTTAAGAAAGAGCAAGATGTCATTATAAGCATAAAATCTGACTACCTCCTCTTTATTCTTATCCAAGCTAGTAAGAATATTTCTGCTTCATACAGAAAGACATATTTTATCACCAATAATCTTACTTAAAAGCAACTTGATGCTATGAAAGGACAATTAAACATGAAAGTATTTTAATATCATATGATATAAATATTTTTCATAAATGAGAGGAAAAAAGGGTAATGTGAGCTTGTGAGTTACTTCAACTGTACATTTTCATCTTGCTCCATCCTAATATGAAATTCTCAGATTGGGATCTGAGAATCAAGAATTTGTAAATCCCTTTTAGCAGATTAAAAGTGGAGTGTGGAGTTGTCAAAGCAGCAGGAAGCAGCAATAAATGAGACAAGTATCTAGCCAATACGTGATTGCTGGAGAATCTGGATCTCTGGACCAATCCTTCCTTC
This sequence comes from Varecia variegata, assembly GCA_028533085.1. Lineage (NCBI taxonomy): Eukaryota > Metazoa > Chordata > Mammalia > Primates > Lemuridae > Varecia > Varecia variegata. The sequence goes on from CM052439.1 coordinate 114,346,830, forward strand.
AGATGAGTTTGCATCTATCAAGATGAGTTTCTCTCATAGAAAGTCAAATATCTCCTTCACTCTCAGCCAAAGAAAGGTGCAACATAAAATCCATTTAATGCTCAGGAACGCAGTGCACAGACATCTACCATATATTTACTGAAAGGGGTAAAGAGAAACTGGCTACTTAGCCTTTTGTCATTCTCATTTCTCCTTTCAAATAACCCTGGCTGGGCATCAAGAGGTGGAAGAAAAGCGTAGAAAACATTTCCCATTAAATAACAACCTCATTCAAGTTCAATAATTTAAATCATTTTTTTCTCTGTCATAGCCCTCACAGTACTTAAAAGCTACATTATACAGAAAAATCCCTCATTGAGTATCCATGTGAAAAGACATCTAAAAGCTCAGTGGGCGCGTGTATGCATTATTAAAGCAAACATTGCAGTGCATAAATATCTGGCAATACTAACAACTCTTAAAATTTGTAGTTTATCTAAAAGCATGTAATTAAAGGTGCCCCTCTTGAAGGCTGGAAGCAAAATCCTAATCCCTGGAAATTACCTCTGCTTTAATCCACTACCATTTTAGTATTTCCTGAAATAATGTCATTATTTTCTCAGGAACATATGACTTTTTTAATATCGTCAATGTTGAAGAAAGGTCAAAGCAAACTTACATATACCTGTGTTCAGGTGGGGAAGCATAATAAAGAGTAATTCTGAGTTGAAAGGGAGAGCAGTCATAATTAATTCAGTTAAAAGTTATTACTCTTGCAAATTTATTAAAAATATGACCACATCTTTGAAGACTCCCATGAGAAATATTGATGAAAAATCTTCATAATAATCTCTCTGTATGGATAATATTATATTCCTCTGACTTTCGTTTATTGAATACTTAATATTATGTGGCTTTTTGCTTAGTGCAAAACTTTAAAAATTCTTGAAAGAAATAAAAGAATATATAGCACATGTAGTTGCTTAAGGCATTTATTCATCTAAAAATAAGCTAAAATGGGCATATGAAATTATATGTCATGCTAACATAACAGGAAAATATATTTAAAACTTGGTAAAAAAATTAAGGATATTTTAGGTTGGACTTTTATTTTCACGAATAGTTAACAAAAAAGTGTATAATGAAGAATAGATAACAAATTACATTACATTTTCAAGAAATGAATTTTTTTTGAAAAATTCAAATTGCGTGTTCCAATTACCAGCAATAATTATGCTTTAGATAAACCTCACAAGCCATAACATTAATATGGAATAAAATTTTATCTCATTTGTTTCTTGAAAATGATTGAAAAGAAAACATTTATCAATTTTAGATTCATTTACATATTTATTGGCTCTAAATATCTCTTTCCCAAACAAAGGCTAGGTAAAAATTCTCTATTTCAGTAGTACCAAGTGCACATTCAAATTCTGTTAACATATATTGCACACTTATGAAGTGGCAAGCATGAGCATAATGACTTTACATACATTGTTTATTATTTTTAGCAATTTAGCATCTTAAAACTATGGCACAATAGAATGTTTACTGATGGAGAACCTGTTACCTATCCTTTTGTATGAAGAGAAAAATTAACCAGTGTATACACATTTAGGTCCTCAGTAGCTGTATTCTAGACCATCCATTAGTTCTTTGTTTCTCCACAGTAAGGAGGTAGAGATCGTTTAACTGCTCACCAAGAAAGCATACTTCTCTTTCCATAGTCTAGAGATGTCATTTAAAAATACTTAGCAGCTGGGGACCATATTTTGAAGTCCCTCTAAGATCTTGATAAGAGTTTTATAAATAGCTCTCTGCAGGAAATATAATGGAGAAAAACTTGTGATCTGGTCTTCTTTCTCCTCTCCCCAGATGCTAGCATGAATGCAGAGAGAAAGGAATGCTTATACACTGTTGGTGGGACTGCAAATTAGTACAACGTCTGTGGAAAACAGTATGGGATTCCTCAAAGAAATAAATGTAGATCTACCATTCATTCAGCAATCCCACTGCTGGATATTTACCCAAAGGAAATGAAGCCATTTTATCAAAAAGACAATTGCACTTGAATGTTTATCACAGCACAATTCACAAGTGTAACGATGTGGAATTAACCTAAGTGTCCTTCACTTAGGAGGAAGAAGAGCAATTCATGAGAGGATAAAGAAAATGTGTATATATGTGTACACATACACACACATACACCATGGAGTACTACTCAGCCATAAAAAGGAATGAAATAATGTCATTTGCAGCAACTTGGGTGGAATTGGAGACCATTCTCCCAAGTGAAGTACCTCAGGAATGGAAAACCAAACACCGTGTGTTCTCACTAATAAGTGGGAGCTGATTGATGGGTACACAGAGACATAAAGCAATACAAAGGACATGAGAAACCAAGAAGTGGGGGAGGTTGGGAGGGTGAATATGGGATAACAACTTACCTACTGGGTACAATTGACACTATTCTGGTGATAGGAACACCAAAAGGCCTGACTTATATCAGATATTCTTGTAATAGAAATACTTGTGCCCCCTTAATTAATATTTTGAAATTTTAAAAAAAGGAAAATATAATTCAAGTGAGATGGTCAAAATGGTTAAGAAGTGGAAGTACCTTTCCAACTATTTTTTTTCCCCATGAATGCCACCTGGATTCAAAGGAATACAAAGCCTTAGCAGAGATCCAAGTTTGAAGATTTTGTGTCTTTATGTCATCATTTGGAATAAAGCTAATGAAACACAAACATGTACATTGGTCTATTATCTGAAGGTTTTTTTCTTTTGTTTTATTAATTCTAAGTCACTGAAAAATGTTGTTTTATTTGTGACAGTAGCTAGAACTACTCAAACTAGTATCAGATTCGTTACTTGCTGCTAACCAAGGGCCACACTTGAATCACTGAAATAAATTAATAATAGTTCTTTTCCCAGTTGGTGAAAGGTGTCAGAATCACTGCATTTGCATTCTCCTCCCCCTCCTTCTGTCCTTTCTATCCTGTAAGTGATTCTTGTGGTCTTTCATACACTGCCAAGAATCAGCGGGTAATGTGATCGTTTTAGCCAAGGAATTCTTTAAAACTACGTCCATACTTAAATTATATGTAGAAATAGGTTTTAATCAATAAGAAAGAAAGAAGAAAGAAATAAAAAAGAAAGAAAGAAAGAAAGAAAGAAAGAAAGAAAGAAGGAAGGAAGGAAGGAAGGAAGGAAGGAAGGGAAATTCCATTTACACGGAGTCTTTATTATGTGCCTCAAACTGTAATAGATGCTATGGAAGGTAGAAGAATGTAAGAATTATAAGGATCCTACTGTGAAAAAGTTTAATAGATGACTAAAGGCCATAAGAAAGAACAAATGTAAGGCTGACAGAAAAGAAATAGAAGAAACCAGATCTTACAGTAACTAAGAAATCTAGTTTTTCCCTCTTAAAAAATAGTGTGTGTGACAAGCAAGGGTTATTTGCTGAACTCTGGAAGTTCCAAATTGAAATAGTAAACTAGTTGAGTAGTATATATAAAGCATCTTAGAGGCAACTTAAATTACACTGCATAAATGGCAATAATCATCAGGATAGGAACACTGCAAATGACACACACAGTTAGAATCCCCACAAAGTCTCATCCTGGTTTCAAAAAATGTGGTATCTCTAGCAGCTCCTTAACAATTGTGCATCTGCTATGCATTAGCTCTATGAGGTGAGTCTCCATGGAGCACATAATGATCTGCAGAACCCGTTGAAAGTGTGACTGCCTTGCAGTCTGCAAAGCATCTATTGTTGTATGGAGAGCCAACAACTCTGAACTTTTACAGCTTATAAGCATCTGAAATATTAAAATATGCTTCCAATTAATGAGTCAAGTATGAGAAAAACTATTGCATTTGGATGGCAAAATTTATTTGGATGGCAAAATCTGGGGGTTCTCATCCCATGTAGGCAAGAAATAATGACAATGTTTTAAATAGATGAACTCAATATGATAATGCAGCCCTAATGAATTTTACAAGTAAGACTTTTGTGGAATTCCTAAGATTGCCATGGTAGCTTCTCATTAGTGTCCTCTTGTGGTTACTAAGTAATTCCAATAACAAAATACCCTGCTGAAGAAGCAGGCAAAGGCAAATGAAGGCATGTAAACATCTTCATTTTTAAATTAAAAGTTTATAAAATGTATTTGTGTAGACCCAGGAAAGAAAGGACTGTTTCATACATTAAGGCGTTTGCCAGGTGCTCAAAGACCACTGCACATTGTCTACTATTTCCCCCAACTACATCTGCACCCCTGCCTAAAAATGGAAGAAAAGCTATGAGAAAAACATAGTGCTTCTTAAATTTAGAGTAGTCTGGATAAAAGAGGTTTTAATGTTCATAGAATAAAATAAGAAACGGTTCTGTGAAATTATGGAATAAAAGTGTACAAAAACTGTTTAAATTTTTCTAATTGTTTAAAATTAACTATTCTCTAATGTGTTAATAATTAATATATCACTTACATAATGTGACAGGAATCACTTGAAGACGTTGAATGATTAAAAATTCAAGGGCTTCACCTAGATCATGAATGAGACACATTTATTTATTTATGATTTCATTTATTTTCTTCTGATAATTTCATTCTAAAAAAATCTGTGAATGATACACACTATAAATGTTGACTTAAATCCTCCTATTAAAGGAAAAAGAAATTCTAACGTATTCAGTGAAGTTTATAATTATGGAATATTATAATGTTAATATTTTAATGATTAGCTTGCCTTGGGATTCCCTTTAAAATTTCCCTTGGTCATTTCTGAAACTCACAAAGTGTCAGATCCATGTCCAGGAAACATATATTCATGTTTTTTCACCCTAGACTTAGTGATGCCTACAAGTTTCTTGCCAGTGGCATCTTGCTGCTGCTCCTGACCTAACTGATGCTGTCCTCTGGGAAAATGTCCCTTCCCCACCAGTGCTATCATCTACGGTCCTGTGAGTGTACTGCACATGCACATACCTCGGAACAGCCTTCACACCTTAGACATAATGGATTTCCATATCTACTATAGCAGTTTTCTGGCAGATTGCAACTAATTGTCTTATTCTCACAAAACAAATATAACACTATAGTTTTCTGTCTTTTAAATCCCAGAGGAGATTAAAGTATCTTTGGGAAGTGGGATTTATTTAATTCTGCAAAGATATCATAGAGGTTAAGAGTAGCTCTTCTTTTTTCTCCAGGAGGTTTTCTAAAATGAAAAACTTTTGATTGCTAATCAAAGCTTTTGTGGCACTCCTAAAGAAAGTGTAGAATGAGTCACCGTTTCAAAATCAGCATCACCTGTCATAATTTCTGTGTTCTGAATCTTACAGACTTTTTAATAAAAATAATTTCTTTAATTGTGGTTAGCCTCATTCTCTGTAGAAATCAGGCCTTCACCTTTGAGGTGGACTGACAGCAGACATCAGCAGATTTCCATCTCTTGATACCTCCTGAAATAACTCACTCACAAAGAAATTCTCTTTAAATCTCTCTCATCTACTACCACCGTGTATATCAATGCATTTACTGAACACCCTGGGAGTTTGAATCCCAATTTAGGCTTAACTGCTAATCAACTCATTAAACTCTTTTTAACCTGCCAGCCTAATTCCTTTGATTTCTTTCCTTCCCAACCTCGATTACATTTTTGTCTTTGCCTACATTTGGATCTCAATTGCTTTGGCAATCACACCACCTTCATTGGTCTGCAATATAGACTCTCCCTTTGTTCAGGAAACTCCTATTAGCACTCACAGTTTACAAATCCAGACATTCATTTACAACATAGCATTACTTAAAATAAAAGATCAAAGACCTCTGGAAATAGTAATTTTCTTTTTTTGAAGGGGAAACGTGAGGGGGCTCAATGTGTCTGGAAGACAAAACTGAGAGCACACCTGGTTGTCTAATGAGAAAAGAAACTAACTGGTATGAACAAAAAAAAAAAAACTTATAAAACTATGCACTACCCATCAACATAACAAGGGTAAGGTGAGTTCTGAACCCAAAGACAAAGCATGATTGATTCTCTCAAGTTTTAACTGAAGTGGTAAGGAGATGTTACTCTATGTTGAAAATGTGGCAAATATACTATGAAAAATTACCAAGAAAGAAAATAGCAAATGTTTAAAATATGGCCTTGTTACTCCAATAAAAAGTAAAAGAAAGCAATGTATTATACACTGCAGTTGGCCCCCCTTAGCTATGGGTTCCTCATCTGAGGATTCAACCAACTACAGATTAAAAATATTTGAAAAAATTACATTTGTTCTGAACATGTATGGACTTATTTTCTTCTCATTATTCCCTAAGCAATATAGTATAACAATATTTATATAACATTTATATTGTATTAGATATTCTAAGTAATCTAGAGATGATTGAAAGTGTACAGGAGGATGTGCATAGGTTATATGCAAATACTATGCCATTATATATAAAGAACTTGAGCATCTGTGGATTTTGGTATCCAAGAAAGATCCTAGAACCAATCTCTCATGGATACTGAAAGATGATGATAATATTTTGTATCATAATACTTAGTTTATATAAAGTTATCAGTTAAAATTATAACTATATATGTAATTATTATATGTAAAAATATAAAATCAAGTATTAGCAGTTTAGTTCTGACAGTTATAGACATAAAAGATTTTGATATATTAGATCAGTATTATATAGAAGTATTTTATGCAATAAAATATTACATGGTATTTATCATGAATCAAAATCCAGGAAGGTTTCCAACTAGAAAATTTATGTCAATGTGTTTGGGGATTAATAATATTGTTTACTATGTTATTTAAATAAACTTGATGACTTATAAAAATTTCAATAGTTTGTCAAATCATAAGTAGAAATAAACATATTAACTTCCCAATTAGTAAAATATTGGATTCAGACCATTTGAAGATCTCTACGTTAAATTCACAAATCCTGATGGATATATGCAGTATCTGGGTATGTGAATGGCTAAGCTGAGAGAAAACCTGTATCCATAAGGGAAAAAAAGGTCAAAAGGCTACTTAAAAAAAATGTAATTTTAAAGGGCTTTCTATATCTTCAAACTTCATTCTAAAAGTGAATAGAAAGGTAGATGATGTTACATTAATTCAAAGATCAGAAACTAGTTAGATTGATAAACAAAAGTGAAAAATCATTCAATAGAAACTAATTTTTCAATTGAATTTGGAATAGGCAGTCTAGAAAAATCACAGGGGCTATTTAAATACGAAACTACAAGATCAGGCCTATAATGAGAACAAAAAAATGAGGAAATCTAATTTAACTTCTGGAGCAGAGAAAGGAGTTAGCCTGTCCAAAAGAAACCCTAATTGTGATCCACATGGCTCCAAAAACCAGAAAGCCGTGGTTTAAGCCAATTTTATTTGGCTGTATCTTACTATATTCTTCTCTTCCCAAATAATCAGATTTCCCCTTTCATAATTAAAATGGAGATTACAAACTAAGAAAATTATAAAATTTTCTTTGATGTTATTGATGATTATCCATGATTTCATTTTTTTTAAATAGGCAAAATTTTCAAAAATTCTTATGTTATATTAAGTAGTTAAATTTAGAATTTCTCCTCTATCATAACAGTAACCACTTGGTTTTAAAAACATCTCTGTGTGGCTTTGATAAAGTTATTTTATTTCTCTGGCTACCAAGCCTCCATCAATAAAATTAGATACTATGTCTCCTTACCTGAGAGAGAGTGGCGTGCCACCATATTAAAGTGGATAAGATGTGCCAAGAGCTCTGGAGGACAGCATGTCTATGAAATATTTAGTATGATGCATTAGGCACCTGAGTTTTTATTTTTAATAAAGTTGTTGACAAGAAACACCAATCAGGAAACCATCACTCTATTGCCTGTCTTTTTATTTATTTATTTTGGCAAGTTGAGAAAATGCCTTGTAAACAAATCAAAAATGATTCAATTGCTAAATGTCTTTTATTTAAGTCATCTGAAGGTAAATTTTTCAATGATTTTTTTTCTTCCAAATATATGCGATGGAAATCGGAAACTTGCTAGTAAGTATTAGTAGAGTATTCTATGAGTCCAGATAGAATAAAATGCAGACACTGTAAAGTAAGTGACAAACTGTGAGTTGAAATTTGAGCTCGATGGAGGTGTATGCACAGCCTGACGTAGTCAGATCTCTGTGAAAATCACCTCCAGTAGATACATGCTGATGGACTAAAAGCAGGATTAAGATTCTTCCTGCTACCCCTTTCATGCACACGTCAGAAACTACCAGCACACAAGCTGCATTCAGACAACAGAGCACATTGATTTGGTCCACCAAAATGTCATACAAATTTTTTCATTAGGTGGACACATTGAATGATGTATTACTTCAAATACATTTGGATTTCTATTTTTTTGTTGCTGTTGGTTTCAATTCTTCATGAGTAAAATGAGAAGGAGGAAGAGGAGAAAGGCATTCTGGTACATTTGGAAAGCATAGTTCTATCTTTAAATGGGGAAGAATGTTCTAAGGCTATTCGTTAGTCACTGCGTATCATGATTCTTTTGTTGTTTTTCTCTCACCTACTCAGCATCGCTTACATTATCTGCCTGCTCCAGTTGGCATTGGTGTTTATAACTCTCACAGTGATATCAATATACAGAAATTGATGAAAAGATTAATAAAATATAAATAGAACTAATTTTGATTAATTTACCTGTACTTTATGAACCTCAGTTTCCTTAGCTTTAAAATAGTGATAATATTAATTTCTGAGGGTATTGTGAGGATTAATTAGAAACAAATAATAATAAAACCTCAAGAAATATTTATTACCAATATTTCTTACTTAGGCATAAGGACAGTAAAAAAGTAGATGGTTTTATTGATACTAAGAATAAATATCACTCCATAAGCCATGCAGATAAATCAAGATGTCTTTAAACATATAACATATATGCATTTTTTAAAAAAAGATAAAGCTAAATAGAATTCTAAATCAGCTATATGAAATAAACATTCTTGAAATAATATTTCATAATGTCACAAGTAAAATAAAAATACCTGGATTTATACTTATATTTCACTTTAGCATGTCAAATTGATATA
>CM052439.1:114356414-114380576 GCA_028533085.1 Varecia variegata
TACTGATTTGTGCAATAAGGTGCTAGCAACAAAGTTTGTACTTTATGTAATTATTCACAGTTAGTATACCATAGTACCTGAAATTTGAACCATGTTGTTAAGGGGCTAGTGTTATTTAACTAACCAGTGGTAACTGAAATCTGTGCATATCATAGCTGTGCAAAGTGAAAACTATCTATATAAGGATAAGGAGTCATAAGATATTAATAAACCCAATTTCAATTAACACATATATACAAAAATTCTTTATGGTAACACTATTCCACTTGCTCAGGAAGTGGCCACATGTTAGACTATTCATACCTATTTTCAGCCATTAAAGAACTGATTATTAAGTGGTTATAATATACCTTCTAAGAAGAGAATAGAAAGAAAACCAATCTCTGCCCTCACAATGCTTACATTGTTTTGAAGAAAACAGAAAATAAATAAGATAATTAAGTTGTAAAGATGTAAATCATGATAAAAGAAAAGGAGAAAATAAAGCAGGGATGTGGTTACAATTTTAAATAGGGTGACCAGAGCAAATTTCACTGAGAATCTAATTTTTTTGGTAAAGGCTTAAGGGCAATGAGGAGATGAGGTTTATGTACATTTTATGGAGGAGCATCCTCTGCAAAGGAAATAGCAAATGTAAAGGCTCTGAATTCAGCATAGGCCTGGTATGTTTGAGGCACAAAGAGGAGGTCAACAAAGCTGGAGCACAGTGAGAGGAAAGTTGATAAGAGATGATGGAAGAGGGGTCAGAGGGAGCCAAATTATGTAGACCCTCAAAAATAATATTTACAGCTCTGGTTTTGGTCTGATTGAGATTACAAGTAATGGCAAGGCTGGAGCAGAAAAGTGGCATGATATAACTTACAATTTAATTGTAGCATTTGGCTTCTTTCTTTAAAAGATACAGAAGGGAGGTCAAGGCAGAAGCAGAGAAGTAGTTATGAATCTATTGGAATAATGCAGGAAAGAAGTTATGGGATCTTGGACCAGTGCTGTGGTTTTGGAATGATGGTAAATGCTGTACTTGAATTCTGTATATATTTCAAAATCAGAAACCTAGTATAAAATTTTTTCAGTTCATAGAGGTGCTTAAATGACCCTCTAGAGTTGGTTGGAAGGAAATTTAAGATAATTATTGGAATAATAATCCAAAAGGAGGTATAGCCCAAACACTAACCTTCTCTAAAGAAATATATCATCAACCATGATAACTTCTTTGCAGCATAGGATACTAACATTTTCCATGGCAAACAAAAAGTTTGAGGATAAAATTGGATAACAAGAGAAAACATATTTGTCCAGAATTTTTCAAGGTTAGTTTTAGGGTGCCCTTCACCTTTGTATGGGTTGTCAGTTTAGCACCTCGTACATCTTAAATATATAAAATTGTTATTTGTCAACCATCTCAATAAAGCTGAAGGAAAATCAATAACTAATTTTATGTGTGGATTATCAGGCCAATTAAAATAAAATCTAACATCTCTAAAAAAGAAAGCAAAGGGAGGTAAATGATTCCAAGGCAATAGGATAAGAGGTAGCACAATAGCCTCCCAGGAAGGTTACCCTGCCCTTATAGAATAAAGAGCAAAGTCATGAGGCTCAAAGGTTTTCCTTTAAAACAACTTTCTACCCAACAATTTGAAGACCTAATGGCCTAATGCAAAAGTGGAAGCTCATGTCTTTAAGAGTCCTTTCACAGATTAGATAGGTAGATATTATATCTATATCTATATATACATATAGATATAGATATAGATATAGATATTATATATATATATATATATTCTCTATCTCTCAACTAATCCTAGTATCCAGAGGAAAACCTTTTCAACATTTGAATGTTTGCATTTTCAACATGTAGCAGAAATGTAATTATATTCCAATTCCTCATTTTTGAGGTGCTTTCCACATATATTTGCACACAAATATTCGGCTTGTTTGTAGAGAACATATATTTAACTAACAGCAAATGTTCTAAGCTACATGTGATAGCTTTGTTTAGCCAAATCCCTTTACTAGCTATTGTATTTTGAGTACCCGTACTCTCCCTTTCTGTTCCTCCCTCCCTTAATGTACTTTACAGCTAATGCTTCATGATGTTCATTTTTAAAAAATTATCTTTTAAACAAATGAATACTGATATTTGTCAACTCCAGGTGACTCATCTTTTGTAATTTGTCATGCCAGATTTCATCAGCCGCTTCATACCAGCTTAGTGAAAAAGCACAACAAAATCCAATTGATTCACCACCAACCCATTTATCAAAACATGACACATTTTAAATAATGAAGTTCCAGGACAGGCAGAATAAAAGGCATTGTGCTTTTCAAGAAACTCATGAGAAAAAGGCAAACAAAAATACTTTCTTAGTTATTCTATGTTCGAAAGCATATTGCTAGACATTCTGTCCATTTTGATAAGAAACTCAATATATTATATGTATACTGTATGTGTGTACATACACATGTATGTGTGTATAATGTATATAGATCAAATTTATTTGTGTGTGTATATATATAGTTATTTTTTGAAGATTCAAAAGTTGGCTAGCTTAGTTTAAGACTAATGCTTCAAGTGTAGCACATTCCAATATTTACGCATCAAGTTTATCTTGATTTTCCAAAGATTCAATCCTGCCATTTAGCACCTGCTAATTATGAGAGAGACAACTTCTAAGTTCTTCTGAATAAAATTTCAGAGTGCTTTCATGACCAACACATCATCAAGAAAAGTAGCTAGACTCATTATCCAAGAGTCTGTGATTGTGGTGTCAAATGACGCACTATTTTGACTTGTTTTCAATGCATCATGCTTCTTCCTTGGCAGTGTGCCAACAGATAGACTTTTAAGACAGCTCCCAATGGGATTTTCTTAAAGCCCATGTCATTTATATATACATTATATAAATGTCACTTACATACAATATATATAGGAAAAAAAGTGAAATATCCTGATACACATTTAAAAAGACACCATTTACTGCACATTCAACTTTTATGGATAAATATTTTCCTAATACAAATATTGAATCATAACCAAAATGGTTATGCATGTTACTAATATGACTAAAATGGCATTAAGTATGAAATTTACAATTTACAGTAATTGGATGGAGTTGTTATGATTTATACAATACATCATCGGCACTAATATCAGTGCTGTGCTAAGTCTATAATATCATTTAATTTTCACAACAATCCTACGAATATAATTAAATCTTCATTTTAATGATGAGAAAACTAAGGCACTGATGCTGGGGATTTAGGCAGACAAAATTTAACTTAAGAAGTAAAGACAAATAATTTAAAAACCAATTAAAATTAAGTGTAATGAATGTTAAGAGTGGGGAGGAGGTTGGTGCAAATGGATAGCAAAGGAAATAGGCCAACTTTAGAGTATCAAGAAGAATTTCCAGAGAGAAGAAATTTCATAGTAAGAATTAAAGGGAGACTAGAGGTGACCAGGTAAGGGGGACAGAAGGAGGAAGTGGAAACAATTTCCGCATGTGCCAAGCACTAAAAATGGAAGAACACACGTAACTGAAAAAAGTTTAGTATGTTTGAAAATGAACCTGATGGCGGCTTGAAGATGAATCTGAAGAGAAGGACATTGCCAAATTGTATTCAGGTTGTATTCTGTGATAAGGATCTTAGATGTTATGCTAAGGATAATTATTAGGCATTGAAACATATAACAATTTCACATTTTAAGGTGACTTTGGCTTCAAGATTGGAAAGGATTAGAGAGTGGACAGCTTCTAATTCAGAGAAATTCTAATAGAATAGCATACACCACAGTTTATGTTTATTGCAAATTTTAATAAATTTTGCCTGAACTAGTAGGGTTAGTCAGGGTAAGAAATAAAAGCATTTGACCCAGTAACCCCACTACTGGGTATCTACCCAAAGGAAAAGAAGTCATTTTATCAAATAGACACCTGCACTAGAATGTTTATTGCAGCACAATTCACAATCTCCAAGATGTGGAATCAACCTAAGTGCCCACCAATTCATATAATTCATGAGGGGTTTAAGAAAATGCGGTATGTGTACACACACACATACATACACACACACACACAAACACACACACACACTATGGAGTACTACTCAGACAAAAAGGAATGAAATAATGTCTTTTGCAGCAACTTGGATAGAATTGGAGACCATTATCCTAAGTGAAGTATCCCTGGAATGGAAAAATAAACACCATATGTACTGTCTAATAATTGGGAGCTAATTGATGGGCACACATGAAAACAAAGAGATATAAAGATCATAGAAAATGAATAAAGGGGAGGGGGAGTAGGGGAGGGGCAAAAACCTATCTTTCAGGTACAATGAACCCCATTTGGGTGATGGGTACACTAGAAGCCCTGACTTAAGCATTATAAAATGTATCTATGTAACAAAAATATTTGTATCTCCTTAATATTTTGAAATAAAAAATTATATTGATATGGTCAAAAAATAAATAAAAGCAGAGAAAATAGAAAAATCAGAGTCAAGGACTGTGGTTTTCAAACTTCAGCGTGTCAGAGTCACCTGAGAGGCTTGGTATAGTATAGACTGCAGGGCTTATCCCCAGGGTTTCTAATCCAGAAAGTCTAGAGTGGGGCCAAAGAATTTGTATTTCTAACAAATTCCCAGGTGATGCTGATACTTCTTCATAAGGACTCCCTCTGACAACCACAGGTCAAAAGAAAAAAACTGGGAAGAGAGCCAAGAAAGTCAGTGTGATGCAGTTACACTCCTCTTTCTCATGCCATTGTTGGGTATAGGGAGGAGTTCTCCACGGAATAAATCCAAATCATTTTACTGGATTCAGAATTTTGCCTTCACAGAGACCATATTCTCCCACAAGCTCCATGTATATAGGACCTAAGCACACTTTCATAAAACTAAGCCAACTTTGGGAAATTATCGAATTGGGTCTTGAAGTCACTTTTGGTTTGTTTATAGATCACACATGTATGGAACCGAATTAATCATTATCCTTGTTTCATGACACAAGCATTTCTCAATGAACAGCTCGTTTTTATTTATTTATTTTAAATAATAAAATAAGCACCACAACCAATTACCCAAGATCCTATACTCAGATTGGTTATAAAAAGCCATAAATATAATTTCACTTTAATTTATTGAAATGGAAACTATATGATCATCTCAGAGTATTTGATAAAGTTCATTATCAACTCATGATTTAAAATAAAAGCCTTGAGTAATTAAGAAGGGAAATTTCTTAGCCTTGCAAACAAATGCCCATGAAACCAAACAATTAAAAAAGAAAAACTGGAGCTAACACTATAGTAAATGTGGAAACTTCATAAATATTCCCTTTTAAACCAAGAATAAGAAGAAAATGCCAAGTGTGCCAATTTAATATTGTAGCATCTAGTCAATAGTGTAAGATCAGAAAAATAATTTAATAGCCTAAGCATAGGAAAAGAGAAAATACAACTTCCTTTCTTTATTTTCAAATGGTATGATCATTTACATAGAAAATTCAAAACAATCTACAAAGTTTTGACATAATAGTTGAGCGTAATATGTTAGCTGAATATGAAATTAATATACAGTAGTCAATTGCAATTTTTTATACCAGAGGTTGCCAGGACGGGAGATTAGAAGGTCATGAAGAAGTTATTGTTTCAGGCAGAAAAAATAAGCAAATGTAGTGAGGAGGGAGGAATAAAAGACAAAATGTATCCATGATTAGGAGACTAAAGATTTTGGATGAAGCGTCCCTGTGAGCCAAAGCTAACTTAAGCTTTTGTGAGAAATCCAGATAATTGAGCTCTCTTGTTACACACATACACACACACACACACACACACACACACATTTTACATTCCTCTATTTGTGTCTAAGCTATGCTGCTTTCTTTTTCCACCATATCATAGAGATTGTGTGTGTCCAGGCATGCGTGTGTGTGTGTGTGTGTGTGTGTGTCTATGTAGGTAAAAACATCTTTAGTTTTGCGTTCCATCCTCCTGTGAATGCACATATGACTTTACAGCATATACCATGAATTTAAAAATGTGGATGGAAAGTATCATGTTTTACTCACCTATTCTTTTGATCAGACACTTAAAATAATTGTGCTTCAGTGATATGCCAGTGATATGCCAGGCCCTGTTTCTGAGAATAACAAAAGCATTATAATTGTGCCAGCCTTAGGTCTGATACCCTCTTTCCTTAGAATTAGTGCTTCCCTCGAATTTTATTTGGTTTCTCAATGAAATAGACTCTCACTTCATCAAGACAACCACTCCTTGAATCTAGACACATCCAGACATTTCTGAATGATAAAGTTTACCATTGCTTACTCTCAAGCTGTAATATTTCTCTCTCTCTCTCTCTCTCTCTCTCACAAATACACACAAACTCAAGAGTTAAAATTTAATAGGAATGTTTTAGGAAATTAAGTTTTATATCCTGAAAAAGAAAAAAGCACTCTTATTGGGAAATACATGCAGAGAAAATACTAATAAGCTAGGCAATGATGAGTCTCATGGGTGGTTAACATTAATTATTTGATGAGTAAGATTTTATATGTACTTTGATAAATTGTAATTTCTCTGGACTACATAAAATCACCATATAATTAGGAAAAAAGTTGAAATTAAGGAATAAGGCACAATTGAGACAACTAGTTATCCTATGAAGAAAATAAACTTTTCCTTGCTATTAGTGCTACAAATATATGCAAGGAAGGTTGATAATATTTATAAAAATGAAAATGAGCATAATACAGAGAGTATAAGTAATGGCTTTTATTGAACTATCTAATGCTTAAATATAGATAATTAAGTAACATGGGTTAAAATTTTAAGTTAAGAAGGATAAACAGAAAATCTATTTTAAAGAACCACATGCTGCTACTTTTTCAACATATGCTATACATTTGTAGGGCACAGAAGTAATTAGATAACTCAGTGTTTTAATCAAGAAAGTCCCCTGCATGTGTATGGCAGAGTGGGTGTTTGATTCAGGGGAAGAAGCAGAATTACATTATTTTAAAATAACAGTGGTAATTTTAATCAAGATTTTTGCCTAAATTTGGGAGCTAAGTGATAACTGATTATATAATAATCAAAAAAGTAATCTTGTTAGATGGTAATGCCCAAATTTTCATGTATCTAAAAATAATCATTTAAGTTCTCTCCCAATTAGATCCACATATATTAATGAAGACAGATTTTTCTTTAAAATTAATTCTTATCAATAGAATTTAGTAATGCAAATGTGACTGCTGTTGCATAATTGACCTGAAAGAGTTTAATTTTCTTAAGAATTGTCTAATAAATAAGCATGTAAATAGTTCAATATTACTTGAACATTTAGCTAATCAGGTGTTGGCTGATTAGCTTCTTTTCCTTTAATAATCGAATATTTATTGAGAATCCACTATGTGCCAGGCACTGTTCTGGGTTCTGGAGAAACACTAATGAGCAAATCATACAAAATTACCTTTTTTCTCATGGAATTTAAATTCTAGTAGAGAAAAGCTAATAATCTTTCTTATAAAATAAAAATAAAGGGCATGTTCAATATGAAAGAACTGAAGAGTAAAACAGAGCAGAATAGGGATGTGTTAATCATTGTGGGAAGGGGGTAGAATTTAGCCAGGTATCAAAGGATGTACACTAGAACCAGTGTAGACACATCCTAGACACTACAATCCTACAGCACCCACCTAAACCTGGGCTTTGTCCCTTTGTCCCACTTCCTAGGTACAGTGGCCACAAGGATAGTTCGCTTAAATTATACGAATACTGTAGTTGTAAAGACCCAGCCACGCCCGTTTTTTAATACCACTGGAGTGAGTTCTTTGTCTCTGCCAGGAATGAGGAAAGAACTCCACATGGCTCTCGTCATATCCAGCACAGGCAGAGCCTCAACAGCCCTAAGTGCAGCTGAATTGACAAATGCAGATTCTGCCAACACCAGTGACTGCCGGGAAAAACTATATGTCACAGGCTAGAAGAAATGTTTAGGAATTTCCTCCCATGAAGTAAACACTGAATGAGTGAGAAATACGAGATTACAAAGAGATTATATAAATCCCTTGTTCTTCCTTTTCCAGAAGGTTGGTTCTGTGAAGCTGTGACTTCATAAGCCACTTTTAGAAATGGCTTGAGTGACCCAAGAAACAGCAATACGTCTTGTGAGGACATCGTCAGCTCAATAAGATCATCTTGTACTATTTTCTTTGCCATTCTCTGCCTTGCTTCACTTATTCTTACATGTTATAATAAAAAGAAACTTTGTCTCAAGCTTTGTTTGCTAGGAAATTTGTAGATATTAGTTATCTCCCATTGTACAACAATTGCCCCAAATTTTAGAAGATTAAAACTATTGTCCTAACAATTTTAGAAGATTAAAACTATTGTCCTAACAATTTTAGAAGATTAAAATATAGACTCATTATCTTCATGAGTCTGTGGGTTGCCAGGGCAGTTGTAGTGATTTCAGCCAGGGTTGTCTGAACTCAGCCCTACTCATTCATCTGTTTTTGACTGGCAGGCCAGAAGCTGCTAGTCTAGGATAACCCCAGCGGGAGTGATTTAGCCCTTATGTACACGGTCCCTCAGCCTCCGGGCCTAGGCTTGTTTTCTTGGTGGTGGCCAGGCACCAGAAGAGTGAGAAAAAGTATGCAAGGTCTCCTAAGGCCAAGGTTTAGAACTGGAACTATCACATCCACAGCATGGATTTCCCAGAGCAAGGCAAAGGTCATTGCAGAGGCAAAGGGTGAACACATTTAATCTCTGTCATCATGGGGCCAGCTGCAAAGTCACATTGCAAGAAACATTGTCACAGGAAAGGAAAGAATTGTGGTCATTTTTGCAATCAACCTATTGTATCAGGATAAAATAGAAGAGCTCACTGAAAAGGTGACATTGTAGTAAAAATGTGGGATGAGATATGAGATTTTCCTGGGGAAGAACATTCAAGCAATGGAGAACACTCAGGGCAAAGTCCTTAAGGCAGGACCGTTCTCGGATTATTAAAAGAAAAACAGGAGGTGAGTGTGGCTTTCACAGAGTGAGGAAAGGGTAGAGGATCCTAGTACAGGTGTCATTGAAGTCTTGAGGACTGGGGAAAGAATGATTTAATGATTTCAATGTTCAAAGCGCTAACTTTATGACATAAAAACCACTTTTGCTCTCTGGCTCTCGAATGAGAAGAAATTCTTCATCTCTAAATTATAGTGTAGAGCAGTGAATTTCAAACTGTGTTAAGCAGCTTAGCCATTTCTTCCAATGAAATTTTTTATGGAATTGCTATATATAAAAAGTGAACTCAGAACAGATCTGTTTGAATGATGGCAAAGGAACCAAGCCCAATCTCTCACATCCCCCAAGCTTCATGGCAACCTAGAGGCTCTTTCTTAGAAATATTTTTAGTAACAAGACTAGATGATCTTGAAAGCCCTGTCCAAGTCTTTGGTTGTGTAAGGTAATAAATGCTTCCATAACCTGCCTAACATATCATTAAAACACTCACTGGCTATTTATTTCTAGGCTCTACTTACAACACTGTACTCTGTCAAAAAAAAAAAAAGTCAACCTTTGAGAATATTTATATTTGTCATTAAATTCAAAAAAAAGTAGCCAGATATTTAAATTAAATTGATTGTGATTATGTCATTATTTCTGCTAGTCACTTCTTTGCAAATTAATTCAAGGTAATATTTCTTAAGCACCAGTTTCTGAAAATCTCAAAAAACTTTATCAGCTTCTGCTTATTTATGATTCTCATAGTGTCCAAAAGTAAGAAAAATATTACTAGTAGGAAAATTATTCATCTCTCATGTTATAATTTTATAGTTTAATAAATTTTATAATAGTTTTATGATTCTAATGTAGTTTGGGATAAGCTACAGACCTTTTATTTTTGATCCAGTGGCAATACAGGCAAATATACAAATACATGGGCAACAGGTTGTTCAACTACATGCATGAACACACAGGGATTGTGGAATTTTTTTCATTTTTTATGTCTAATTACTGAATCCCATTCTTTCCAAAAGTCAATTAAAATATAAATATATATTAATTAAGTATGAACATAATATTTGAAGATATTTAGGCCAGGTATTTCCCACTCTGAGAACACATTAAATTACTTCTGTTAGTCTTATACAGCATTTATAGTTGCATTATTTCTATGCATGCAATATGCCATATTTTTAAAATCAGTATAAAGAGAAAACATGGTAGAGTCAGGTGTCCTAACAGCCAAAAAGTTGATTATAAAACATGATTTTTTGTTGCTAAATTAAGAACCAACTATGATACAAACTGGTGTTAACACACATTTTATAAGTTAAATCAATCCTTGCTCAAAATGTGTTTCTTTTTTATATCTTCACTAATCTAAACGAAAGTTGAAGAACTTTCATTTGGCTTTTATTATTTAAAGTAAACTGTAATAGATATGCAGAAATATTGAAACTTGTATTAGAATCTTCCCAATGATGCCATTTTTTTTCCTGCTCTCTTTGGTCTGCATTGCCTAATTTTAATTTCTCATTGGTTAATTTTTTTCTTGTCTTGCTGGGTACTTTTTGCTTTTCTTTTGATCCAGAAGTACTGATTTTAATTTTGAAAGTTACTTGAACAATATATCTGCTGCATATAATGACACAAAATACAGAGTTAGAAAATGTCAAACACTATTTCTTTCAGTCCCTGGTAACAGTTCATGACACTTAAAAAAACTATTGCCAGCAGAATATTGAAGATAAATAATTTCCTTCATATTTCTGCAGAAATGCACAAAATAAACCTTTGATCTAAATTGACATTTATTAATCTGAATGTGAGATTAACTACAGCATTCATGCTGAGTAATATTTTGCACTCATCCAAAACCTTTCATCTTAGACTCAAAAAATTTAAATACATTAATTCTGTGATCTTTACAAGACTCATTTAGCTAGGAAATTATTTTTATTCCTCCTTTATTGATGAAGAAACCAAAACTGAGATTACCCCAAAATCATACCAAAAGTCAAATCTGACTATGAATGAGAGATGCGTTTTGAATGTCCAGCTCTCTACTATGAAGCTAAATTGTTTTAATCCCAAACAACATTTTCAAAGTATATTTTTTCCAAAATATATTTTTCTAAATGATAGTAGAACATATGCAAACATTTCTTCTTCAGCATAAAACAAAAAATTATTCTCACTTCTAAATATTATCTTAAGATTTTTCAACATAAAAACTATGTATAGCTGTATTGAAGAAACTAATTGAATATTTAGTTGCTGAACAATAATAAAAGAATATGTAAAAGCTTATAGAAAGGCAGAATCTTAGGGTGAGAGCACGTTAACAGTATGTGTTAGTCCATTTTGCATTGCTATAAAGAAAATATCTGAAATTGGGTAATTTATAAAGGAAAGAGGTTTGCTTGGCTCACAGTTCTGTAGACCATACAAGAAGCATGGTGCCAGCTTCTGCTTCTGGTGAGGGTTTCAGGAATCTTCCAATCAAGGCAAAAGATTAAGGGGAAGCCTGCATGTCACACGGTGAAAGAAGGAACAAAAAGAGGGAAGAGATGGTGCCATCCTTCTTTAAACCACCAGCTCTCCCATGAACTAATAAAGCAAGAACTCACTCAGTATCACAGCGAGGGCACCAAGCCATTCATGAGGGATCCCCCCACAAGACCCAGACACCTCCCACCCCGCCCCACTTCCAACACTGGGGATCAAATTTCAACATGAGATTTGGAGGGGCCAAACATGCAAACCACATCACAGTATAAGATCAATTTTTATTGAGGACATAATGCTTTATTAATTTGTTCAGGCAGCCAAAAAAGTGATGGTGACAAAAATGCCCTCATATTGAGGTCTCTGCTAATCATACTGCTGTGAAGAATGGCCATACTGGATTATGTAATTGAAATTTATAGTTATGGCAAGAACAGCTCTCCCATTACAATCGTAGATATAGATTTATCTAAACATTTTCATACAATTACACTTCACCAACAGTTCATCTGAGAAGTCATGCCTCATCTCCCAGCCTACATCAAATCATGTACAACATGCTTTTGTAATATCATGTCACTCTCATAGTAGTTGACACTTATATTTATTTGCAAAATTGTTTAATAATCTATCTTCCCTACCAGACTGTAAACTGGATTGGGTTGGAGACAGTATGTATTCTCCACAACAGTCCCAGTACCTGGTATAATAGTTTTTCACATATTAAATATGAAAGTATTAATACATTGAAACACTTTAATTATAGTGGGATATCTGGCTAAATTGTGCTTCAGTCAAAAACATTTTTCCCATTGTGTCATTTTATAATGTAATTAGGATAAAACACCCTACTTTTACTTATAGGATAAAACACCCTATCATTTACTTATATAACATAAATGAAGTAGCAGTGTAACGATGCTTTACAAATTTCATTGTCTTAAGGTGACTTTTAGAAAATAAACCAAATACTCTAGTCTTGTGACCTTGAATCTGGTGTTCCTCTCACTGTAATGCCATTAGAAGCTCTGTGGTGTAAGGTTGTCTGTCTCTTGGGCCCCCACAATGTGTAGTTGTATAACCTCTCAGTGCCTGAGTTGATTTTTAATCTATTTATTGGAGATCTGAAAATCTCATTTTTATTTGAGGTAGAATTTACTAAAATGATTTAAATTTATATGCAAATATTAAACTTCTCAATGCTTATTCATAATGGCATTTATGGTGCTTAATTTAATAGTGTAAGCTTTATGTGTATGGTTTAGCAGTTCACGCTAATTTCAGACATATCCAGTTTTGCAGTCCAATAGCAGAGTATCTTTTGCTTAATATAGGCTTATTTGGAAGAAACATCTTCTCAATTTATTTTATATATCATAATGAATGCTGATGATAAAACCATGTGAAATCATAGACATGTACATGACTAGAATTTCCCTTTTCTGATTTTTTATGACTTTCAAATATTGCTTCTGGGTGTGCTTTTAAATTTAATCAGAATAAATTCATAAGCAAAAAAGGCTTCACATAATATCCTGTCAGTAAAATTAGTAAAACCTGGAAAGCAATTTCTATTTTAGTATGGAGATCAGGAGATAAGATGCAATATTGGTTCATTTTCACTATGGCAAAAGAAAGTGTAATTTTCAGTATTCTTGCTAACTTCTATTATCCACACGGGAGCTGTTATTATCTGCATAATGTACTGAGGCATTTGCAATTAGGCTTACTGTTCAGATTAGTCTCCCTTGGTTTCAAGTCACTTTCACTTGAAACGATAAAATTAAATTAGCAGTCTTACCCAGGTCAGTGTGAAGTTTCCCTTCATGAATTTTTCCAGCTATTGTTACTCTGTTATGGTTTACATATCAGAACATTGGATGCAATTGGAACACAAATATTTTTGCCCCATTTATAGGGATTTTTAATAAAACAGGACAATATGTAGTTTCATTTAATTCAATTTCTTCCATTTAGCTATTGTATAACAGTTTAAAATAGCAATAAAATGTTTCATTTTGAAGTGTATCTTATATTATTGGTGTTTTAAACTATATGATGAGGTTTATATTAAAAATTAAAATATATTGGTATGATAAAATAATACTGAATACAAATTGCATTTTTTCCTTGTAATAGGAGTTAGAATTATTCTATGAAATTATGTCTAGGAAAGAACTAGCTACATGCTTTTTTGCTCCAATTTTCCCTTTCTTTATAATTCTTTTATTTCTTTTCTTTCACTTTGACATACATTTGTCAAATATAATCGGAGGATGATTTGTTTGTTTGTTTGTTTGTTTGTTTTTGGTCTCAGTATAGAGAATTCAGAGAAGAATGTTTTGAAAAAGGTAAATAACTAGAGCAGACACAGAAACAATAGCATTTACATTTAAATTACACTTAATTTTTTTACTGATAAAAGGGGGTGAAATACAATGTGGAATTGAGAAAAATTTAAACGTCTTCAACAATGGAGGTAGTAATATTTTTGCCCTGATTATTTAAAATAAGAGATGAATTTTTACCCCAGGCTCTTGATATAAGGAATTCTCCTCAGTTCCTCAGTTACACCTGTCCCTTTACATTTGGTGCATGTTTTCATAATCTTTCCTCTACGTGGAAGCCCTCTGCCCTATTCATTGCTTGACTAGCTATTACTCTTCCTTCCAGCCATAGTTTTGAATGCCTCCCTAGTATCCTTTGACTAAGATAGGTGCACATCCTTTGGAATTCTGTAGCACCGTGTTCTCACCTCTGCTTAGTAATTGTGTGCTGTTAGTTCATCTTTAAGTCACGAAATTCATTCATTTCTATTTCTCTAGAGTTTTATACTCATTTTTAATAAAGTATAAATGCAATACTATTTGTTGAAAGCCTGAATCAATGAATAAATAAATAATACACTAGATACAATTTTTTAGAGAAGTAAATATAAGTAGCAACAAGTAAGCTAAATATGAAATATGACTTAAGTATTGAGCCTTCCACAATTAATTCTATTCCATTTTTTATGATTATGTATTTTTCTGACTCCGCATGTGTGAGAGTGTGTGTGTGTATGTGTGTGTGTTTTCAAAGACAGAAACAAAGTGAGGGACACAGTGTGAATGCTTTTAGACCAGGCACCCATCTTCAATTTCAATTCTCTACCACTTTCTATTTCATCAAATCTGACCATCTGACAACTTCATGAATTTTATGGTACCTGACTCATCCTAGAAAGCAAGTATTTGAATTTGAAACATTGTTGTAGATACCTTGAGAATAGTAATCCTCTAATAACAAAGAAGAAGAGTTATTAGAATTCTCTAATAACTAGAGAAGTTAGAATTCTAAAAGTTATTAGAATTCTCTAATAACTAGAGAAGAAATATTTGCTTTACCCTGCAGTTTTTTTTGTAAAAGGATTGATCATTATATTACTTTAAAGATTCTAATCTTCTAGCTCATTGACTGTTGCTTATTTTTTAATGTGGTGACTCAATTTAAATATAAACTTTTCAGAAAAACAACTGTAAGTATACAATCCCTATCAGAGATCTTAAAATCAAAAATTTCTGAAGATCAACAGTCCACCATTGATCTGATTATAAAACCTCACTAAAATGCATGTAAATTTAATCTAATGTGTATTTATACATTTTGCTGCAGAAATATTAATGTAGTTGGTTATGAGTTGTGAATATTTGAAAGATGTTCCAAATTTTATTCCAATATAAATATAAAAGTAATCTACGTTCTGAAACGCATCTGGTTTTAAGGATTTCAATTAAGGTAGCAAAGCAACATACAAAATAAATGAAAACCCACTTCAAATAAATGTAAATATAGGTAGCCTAGGAATAAAAAAGAAGAAGTTTCACATGCAGATTTGCAAGTCGTATAGTACTATATCATTACAATGTTGACTCAAATTTTAGCTTAAATTTTCTGACAGCTAAGCAAAAAAGTGAGAGGAAAAAACTGATTACTTTGTTCACATTGTGTCAGAAAAATTATGTCAGGATGTAATGAAAAAAAAATCAAATGACAATTCATAATCCCTGATATCTCTCTGAATTCCTTTTATTTAATTTTTTCATTTCAGCATATTATAGGGGTACAGATATTTAGATTACATATATTGCCTTTGCCCCACCTAAGTTAGAGGTTCAAGCATGTCCATCCCCCAGATGGTGCACACCACATCCATTAGGTGTGATTATACCCATCCTCTCCTCCCGCCTCCCATCTGCCCGACACTGGATGAATGTTATTACTATATGTGCACTTTATTAATCCACTCATGTATTGATGGGCACTTGGGTTGTTCCACATCTTTGCAATTGTGAATTGTGTTGCTATAAACATTCTAGCGCACATGTCTTTTTTATAGAGTGCCTTTTGTTCCTTTGGGTAGATGCCCAGTAATGGGATTGCTGGATCAAATGGTTGTTCTACTCGTAGCTCTTTGAGGTATCTCCATATTACTTTCCACAAAGGTTGTACTAGTTTGCAGTCCCACCAGCAGTGTATGAGTGTTCCTATCTCTCCTCCTCCATGTCAACATTTATTGTTTTGGGACTTTTTGATAAAGGCCATTCTCACTGGAGTTAAGTGATATCTCATTGTGGTTTTGATTTGCATTTCTCTGATGATTAGAGATGTTGAGCATTTTTTCATATGTTTGTTGGCCATGAATCTGTCTTCTTTTGAAAAGTTTCTGTTCATTTCCTTTGCCCATTTATTGATGGGGTTGTTTGATTTTTTCTTGCTGATTTTCCTGAGTTCTATATAGATTCTAGTTATCAGCCCTTTTTCAGATGTGTAACATGCGAATATTTTCTCCCATTCTGTAGGTTGTCTGCACTCGTAATAGTTTCCTTGGCTGTGCAGAAGCTGTTTAATTTGATCATGTCCCATTTCCTTATTTTTGTTGTTTTTTCTGTGATTGCCTTTGGGGTCTTCTTCATAAATTCTTTGCCTAGGCCAATGTTTATAACAGTTTTCCAACATTTTCTTCTAGAATACTTACAGTATCTCTCTCAATTCTGATGCTATTTTGCCTGATAACTTGAAATGATTTTATAAATTTCTTAATAATTACCTCATTTGTATATAATAAATTTCACTTAAAATTTTTCAAGCATTTTAAGTTTTATAATATCACCAGTTGGGTCATAAACTAAACATAATTTAAGAAATAATAGTAAATATAATTATCACAGCAATAATTATAGTTTAGCTTAGTTATTTAGACCATTAATTTATTACAAGCAGAATACGGTTATCAATAACTAATAAGAAAATAAAAAGGACAGACATTGGCAAGAAGATGGAGAGAAAAACTGTGTTTTATGGAGGAAAAAAAGTTTTTTCTCTAGGGGATAGACGTTTGTGTAGCTTATATATAGTGGTTGCAAAAAAGTATAAAAAGTAACATCCTGCAGCTTGAAAGGAAACTATGCTTTATTTAGTAATGTTACAAAGACATTCAAATTTTTATCTGATGAGAAAGCTATTTTTAACTTGATTCTAGGGATGAACATGATTAATGTATCTAGTTACTACATTTTTTTCAAGGATAGAAATTCCTATAATTAGTTATTTTAAACAACCCCTTTATCAAGTTGTGTTTGATAAAATCATCAGTTAGATTATTTTGATCATGTCTTAAAAAGGCATTGCTATAATATTTAAATTTATAGATATCTATAATGATGCTATCTTAATCTAACAGGTTTACTTTTTATTCTCCTTTCTATACATAGTAATTATTTGATACATTATCTATTTTGATATTACCTTGACACTTGATATAATTATGAAAGATAAATATTTAATACTGTAAATAAACTATATTCTATAGAAAAGCAGTTCCTACAGACACACTAGACAAGTAATGATATCTTGGGCAACTTATCTTAGTGGTAATTCTTGTATCTTCTAGTCAAGGAAGGCGGTGAGTTGCCCATGACATGTAGAACCCTCCCTATCCTTTTTCTCTTTTCACACCATAGTTGCTCTAGTATGCTAAACATATATGACTGGAAATTGATATTTTAAAAACAAAACAAACCCAATTAAAAAAAAATTCTTTCCTTAAGCCTCATTTGGTTTGGATCACATGTATTCCATATGAAGTAATTCTCTCATACCTAAACAGGGATATCTCTGTATTGATTTGAGTTTTATCACCTTGAATTGAGAAAAGTGTGACATTTTAAGGCATTTTTAAAGAACTTTTTTCAAAATTTTTTGCTAATATAAAAGACTTTAGTACTATAGTATTCAGACTCTACAAAGAAAAGCCTGATATAATTTAAATTCAAAATTAACAGACATATGCATATGCCCGAATTTGTTCGGTTGTGCCAAATAGCAATTCATTTTCAAGATCATAAAATGATCTAATCACTAATAAATTATTAATTTTATATAAAATTACATAATCTATCATTATATTATGGCCTAAAATTATTTTCAACAACTGACTGACAAAAAGTGTTCTTTACAATCCACAATGTGCAGTGTCATAACATTGTAACATCAGCAGAGCCTGAAAATTCAATAGGAACTTATTATAAGACAAATTTTCTCAGAATGTTAAAATATCTTAATCATGTTTAAAAATATTTTTAATGAAGAAAATATGGTATACTTATACACATCTCCCAACCGAAAAATAGGACCATAAAAATTTAGACCAGTTGAAGATCAGTGTGGCTTCTTGCACAATGAATGAATTAAAAAAATTCACTCAATTGAACTTTTTTCCTCAGCAAGCATATCAGAAGATGACTCAGTTCAGACTCATCTATTAACGTATTAATTTAAAAGGTTCTTATCTTGCTTTTGCAACTTCCCTTCAAAGCCAATATCTTTCTGAATGGTAGTGAACTTTAACAGAGAAAATGTTCTTTCTATGCAGAAGGTGAAAAATGCCTATAGCAGCAGAAAATAAGCCAAATAAAAGTGAAGCCAACAAATTGCCTCAATGGAATGGTGTGCAGCAGAGACCTAGCTATTCGTGAATGTGTTATATTAAATCATGTCTTACAGCAATGCACTGGTTCTATATACACTATTCTAATAGTGTAAATACCCTGAGAGCAAATGATACAGTACATGCATATTACAGAAACACTATAATAAATAAACCTAGAATTTTTTATGTCTGTGTCACTCAATCCAAATAAGTATTGAATGATCAAGACATTTTAAAGTTTACAATTTGTTCACAATATGAACTCCAAAACATGGATAAAAACAGCAGTTTTTACTTTTATTACAAATACATTGCATTCTCTATACATAATCTGAAAAACCAATGATAATCCTATTATCTCAAGATAATCTCTAATATTATTCTCTCCCTGTATTTATTTTATCCATTTTAATTTATACTTTCTATAATCCATTTTAACTTATGCAATTTTATTAAGGATATAATTATATTTATTATAATTATTTAAAATATCTGTACATTTTAATTTAAAGTCGCAACACTTGACTGTCTTGACTGATAAAAATGGTAACTCCAGAATGTTTATAGCAGCACAATTCACAGTTGCAAAGATGTGGAAACAACCCAAGTGCCCATCAGTACGTGAGTGGATTAATAAAATGTGGTATATGTAGACTATGAAGTTCTATTCAGTCACAAAAAACAATGGTGATCTAGCACGTCTTGTATTATCCTGGATAGAGCTGGAACCCATTCTACTAAGTGAAGTATCACAAGAATGGAAAAACAAGCACCACATGTACTCACCATCAATTGGTATTAACTGATCAACACTTAAGTGCACATACAGTAATAACATTCATGGGATGTCAGGCAGATGGGAGAGGGGAGGAGGGGATGGGTATATACACACCTAATGGGTACGGTGCACACCATCTGGGGGATGGACACGCTTGAAGCTCTGACTCGGGTGGGGCAAGGGCAATTATATAATATAAATATTTGTACCCCCATAATATGCTGAAATAAAAAAAAAAAACACAGGCACCAACACTCAAAATAGAAAGGGATTGAAATGTGACATGAAGGAAGAATACCTTGGACTCAATTTCTTATAAGGTATGGATGAAATTCCCCTTTGCCAGAGAAGAAAGCATGATAAGATTGCCACAACATGGTAAAATTTATTACTTCAAATTAGTATATCCACATGAAATAAGTCACATTAGCTGATAAGGGAGAGTATACTGTAATTACATAATTATTATTATTTTTCTGATAAGTGAAGAGAAACATAAGATGAATGGAAAATAAGTCTTTCTCAGGGAAGATAGATAGCAACTGTAGTGCAATGTCTCTGCATCTCTGGAGATCATCAGCTAAAGAGGCTGGAGAATTATATGAACAGAAAACTGATATAAGAAAAGAGACGGATAAGAGAAAAATTTCAGCTATCTCTGATTTCATTGTGGGCTAGGGCTGCTAAATAGTAATAATACTAGTCCCTCTGTTTAAGCCTCTCCTTCCTTTCATATCACGCCCCTTCCTATTGGCCTCCAGAATGACAAAGGGATTTTTTGGATTTGAGACCAAAACTCTGTTAAAAAAAAAAAAAAAAAAAAAAAAACTGGAAATGATGAACCAAGAAAGACACTGAGAAAGGAAATCTATAAATACCAACAGTGCCTGCCACTCAGTGAATGAACTGTAATTGCTGACACTTTCCCATTTGGAATAATGAGAATGTCAGCCTAAATATGGATCAGAATCAGACAATCTTTCAACAAGATGTCTCTAAGGAAATACCATGTGGACATATGTTCAGGAAGCAGTATTCAGCAGTAATAGTAGAAATCCATTCTGCAGTTAATATGTTTAAGATGGCTGACAGTTTTAATACGTTTTACCTAGAGATACAGTCATTTTACTGAAGATTACTTACAATGTGGGAAATAAAAAATGTCCTTAATAGATTGAAAAATGTATGTCTCAAAATCTCAGAGGAACCAATGAGCAAATGGGTGTTTTATTCAACTTGCAATGAGCAGTTGTGTAAAAGAATTTTAGAACTTCCAGAGTGAATTAAACATTAATGCAAATTCCTATTATACCACTTTATATAAATGTGACAAATAATATATGTATACATATATATCATCAATTTGACCTGATTTTCTTGATAGTGAGTGAGTGTACTTTGGAAGAATAAAACTTAAACTGTTAATTTGATGAGTTACTATAAATATAGAAGAGAGTAAAAACTATTAAATGTATGGCATGGTGATATTTCTATTTTCCCAGGAACATTGAATTGCACCTATAAAATATATCTAATGTATAAGCTATTTTTCTTAGAAAGGTAATGATTGTAGATACAATGTTCTAAAACATAAATTGTATGGCACTTCATTGAATGTATACCTGCTCAAGAGTCAGCAATGTCTTTCATCAATCTTTAGTCAGCATCTAGATTAGTTTTTCAATTAAATAACACATATTCTTAAATATCATGGATACAAATATCCACTGATTAAACTACTAATTTTTTCTTTTTTAAAATTTTATCCTTAGCCTTGAGCCCATTTGAATTACGCTGATTTTTCAAGGAACAGCTTAATATGGGGAAATCAAGTTTTCACATAAGCAATAAAGGAGGTTATTGTTAAGCACACATGCTTTCGATTTCATAATATGGCAATACTATCCTCATATCCATTTTAAGCGGTTTATTAATAGCATATTATTCTAAAACTAGAGGAAGGATTATAGCAAAAAATAGCAGTGCCTGCTTTCCTCAAGTTCAGAAACAGTTTGTGAATAAGACAAAAGTGTTAACAAGTAGACAACCAAAATATTATCATTCTTACTAATGGATATATATGTCATTAAGCCCAAAATCCCTAGTTTCACCCTATTTTAAGGAATAAAAGCAACTCCTCCTGCTTAGCAACCAATATCTCTATCCAATTCCTTTTTAGCATTAAAATATTTATCTCTGAAGCATAACTAGTTTAGTCAGATCTCTCTTTCTCAACAGCATATGTGTTTGAGAAGCAAAAAGTAATTTTGAGTGACAGCATTTTTAAGACTTTATATTTAGCCCTTAAAACCCAAACTAGCACAACAATGTGAATGTACTTAATGCCACTGAACTGTACACTTTAAAAAGGTTAAAATAGTCAAAAGCAGTGGCTCACACCTGTAATTCCAGGAGGCTGATGCGGGAGGATCAATTGAGCCCAGGAGAGGGAGGCAGCAGTGAGCTGTGATTGAGCCACTGTGCTCAAGCCTGGGCAAAAGAGGAGGACCCTATTTCATACCAACGGCTTCCCCTAGTGGCTGGAAAAGCAACTGCTGAGCCCTGCCAAGGCTTTGCAAAGCCTTTTAGGCTCTTGTAATTTAGCCATGATCTGCTTTGCTTCTCCTCCACCTCAGTAGGAGTAGAAATCAAGCAACCCCCTGAGAGCTACAGGGTACTTCCTAAAGCTTGGACAATTTGTGTGCCCCACCTGGGATACCAGCACTTATCACGGGCATGAAAGAACATCTTGGCAGCTGGCTCTTCCACACAGACATCAAGCAATGACAGGGGGAATAACTCTATAGCTCAGTAAACCACCTTCCTACACAAGCAAACAAGGTGAGGCTGATTTGTACTCACAAGTACCACCTTGGAGATTAAGCTGAGGGACCCAACGCAATTCATACTGCTGGGAAGAGGCGAAGACAGCAGGTCAGAAGCAGCCCAAGAGGCTCATCAAACCTACTCAGGCACCCCATAGGCAACTCAGGACCAGCACTCTCCCTGTCACAGACAGGAATCAATCTTCAGGGACCCAGAGACAGGCCCTAGTACCCTAGGATTCGATTGAGAGGCCAGATGAAAAGTAACCCTTGAAAGAACTCTGAAAATATAAAAAATCAGAGCAAAAGGACACCCCCAAAAGAAAACAATAACCAAAATGAAAATATTGACATGACTGATAAAGAATTCCAAATATGGATTATAAGGATGCTCAATGAAATACAAGAGAAAATAGAAGGCCAACACAAAGAGACCACAAAAACAGGAAATGAATTAAAAATTCACTACAGAAATAAATTATTTAAAAAATCGAATAGAACTTAATGGACATGAAAAACTCCCCCAAGAGAATACAAAAAAACAGTGGAAAGTGTTAAGAGTAGACTAGATCAGGCAGAAGAAAGATTCTTAGATGCACACTTTTGAATTAAACAAGTCAGTCAAAGGTAAGGAATAAAGAAAAAACAGGAAAAAACAAAGCCTAAAAGAAACATGGGATTAGGTATAAAGATCTAACATAAGAATTATGTTAGAATATTTATAGCAGCACAATTCACAATCCCAAAGATTTGGAATCAACCCAAATGCCTGTCAATTCATGAGTGGATTAATAAAATGTGGTAAATGTTTACAATGAGTACTACTCGGCCATAAAAAATGATGAATTATACCTTTTGTAACAACCTGGACAGAAGTGGACACCATTCTCCTAAGTAATGTATAGCAAGAATGGAAAAACAAACACCATATATACTCAATATTAAATTGTAACAAACCAAGCAGCACTCATGTGTGTGATAGGAAGTAAAACTCAATGGAAATCAAACCGGTGGGAAGGATGGTCAGGGGATGGCTGAATTCATTTCTAATGGGTATAATGTTCAGTATCTAGGCACACATAACTTTGAGTTGAACTGTACAAAAACAGTTCATGTAACCAAAACATTTGTACCTCCCTAATATTCTAAAAAAAAAAAAAAGTTTAGTCCATAACAGAAGATACAATGCAAAAAAAATTTAAATGTTTAAAATGTTATATGTATTTCACCACACACACACACACACACACACACACACACAGAACCTAACTGAGCTCCCTGCCTCTATTCCCTATTCATGAGATAGTATTCAAATTTTCTCAACTCCCATAACTTTTAGTCAACATGTGATGCCAGCTCACTCAGGTCTGACAAATAATGGAATTTTATTATTCAAAATTATGTTACCAAGTCTGGAATTTCAAGGATAAAATAACCTAACCACATGAAAAACTAACATCCACTCAAATATCATAGACGAAATTGAATTGTCTCTCATTTTTCATTAAAAATATACTTCTTTTGGAGAGATGGCAGCATCTCACTCAAATTTTAATGTGACTGATTTAGAATAGTTGACACATTACTTCCTTTAAAATGTTTGTTTTCCTAAATGCTAGAGACCAAACACATTCCAAAATCTTTTCCATGCTCAACATATAAACATAATAATATACTGTGGGAAAAAAAGGTTTTGCCTTATTTGTTGTTACTATTGTTGAATTTAAGTCACAAGTAATTGTTTTATAATAGTGTATTTTATAACACAAAGCTGATACATTGTAAAGTAACTGCAATCATGCAAATAAAGTAAAATATTGTTTTAAAATCATCCAAGAGTTTATTATTAAGCAAATATTATGTAGCTAAAGCATTTGGTAAGAACTAACATATTTTATTTACATAGTAAGTCATTAAATACTATTTATGAGAGAGTAAACATGACTATTCACCTAATTAAATATCAAACCCAAGTATAAATTAGAATGTGTGCTTATCTGGAATGCTCATTGGTAAGGATCAGATATTTGTTTTTACTCCTGGATGTTAAGCACATATTGTGCATTTATAAATATATCC
>CM052439.1:114381076-114476312 GCA_028533085.1 Varecia variegata
ATTGATTTTTCTTTTAACATTGATTTTATTAGCATATCTAAGAAATCTTTGCCTAACAGAAGTTCAATGAGATTTTCTCCTCCAGTTTCTTCTATAAATTTTATTTTTATACAAAAGTTTTATGCAAACTTTTAGCCTTTACATTTATATGTATGTTTCCTTTGAATATGGGTATGTAATTTTTCCAGTTCCATTGGTTGAAAATACTCGTTACTCAGTGGTATTTCCTTGGAATATTTGCAGTAGATAAGTTGACAATATATTAATTGCGTAAGGTCTATTTCTGAACTCTGTTTTATTCTATTCATCTACGTGTCTATCTTCACACATACATCATTCTTTCTGTGCCTTGATTACTATAGTTTCATAGAAAGTCTGGAAATCAGGTAGTTTGAGTCTTCATTAACAACTCTTCTATTTCAAAATTGTGTTGACTACCCTTTAATTTTCCATATATTAATATTTTAGAATTGAATTGTCAAATTTTAAAATGCATGCTGGAATTGTGTATTGGTAAGGCCTAGAATATTTGCTGACATATGAAAAGAGTTCAATAAGCAATTGAATAGTATGATAATATTTAAAGCACAAATATTCATCACAAATATGACATATATATCAACGTTTGATTTTATACTATGTATTGTTATCATTATTTCTTTTAATGTTTTGTTTTTTTAACTCCATTGCTTTTATTATTAATCAACCAAGAAATATTGATAGATTCGTGTTACAAAATAACTGAACAAAAAAAAAGGTGCTAAAAACAGGCCTGAGATTGTCTTAAAATTTTTGACGTGATAAATACTGTGACAAGAAGAGTATGGCAGTGTGCAGAATGAATCAACATCAAAATAAAAAACAGAGGGTTACTAAGCAGTATGATACCACAGTAGAGTAAAATTTATTTTATGCACATTTTATCATTTTAATTTAAGTAATAAGTGTCAGGAGCCTGATATGTCATCTGTTAGGCAGTGACCCAACATTCAAGCAAGGAGATACTCACTGGGTAAAATGACAGAATCATCTCAATGTTGGACAAAAACTTTCAGGTCTTGTCAATCAAATGATGATTTAATGATTTTTTTCCTCTCAATTTAATCTAATCTGTTTTAAGAAGGTGACCCCTTAATTTCCTTAAGTTTGAATTTTTCCTATTTACTTTTATTTGTTTAGTTTTGCCTTTCATTTCCTTTCAACTTTTCTAAGTCATTTTTTATAGATGTACTGCTTACAAATAGTATGTGCTTGAATTTTGCTTAATACACTAATTTGAATGATCCTTCCCCTCAAGTGGATGCTTTCACCCCATTTACATGGGATGGTTTGAAAGAAATTTATTCTTTGTTATGTCAACTTGTATTAATTATCCCATATGTTTTAATGTTTCTTTTGGATATGATCTGTGTTTTATTTCTTTTTTATATTGAATATTTATTTCTTTTAATAGCTTACATCATTTACAATCTGTTTTGTTCTTCTGGTAAAAAATATTTTTTTCTAGGTTTATAATAGTAAATTTTGAAGAGATATTTTAGAAAATATCAAACAATCCTTTAAGAGATAATATTTTCAATTTGACCCCAACAAAATCATAGACTATTAGATTTGAAAGGAACATCAATCCAACTACTTCTTTGGTGAAAGAATTGCTTCCATATCATCCTTGATAAATGCACCCCCTGACTGAATGCCCCTTCAGTACAAAGAGCTCACCATTCTGAGACAGCACATTTTTAATGCTGGGGAGTTCCAATGTTTATCATGTGTTTTCATCTATTAAGACAAGTTCAGCTTCCAAGTAATTTTCAGCCTTTTGTCATAGTTCTTACTCCTATCACACACTCACATAACTAGCTCAGACCTTCCCACTTTCTTTAACAATTCTTCACAAGTAATGACAGCCTGATCTTTAACTGTTTTAAACACCCACTTCTATATAGCCTACTTTGTCAATGTTCTTGTTACATATGAGATTCAGAATAAAATTTAATGTTACAAATATATCCTACACAGCAGAGAGAAAATGTGATATCACTTCCCATTCAATCTGTATTTTATGTGTGTTATTGTAATCTAGAAAAAAATTCTGATTTTGGTAGAAGCCAAATTATAAAAGTAGTTCTTATCTTTAAATATATTAGAACAAAAGAAATGACACCTATAAATAATAGCAAAAGAAATGTTCACACAGTCTCTTTTTACCTGACAATTTAGGAGGAAAACAATTATTGAATTAAGTAATAGATAACATATCTAAATAAGATAAACTTTCTGAAAGATAAAGTGCAGATGGGATCAGATTGAGAAAAGAAGAAATATTCTCCCAGTCCAGTAGGGTCAAGGATTTGATTTAAGTGTCTATGATTTAAGTGCATTTTCCAGCAGAGCCCAGAAAACTCCCAAGCTTAGAGAAGCAAGATCTAAGGGAAAATATAAGGAGAAAAAAGTCAAGGACTTGAGTAAATTTAGATAATTTGTAACTCTTTAACTCTCCCACAAGTGAAGCTTCAGAAAGCAATTTAATCCATAACATATTAGAGATGATGTAATATTCAAAATGAAGGTACTGTCATAAAGTGTTCCTAAGATTGGCACTGAGAAGGGCTGAGTCAACATTTCTCTATCAAGTAATAGTAACCAAAGGAAGAAGAGGAAACAAAAAGAAAGAATCCAATTTGCATTTTCAAATATATGAATGCATTGAATCTATCCAATGGGAGCCAGTTGGCATCAGTAAAAAACATATTTGCATGAAACTCACAATTGCCAAAATAAAAAAAAATATAATAATAAATAGGCAGCAAACTGATTATTGAATACTGCAAAATTCTAATCAGTTATTTAGAGAGTTAACTTAAAATGATGTTCCAGAACTGAAGAAAAACTTTAATGAAAATGTAAAAATGATAAGTAAAATGATATGAAAAGATATCATTGTATATATATATATATATATATGTGTGTGTGTGTGTGTGTGTGTGTGTGTGTGTATACACACACACATACAAGCATTTTTTTCTAGGTTGTACTCTCAGGTATTCTGAGGAAAGGCCAGAGTTGTGAATATAGGAAGAAGGTGTAGAAGTAAAGATACTTAGAACATATTGATTCTTTTTAGATAGTTGGATAATAATTCTAGAGGCACACAGTTTACATGTCCTGAGATAGTAGCAGAGACAGTTGTACTCAGGTTGCTAATAGTTTTGTGTCATCTAGACCACTATGACCAAACCATGAAACACTTCATATATCCACATGAACTTAACCTTCTGATTTCTCTGTGCCCACACCTGTATACTCCATCTGCCATCCACTGCGGTGCATTTCTGTTGGTCAAGATTGCTAACAATTTGTGCAACCAAGTGTCATTACAGTATCATGAAGTTGGACATTAGGTAATGATGAATGTCATATGAATTCAAATTTATTTTAGAGGCTCTCTCTCCAAGAGTATTATTTCTTTGAATCTACTTCCCTCTTATTTTGTGACATTCTGGTGCTTTTTACACCTTTGAGAAAACACAATATTTTATTTATTTATTTTGTTTAGAATATAACGGGGAGAAAAACTTTGGTTACATAATTTGCTTTGTACAATTTAAATCAAAGTTGTTTAGTATGCTCATCACCCAGATAGTGTGCGTTGTATTCACTACGTATGAATTTACCCATTCACTCCTGCCCCTCCCACTTACATGATTTCCATTGAGTTTTACTTCCATATGTGCAGGTAAATGTTGATCGATTACTTCCAATGTAGTATTAAGTACATGTGATGTTTGTTTTCCCATTCTTGAGATATTTCACTTAGAAGAATGGTCTCCAGTTCCACCCAGGTTGTAACAAAAGATACTACAGCACCATTTCTTTTATGGGTGAATAGTACTTCATGGTATACATATACCACATTTTGTTAATCTACTCATATCTTGATGGGCACTTGGGTTGTTTCCACATCTTTGCAATTGTGACTTGTGCTGCTATAAACATTTGAGTGCATGTGTCTTTTTTACAAAATGTCTGTTTTTTTTCCTTTGGGAAAATACCTAGTAGTGAGATTGCTATAACAAATGGTAGTTCTACATTTAGTTCTTTGAGGTATCTCCATACTACTTTCCACAGAGATTGTACTAGTTTGCAGTCCCACCAGCAGTGTGTATGTGTCCCTATCTCTCTGCATCCCCATCAGCATCTGTTGTTTTGGGACTTTTTGATAGGAACCATTCTCACTGGGGTTAGGTGATATCTCATTGTGGTTTTGATTTGCATTTCCCTGATAACTAGAGATGTTGAGCATTTTTTCATGTTTTTATTGCCCATTAGTATATACTCACTTGAAAATTTCTGTTCATGTCTTTTGCCCACTTTTTAATGGGATTGTTTTATTTTTTTCTTACTGATTTACTTGAGTTCTTTATAGATTCTAGTTATTGGCCTTTTATATGATGTATAGCATGCAAATGTATTCGCCCATTTGTAGGTTATCTATTTGCTCTACTGATTGTGTCTTTGTGCAGATACAATTTGATTTTATTAGGTCCCATTTATTTATTTTTGTTGATGCTCTGATTGCTTTTGTGGTCTTTTTCATAAATTCTTTGCCTATGCCAATATCTATAAGAGTTTTTTCAACATTTTCTTCTGGAATTCTCATAGTTTCATGACTTAGGTTTAGGTCTGTTGTCCATCATGAATTAATTTTTGTGAGTGGTGAGAGATGCAGATCCTATTTCAGTCTTCTACAAGTGGCTATCCAATTTTTTCAGCACCATTTATTGAATAGGTATTCTTTACACCAGTATGTTTTTGTCTACTTTGTCAAA
Source organism: Varecia variegata (assembly GCA_028533085.1). Classification (NCBI taxonomy): domain Eukaryota; kingdom Metazoa; phylum Chordata; class Mammalia; order Primates; family Lemuridae; genus Varecia; species Varecia variegata. Next base: position 114,385,906 of record CM052439.1, read on the forward strand.
TATTAGATGGAAATATGAGGATGGTTTCAAATTGGTGTTCTCTGTTCTTATCCATAAATCGATATCTCTGTCTTTGTACCAGTACCATGCTGTTGTGGTTACTATAGACTTCTAGTATAGTTTGAAGTCTGTGATGCCTCAATTTGTTCTTATTACATATGGTTGTATAGGCTATTGGGGGACTTTTCTGGGCCCATACAAAGTGTAGAATTATTTTTTCTAGATCTGTGAAAAAAGACTTTCCATCTCAAAATACTATAAAAATTTCTATGCAGATAAACTTGGAATCACAGAGGAAATGGGCAAATTTTTGGAAACAACAACCTCCCTAGGTTCAATCAGAAAGAAATAGAAATCCTAAAGAGACCAATATCAAATAACGAAATTGGAGTAGCAATAAAAAAATCTTCCTAAAAAAAAGTCCCAGACCAGACAGTTTCACACCTGAATTTTACCAAGCCTACAAAGAACTGGTACCTATACTGCAGAAATTATTCCATAACATTGAGAAGGAAGAAATTCTCCCCAACTCATTTTATGAGGCTGATATCACCTTGATACCAAAGCCAGGAAAGGGCTCAACAAAAAAAAGAAAATGACAGAACAATATCCCTTATGAATATAGATACCAAATTTCTCAATAGAATCTTAGTAAACTGAATTCAGCTGCATATGAAAAAATAATTCACCACGACCAAGTGGGCTTTATCCCAGAGATGCAAGGATATTTTAACATATGCAATATAAATGTAATTCACCACATAAATAGAAACAAAAAAAAATGATCCTTTCAATAGATTCATAAAAAACATTTGACAAAATTCAGCACTCTTTTATGATAAGAACAAGTAACAAAATAGGCAAGATAGAATATACCTCAAAATTATAAAAGCTATATACGATAAACCCACAGCCAACATCATATTGAATGGGGAAAAAGTGAAAGCATTCCTGCTTAGAACTGGGACCAGACAAGGTTGCCCATTATACCACTTCTATTCAACATAGTGCTGGAAGTCTTAGGCAGAGCAATCAGACAACAGAAGGAAATCAAGGTTATTCAAATGGGGAAAGAAGAGGTCAAACTATTGCTCTTTGCTGACGATAAGATTTTATATCTAGACAACCCCAAAGATTCAACAAAGAGACTCTTGGAATTGATAAATAAATTCAGCAAAGTCTCAGCTTACAAAATCAGTGTACACAAATCAGTAGCTTTCTTATATGGCAACAACAGTCAAGCTGAGAATCAAATCAAAGACACAATAATTTTCACAATAGCAACAAAGAAAATAAAATGTCTAGGAATATATTAACCAAGGAGGTAAAAGACCTCTATTGGTAGAACTACGAAAACACTGAGGAAAGAAATAGCAGAGGATGTAAAGAGATGGAAAAACATATCATGCTCATGGATTGGCAGAATCAACGTTGTTAAAATATCTATACTACCAAAAATGATTTACAGATTCAGTGCAATCTCCATTAAAACACAACCTTTTTGAATAGGGCTCATTCATCTCCCTGTGACAAAATCTAAACATATCATTGTCCATTTTCCATTTTTGTTTCTTCCCTTCTGTATCAATGAACCAAATGTTTATCTTTCTATCACAAATTTTTGTCCTTCCTATGACTTAATGAAGGGTTTTGTTTTCTCAGTCTTTTCTTTTTTAATTGTCATTATCTCCCTAATAGATTATTCTCATCAATATACAAAGCTGCTCTATTATTTCTCAGGTTAAGTACTTCTAGTCTCCCTTGATTTCATATTCTTCATTAGCAAAAGACCTCCATAAAATTGCTAATATTTCTCTTTTCCACTTCATCACTTCACATTCACTCCTTATACCACTCCAACATGACTTTCATCCATCCCAACCCACCAACCACTTCAATGAAGCTATTTCAACTGAAATTACTAACAACTTTCATTTTTTTCAAAGCCAAATTATACCTTTATACATTTACTTAATATTATAGCAGCACTGAAACAGATGACTGTCTGATTCATAAACTGCTTTTTCTCTCAGGTTCTATGACAACACATAATTCTTGTTTTCCACCAATTTCTCTGCCCACTCCTTTACACTCTGCTTTGCAAATTTCTCCACGTTAGCCAGACCTTGGAATGTCATTTCTTGGGTCTTAGTGCTGGCCCCGCCTTCTCTATATATACTCTCACTGTAGTTAATCTCATTCTCATGACATTAAAAGCTGTTGGCATATTAATGAATGTCATATTTCTCCTCAGTCTACAATTGCTCCTGTGAGGTACATGTACCTGCATACTTGAGGTCAATATGCTCAAATCTAAACTCTTGACTTTATCTACCCCAATCTGCACTCTTCTAATCTTTCAGCTGCTTGAGTAAAAAAAAAAATTCAAGTTATTCTATACTGTTCCCAACTTCCATCAAGTCATGTTTTACCACAGATATATATTAATAATTAGAGCTCATTCACTTTTCTCTACATCCACTGCAACAATCGTAAACTAGACAAACTTACTATGATTTCTTCTGTAAAAGACCATGGTATTATTCTAAATGGTCTTCTCACTCTCTTACCCTCTCATTCAAATTCATTCTCTACAGAACACTCAGACATATATATATATGTGTGTGTGTGTGTGTGTGTGTGTGTGTGTGTGTATTATTTTATGTATTTATATATAATTAAAATACAATCCAACACATTGCAATTGCCATCAGGTCATTGTGTGCTCTGCTAACTTACACAGTCTCATCCAACACTCTTTCCCCTTCACTCACTATGGACTCTAGCCACCCTAGTTTCATTTAGTTCCTTGAATCCACAGAGCCTTCCAGTGTGAGGAACTTTAAGTTTTTGGTTCCCCTGCCTAGAATGCTTTTTGCCTAGATGTATATATGGCTAACTTCCTCTCATTATGCAGCTTCACCTCAAATTTTGACGTCTCAGAGGTCTTCCTGGCCATCTTAAGAGGTCCCCATTACTAATACCTACAGTTATCCACTTTTACAGCATTTTGTACTTTTAAAAAATTTGTAGTACAATTTTAACATTATGACTCTGCGATTTTTTCCTCACTTCATGTTAAATACAACCTCTAATTTATCATGAGAGAAAAGTGATTATATCATAATAATTTTTTCTAACACAGATTCTTACATTTAGCATGCACCTAAAAACATTTTTGCCATTTACTGATTTATGCCATAAATATGAACTAGAAAATTTATTTAGATAACTCAAGACTGAAATAATAAAACAAGTAAGCAAACAAATAAAAGCACTCCTAAAGTCTTTTATGAAATATTCAGATAATATTTGGATAATCTATAATTCCTTGATATATATAGTTCTCTCTGCTATAAACAGTCAAGGTTTTTTCAACCTTAAAATGATAATGGAGTTTTCATTGCAAAATATACATGTTCATGTTGTTTATACCACTTGCTAAATATTACGCCCATTGCTTGGATTCAATCAATATATTTAATCTAAAATAATAAGAAAATATCTTCTCAAAATAATATTTAATTGAATTAACATATACATTATTTTTATAACAATAGGAACCTTCAATATAACTATGAAATTGTAGCATCTGATAAAGAATTCTGTACTCTTTTTGTCAGTCCTTAAGGAAAACAATTATAAGAGTAGAAAACTGATGATGTAAGTTTTGTGTGTGGGAGATGGCCTTGTTCTAACAATTAGTAATCTTAGGCCTAAAGAAAATTTTGTATTTATAATACATAATACAAAACATGCATTGTTTGAAAGCTGAGATAACTTTCTTTTGAAGAGTAATGTTTTAGTTTTGTACAAATGTGGCATTATAACTGGTTTCTGATTACCTAACACTGTGACTCTCCATTTCATGAAGTCTTTGAATCAAATTGTCTCCTAAATAAGCATGATGATTCATAGTTTATCTCTGACAAATGGGAAAAAATATACAACAGAAAATAGAATAAGAGGAAAAAAACCCTGCCAGAATAATAAGGGAAAAAATTTCAATATTTCTTCTTTTCAATCTAGTCAGCTGGTGTACCTGACCTTTCTCTACCCTATGTTCCTTGTAAATGTAAGTTCCCCAAAATGCCATGTGTGCACAAGGAAAAAAAGAAAAGGAACCAGGAGTTACTTTTTTGACATTATTTGTCAATGTTTATATTCTTTTCATATATCATCAACAATTTTGAAAATGTATTAATGATGATATTGAATGTTAAAATAATCATTATCAATGCTATTTCTAAAACTAAACACTTCATTTCTACATAGATTTATTTCATAAGACAGATGAATAAAATCCAAGGATCTGGAGATGGTGCAAATTTGTTCACATATTTAAGAAATATTTGAATGTTCAATAGGTACTAAGCACTGGTATAGATCCTAAGGAAACAGTAGTACAGGTATACTTCAGAGATATTGCAGGTTTAGGTCCAGACCATCACATTAAAGTGAATATTCCAATAAACTGAGTCACACAAATTTTTTGGTTTCCCAGTGCATAGAAAAGTTGTGTTTATACAATACTGTAGTCTATTAAGTATGCAATAGCATTGTGTCCAAAAAAATGTACATATCTCAATTAAAAAAAAAACACTGCATTACTAAAAACTGCTAATGATCATGTGAGCCTTTAGCAAGTCATAATCTTTTTGCTGGTGGAAGGTCTTGCCTTGATCTTGATGGCTGCTGACTGATCAGGGTGGTGGTTGCTAAAGATTGGGGTAGCTGTGGCAATTATTTAAAATAAAACAACAATAAGGTTTTCTGCATTAATTGACTTTTCCTTTCATGAAGGATTTCTCTGTAGCATGCAATGCTATTAGATAGCATTTTACTCACAGTGGAACATCTTTTGAAATTAGAGTTGATCCCCTAAAAACTTGCAGCTGCTTTATCAACTAAGTTTATGTAATATTTTAAATTTTTGTTGTCATTTAAATAATGTTAATAATAATATCTTTACCAAGAGTAGATTTCATCTCAAGAAACCATTTTCTTTGCTTAGTCATAAGTAGCAACTCATCCATTCAAGTTTTACCATGAGATTACAGCAATGCATATCTTCAGCTTCCACTTCTAGTTATAGTTCTCTTGTTATTTCCACCACATCTGCAGTTACTTTATCCACTGCAGTCTTAAAACCTGTCATGTCATCCATGAGGGTTGGAATCAATTTCTTCCAAACCCCTGTTAATGTTGATATTTTGACCTCCTCCCATGAATCATGGATGTTCTTAATGGCATCTAGAATGGTGAATCCTTTCCAGAAGACTATCAATTTACTTTGCCCAGATCCATCAGAAAAATCACTATCTATAGCACCTATAGCCTTACAAAATGTATTTCTTAAGTAGCAATATATGAAAGTCAAAATTATTCATTGACCTGTAGATTGCACACTGGATATTGTGTTAGCAGACATGAAAACAACATTAATCTCCTTGTGCATCTCCATCAGAGCTCTTGGGTGATGAGGTGCATTGTCAGTGAGAAGTATATTTTGAAAGGAATCCTTATTTCTGAGTAGTAGGTCTCAACAGTGGGTTTGTAATATTCAGTAAACCATGCTGTAAATAGATGTGCTGTCATTCAGGCTTTGCTGTTTAATTTATAGAGCACAGGCAGAGTAAATTTGGCATAATTATTAAGGACTCTATAATTTTTTGATTAGTAATTGAGCATTGGCTCCAACTTAAAGTCACCAGCTGCATTAACTTCTACCAAAATAGTCAGTCTGTCCTTTGAACATTTGGAGCCAGGCATTGACTTCCCTTCTCTAGCTACGAAAGTCCCTGATGGCATCTTCTTTCAACAGAAGGCTGTCTACATTGAAAATCTGTTGGTTAGTGTAGTCACCTTCATCAGTTATCTTAGCTAGATCTTCTGGATGACTTGCTGCTGCTTCTACATCAACAGCTTCATCTTGCACTTTTATATTATAGAGACATTTTCTTTCTTTGAACCTCCTGAATCAACCTCTGCTAACTTCAAAGTTTTCTTCTGTAGCTTCCTCACTTCTCTCAGTTTTCATAGAATTGAAGAGAGTTATGGTCTTACTGTGGATGAGGCTTTCATTTAAAGGAATATTGTGGCTGGTTTGATCTTCTATCCAAATCACTAAAACTTTCTCCACATCAGTAACAAGGCTATTTTACTTTCTCATCATTCATGTGTTCACTGGAGTAGCACTTTTAATTTCCTTCAAGAACTTTTCCTTTGCGTTTGCAACTTGACTAACCATTTGGTGCAATAGACCTAGCTTTTGGCCAGCTTTGGCTTTTGACATGCCCTTCTCACTAATCTTAATCATTTCTAGCTTTTAATTTAAAGTGAGAGACATACAGTTCTTCCTTTTACTTGAACACTTAGAGGCCATTGTATGGTTATTAATTTACCTTATTTCAATAATTTTGTGTCTCAGGGAATAGGGGGGTCCAAGGAGAGGGATAGAGATGGTTGGTGGAACAGTCAGAACACACACAACACTGGTCAAGTTCACTGTCTTATATGGATGCTATTTGTGGTGTCCCAAAGCAATTACAATAGTAACATCAAATATCACTGATCACAGATCATAACAACAGATGTAATAACAATGAAAAGTTTTAAAATATTGTGAGAATTACCAAATGTAACACAGAGACACAGAGTTAACATATAGTGTTGGAAAAATTGTGCCAATAAATGTACTTGACACAGGGTTGACACAAACCTTCAATTTAAAAAAAAAAACCCTCCTTAACATGTGTAACAATAATGTAAAGCACAACAAAGTGAGGTGTGCCTATAAATATGGCAGACAAGGTCCTTGTGTTAATGTGATTAATTCTGACAAGAACAGACAGATGATTATTAACAAATAATTATATAAGATTTCCATTTTCAATATAGATTTTGAACAAAAAACAAGACACAGTGCAAATGACTTTTGATAGAATGATCAGGGAGGCAGCTGTAAGGAGGCAACATTTGATTTAAGTCTGAATGACAAAAATTCTGTGCAAATCTTGGGAATATCAATATAAAATGAGAAGGGACTTGGCAATCCATCCCCTCCCCAACAAAAAGAAGGCCAGTGTGTACTAGAGCATAGTGAAGGAGAGGAAATGGATAATAGATGAAGTCAGAGAAGTAAATAAACGCTGCTAAATGAAGGACTCCGTGGAAAGTTCATGGTAGAGTTTGGATTTTACTCTCAGGTGAATGTAAATCCATGAGAGCGCTTTAAGCAAGAGAAGGACAGAAATTAATGTGAATGTCAAAAGAAGAGTAGATTAAAATGGGTGGGAGATAATCTTGGACAAAGGAAGATCTCTTTAAAAGTTATTGCATTACGAAAGATGAAAGGTAATAGTGACAATCCAGATTGAGGAAAGTAGGTAGATTGGGGGCATATTTTAGAGGCTGAGCATTTAAAATTTAATATTATATTCAATATTAGGTTCCTATCCTAATTAAAAGTTTTCATTTTATATACATTTCCAAAAGAAAAAACTAAATGGTCTTTATATTTTTTCTCATGTTTTACATTTTAATAATTTTCAGATATTTGCAAGTTATTTTTCCACTCAACATGTTAACACCTTAAGATGAGCTATTTCATTGCAATGTGTGGACACATTTTGATGCAAGAAAGTACATGCCGTGGTGAGAAATATTCCCTTATTCCCTCACACCTTACCTTATGTTATCATCTTAAATTAAAGTTCTTCAGACTAAAACATATTTGACTACTGTTAATTTACACTCTGACACACAGTTTTTAAATCATTATAAAGCTTCACAAACACTTATTGAATTCTAAAAAATATCCTAAGATATGTCAAATGCACAAAAACATGAGGGTGAAAACTACAATTAGGGAGCATGTGAAAAAAAACTAAATGAGTGGAGATGAACTCCTTGAAAGTAATTATGAATTAAGTTAATGAGTAAAAACTAAAGTTTAGCCACTTCAGATATACAGCAGTTGAAGAAAAAATAGTCTGTCACATCTATCTGAGAAATTATTGTTAAACTCAAGCATTCATTGTACTCCTGTCTAATACCTTTGAAGATCCAAATGGAATCCATATTTCCAGGTGCATTCAATTGATCTTAAATGAGATTTAACCCAGGTTTTCAGTTTAAGTTAGTGTCATAGTCTAAGAGTGCAGTTTTCAAAAATAATTGCAAAATCATTATCCATGTACCAGGCTTTCTAACTGCTATTTGGTTACTATAATGAGTCGTGCAATGTCGTAGTAGAAGCATGACACTGGTGACCTTACCTCTGCCATTTATCAGCTGTGAACCCTTGGGAAAGTCACTGAACTCCTCTAAACCTCTGCTTCCTCATGGGAAAAATAAGAAGGTTAGACTAGGTAATATATGAAGTCAACTCCAATTCCAGAGTGTTACAATTTCCTCCATAAAATTATGTGGAAGTACCTCTTACAAGTCATAAAGAGTCCGTAATAATTGCATAATATTTTTAATTGGAATAAAATTTCTTCTTCTGAGTTAATATTAACAGATCCCAGCCTAAATAATGCATTTTGTATAGACTCCATTGACGATGAAAAGTGAATCAAACAGACAATTTGGCTGTCATATAGTCAAGATCAAGTAACTTTTATCCAAAAGAGGAATGAAAAATGAAATTCAAACCACGCACCAACTCTTATGGATGTGTAATAGTTGTAGAGAGTGACTCTGATATATCTGTGTTCATTGGGAAAGTGTTGTGATGCTACTTCTAGCATGGACGTAGAGTGGGAAAAGGTATCATGACCGCCAGTATTCACCATTCGCAAACAAAATCTGACCATGTTTTAGTTTCTCAGTAACAAGTGAACTATGATAGTAGCCTAAATGTCCTGGGCCCTCTTTCAACATCACAAATCCAAATAGAGGAGACCCCAAAATCATCATCATTATTTATAGCTCATACTGGAGAAGTTCGAATAAAGGAATATTAATAAATAGTGAGATATTCATGCTAATAAACTACCCCAATACTTAGGGAACTCTATTCTCAAGTGTATTTCTAGTATTTTCACTCCTTGCTTGCATTCTTTTCACATTGTATAGATTAGGGCTATATTTCTGGAAACAGAATAAGGCTGAATAATTATAATCTTTTCAACAATTTAACAAAACTAATTGAAATCTTAAAAGCCATTAATGAGTAGGTATGGCCTATAAACTCTAAAGAGAATACACCATGCAACCTGTATAAGAAAAAAGTTACTAATTATTCTCAGACATTAGCCAGCTGGTGGGCAAATTTGCAAAGAAGAGATTGAATAGCTCTAATACTAAGTAAGGATTAGTGTTTTTCATCCTTAAATTTGTGTTACTATTTTTACATCCAAATATATGGAAATGAACTAAAATAAACCAAAATACTGATTATTTGTAAGGCTCTTAATAACAGTGGATAATTTCTCAGAAATTTGAGTTATGTGCAGTAACATTTGTATGTATAATATGAACCAGGCATAAATGAAAGCAAATTATAAGTGATAGAGAATAAAACTGAAGTAGAGATCACTGACTAAGAAAGTATAAGCAAGAGGGAAAAACGGATGATTTAGAATGTTTCCCAAGTCTCCACTCCAAATATGATATATTTTAAAGTCTCATTTGATCTGGCAGGTTTACTTTTAGGATCTGTATATTTGAATCAATGAAATTTTACCTGCCTACTTCGGAATTTATCCTGAGGAAATTATCACAATAAAGACATGATATTAACTGCAAATTCTTTTATCACAACATTGTTTATAAATGTTCACAGTTTAAAACCATAACAGAGTAGATATCTGTTAGATAAATTATAGTGCCTTCATTCAATGGAATACTTTATAACTATTTTAATGCTGCTTTAGAAAATTATATTAATATAATGGTAAAAACAAACTTGGATCTCTAAGCAGGTAGAAATCTAGTCTGTTGCTTTCATTATGTATTACCAGCACCTCGTACAACCAGACTCTCTTTAGATAATTTAAATGTATGATAGATAAGCAATAATGTAGTATTATCCCATTTTTCCCTTATTCAAAAATATTTATTGAACTTTTACTACATCATATATTTTATCTGTTTTGGGAAAACAAGAATGAACAAAAGGCCTCAACCTCCTAGATTTCTCAATAAATGACATAAAAAAATTAACCCATTTGAAAAATGCAGAAATATTATGTCAGGTGATAATGACTGAAATGAATAAAAATGAAACAAGTTATTGGTTAAGCAGTACGCAATAGGTGGGCGTTATTATATTTTATAGAGAATGGTCAGGATAGTCCTCTTTGATAAGGCAAAATTTGAATAGCGCCCTGAAGATGAGAAAAACAAGGTAACCACAGAGATCTGTATCAAGGCAACTTTCCCTATTGGGGGGGGGTTATTTGTATTTTCTGGGTATTTTATAATGAATATGTATTGTTTTTGAATAGAGGAAAACAGTATGATTCAAACATTCTAAATGATACAATTAAATTTTCTCTCTATTGAATACAAAATAGTCACAATTACTTAGGCTAGCATTTAATGTTCTCTACAATTTAATTTCAAGTTGTCTTCATAGGCAAACTCCAATTATACCATTTTTGCTTCTTGAAATATTTACAAATCTCCATACATAATCCATACTTCCAAACCTTTTTTTTCCCTATTTACTTGCCTAAAATATCTTTTCATTCTTGTATGGATTACTCTATATTAATTTAAAGACCTAGCTAAAATTAACAATCTGAACAGAAATATTATTTTTCTCCTCTGAATTTAAATAACTTATTTTTCCACCTTTTATATTTTATTTTATAATTATTTCTGTGTTTATTCATTTTTTTTACATTAAAACCTACTTAAGAATGGATACCATATCTATTTCATCCTGATACACTCTATCATACCTAAGAAAGTCTCATAGTTGATTTGTGTCCAATAAAGTATCCATGAATAAATAATCTGGCAATTATCACATATTAGATAGCTTATGAATCCTCAAAGCTTTAATCACAAATTGTGTATATGCAACATTTTTCAAATAACATATATTCCTTTGTAAGAAATGTGATTTTTTAATGTTGGCAAGAAATAAATGTATATGTCATTTAATGAAACTTTGCATTTTGAAATAGTTAATCAAATCATTATTGTCCCTCAATGTTTTTCACAGTCAATTTCATTTGTTTTACTTTCCACTATTTCAGTGATAGAAATTTTTTTCCTCTAATATAGTTGGATTATCCATAAGATTAGATTTTTTAAAAAGAATTTCCAACTAAGAAGAAGTTTGAAAATTTTGATATAAATGATTTTTACATGCTTATCAAACATTGCAGTTGCATTTGTAATTATGGAGTATGACTTGGTTTTGTAAATGTGTTCTGGGTTGTAAACCATCACGATGATTCAGTTATTCCATTACACATATGATTGTTTTATCTCACATTACAATCAACTTTAAAATATATAGAAATATAAAATACCTACATATTTTTTCAGATATTATCAATATAAAAATAAATAAAGTATTAGTAAAATTTGATTTTATTTGGAGAAATTTTGACTTGAGTAGATTTAAAATTAGAAAGTATTCAATGAAAATAATGAAAAATAATTTCAATTGCATTTATCAAAAGTGTCAATAGAAAAATTGACTGTGAGTAATGAAATGCAGTTGACATCTTTCAGACTGAGTAGAAAAACAAAGAAGGAGTGGCTGTGCATGAACCATAGCTGGAGGGCCACTCTCTCATCTCAGGCAGCTTCCTGGACGCTGGTTCAATACACTTTCATACTCTGTAACTCTGATACTTTACCTCGCAAACTGGAATATTTCACCCTACAGATATATGATTGTTTGCCTTAGAGAATGCAAAAATTACAGCATAAATATGATGCATTTTTCTAAAGCATTTTTCTGGTTCTGGGGAAATAATGATACACATTGGTATACATGGACTGTTAAAATGCTTGGTTTTTTATGGGAAAAGAAAAATACTCACAATACAACATTTCTGGTTGACTAATCTATTTTGATTTTGAGATATAACGTAATTTTGGAAAATTACTAATTTATTTTAATTCCAAAATCAGGAATGCTGATGTGACAAAGTCCTTTAAAGTACCCAAAGCAATTAATATCCATTGAAAAATTGTAATTTAAAAATATCTACCATTATTTATATGCGTGCACATAAGCAAGGCATGTACTAGATATTTTAGATGCATTATATCACCTAATTCTTATAATTTCACAGCAATTTCACAGTAATTGTCACTGCTCACAGGTTAGGACATTGAGACACAACAGAAGCACTTGAAGTGCTTGTCAAGGCCCAAGCTCTTAACATTCCATGAAGCACTGCTACTCGCTCAGAGCAAGAAGTAAGCATTGTACTGCAGGGACAATGACTGTTGACACAGCAGGAAAAGTGAGACTTTTCTCCAAGTCCAAGAGGTTTAGAGAAAAAGTATTTTGGAAAATAAATCTGTCTCAGGCAGAATAGAGAGTCTAAAAAGAAAAAAAAAAAAAAAGAAAATAAATCTGTCACATATTAACAACATATTTTTCTTTTATTATTATTGCATTAAAAATGACTCATAAAATTATTGAATTTCCTATCAAATTTGTGTTCCATTAATTTAAAAATAAGTTCATAGCTTAGAAATGCATTTTTTTTTTAAGTTTCGGAGTGTTCTGCAATAGGGAAAAAAAAATAATACTCTGAGCTGTCTGATTATTGAGCTAGTTATCATTTATCACTTCTTCATTTAAAAACGTTGTAGTATTTAACTTATATTTTAAACTATGGTGATGGATCAAGGATTACTATGGGTCATTTAAATTATAAGCATAATCAATTAAATTTTTAAAAATTGATAATAGAATTATTTCAAAATATCATAAACCCATCTTGGCAGTTAGTAAAGATTTCCATTGCATATTTGACATTGAAGAAGATTATGTTATACTGCAGTCAAACCAGCAACTCAGTTTATAAGAACAAGTCAATCCAAAATGCTGAGAACTACATAGAAGTTTAAATAAGAGAAAAAAAAACAAAAAGAGTAATATAATAGGATAATTGTGAAGTGAGATGCTAGCCAAGAGGTCATTATGTTAACTTCTTTGATATACAGATCCATACAGTAAATTTGTCTTAGTATTAGGAAGTACTAGGGAAAATTATTTCTGTTGAACTGATACATTATTTTTGTTAGAAAATAAAAACTGTACAATGCAAAAAAAAAGAAAGAAGAATATTGATATTGTAAATGAGACCAAGCTTGGATGACTCTTCATAAAACTTCTAAGCAATGATTATATATAGAACCACCTTATGACAAGAGACCTTCAAAAACTTGTTGTCATTTAGAGGTAAGACAACAGAATTTTTCAGTTAAAAAAAAGCATATTTTGTGAAGAGGATCAATATAATGAAAAACACAAGAAGATCCACATTTAAAAAAAATGGCTTCTGATTTCCTCTCCAGTGATATTCCCTGATCAAGCCTCAAGCTGCCGCTCGTTTGTTAGCTGACTACATGCTCTTTTTCTCCTGCAGCAACAAGAACCAATCTCACGAGTGAGCTGTGACACCATGTAGGCTGGAATTCCTCCTTTGTTCCTTAAATAATATGTCCATAATAGCAGCTAGAATGTGTAGCAATAAAGCACATTTTCAGGTTGGGTTATCAGCCATGTATAATAGCCACTATAAAAAAGGTTGAAATATCTCTTCCTTCAGAGCAGGAGTATGAAGAGTTCCCAAGAGTGCTTACTGTTCAAAAATGTAAATCATATGGGTGATGGAATTAAGATAAAATACAAAGGCAATGTCAGTTACCTTCCACAGCAGAAGTGGAGTGGGGATACACCACAGATAACAAGATTATTCATAAACAGTGAAGCCCACCAGGAGATCACATGATGTGGGCTTGGTTCCTTCTTTCTGTGCAGGTTCAGAACACACACAGGCAGAACAGGCAAATATCATCTGAAATGCGCTGAATCAGAGAGGCCCATGGAAATACAGATAACTGGTAGTTAGTAATGTTCGGCTGGCTGGTTGGAAAGTATGTGTTTCTATCCACATCTGATCGTATTATGAGTAGAGCCTAACATATTGTGCCCAGTTTCATTTGCAGTTATTTAATGCTGTTACTCTTGCTTGCAATTTTCTCTTCTCTCCCACACAAATTCTACTTAAAGACTCAAGGTCCAGTAAATATTTAGTAATTAAGTGACCTTGGTAAAGCTTTGTATAAGTGGATTGTTAAGTGTATATAGATAGCTATAATCAATTCTGTTTTCAAGAATGTACCTTGAACATGCCTTTCAAAGTGAATTCCACATCTGAAAGTTCTAAGGCGGCCCTCAGGGCCACCAAGAGGAGGAGGATTTGAGGAGAAAGCAGAACAGGCAATACTTGAATAGATCTGATATTTCTCTCTTAGCATGTTGGTTTTAAAAGCAAAATTTTATTAAAATAAAAAGAGTTCCACAGATAATAATGTTTGAAAAATCATTGTTTAAATAGAATTGAGTAAGAATCTTCTGCACATGTGAATAAATCATATATACATGACTCAAAATATGCATATATATTTTATTTCTATAACTGAAATGAGACAGTCAAAATTGTATTGGAAATACAGTGCACAAAAGGGTAAACATAATGAGGTCATTTTTATGTGGGAAAAGACTTTTAATTAAGTGTATCAAAAACATCATTTTACAACAAAATATTTTTATATATCTGCAATAACTTTTTATAGTTAGCATATTTATTTTCTTCCACATATTCCTATGATTTTTTTCATCTGTGAAGTATTTGTGATTATTTGCACAACTCTTTCAAAAGTAGACCTGATAAATATTTCAATATTGCAAACCTGAGTAAGTTAATGAAGTAGATAAATAAAGGTAGTTATATCTACTTTATTTATACAGTTCTTCAGTGCTAATTATATTTATCACTTAGTATATTTATCATACTAGTATTAAGAATATTATGCTAATTTTTGGAAAAATATAAATATTACTAATGGTACATAATTTTTATGTGCATGTGGAAAATTCTGCCAATAACATTAGCCCTTAATTTTATAAAAATTATGAAAAAGGTTATTATTATATATTTCTCTGCTATCTCAAGTTATTTTTTTACATATATTACATACATACATATATTTCTTTACATTTAGGAGGAAAAGAGCACATAATATTACACATTATTTTACATATATTTTACATACATACATACAGATTTGTTCAACTGTGAAGAGATGAAAATGAGACATGCTTCATGGAAGTCCCTAAGTAGAAGCCTCTCTGAACTAGATTGCCAAAATGTTCTGCCTTGAGTAAATTTTTACTGTCACAATTTGGAGGCAAAAAGAAAAGCAATTTGTCCTCTAAAAGCAATGACTCTTATTTTATGTTCCTGATCCATTTTTGTGTCAGGCAGTTCCTCAGTTCCTCTAAGTCCAGCTTAAAACAACATGTTCAGAATCAATTTCCACATATAGGCAATTGCATGATAAAAAATAAAATAATTAAACATTGGAAGAAATTTACTGAAAAATAATTTTCCAGGAAAGAAATGTAGATTAAGTCAACAAAGATGAGAAAGCAAGTAATGGATGGGCTGCTTGCTCAGAATCACAATAGAAACTCTTCCAAGGATTCTCTTAGGGACAAACCAGAGTATGCAGTTGATTCCTTCATGAGATTGCTGAGAAAAAGGCAGATTTAACTTGACGATGAAGTCAACCCCACACTTCTAGTATGAGCAAAAGATCCTATTCTTCCAGGGACTAAGCTTCTACACTAAAGAGTACATCTGGATAACTATGATAGGAATCAAATTTAGTGGTTTAGCAGTGTGGTTTTAATTTTTGTCAAAAGAACATACATTTTATGGTAATAACTAAATTTAGTTCTATTTTATGACCATAAATGGAAAAAAAAATCAGAGTTCTCTTTTTTCCTTTAAAAAAATAAATGTGGAAATATTAGTTTATAGGAGAAAGGAACCAAAAATGTGTATGACATTCAAAAACTGAGGACTCCATTTGGTATGGTCACTAGCCCAAGGACTTGCTCCACTATACTGGTTTATAGTGTGCATGACTCAAACTGGGATTTCAGCAAAACCACACATAATTGTAATACATTGTATACTTCCATTATCATCCATGAACAAGGTGCAGTTCTTTGGGGGCTGAGCTTTCAGAATAGTGTTGTGCTGCAACTGCTCAGGGTTTGGGGGACTGGGTCACAGTGTGAACTCCCTCTCTGGAGCAATGCTTCTCTGCACTCTCTAGGCATGTCCTTATTATTCTTGAGGCCCATGAAGATCACTGGGCTCTCTTGTAGCTAGAATTGTATAGAAGATCCCTGGGAGTCTCTCACTTACCTCTTTCCCACATCAAGGAGCTTCTGCCAGCTCTCAGCCAGTGTTGGCCAAGGAGGCTGCCTCACTTCCCTGTTTCCTTGCTTTTAGTGCTTCTTGTCACTTCTTGGTTGAATTCCAGTGTTCTTTCTTAAGTGATCTATTTGAAGTGTGAATATCTACTTGCTACTTTGGCTCCTCTCTGTGTAAGAGGTGCATACTAGCTGCATCTAGACAACTATCTTGAACCAACCACCCAAAATCTTTAACATACTATGGAGTAGCCACTTTTTGAATGACTTATAAGGATATCAATTTTGAGTGGGGTCAATAGTAAAAGAATATTTTAGAGATTCTTCAACGTATGGGTCTAGCTACCACTTAACTGAAAATATATGTCATGAGATAATTTAATTTTCATTGTGCCAAGAGAGAGTGATGTGGAAAACACTCCAGTGTACAACAGATCGTATGAAAGAGAAATTATTGTTAACCTAGACTTTCAAGAGCTAATGAATCATTCACTGGAAACCCTCACTTGAACAGAAAGGAGAACATCATTTTGGATATCACCTTTTTCATTTAAATGCAGAAATTAATTGTGAAACGAATCCTACCCTTTCCCATTAAGTCATAAAGAAGTGTGGTGTGATGCTGTTTACTGATACTTAAGGTAACCAAAGAACAATTTTCACACCTCATTGCTACACATAAATGAGAGGTAAAGTAAAATCTGAGAGACATATTAAGAGCCCTTTAGGCTCTTTGATCACTCATTATGTGGATTTTCCCCCTTCAATATCACATTAGTTTGCCTGCTTTATATACCAGAACTAAAAATTATTTCAATCATATGTAAATTGTAAATGTTGCATGCATTATTAGAACTCTAGTAAATTCTTTCAGCTCAAGTGATTGAAACAGAACCTAATTTTTCATTTGCACAAACTTCACCAAATCATAATTTCCTAGCCTTGTATTTCTCATTAATGTTAATGGGACCAATGTATAAATAATTGCAGGATAATTAAGGTTTTTGATTAATCAATATATTTATTTCAATTTTAAATAGTAACAGCTCAGCTTTCTCTAAATGACTATCTTGAATTTAAAAAATGAATAAATGAAATAATATGTTGTCAGGGCATTTTTACTTATATGTATGTGTATATAGATATATAGATAACAGGTTCTGCTTTATGCTTATAAAGCAAAAATTATCTATATAATTTGGTAAAATTATTTAGGACATTATTTAGCACAAATTCAATTTTAAAAATCCTTAAAACACTTTGATATTAATTTGAAGTATCTCTGACTACAAATGTTATAGGAAATTATTATATTCAGTGTATTACAGTCATTAACAGTGTTCACTTTGCCCTCATATAAAGTAGATGTAAGATCCTGGTTTTCCACTCAACCATATGTATGATCTGCAGCAATTTCTTATCTCACTAAGTCACAGTTTGCTCATGTAAAACTGGAGATAATACTAGTTACTATTTCATAGAGTTGTGGTATTAAATTAGATGATACAAAAAAAAGTCTTAGCTGAGTTCCTGACACTGGATCAATAAGGAGAATCTTTCCTTTCATTATTTGTATTTAAATATACAGTCATGCTAATTAGACAATAGACCCCAAATTATGGTAGTTTACACTGTTTTCTTTTTTTAAATGACTGAATAAATGGAAGCATGAATGAAATATTCTATGACATATTACTATTAGAGGCAAAAGTAAATAAACAGATGTCTATTCCTTATACATTAAGTCTTGTTTATAATATTTGTATGTTCAGCTGAAAGTGAGACAATCATGACAATGTTAATAATAATAAAGACTAATTACCTAATTACCTATATTCAGTTACAAATATTATATATACTTATTAGCTTTTACACTGACAATAAAATTACTCATCAAAATGTAAAAATGTTTTTAATTTTCTTAAAATATTTTTATCTCATAGTAACTGTTAAGTGTGGAAATGTGAAAATAGGGCAACTGTGAATAAATTCTGTACCTTCTCATGTCAGTTCAGGGATTCCTGAGTTTCTGATAGATGAGTTAGGAACTTCTCATATCCACCCTCATTTCAAACCTCACTTCCTATGCTTTCCTTTAGATTTACTATCATGGATATTGCCTCAAATTTAATAGATTAGCAAATTCTGTAAATCATTAGCTGTAACAGAAAATCCTTTTGTGTACTCTCTCAAACAAAAAGGTTAAAAGAGCATTCGCAAAAGGAAGATTTGAGGAATAAATTCAGAAATTCTCTATATTCCTTCATTCATAATTTTTTTTCATTAATTGTAATCAAATGCTAAAATGGAGATGTCAGCAGAGGCACATACCAAACTGAGTTGTAATGTAAGACACACACACAAAAATCTAAGAGAGGATAAACTAGATGCTAAACAACTCTAAAACCCCTCACTCTCAAAAGAGTATAAGAAGGTAAGGAGAGTACAGTCTGAGAGGTTAAAAAGTATTTCCTTTGAGAGAGTTTAATTAAGAGCTGCAGCCTCAAAGGGAAAAGGGTTAGGGAGTCCTGCATCTTAACAGGCATTCAAGCCTGGGCACAGTGGCTCATGCCTATACTCCCAGCACTTTGGGAGGCCAGGTGGGAGGATCATTTGAGGCCAACAGTTTGAGACCAGCCTGGGCAACATAGTGAGACCCTAATTCTACAATAAAAAAAAAAAAAAGCATGGTGGCGTGTGCCTGGAGTCGCAGCTACTTAGGAGGCTGAGAAGGGAGGATTGCTTGAGCCCAGGAGTTTGAGGCTTCAGAAAGCTATGATCGAGCCATTACACTCTAGGTCTGGGGTACTCCAGCCTGAGTGACAGAGCAATACCTCATCTCTTAAAAAAAGAAAGCATTCAAGAGAAAAAAGCTTTAATTGTATTACTTGGAGGACTTAATATGTTTTGTCTTTCAGTTTGGAGACAAATTGGACTGATATTTGAGTCATGTCAGAGGAAGCTAAAGAGCAAAAGGCTGATTAAAGCAACCTGTGGCATCAAAGAAAAGGCTATGTCCTGGGAAGAACTCCATTTTTAGAGTTTGTTGACATGCAGACATGCATGACCATATCCTGTGAATTAGATGTGGGCTACACAGGAGAGAAACAGAATAGAGTTGTCTTGCATCCTGTGCAATAAGAGGTAAGGAGGTCTGAGAAGGTAAAAGATGGAAGATCACTGGATGTCTAGGACTATGGATTGATTTCATTATGACAAGCCTAAAGAGTGATACATTTACCATGGGTAATGTATCCTCTGATAGGCTATCTCCAAAGAAACCATAAAATGATAAAAAAAAATATGCCATCTTTAAAATTCTGACACAATTCAAGGAGCATGAACCAAGTTCTTTCTTTTTTCACACCTAGCATGAAAGGATAAAACAAATCAAGACTAATGATATGATAGAAGGAAAAATAGAAGTTTACACAAAACCAGTTTTCTTAAGGAAAATTTATAGAATTAGAGAAAATGACACAGGACTAAGATCAGAAACCCTACAATTTGTAAAAGTGGAATTGAGAAAGATAGATAGGTTATCAAAGAGACTGGAAAAGACTTCATAGCAAAGGAAGACCAGCATTGCAATATGGAAGACAAGAGAAGTGAGTGTCTTAAGGAGGAAGCTATCAGCTATGTGGAATTGAAGGTCAAGTAAGATAAGAATTGAAAAATGTTTTACTTACCTGAGAGTGTTTTTTATGGAGTGGTGCAGGCAGAAATAATTTTAGACTGGAAAATACGTTTATTTTTTCCCATTGGATACATTTCTATAATAGATTTTCCAGATGTTTTGAAAATTTTGCTAAAAGTTACAGCAACTTTTTCTGTTTCTACAACTTCTGTGCTCATGTCCTTGAGTAAGTCACTTATCTCTTCATGTTCCTTATGTGTTAAAAAGAGATAATACTCACCCCGGGGATTTTTTCTGAGTTAAAAAAAGAAAATAATTTTGCAAGAGTGGCTGACAGCTTGATCTAAAGACCTTAAAATGTATAAATTTCTTACTATCAAAATTGATTATTTAGGTAGATATTCATACATGTTTACTAAAAATTATGTAATCATCTAATTAAACATTTTTTCAGTGCTATCCAGTAACATTCAAAGTAATTAATGTTGCTACCATAAATATCTCAATTTCTTAAAAAGAAATGTTGGAAGAAATAAAACTTAATTCTAAAAACAACCAAGTTTTGTTTAATGTAGTCTTGCAATTAATTTTGCTCCTTAAATGAACAAACTAGCACACAAGTAAATAAGTATAATTCTATACATTTATATACTAATAACAAACTTTTTACTAAGCTATATTTTCACAAAGAAAGGCTGTGACTCCATAGTACTAATGTTAATCTTATTTTCATAAAATAGTCCTCAATATGAAAGAGAAGGAAATGTAGCTCACAGAAACTGACCCAAACTACAGCAATCATCCTCTGGGTAATGAAAAAGAACATCTAATTCTATTTAAAACTTAAAAAGAATCTTATCAAATTTGTGAAAAAGTGTGATAATATGTGTGATGAAACCTAAATAATACCTAACAAAGTTAAGAGTTAAATCATAACTCATTGCTAGAATTTAAGTAAAGATTTAAATTATTGCCATATAATAATAATGTGACCAAAAACAGAACCCAAGAACTGGTTTCATAAAACTCTCAGGAATATTTTTTTTTAATTCCATCTGTGTAAATTATGTCAAAATTAAAAGAATCTGTGAATTATTGACACTTTATAGCAAATTAAAATGTTTAAAATGCAATGATATAATGTACAATCTGATTAACTCAAATATATGCTAGCTTTAAATTAATTTATCATACTTTACAGTTCAAGAAAGTCCCACCAAATCATGCTTCATACTAAACCAGTATGTTTACCACCATGAGATTTAGAAATCATTAATACATAATTTATTGTTGAATAGAGCCTAGAAATGACAAATGTGTCTGATTGTCCATGTTGGATGTCCTGTCACCAATTACTTGGTTTAATGAGATTATCACTTAAAATATGACTTTATATTAAAATATATGTTATTTGAAATGATATTGTATTAGGATATTTTTATGCAAGCTAGAGGAAACTTCAATCTACCATCTATCACTTTAATCTGTTCATTAAATAAAATAAATTACAAATATTATTCTTAAAGAACTGCCTAATTTTGAGAAATGAATTGCAGTTAGTATATGTATTGACCAAGCAATAGTTTATGTTTTCCTACTGGAATGTAAAATTTTATATATCAAGAACTTCCTTTTGTTCCTTTTCTGATCAAAACAGAAACAGGAAAATATATAGTGAAAATAAAATTGAATAGTGAACAAACGTACACATATACAATTGCACATACATATGTGTATATATCAAAAAATGTATAAACATGTTATAAGTATATATAATGTGTGTATGTATATATATATGTTTACATCTATCATCACAATATATCTTTAAATTATATGTTATGTTTATAGAAAGATAAACTGAGTAAAATAGAGATCTCAGAAACACCAAAATAGATGTATTTCATTTTAAATTTGGGGGAGGATTGTGGTAGCTAACATCAAGGTGGCTCCCAATGACCCACTTTCCTCCTTTTATTTATTGCTTCTGTAGTCTTCTCCTACACTGTATTATGGTGGGTCTGTGTTGTTTCTCTAAGATAGTATGTCAGAAGGGATGATATGTCACTTCTGAGTTAGGTTATAAAAGGCACTACAGATTCCCTTTTGTTCTCTCTCTCTCTCTCTCTCTCTCATTGCTAAATTTGGAGAAACCCAGCTGCCATATTGCTGTATGAAGAGGCCCTTGTGGTGAGGAACCAAGGCCATCTGCCAACAACCATGTGAATGAGCTTGAAAGTGGATCCTCCAGCTCCAGTCAAGTGTTCAGATGACTGCAGCCCTGACCAACATCTTTACTGTAATTTCATGAGAGACACCGAGCTAGAACCACTCAGCTAAGACATTTCCAAATTTTGGGACACAGAAAGTGTGAGATAATGAATGTTTGCTGTTTTAAGACACTAAATTTGGGTGCAATTTGTTACTCAGCAAGAGATAGCTAATACATGAATATGAAGATATAATCACTTGAAGATGATGGATCTAAATAAAGATATAACTCTTCTGTTTGCTTTTTATTTTAGTGATAATATTATGAGACCAAAACTTTTTATAACATACATTTTCTCTTTCATATTTAGCTTTGTTTGTCTATCCAGAGGTCAAGCTTCTTAATATCAGATTCATGAAGTCTTCTAGAAGCTTGAGAAATCTACATATTATAGTTAATTTTATCCAATCTAGTTTTCTCTCTAATATTTGCACTGACATCTGTTACTTGTTAATAATTGTTAGTCTCTTCTTTTCCCCTGTTTTATGAAAATTGAAATTTGTGATGCATGTCCATTTAGACTTTTGAGGAGATTCTACACTTCTGAAGTAAGAGTTACCTACACACATGGAGATTCATTTACTAGCTTTCTTTCCATAAAAGGGTTTTAAAACAGTTTAATTAACTTAAAAAAAAATTCCACAGCACTATGAACACAAATAAGGATTGGGAAGAAGCATTCAGTAAGTTTTGTTTTGGTACCTTCTGCCATCCAGGAATCATTTAGATAGTATAAGAGTACATAATTATCTATTTTTATTTCTCCTATATTTTTACATTATATTTGCATTTCCCTAAATACACCAGCTTTTACAGTATGCTTCTATTTTATTTTTAAAGGAGAGCATTTAGTGAACTTGTAGCAGCAAAAGTCCAAAAGGTACCTCAAAACTAAAGGTCAGTTGTGACAATGCTTGAAAATAAGAAAATGTCCAAACAACAGAAAATCAACCTGTGAGACAAGTGACCTTTTTTCAAATGATGACATAATATGCTTTATTTTGTACCAAAGCTACAATATACAATGTTAGTTGATTAAATACATCATAAACAAACCATAGTTTTTACACTATTTATAACAAGAAAGTTTGCAACACTTAAAGCTGGTGTAAAATGTATCTTTTAAATGGATTGCATATATCATGTAGGATTTTGTAAATTACATTTAAGGAACCTAATATTTTCCTTCTAAAGTTTAATCTAAAAAAAATTTGTTCCTTGGGTGTTACAGAGTCTATAGCTTTAAATTGAGATAAAATGATATTCTATGTTCAGATTAGTTTGTTCTTTGATTAATCCCTATCACACCAGAAATATGAAGAAATTGGATAAGGGATAGATTTCACAATGGGACCAACAATGATCAGTCCTGAAGAGAGCTGCCAAGTATAAAGAAAGCTGGTAAGTGAGCTCTAGGAAGTTACTCATTTATATGAATGTATGTCCATAAGATAATGACATTGAATTATACATACAAGTACATTTCTGTGTAAACATTCTGTGGTTGCTAGTCTCCACAAATCTGCCCACCTCCCCAAATAAAACATATATCCTAGTATTCATAGTCTTTATGATTCTTATCCTTTACATGAAGATTTGTCTTTGAACTCTCTTGTAAAGAATATAATGTGTTAGAAGTGAGATCATATGACCTATGAAGCCAGTTAAGAAAAATATATTGAGGTTTCTGCTTTAGTCTGGAATGCTATTCAAGGCCAATTGCCATGGAAAAATCTGATTATTGTGAGGTCACCATGTTGTGAGGTAGCCCAAGCTGACACATGGAGAGGCTCATGGTTATAGAGAGGTGCCCAGCCAGCCAAGCCTTTTAGCCAATTTGGACCCTCCAGACCAATCTAAGAAGGAGCAGTGAATGATCTCAGTTGAGGTTCACCCATCCAAGCTCAACCCGAATTATTGAGACACAAAATTGTGATACAAAAAATGGTGGGGTTTTTTTGTTTGTTTTAAGCCTTAGGAAAATTTGTTACATAGTTATAGACAACCAGAATAAAATTTGGCACCTGGAAATGGGGAGTCAATGTATCAAAAACTTAACAACATTTGGCATTGACTTTTAAACTGAGCACTGGACATAGCCTGGAAGAGATTCAAGATGACTCTTACTGAAAGCTGGATGAGCCTGGAGGATATGGTTTATTAATGCATGCAGGACAGATAAGACAATGCTATTATTAGAGACCAGAAAATAACACTAAGTTATGGCAGGAAATTTGGCAACACTGCCTCTTACAGTAACATGGTGATATGGTGTCTAAAAATTCATATATCAGACTACGGAGAATTCCTAGAAAAATGTAGAAAATAATATCTGCATGCTTTCTTATGCCTGTGATAATATATTAAAGAGGAATGAAGAACTGAATAGAAAATGTACAGTTATGAAAATAATTTAAAGTGAAGATGAAGAAATGATTTCCCAAATTGAAAAATAAGATAGTCTTTCTTCACCAATTTCTCTTCATAAAATGTTCCCAAACTAAGAAATGCCTTCAAGGTAAAGGTCAAATCCTAGATGAAGCAATAAAGTCAACCTTTGTTACAATAGGTTGAGCATCCTTCATCCAAAAATCTGAAATGCTCCAAAATCCAAAGCTGTTTAAGCACTAACATGATGCCATGAGTAGAAAATTCCACACCTGACCCCATGTGACAGGTCACAGTCAAAACACAGACATACAACACTTTATTCAGCATCCTCAAGGAAAAAATAAAATTACCATCAGGCTATGTGAATGAAGGTATATATGAAACATAAATGAATTTCACATTCAGACTTGGGTTCATCCCCAAGCTATCTCATTGTGTATATGCAAATGTGTCAAAATCCAAAAAATTCTGAAATTTGAAACATTTCTAGTCCCAAGTGTTTTGGATGAGAGTATGTATGAGAGTCTGTATTTCAGAAATATCTATGGTGCATCATAGAACATTTCAGCTAGATAGAAAGCCTTCTAAGAATTTTTTCAAATATTCACTTAGTAATACCATAAACTCTACATTTCAAAGTGTACAATTCAGTAATTTCAGTATATTCATAAGGGTGTACAACAGTCATCATTATGTAATTCCACAATATTTTCATCACCACAGAAAGAAATTCAATACCCATTAACAGTCACTCCTTATCCCCCTCCAATATCCCCTAGAAACAACCAATCTACATTCTTTCTGTAAATATTTGCCTATTCTGGACATTTCATATAAATGAAACCATACAATATGAGGCTGTTTATATCTGGCTTCTTTTCTTTACATAATGTTCCCAATGCTCGCCCATGTTTTAGCACGTACAATATCAGTGCTTCATTTGTTCTTTTGAATGAATAATATCACAGTGTATAGGTACAAGACATTTTGTCCATCCATTCTTCACTTAATGGTGATTTGGGTTCTTTTTACCCTTTGGCTATTGGAAACATGAACATTAGTGTACAAGTTTTTGCATGGACATATGTTTTACATTTCTCCTGGATAGAAACCTAGGAGTAGAATTTGTCAAAAATTTTCCAAAAAGTAAAAAATATGTAAACTCTTCACAACTCATTCTAAGAGGCCACTATTACTCATATACCAAAACCAGACAAAATATTAGAAGAAAGAAAAGTATGGACCAATATTCATTGTGAATATAGATACCAATATCATCAACAAAATGGTAGCAATGTGAATTCAACAATATGTAAAAAGTTTATACTACATGAGTAAGGGAGAATTAGATTCTCCTTCTCTTCAGGATTTGTTGCCACTGCTATTTGTAGTGGTGGTGATTTTTTATTTCAAAATATTAAGAAGGTATAAATGTTTTTTGGTTACATGGATCACTTTTATAATGCTTGAGTCATGGCTATAAGTGTGCCCATCACACAAATAGTGTCACCCGTTCTCCATTCCCCCTTCACCACTGCTTGGTTTCTACTGAGTGTTAGTTCCCTTTGTGCCCATGTGAACTCATCAGTGAGTTACAATTTAAAACTGATTACATGTGGTGTTTGTTTTTCCATTCTTTAGATATGTCACTTAGAATAATGGGCCCCAGTTCCATCAAAATTGTTGCAAAAAACATTAATCCATCCTTTTTCCGGCTGAGTAGTACTCCATAGCATTCATACACCACATTTTGTTAATCCACTCATGCATTGATGGGAATTTGGGTTGATCCCACATCTTTGCAGTTGCGAATTGTGCTTTAATAAACATTTAAGTGCAGGTGTCTTTTGGATAAAATGACTTCTTTCCCTTTGAGTAGCTACCCAGTATTAGAAATGCTGAATCAAGTAGTAGGTCTACTTTTAGTTCTTTGAGGAATCTCCATACTGTTTTCCATAGAGGTTGCACTAATTTGCAGTCCCACCAGCAGTGTGTAAGCATTCCTTTCTCCCTGCATCCATAAGGGCATCTATTGTTATCAGATTTTTAATAAAAGCCATTGTAAAAGAGGTAAAGTAATATTTCATTGTGGTTTTAATTTGCATAACCCTGATGATTAGTGATGTTGAGCATTTTTTCATATGTTTCTTGACATTTTAACTATCTTCTTTAGAAAATCTTCTGTTCATGTCTTTTGCCCACCTTTTAATGGAGTCCGTTTGCCTTTTTCTTGCTGGTTTAATTGAGTTCTTAGTAGAATTTGGACATTAGCACTTTCTCAGATGTATAGCTTGCAAATATTTTCTCCCATTCTATAGGTTTTCTATTTGTTCTGTTGATTATTTCCTTAGCTTTGAAGCAGCTTTTTAATTTAATCAAGTCCTATTTAATTATTTTTGTTGTTGTTTTGCCATTGGGGTATTAGCCATAAATTCTTTGCTTAGGCCAATATCTGGAAGAGTTTTTCTTACTTTTACTTCTAGAATTCTGTGGTATCAGTTGTCATATCTCCTTTTTCTTTTCTGATTGAGCTTATTTTGGTCTTTTCTTTTCTATTTCAGGTTAATCTAGGAAGAGGTATATCAACTTTGTTTATCTTTTCGAAGAACCAACTTTTTGTTTCATTATTCCTTCATATTTATTTTTCCCCATTTCATTTAGTTCTGCTCTGACCTCAGTTATTTCTTTTCTTCTGCTGCCCTTGAGTTTGGGGTGCTCTTGCTTTTTGGTTCCTTTAGAGGTGTCATTAGATGTTAATTTGTGATGCTTTTTCTTTCTCATGTAAGCCTTTAAGGTTATGAATGTTCCCCTTAGGACTGCTTTTGCTGAATTCCATAAAATTTTAATAGGTTGTATCCCTTTTGTCATTCAGTTAGAGGAATCTTGATTTCCATCTTAATTTCATCATTGACCCCCAAACTGTTCAACAGCATGTTGTTTAATTTCCATGATTTTGTGTAGAATTGAGCATTTCTCTTGGAGTTGATTTCTAGTTTTATTCCACTGTGGTCTGAGAAGACATCATTGTATGATTTCTATTTTTTTTGTTGAGACATGTCTTATTGCCCAAGAAATGATCAATCTTAGAGAATGTTCCATGTGCTAATGAAAAGAATACATATTTAGTGGTTTGGGGGTAAAATGTTCTATAAATGTCTGCCAGGCCTATTTGTTCTTGAGTCCCATTTAAGTCCAGTCTGTCTTTATTTGTTTTCTGCTTGGATGATCTGTCCAGCTCTGTCAGTGGGGTTTTGAAGTCCCCAGCAATCACGATGCTGACATTTATCTTTTTGCTTAGATCTAGTAGTCAGTCTAGAGTACAGTTTGTCCTCTTGCACTATTGTTTTATATGAGCATTGAGCTTTAGCTTTTGGGTAGTTTTACAATGGTGAGTGTCAATAGGTAGTACCTCATGAGAGATGATATATTTTTGTTTTATGCTATTATGCTTTGCAGTGGTTTATTAAAAAGAAATGGATAATTGGAATATATTTTCGTTTTGCTAATAAAATTTGAAAAGAGAAAGATGTTGACTAGTAACAGGTGAAGTACATAGCAGAAAATGGATTATCATTCACTGTAGGATGAAACTGAAGCAAAAATTCAATGAGGACATAATTTTTGCAACATTTCAAAAAAATGTAGAGCTGCAAAAGTCCAGCCTGGCACTTATTTCAAAGATTGCAATAATGTGAGAAAGATCAATTTAGTCATGTGGAGAGAGGCTTCATGGAGAGGTATATGGACAACCATCAATAGAAATTCACAGATACTTGGTAAAATCTAATATTAGAATACTTGTGTTGTAGATACTTAGCAATCTTGAAATGTAAAATTAACTAATTTAATTATAGAAGAAGGATTTTTAGTTTTATGGAAACTTTGCATAGTGGATAACATGGATATTTTAGAATTAGTTGACCTAAACTAAATCTTGTATCTTTCGCTTATCTGCTATATAAAATTTAGTAAGAAATAGAATATTGTTAACATCTAAGAGTTAATTCATGTCCTCTCCCAATTACATCTCCAAGTCCATCACTGTTAAGCCTTCCTTATCCTGAATTATAACTGTGTAAATTTTCTTTATCTTTTTCTAAATTTTATTTAAATGGAAATTCTACACAAAATTTTATTTCATTCCAGTCTTCCTTCACTAAATATTCTGTTTATGAGATTTATCCACTTAGTTCTGCAGAGTGGTGGTTAGTTGTTCAATGCTTTATTGTATTAACTTGTATGTACACATTTCAATTTATTAATCCATTAATAAATGGATATTTATATGTCCATTTTGGATATTTATCCATATCCAAGTATCCCATATGGAAATTTCCATTGTTTACAGTTTTGAACTGTTATGAGTAGTGCTGTGATGATCCTTCCTAAATATGTCAGATTGTGTATGTATCCGTGTACTTCTGTTGGAATAAAATTGCTGGGTCAGAGAGTATGTCTATATTTAACTTTAGTTAAAAATCAGAAGTAGAGTTTTTAAAAAACAGTTGTGCAAATTTACAACCCCTCAGATTATGTTGTTTCATATCCTTATTATCACTCAGAATTTCCATCCTAAGTATTGAGTCTCAGGTATTTTAATTACTGATTCTAATTTCCAATAAGAATACTGCTCTAAGGATTATATGGTATGTGATATGTCTATTTAACATTATTTTCCTACCCCATTTTTTAATATTGGTAGCAATAAAGTGTGAACCTTTATCAGAGGAAGTAGATTCATGTGTACCAAAATGATCGATTATTTGCATCTTCTAAACTTCCCTTATATTCTCTGCAGCTGCTGCTTCTTCAGAATAACCAAACGCTAGAATAAAATAGCATCAGTTTCAATCAACACCCATCTGTAGCCCTCCAATGCTACCTATACAAGTCCAATGCCAACTTAGATCCATCTTCAAATATTAAAGATCATTTGAATTTTCATCAGTTCATACCGAGTAGAGGTCCTTCCCACATTATTTGTTCAATTGCATATGAAGGGAATGTGTTCTCCTTGATCAACTTTGTATAGCCAGGCACTCCCATGCCAACTTATTCCATAAATGTTAGGAGCTAGCTTTATAGCTCTAACTAAGGCATCTGGTCTGGTACTCGTATCCCCATCTGAGTCAGCAACAGGTACTTTTTGTGGGCACCTGTGTGACCCACTTTAATTCTACCTCCTCTAAAGTCCCATAGAAACTTCTAAAAGTAAGTACTGCATACGGAGAGGAAGGCTGTGGTTATTGTTCAATTATTTAGGATCATATCAAAATGACATTGACTTTTAAACAAGAGTACATAAATATATTCAAATGCTTTACTCAGGTCCAAGCCTAATTTTTTCTGCTGTTTATTCCTAAATAAACAGCTCACTGTTCTGCCCGTTATTTGCCCTTTTATTTTGTGACCAATTTCCAATTGCAATGTAACTATTGTTTTAGGAACTCCAATCAGTAAACTAAACAAACAATTTTCTGGCATCAGAGTATACAGCAATAGGTAACAGAGAGGTGGAGAGGTAGAAAGATCCACAGAGCTCTATCATTGGCCTTGGAAGGAATGCAAGGAGCTGCTCATATACGTATTTTACATCTCCTGAATTTCTTATTGTCACATCCTGTTGAAAAAAATATTTTCATTTTATCAATGAACTCTGCTGAGCTGCTCCTTCTCTATCCTTCTCTGACATTACCTAAGACACAAAAGGTATTTCTGGCCCCAGGATTATGTGCTGTCATTCATTGTTGGGTCACTTTCACCAATGACCCCAGTAACAAGCTGCCAATTGTTTTTCAAAAGATCTAAAAAGGGCCTCTGAATCATGCAGCTTTTGAGTCCAAATCTTCGATGATATTTGATGAGTACAATATTCAGTTTGTGCCAAAGGCTTCAGTCAGCAAATTTCTAGTTACTACTGAAATCTCTGGCAGTCAGGTCAGAAGGTTCAAGTGAGTCTTTTAATGCTTGTTTTTGTGCAGGGCTCCCTTCAAGTTCAGTTTCTTTCTGGCGACTTTGTGAATCGGGACTAACAGAATCCTTAAGTGGAGAATGTGGTTTCACAAAATCCCAAAAGATTCACATGTCTTTGAGCTTCCTGTTTAGTGTCAGTGTCGATAAAAGATAGCGATTTGTTTCTCACAGTTTGAGGGATATCTCTGATTTCTCTAGGTAATATAAACCTTCAAAATTTAGTGCACTGGACCAGCCTTTAAGGTTCAGCAATGTTTGTCATCCAGTCTCTACTTGTCATATGGGTGACTTATATTCTCCTGCCTGCCTTTCTCTGAGGAGGCCGGTCTCATGAGCTTATCAGTTCAAGGAGCCAACGTACTCCTAGTTGGTATCAAGCTCAGATGTCACTATACTGGATTATAACAAATGCCAGTGAACTTAAATATCCCTGTGTGTGGGGAGGGAAACAAGAATATATACTGAAAGCCATTTCACAAAAATCTAAACAGTGTCAGATTGTATTTCAAATCAGTATGGAAAAGAGGGTATAAGACAAGCCTATCATGGCTTGTCAATCACCTTTGGCCTGTTGTGCTTGTACAGTCTTTACTGTACTGGTTATGTTTTTCAGAAATGAGGAGAACCACCTGGTCATGTCCTCAAATGGCTATTGGCATATTCCATGAGTGAGTGGGATTCAATGCTCCTCCTTCAGTCATTTCCTTAATTGAATGCTGGTCTCTTGTACTTTTGGAATTCTATATTGCTTAACTTTCCTACAGAAGAGTTCATGGGCAATATAAAGGTTCCCATTCAGCATGTCCAGTTAAAATGAGACAGCATTTCTACAACACAATTCTGATTACACAGTGAAGTAACAGCAATAGAACCTTGGAAGATGTACTCCAGTCCCATTTTCCAATCTGCAGCTTCATTATAACCTAAGTACCCTTAACCGTCTATGTGCCCTCTAGATTTCACACCTGGACCTGTAAGAATGGTCGCTTCCTCTCCTGTGAAAATCAATGCTCACTAGTAATTGAAAAATGTTGCTCACATCCCCCAGACCATCTTGCTAATGCAATTGTGAAAGGCCTTGCATGTCCTGCTGGGAGTTGGGTGAGCAGGTCTAAGTCTTTCTTGCAATCATTTTTGTGTGCTGTTTCTTTATCTGAGAGTAAATTTTGTACCATGTTCAAGTATTTTCTGTTCTAAATCATAACCCTGAAATGGGATTTAAATTCATACAAGCTTAGCTATATAGAGTGAAAGGATCACTTTAAGAAGCATGAGTGTCACAGCTGGGATTGAAAAAAATCTCTGTTTTATACCCTGAGTTTTGATAATGGGCTTTCTAGGTGCATCCCAATTATTCTTTTCTTTTCTTTTCTCTTTTTAGTAGCTTCCTGACATCTTTACCTGGATAAATAGTAACCATTCTCCCTGCTCCGTCCATTTTTCCCCTTTGTGCCATCATTCCTTTGGGTAGCAGAGAACTATTTTCCATCAGTCAGTCACATACACAGTAACTAAACTTGCAAATCCATCACTGCCTCTTGAATATTTTATTGACATTTATTAGTAAGGTTACATGAGATCCAAAGACTGGTGAGGTAGCAGGGAGCCGCCTGTATCACAGCATTTATCATGGTCTGTGTCAACAATATTAATTTAGACCTGTTTCCTTACCATCACACGGCCAATTTAGGGCTGCCAGCATCTGTTATACTTCTACTTCTTCAAAAAGTAGATTCTACTTGATAGATGGAGCAGGGAAGTTTCCTCTCTTATGGTAAGTGTAGTAAACTCCTTTTACCCAGAGCCACAGATGAGTTTTCATACTATCCACAATAGTCCTCTCACAAAAGCTTACAGCTGGTTGGGATCCATTGCCAACCAAAATACTCCTTTTAAATCAGCATCATCTAGTATTAGTGATGTGCCCCCCTCCCACACACACACACAGTGGTCTATTTAAGAGTTCATATTGGCAAGGATTTGTCAGTGTTCTTTCTTCACAAAATGACTTTTGACACAAAACTCCTGAACTCCATGGCCTGCAGCAAATGGTGGTTGTAAGTAATTTACTTTTCCAGGGAATATGCCAGCTAAAGTGGCCACCGAGGCATGAGACGGTTTTCAGCAACCAGAAAATCTGATCTTAATTCTTTCATTGCCAACGTTGTAATTTTCCTCTTTAGAGGTCTAGTTTTCACCAGAGTTGATATTAACAGCCAGGGATAGTGTTTTTTTGTTAATTATTCTTCTGTTTGGCATTCTCTTTCTATCTAGTTAGCTAATTTCTTCAAGTCTAAATTTATTCCTTTAAATTGAGATATCCGTAAATCAAATAATCCCAGTGCTTCTCCCCCTCCTTCACTCTCAAAAAATGTGCCATAGCCTTAAATACTTGTTGGTGTAAAACACAAGATTTGCCAAAGTAGATTTACATAAATCATAGAACTCCCCTCCACTGGTCTATTTGACTATTCTTACAGAAATACAGCAGTGTTTTTATTACTATAATTTTACAATAAGTTTCAATATATAATGGAGCATGTCTTCTCATAATATTCTTCAAGATTTTGTTCGCTAATTTTGGTCCTATGCTTTCACATAAATTTTAGATTTCGCTTTTAAATTTCCAATAAATTATGTTGGCATTTGAAATAAGATTGCATTCAATCTATAGATCATTTGGGGGATAAATGGACATTTTTACAATATTGAGTTTTCCAATATTGCAAACAAGGCATTGCTTTTTATTTATCTAAATCTCTTAAAATTCCTTTCAATTTAAAAATTGAAATGTGAATGAGATTAACTTATTTTTTTCCTTTTATGTAATGTCCTTGTCTGGGTTATGCCTGCCTTCCTCAACACACACACACACACACACACACACACACACACGTACACATACACACTAATACATTGATAGGTGTTTTTTTTTTTTTGTGATTTTCTGAAAAGGTTTAGAGGATATAATTTTTTTTTTTTTTTTGCTGGTGAAGATGCTTGATTTATAGACCTTTTGTGGCCTCTTTTCTCCTTCTCTCTCTCTCTACCTACCTTCCTGCCTACTTTCCTCCCTCTCTCCTTCCCTCCTTCCAAGTTTCTAATATATTGAATCTTAAAGTGTCCTTTTTCATCTCTCAGTGCTTCACACTTCATGCTTACCTACCATTCATTTCTCTTTTGTACTTTGGACTCTACAACTATAGACATATTAATTTACTTAAAGTGGTTACATAATTCATGATGTTCTTTTCTCTTTTTCTTTTATTCTTAATTTATTCTGTGTTTCATTTTATATAGTTTGTACTCATAATATCTCCACATTCACTACTTTTTTTCTTCTGCAGTGTCTCTTTTGTCATTAATACTATCCATTGTATTTTTTTTTTATTTCTAAGAGTCCAATCAGGGTCTTTTTTAAAAAAAAAAATAGCATCTTTGAGTGTATGATAGACATTGTAAATTTGAATTTGTTGGGTGCTGGATAATTTTATATTCCTATAAATATTCTTGAATTTCATTCTACTGACTACTAGATGCAGATCCTTCATAGGTTTCCCAGATTCTCTGACTGTGCAGCATTTTGCTCTCCATACTCTGACCTGTGAACCCTAGACACCTGGGGTTCTCTGGACTCTCAGTATTGCCTCTTTAACTCAGGAAATTTTCCAGGCTCCACTTGTGTTCTCCTTTCTGTGATGTGGTCCAGGAACTTTTTTGAGGCAGTAAAGCCAGGGAAATTATAGGGCTTATCTCATTTGTTTCTTCTGTCTTAGGGATCATTGATTGATGTCCAGTGCCTTGAAAACTGCTATTTAATATTTTCTCTTCCCTCTCTCTCTCTTTTTCCAAATGGGAAGGTAAATCTAGTCTTTATTATACGTTGGGTGGATGTGGCATTTTTTAAACTAAAAATCAAGAATAAAATTTATATCTTAGTATGAAAACTATACTTATTTTGTTGCACAAATATTTATTTGGGGTCTAACTTGAGTTAAGCATCCACAGATTTCATTTTTCAGCCAAAATGAGACAATATCTGGTCTTATTCTTGTTTATTAAACAAGAACAAATTTCATCACACATGTAGGAAGCTACAGCAAGAGATTTACCAATTCCCACTGAATTGCAAGAAACTCTTCATTCACAGATATGTAGAACTTGTTTAGGGGCAGTTGTTTAAATCTTATCTTGAGTGTATGACTAAACTATAGCTCAAGCTATAGCCCAAGAGATTCTAACTCTTTTATCAAGCAGAAGATTTGGATAAAGTATCATTTATCCAATCATGCACTTGTGTTCAAAGGGAAGAAAACTGCTACTGTTCAATTTTGTTCTGCATTTCTTCCAGGTGGTTTTCAATAAGACTTGTGACTTGTTGATATCCTTCCTTACCCTCAAATCCAAACAGTAATGAAAACACGTTAAGATTTTTGTTTTGATTTTTCTTTTAAGACTTCCGAAAATTCAGTTTCCTTCTTAATCCAAGAAAATTTTCACTTAAAATAAAGAATTTTTGTGTCTAGGATCTTTTAGTCTTATGCAACTGGTTCATGCAATGAAAAATGTCAGTAAAGTAGACTGCTTCACAGCCATTCTTCATCTTCAAGATGCTCAGTAAAATCTGCCCACTATGTTCTTGAAAGTATTCCAGCAATTCACCTTTCAGTTCAAACCCCCCACTGAGAATTCTTTTTTTGCTAAGCTATGAGAGTTCTATATTTAACAGGTAATTTAAGTCCTCCATATCCAGGTTTTCAAAGTTTTGAAAAAAAAAATATTCTTAGGTGAACTGGACTGACTTTAATTAACTGTTTTTATAGTAGTACCTAGAAGTTTTTCATCCTATTTCCAAGAATATTTGACATTAGCAGCTCTCTATGGAGAAAGAAGTGGTTTTTAATAATTTTATGATTTTCTTTTTGTTACAAGAGAAGCAAAAATCTATCATATAGTCTGATTTGATGAGGCACCACCAATACAGATTCCAGCAGAGTTCCTCCAAAACAGAAATTCTTTTCCAGATATTAAGACAGAATATTAAATGTGTCTTGACTTAGGTTCATTTTGGAGCAGCTCTTTGCAGCAGAAAGTATTTTCCTGCATGTAAAACTATCATTTACAGTTTTTACAAATAATACAGCATGACATTTATTGGTGAAATCTGTTAAATCATCAACTTGGCTAGAGAGCTCTTGTTTTACATTTTATTTTACAAAACCCTTTAAATATCATTGGGCATGTCATCAATGTGTCAATTTATCATACCATTTGAGATTAAAGCATTTGAGTCTCTTATATTGAATCTTGTTCTAGTATTTTTCTCACTATAATTTCACATGCTGACAATAGTAAGTTCTCAGGACTGTGACTTTTCCTTTTTCTTGGCAATAAGTTACTTCTGGATCCCTTTCACTGAATGCTAATTTTCAAACAAAAGTTTTGTTTGTTTTGAAAGAAACAGCATCTACACTTAGCAAATTTTTGTTCATTATTTTTTTTTTACTTTGGTTAGCATTTCAATTTTCTGAGAGCCATTGCTGCATTTATGTAAGTTTTTCCCCCACAGGCTATACATAATGAAAGAACAATTTGGATTGCCAACCCATGTAAAACCATTGATAATTAGCTTTTTTTGGTAAAGATAAAAAATTCTTTGGACCCCTGTTTCACTAGTACAGTGAAATGACTTAGGAAATTATGCCTCTCTAACACTAACCTATTCAGAAGTTTTTATAGGCCTGGAATTTTTGTCTTTCATTTCATCTCTGTTTTCAAAAATCACCAAGATGGGCAATTGAGACATATTTGTAAAGTGAAAAAATCTAATTAACAGAAAGCATAAAAATTAATTAATGAGAAAACCATAAAATATGTGGGTAGTTAATACAATTCCCTTACAAACTACACAATTAAAGTTTTGCAACTTTTATAACTACAAGAAAGTATCAGGGGTAGCTGAGTCAATTCAAATAAGAATTTCTTCAGAGTAAAAATTTCCTTGCAATTTTTTGTTACATAGGTAGAGTTCGTTTGGTCCTTTAAGTCAATGGCACATAAGGTGGAGGTTGGGGGAGATAACTTAGGAAAGAGAAACTGACATTATCAGTCTACCAGACTGTTTTCGGTGCAAAAAGAAGCTCACCAATTATCAGTGACATCTATCTCACATCAAAACTAAGGATGGGGCCGGGCGTGGTGGCTCACGCCTGTAATCCTAGCACTCTGGGAGGCCGAGGCGGGTGGATCATTTGAGCTCAGGAGTTCGAGACCAGCCTGAGCAAAAGCGAGACCCTGTCTCTACTAAAAAAATAGAAAGAAATTATCTGGACAACTAAAAATATATATAGAAAAAATTAGCCGGGCATGGTGGCGCATGCCTGTAGTCCCAGCTACTCAGGAGGCTGAGGCAGGAGGATTGCTTGAGCCCAGGAGGTTGAGGTTGCTGTGAGCTAGGCTGATGCCATGGCACTCTAGCCTGGGTAACAGAGCGAGATTCTGTCTCAAAAAAAAAAAAAAAGAAAGAAAAAGAAAAAAAACTAAGGATGGACACACCTAATGAACACATGCCTATTGTTCTTTACCACAGAGAATTAAAAGACCTAGAGAGAAATTCCTAAGTGGTTGATGTGGATAGAAATTTTAAAACCAATGTTTATTTTTTTTTAATCATCATCTCTAACATGACTCCTCGTGTCTTCTCTTGAAATCAAGGGTTCTGTGGAACATTGATTGAGAAACCTTGATCTATAGCGTAGGTCTTTTGAGGTCGCAAATCCTTTCCCATAGCTCTGCAAGATCATCATAAGCTTTGAATAGTTTCTTGGCTTTTTTTAAATGAGCAGATGCTTCAGGGAAAAAGCAGCTCCAAGTACTGGGTTTGATTCTCTGGGTTCACTTCTATTTCCTGCTCATGGCCTCATAGCTCTTCATTGCCTTCTTAGCTTTCCCCTAACATGAGCAGATATTTACAAATATTAATATTTTATCTATCTTTTCAAATTATTCTTAGCAGGAGGTTTGTTTTAAATTACTTACTCCACGATTACCAGAAGTGACTCTCCTTGTTTTGTTTTTTTATCTTTTTTTAATGAAGGATTTATTTATTTATTATTGATTCATAAGAAATATACATCATTTTGGGGTACATGTGACAATTTAATATGTTCATATAACCTGGATGGAACTGGAGACCATCCTTTCTGGTGAAGTATCTCTTATTTTTTTATCCCTTATGTAATTCAGTTTGATTACTTTAAAATATGCTGATACTTCCAAAGCTTCTAACCCTAATGTTTAATTTTCACTTGCATCCAACTGCCTGGTTGACGTGGACATGTTCACTTGGATTTTTTAAATGCGTCTTGAATGTAGACGTTCCAAAATGTGAAAGTTTCCCTATCCCAAATTTGTTTTTCACCAAGTCTGCCAAATCTCAATACATGTTACCATTGTCTATGCAGATGCTCTGTCTTAGTCCATTTGGGATGCTATATAACACATTACCAATGTGGGAAGTTTTTAAACAACAGAAATTTATTTCTCACAGTTTTGGAGGCTGAGAAGTCCAAGATCAAAGCACAGATTCTGTGTGAGAGGGTGGAGCACTTCCTGGTTCATAGATGGCACATGCTTGCTTGGCCTCATATGGTGAAAGAGACAGAGCAGCCCCTGAGACCTCTTTTATGAGGGCACTAATGCCACTCATGGAGGCAGTGCCTAATCATGTCCCAAAAGCCATCTCTCCTAATACCATTACATTGGTGATGAAGTTTCAACACATGAATTTTGGGAGGACACAAACATTCAGATAATAGCACGCTCAATCCAAAAGGTAGGTGTTATTCTTGATTTCTCCCTTTCTTTTATCCCCACATTCAATCACTGAGTCGTCCAATTAAACATAAAATATACCTTGAATCCATCCTTATCTGTTCATCTTCACTGATAATCATTTCTTACTTATGAGTGTATCACTCTACTGCTGTAATCATTCAGTGACTTCCCATTACCCTCAAAATGAACTCCAAGCTGCTTAGCAAGTTATTCAAGATCCTTAATTCCTCTGGCTTGCTCTTGCTATCTTCTCATTCAGCCATACTCAACTAACTTTAATTTCCTCTAATCTGACATGCTGCTTCTAACTTGTAACATTTCACATGTTGTTTTTGATGTTTGGATTTTTTTTCCTTCCAACCCATTCTATCCCCCTGGGAAATCATTTTTCAGGCCTCAATTTATGATGCACTTTCTCTGGAAGATAATCTTTGACCCTACACCTTCCCAAGTTTTCCAATATAGAATATGTACCCCTCCTCTATTCTCTTTTAGCATTATGAACATTATGGGATTTATCACTGTGCCCCCATCACCTAATCTAATTCCTATTACAAAGTAGGTTTCAGTAAGTGTTGTTGAATGAATGATTGAATACATAAATAAACTAAAATTATCTGCATGAAAAGGACAGTTCATTAACAGTTCTATGGATAATTCATTTTTTTCCACAGATTTATTCTCAGATATTTGGAAATGTTATTTGTTCTTACTAATGTTAAAGACTCTGATCTAGAATTTTATTATTCTGTTTGATGTGAGGAATAAATTAATTTTTTTCCATGATGATAGTTAACATTTTATTTCTGATATATCACATCTTATATGTCACATACCAACTGATTATATAGGTTTTACGTTTCTAAAATTTGTTTATCAATTAGGTAGTTTATTTCCAAACGTCGTTGTCAAAGAATTTCAACAATTTTTTTCATGTTTTAAATGGGTAGAATGAGGCCAGGTGCGGTGGCTCACGCCTGTAATCCTAGCACTCTGGGAGGCCGAGGCAGGTGGATCGCTCAAGGTCAAGAGTTCGAGACCAGCCTGAGCAAGAGTGAGACCCTGTCTCTACTAAAAATAGAAACAAATTATCTGGCCAACTAAAATATATATAGAAAAAATTAGCTGGGCATGGTGGTGCATGCCTGTAGTCCCAGCTACCCGGGAGGCTGAGGCAGTAGGATTGCTTAAGCCCAGGAGTTTGAGGTTGCTGTGAGCTAGGCTGACGCCATGGCACTCAATCTAGCCCAGGCAACAAAGCGAGACTCTGTCTCAGAAAAATAAATAAATAAATAAATTGGTAGAATGCACTTCCTATTACTTTCTATTGCAACTCTTTTTTCACAGTGTTTTGTCTTCTTATTTTTCTATGTTAAGTATAGTAATGTATTTTCAGAGACTTTTATTAGATCATTAAATTTTTAAACTTTTCATTTCAAGTAGTAAAATCCATACTATATCATGGTATTTGGATAAGGAAAAAGTTGTAACATTGTAAAAAGATGACTGAATGTTTGCAAAAATGTTGATTAAATGGGCAAAAATCAATTTATTTAGAGACATTTTTATTGCTAAGATAAAGTACACTTCCTACAGCATAAAGCTCAATGAGTATCAATTATTATCAAGTTTATTAATCATTTGAAGAAAAACCTGGTAGTTAAGGGAACATTATATTAGCTTAAGAAGCATCTAACTGTATAGATTAAATTTTCTCTGTTGGAAGATTACACTACTTTTATTTTTGTTTTCGTAAATTCCCAAGATCAATGATTGCAGTTTGAAGCAGAAAATTGAAGCGCGAGGGCAGTGTTACAGAAGATAAGTAGAATCAGAAACTTTCAACTGAAGTCAAATCTACTTCTTCAAAAAGGAAATGAAATTATTGAAAATTTTTAAAAAGATAAGAAAATAAAAGAAAAATGAAAAATCCTCTTTATTTGTCAATATTCTATTTTGTTGGCAGTAAATAGAATAAAATATAAGCACTAAAACCTCAAGCACTTGCTTTATCCCTTGAAGTGAAAAGCAGATAATACTGGGTGTTCCTTTGGTTACACAGGTTGGAAAATTGAACTCCAGTGAGATTGAATCACAGTTTGTTATGATGAATGAGCCTTGAACACAATTTCCTAATGACT
Source organism: Varecia variegata (assembly GCA_028533085.1). Classification (NCBI taxonomy): domain Eukaryota; kingdom Metazoa; phylum Chordata; class Mammalia; order Primates; family Lemuridae; genus Varecia; species Varecia variegata. The sequence continues at coordinate 114,426,591 of CM052439.1, forward strand.
AATCCAAAACCCTTTTCACTCTGCTATCTTAGGTTATACGAAGGGTAATTTAAATAATCTATCTAAAGCAATGATAATTATTAAGAATAGAGAAGAAATTAGTAAAAGGATCAATAGTTACCAATATTAGCTTGGAAATAAATTATTTATGTACAATAGTAAAGCTAATGAAAGGCAGACATAGATAAGTACTTTTAAACTTAAATGAAACATATGTATACCTATAAAACTATCATATATAGATATAAAAACTTCACTATAAACACTCTTTCCAAAGGACCTAGTCCCAGATAGTTGATATTTAAGTCCAATTGCCCCATGCCCATGACTCCTCAGCTCTTTAGTTGTAATTGTAAGTTGTATAACAGTCATAATTTAGTAAAATCAGATGAGATGACATTCTTGGGTTCATTCCTTTTGAAAAATTGGCATGACATATAGCAAATAAGCAACAAATTCATTCTTATTTTTCATGCATTAAGTTTTTTCAATGACTTGTTATAAATCATCAATCTAAAATTAAATTAAAAAAAAACATGAAATGGGTTTTGAAGAACTATCCTAAAAGCATAGTAACTTTATGATAGGCCATTTTTTCCCCTCTGGTCACTGCTGTTCAACTCCTTCAAACACAGTCCAGTCACAAATAAATATTTGTTGGTTAAATTATCTGAGGTACTTTTAAAAATTCTTTTTTGAAACTGGAGGTATATATCTATTTTGTTTCAAATAACTCTTTGATTTCTCAAAAGTAAAAGATAAAAATATGCTTTTATGACAGCTTGTTTTGAAGTTTAGTCACTAGAGCTCTTTATATTTGAAATATGCCTAAATGGTATATAATTATGGTTTCACAGGATATTTGGTATTTGTAGGCAGATTGAACCTTCCCTATAAGAATGCCACTATAATTATTGGTGTAAAAAATTTTTGAAAAAAAAACATATTTACTTTCTTCATTCTTTGCCCACTGTTCTCATAAACAAGAGTTTCTGTAAAGTTCTGTTCATGTCTCTTCAAAATAAGGAATGATGTAAAACAGTTTTCCTCCCTCTTTCTTCAAGGAGGGGATTATTATGTTAAATATATGTTACTAGAAACCAGTTACCTGTAAGAAAAATGATATTTGCTTTTTACAAAGAAAATTATAATGATTTAGAAGAAAAGCAGCATAGCAACCTGAAAGATTTTTTTAAATAAATCTTGAACTATAGCATTTAGCATACTAGCATTTCATTATCAGTCTTTCAAGTACAACAAATCAGAAAAAGAGATAGGATATGGGCAGACATAAGCATTTGACAAGTTAAATGGAAAGAAAGTTGTACCTCAATGTGAATCAGGGAAAAGAAAATATTTCTCAGCACTTATCATTTTCTGAGGCTAATGGTCTCTTATAAGAGCAGCCTTCCAGCACCTGTTTCTCTCCCAGTGTGACTTCTTTGACTCACAAAGAGAAATGGATGCTATAAAGGCAAATTGAGATCTATTTTCAGAGGTTCTTTTGACTTCTATGAGCATTTAATGTATTTTGCTTTTCATTGAGCATGAAATGATTTCCATCACCTAATTGCCACATTTATTGAAAATTCAGGAAAGAGAACATTGTGATATTAAAAGACTATAAAGAGAACAATACATTTGGTCTGTTAAAGTGCTCATGAAGTCATTTACTACGATCAAAACTTCCATATACATACAAATATAATACTTAAAAAAGAATAGCTACAAATACTTTTTTAAAAAAGAAAACACAATATGCTAAAGATTCAAGGTCAAAAATTGTTTTTTTTTTTTTAACTGGTAGAACACTTGAAGGCCTACATATCTAGAACATTTCTTTAAAATTCAGATAACTCTTGTTTGAAAATCATACATTTCCAGGTATTTTTTTCATGTAGTATATAATATGGAAGTGAAAAATATGTATATATATCTCATATATATATATATTCACATACACATATATACACATACACACATAAACTGTGTCCATGTATATTTATTTTTTCCCATTATGTGCTATACATTTTTCATTCTTGTCTTCCGTTTGGATTTATATTTAATAGTGTTCTACAAGCCTGAATAGCAGATCATAGAATTTCTAATATGACACAACATCTTGTCAGAAGAAATTTTTTTAATATATATATTTTTTATTTCAGAATATCACAGGGGTACAAATGTTTAGGTTACATATATGCCTTTGCCCCACCTGAGTTGGAGCTACAAGTGTGTTGGCCTAGGGAAAGAATTTGTCAGAAGAAATTTACCTTTTATGTCATTTTTACTTTTGTTGTCTTTCCGTGTCAGTAAGTTAAATGAGGCACATGAAATTCTGTAGGAATCTAAAATTATCTCAGGGCTAAGGGTGATACTTCCAGAAAAATAACATAGAAATAGTTTAGAGGAAGATTTATAAATAAGAGGAAACTATTTACCCAGGCTTGATGCCCATTTTCTGTCTAGAAGGCTAAATGGTTCAAAAATATTGTAATAGCATCTCCATTCCTAATGAATACTTTTGTGAAATTTCACATTGTTTCTGTAAAAATTAACACCAAAAGAATGAAAATGTTTAAGTAGCCAGGGACATAAGGTTAGTGTCTGGTTAGTACTATGTCTGAAGACTTGGGGTGTCTTAAATATATTTTTATTTTACCAACCTCCACAGGAAATGTCTCTCAAGAAATGAGGTATAAAATTTTTTTGGTTTTCTTACCAAAATGAAGGAAAAAAAAAACCCAGTGATTCCCTGGTTATAAAATTTAAGCCATTCTGAGACACCAAGAAGCTGCCTTTGAATTATGATTACTACAATATCTACAATAAAATGAAAATAATGTTTCATCCTGATTGTATTTAAACTTATTGTTAAACTGCATACAGAGTATGTAGGACAGTGGTCAGCTTATATTAGTCAATAAACAGTACCAATTGATAAATAATAGCAACCATTATTAGATAATGGCATTTATTAATAATAAGTGATATGATACAGTTTATTTGCTATGAAAATATAGAGGAAGTTCAACTAATCTGGAATTAAATATATTGGGTCTAGTCTCTTGAAACATTCTCAAAACTGGATCAAACATTTCAATTGAGTCTTGAAGGAAGAACTAAGACTTAGTTACTCAAAGGAGTGATTCAGGCATAAAGAGTCACATGAGTAAAAGGAAAATTTTGTACTAGGGTGCAGTGTTCAGCAATCACTAAGTAGTTCAAAATTTACCAACTCAATGCTTACATATAAAGTTATAGAAATGTAAGGATGTTGTCATACTACATTGTAATTTACTTGGAAACATTGGATTTTTCTTAATAGATTGAGATTTCATTGAGAGCAGTGGCTTTCCCTCAAGCACCTCAGTATTCTCTACTGCCTATTCAAGTACAATGACCATTTGATAAATGAATGAAAAAATGAATAAGATGTGGCCATCCTTCAACAGGATGCATGTGGTGTGGAAGAGGAAAAAAAGTGATATCAGAGAAGAAAACTAAAAATTTCAACACAGTGAGATAAAAGAGGTGCACAAGAAGAACTATTTTAGCAAGAAGAAAGACATGATCATCTGTGTGGGAAGAAATGCAGAGCTATAAGGCAGCCAGAGTAGAACGTGGAATAGCCAGTGATGGTTTTGTGAGGTGTGTCATTTGTTGATGCTATCTCAAGGAGCTGGTGAGTAAAGAATGCAGTGACTGGAACTCACCCATCTGAGGGCAGAAAGTTGTGAAAGAAAACCCAAATGACAACAGGCCAGGTGATGCAGGAGCAAAAGCCATCATGCCCTAGCAAACCGCTGGGAATCAACTGATTACAGGTTCTCACTGTCTCACAATGAGAAGAGCCATTATGCGTCCATGAGAACAAGTAAATAAAGACCTTGAGACAATGGCAGAAGCCTCATCACCAGTATTTCTAAAAGAGAGCAGAAATGAATGGAGTTCCTAATTTATGCCTGCATACGTGAAGAAAACGTAGGCTCCAGTGAGCAACATCATCTTATGTTTACTTGCTAGAATATATCTCCTGCCATTAGTTCCACATGTGTAAGTTAATAGGACTTACAGTAGATACATCATGACATAATTGAACACATAAATGTCCTTTTCATTGTTTCAAAAATGTTAGCCTCCTCTCTCCAACAAATGTAATCTCCTGAGAACAATAGATTGTATTTTATACTGTTTTCAGGTTGTAGTGAATACTCTGACATTATGTCTTAATCCCTTCTCTAGAGTCAATGCATCCGTCTTCCAGCTTCTGGGAATGTTGGCAGCTGATGGCTCATATTGTATGTCTGTCAATTGAACATCTTTGTATAAATATTACTGCAGTCAGTGATTGTCTGATGCAGGGAAACATGTTCCAGCTCCCTTGTCTCAATTCAGAACAATTCTGAAAGATCATGTAGCTCCAGAGCTCTCCATGAAATAGATCAAAGACTAACCTCCAATCACGTTGTAAGATAGGCACTTTCTCTGTCCAATCTTGACTTTCTCACCTTCATATAGGTATATTCCTCAAGAACATCCCTCAGTAAATCTTCTGGTACAAGTATCTGTCTCAGAGTTTGCTTCTTGAGAACACAATTAATACAGCTTCTACCAAGGATAGTTCTAGCAAGCACACTAGATTATGGAATTTAGGACATGGACCCTTGACAGCTAGCTTGCACTGAGAAGCTGTAATTGATAGTAAGTGGAGTATGGATAGCCTCTGGCATGTTATAGCAGTGCAAGCGTTAAAAATTCCACTAATGGCTAACTGGAATGGGATAGCAATAGAAAGGGACATTTAAGCTGGTACAATATCTTTGCTAGTAGAAAAACATGGCAAGATTGGTGATTATAAATACCATGGGATTGGGTGGTTGCTGTTGACTACCACTGATTGTGGAAGAGAGGTAATGACAGGGTTAGAAAGATTAATCATCAATTTAAGACAAAATGTGAAAGTCAGAGCCATTCCTCGGCAACATTTATGGAAACCTTGATCTTTTATATCTGAAAGTCAGACCGAGCAGAGAACCATGCTTAGGAATTAACTACAGCAGAGAAGCTTCAAAAATATATTAAATTCTCAACCCGGGATATCTCCCAAACCAAAATCAAGGGCTTAACAGGAAAGAAGTGAGACTCTCATGTTGAAATGAGGGAATCTGGTTAAGAACAGTTCTGAAACTTGAAATCTCAGGTTCTCCCAAACCCACTGGGCCTACAGAAGTGACTTGTCACTTTTTGTTAAAAGTTTATAATTCCTCCTGCCTAAAGACAAAGCAGAGTCTTCAAATGAGACAGGCACCTTTGTAGGATCATTCCCTCTTAGCATTCCAACAAATAATGAGGGTTAAATCCCTGTATGGTCCAGCTTTACAGTAAAGAGAGTATACACTGAAATAGCTGCAAGACCTAGACAACAGACTGGCAGGAACTGAGAGAATATGTATGAGGCTGGAATCTAAAGGTACATAATATAAATTTGATAAATTAGTTTATCAATGCATAGTAGTATTCTATCATAAAATTTTAACAGCCTGGTGAGAACCCCGAGGTTCAGAGCAAAAACACTGCTAGGATGGCTGTTGGATGTTTGGAAAAAAGAAACAAAAGATGGCTCAGGATAAGTGAAATAGAGATGTTAGAACTGTCACAGCCAACAGTAGAGGAAAAGATTAACAGACCCAGAGAAGTGGCCATATTAGAGTATGTATCCTATATAAGGCTAAAAAAATCCTGCCAAAAAACTACTCCAGAAGAGGGCTCAGAGGACTCTTGACCACTTTAATAAGGAATTTATTTCCTGGTGACAGAGTGTATTGTAAATATTTTTAAAATTTTTGTACATTGATGTTTTAACATCTTTAAAAAACTTTCTGGCTGTGGAGAAACTGCCTAGCCAATTCTTAGAAATAACAAAGGGCCCAAACTAAGCAACCAGTGCCAGACCTTCGCTATCTGGCCTGTACACCCTGAGAGACAATATTTCTCTGCCTTAATCATTCCAGGAGCAGGGACCAGGCAACTAAAAGCCTGTCAAAATTATTCAAGCTAGCTAATCCTGAACTGTTCACCCTGCCCTGCCTTGCCTTTCCCTCGGAAACTCCAGTAACAGCAGTGCCTTAAACCTTCCCCTTGCTCCTATCTTCTGCCTCCTGACCACCATGGTGTTTTTTTCTCATGGTCCTGCGTGGCGTGCCGTACCTTCTGTCTTTAGGAACCGTAAGCATGATAATTTTTTTTCCTTGAACCTCTTCTCTTTGACCACATGTAACTGACCATCTAATAAAAGAATTACAAAACAGAGGGATGCAAATATCATTGCAAAGTCCAAGGTTAACTATTGCTTGTAACTCAGGTCTGATACTGGAGATGCTGATTTAGGACTGGACTCCCTGAGAGTGATGAAGTTAATTAGGATCTCATAATAAATGAAACCGCTGGTTTCACTTAAATGTCAAGATAGGTGCAATCATCAGGATGCACAGCAAGACTGGAATGCCAGTCAAAGGGATGTAACCTGCAGAGAGCTATGAAGACAATGAATGCAACAAGATATTCCTAAGACCTACCCTTCCCCATCGTTGAACTCAGTATTAATGAAGAAATTACTAGTGAGTCTTCTCCAAGAGAAGGAACTTGGATATGAAGGAACAAAGCCTTGGGTAGGAAGGGCTCTAGCAAGTAAAACCCCAATATTTCCATTGACAACAAATTCACCCAAAGTTTCCATACTTCCCTGGTTCTGAAAGTCCTGGGAGCATAGCAATGTCTGATAGGTAGTTAAGAGTCCATAAGAGCCTGGGCATCCACTTATTCCTGTGGTAAGGGGACCTCCAGGGTGAGGAACTCCTACCTATAGGAAGCACTAAGTCTCTAGAAGTGAAGCATATAGAAAGGGAATGAAAGAACTATAATGAGCTTCGTTATTTAACTATTGCGTCCAAAAGAAAAGGGTCTCGTTTTTAACATTATGTGTGTTCAAAGTGTTTAATTTGTTCTGCTTCATCTTTTTAAAAAAATACAGAGCATTTGAATTAAAACTACATTTTGTAAGTATGATGCTATAAATGTCTTGATATTATTAATATCAATGTTTCCTATAGTTTGGTAGATTTTCAGTAAGAATCTCTTGAAGGAATACCTAAGAAAATCAAAACTAAAAGCAAATAAAGATTTTGTTGTGTACTTTTTCAACTTTATCTCTGCTTTATATTTTCAAAACATGTATTTATTTTTACATAAATCATTGTATGTCAGAAAAATGATAAGATGCTTTATGAAAAATGCAATAAATCATTTTTCATTAAGTTTCTGGACACAATGCAATATAATATTTTTTTAAAAAACATATTTATCAAGCTTAGTGTTCATACTCTATTTAAACAATGATTAATATCAGATGTGTTTGGAAACCCAGAATACTATGTATTTTAATCTGTTAGTATAACTACTATTAAACTTTCTCAAATAAAAAATATATTTGATTACAATTACTTACACTTTAAATTTTACTCTAACTTTAAATTTCTTTATTTTTTAACAGAGTTTGCCAATTCCTTCTCTAAATTTTTCTTACAGTTTATATTTGGAAAATCTTTCTTTATTCTACTATCCTGAAATGTCTTTTCTTAGATAATAAAATCTATTTTTTTTATTTTTTCTATTTTGTCTTGTGTGTCTAGTCTTCTGAGAAGATTAATGTCAATCTTTGTACTCAATTGCTGCTTTTAGCCTATGTCTATATTTTTTGGCACAAGTATTATCTTTGATTGAATATGAATCTTCCTCTTTTAGCTTTACGTTAATGATTTATTACACAAAGTACCTCAGATCCTTTATTGATTTTGATGTGTTATGAATAATAACAAAGGAGAAAGAATCAATTACTTCTCTTTTTCTTTCCTCTGAGAAATTATCTCTATTACAAATAATAAAATTATAAATTTTGATCAGTAAAACTGCATCATGAAATAAGGATTAAGTTCAGAGTTCTAAATTTGTTCATTGTGAACTAATCCTGAATTGGTTAGTGACAAATAGGAGACAGCAATTAGAAAATATATGAATAATGTTAATAATTAATAAGCTGACGAATGCTTTCTGTTCATTGAAGGTCCATGACAAATTATGATATGTGATTTTTTAATAGCATTTATTTTTAGAGGCAGGGTCTCATCCAGGCTGGAGTATAGTGGGACAATTGTAGCTCACTATAACCTTGAACTCCTAGGCTCAAGCAATCCTCCCACCCCAGCCTCTCAAGCAGCTAGGACTACAGAAACATGCCACCATGCCTGGCTAATATTTAAAAAAAAATTTGTAGAAATGGGGTCTTGCTATGTTGCCCAGACTGGTCTTGAACTCCTGGCCTCAACTGATCCTCCCAAAGCACTCGGATTATAAGTCTGAGCCACCATGCCTATCCAAATAGCATATTTAATTTCAGTGAAACCAATTCTTTACTACCAGTATGGCTGTGATATTGTCCTGATAACCCTCAATATATGTTTCAATTATTTAACCTTACCTCTGAGTGTTCAGAATTCTGTTCTGAAATCAGTTGCTGCTATTTGCAATTTTCCCTCTGGGATAGAGTAAATGTTTCTGTCCCCCCAAAATTCATATGTTGAAACCTGATCTCCAATGTGATTGTATTTTTTAAGTGGGGCCTTTAGGAGTTGATTAGGTCATAAAGTCAGAGCCCTCATGAATGGGATTAGTGCACTAATAAAAGAGACCCAAAGAATTCCCCCAGCCCTTCTGCCATGTGAGGATGCAGCAGGAAGATGACAGTCTATATGAACCAGGACGTAAGCCCTCACCAGACAGTGAATCTACCTGTATCTTCTTGGCTTCCAGAACTGTGAAAAATAAATTTCTGTTACTTATAAGCCACACAGTGTATGGTAACTAGTTATAGTAACCTGAATGGACTAAGGCTGAAAATTGTACCAAGAAATGAGGGTGCTGCTATAACAAATACCTAAAAATGTAGAAGTGGCTGTGGAACTGAGTAATGGGTAGAGGCTAAAAGAATTCTGATGTGCATTCTAGAAAAACTCTGCATTGCCATGAATGGACCAGTAGGGTGATTCTGGTAAGGGCTCAGAAGCAAAAGAGGAGAGCTACAGAGAAAACTTCAATCTTCTTAAGGAATGTTTAAGTAATCGTGAACAGACTGTTGATAGAAATATAGGAGGTGAAGGCCATTATGATGAGGTCTTGGACAGAAATGAGGAATATATTATTGGAAACTTGAGGAAAAGGACATCTTTGTTATGAAGTGGCAAAGAACTTGGTTGAATTATGTTTGTGTTCTAGTGTGTTGTGGAAGGTAGAACTTGTAAGTAATAAAATTAGATACTTACCTGGAGTTATTTCTAAGTAAAGTGTTGATGTTGCAGCTTGCCTCCTTCTGATGCTTAGGGAAGAGAGAATGACTTAAAGATTGAATTGTTACACAAAAAGGAAATAGAACTTAAAGATTTAGATAATTCTCAGTATATCCATATTCAAAAAAAAATGAGAAAGCATGTTCAGAAAACAATACAAAGGGTATAGCCAAAAACGAGGCCATAATCCACAGGCCTAATTAGCCATCTCAACAGAAGTCAGGCATTATTTTTCAAGACAAGGGTAGAATGACTCCAAAGGTGATTCAGAGATCATCAGGGCTGCCTCCTTGGTTTCAAAAGGGAGGCCCATTGCCTGGTTTTCAATAAGTCAGATGACCTCTTCCCAAGGAAGTGGAGGCATGGTCACCCAGAGCCTTAGAAGCCCAACCCCTGCCTGACAAAGCTGTGGGGCCCAGGTGAAGAGTCACTGCAGGACTTCCCACCAAGCCGTGAGAGTGGCCTCACACCACAAAAGGCCTAGAGGGCAGATCATCAAGCCAAAGAGAATTATTCTTGAGCCTTAAAATCTCATGGATTTTGCCCCTACTTTGGGTTTCCCAGGGATCTGTTACCCCTTTCCTTTTTCTATTTCTGGCTTTTGGAATGAGAATATCTCTCCCTTGCCTGTACTCTCACCCATATCCGATGTAGACGATATTTGGATGAGTTGTTGGACTTTAGACTTTTGAGATGATGCTGGAAAGAGAAGACTTCGGGGGGTGTTGGAATGGAATGAATACATTTCGCATGTGAGAAGGACCTGGATTTGGGGAAACCATGGGTGGAATGCTATAAACTAAATTTATGTGTGCCCCCCCAAATTTATATGTTGAAACAATCCCCAATGTGTTCATATTTGGAGGTGGGGCCTTTGAGAGGTTATTAGGTCACGAGGATGGGACTGTCATAAATGGAATTTGTGCTCTTCTAAAAGAGATCTTATAAAAGAGAGTTCCTTGTTTTTCTCACCACGTAAGGAAATACCAACAAGGTAACAATCTATGAATCATAACCAGGCCTTCACAGGATATCTTCCAATGCTTTGACTTAGAACTTACTAGTCTCCATAACAGTGAGAAAGAAGTTTCTGTCATTTATAAACCACCTATACATAACAGCAGCTTGAGCCTGTTGCCAAACGCAGGTTTGTCTGCCCGCCACTCAAGAGCCAGACACTAGACGCGAGTGTTGGTGAGGGAAAGGTGGTTTATTCAAGTGCTGACAGCCTGAGGAGATACTGAACCATTGTCTCAAAGATCATCTCATCTCCTCTGCTTACTGAGCAACTTAGAAAGGGAAGAGGTAAAGGGGCTAGTGGCAAAAACCAAGCTTTGTCCAAGTCATCATGATTTGCTTGATGCTTATCAACACACACCAGGTCATCTGGTGGATTCTGTCATCAGCAGTATGCAGTCAGCTGTTTCCAGCCTCTTGATCTGTTTTTCCTCAAGGTGGTTTTCTAATCTTGTGCCTCACAGCTGTGTAAGCAAACAGCAGGTTAATTCTAAACTTTTAAGACAAAGCAAGCTGAAAGCGTACTGGAAACAAAATGACTTCCCTTTAGCCAGCCTACCATTATGGTCTGAATGGCCCTTGGGTGCACTTACAAATGGACTAAAACACCCTCTTTCTCTTAAGTACTTCCACCCTTTGTAAAATGTTGTAGTCTCTCCTTTATTCAATGGAGTTCAGTTGCAGGAAATAAGTTACGTTAGCTATTTAGGCACTAAGAAATTTATTACAGGAAATCAGATGCTTACACAATTGCTATAAATATTGAAAAAGTGCACTCTAAATTAGGTATCCAGGCAAAGCTTCCAGTATGAACTACAGATAATATTTTTTGGAGAAAGTATTATTTCTATCACAAATAAATGGAAAACAAGTCTTCACTCTATAAGGATACCTAATAGAGCTGTGGTCTAAGAATCAGGAATTAGCCATGACAACTTCTTAATATTCCCAAACTGAGACAGAACACAGAGCACTGCTGTAGAAAAAGTAAAGTACTTCATATTATAATTTGAGAGTACAAAAGCTAAAGCTATAGGAAGATGTCCTCTGCTGTTTTCGGTCTTTTAAATCTTGTATAAGCACAGCTAATTAATATACAGAACTCTAGCTATAAGGGGAACTAGAAAAAATTATATGTTGTTTTTATGTTATTTTTACACTTTCAGGCTTCACAAAACAGGAAGACATGCAAGAAGGAGGATGGAATAGGTGCTGATTGCCTATTCACCACCTTCACTGTACCTACTATAGACTTGCTGGGTGTGGTTCAGACAATTGGCTAATGATCATGGTAATTGTCATATAGCGTTCCATTATCTCTGAAAAGGCCCATTTTTTAAAATTTCGGTAATTATGCAACAGTCATAGGTTTATATTTATTCCTTAAAACTGGAGATAAACTGGTTTTAAACCACACATTCTTGTAATGAAAGGAATAAAGAAAGTTGGTAAAAATAATATGTATATGAAATAGAAAGCATATCTGTTAGGAAGAAAAGAGATAAGATAAAATTAAATCAGAATGTCAGGGGGAAAAAGACAGTATTTTCAATAAATGGCGTTGAGTCAGTTGGATGTCCACAAAGAAAACAAAATTGTATTTTGACCCATTTATACCACATATAACAATCAGAGTCCAGAGTGCTAACCATTACACCATGGAACCCCCCTCACATATAACAATCAATCACAGACAGATTGAAGATCTGAGTGTGTGACAGGAAAAACGATAAAGCTTTTGGAAGAAAATATAGGAGAATATCCTTGTGACAGTAAGTTAGGCAATGTTTTCTTAAATAATACATAAATAGAATATTAATCATAAAATAAAATGAATTGTAATATATTGAAATTATAGACTTTTGCTTATCAAAAGATGACATTAAAAGAGCAAAAAGGCAATGAACGGAATGAGAGATGTATTTCCAATACATACGTCTGGTAAAGGATTCATGCTCAGAACATACTTTTAAAAATAGACAAATTGGCAAAAAAATGGAGCAAACACTTAAACAAAAATATGTAAATGGACAATAAACATGAAAAAAGTGAGCAATTTAGTCATTAGAGGAATTCACAGTAAAACTATAATTTGGTACCACTAAATTATCTTCAGGATCACTAAAGTTAAAAGAGGAAGAAAATAAAATGTGTTAGGATGTGTAGCAACAGAAATTTTCATAAACCGCCCCTTGGTATTGATAACTGTTATAGTCATTTTTAGAATGGTTGTGGCAATATCTGTTAAAACTGAACATATACATGCTTATGATCCACCATTGTTATTCAGAGGTATATACCTAACAAAACATATGCATATGTTAATCAGAAGACATGTGCACATGAATGAGACCGAACATTTTCTAGCTATTCATTACATTATGCATGGAGATCACAAACTTCATGTTGATAGAAAGAAGGACAAGTATACATAATATAATTCCATTTATAGAAAGTACCAAAACAAGTAGCACTAATCTACAGTGTAAGAAGTCAGAATACTAGTTACTTTTGCATAGGGTGAAGGTGCTACTGACTAACAGGTGGGGGGTGGAGTTCCAGGGTGCTGATATTATTCTGTTTTCTGATCTTGGTACTGTTTACAAGAGGGTATTCGGTTTGTGCAACTTTTTCTAGCACATGCTCTCTCTCTCTCTCTCTCTCTATATATATATATATACATATATACACTTAATATGTATGTATACGTGTGTGTATACATATTCAATAAACAGTTATTTAAAAAGGTAAGTGTTTTAGCACATCCTTATATGTTCATGTGCACTGGAATTTACCGTGGATAGAACTAAGCTCTGTAACCATGCTATAGGGAAAGAGTTTCAACATAAGGTCTTGGTTATGAGCAAATTTCTTGACTCAAGCAAATAAAGTTTTCTAAATGTTGTTTAGCTATAAAGATATTCTAAATCCCAAGATTCTCAGTCAGGTTCTCTGAGATTGGAGTAAAAAAATTCCAAGCTATTAAATCAGAATTGAATTTATGAGGATTAGGCATGGGGAACAAATGCCTCTTACTGGGTATGTTAGCTTTCACTAAGGAAAACAAATTCCCAAGCATCTTATTAAAATTGTGAGGACTAATATCTGAGATATTATAAATGCAAATGAATTGGATTTACTTTTTAGTTTATTTTAATAAATGTAAGATATTTATGCAGGTTTTTAAATTCACTTGTGACTTTACTCATTTTAAGTTACATAAGGCTTTCTGTTATTCAAGTGCAAATTTATTACTGTGAAGATTTTCAGGAACATAATACTGAAAGTTTAGGGAGAGGAAATATATTCTCTTTTATAGTTATGTCAGCTCATTCAGTAAAACATTGTCAATGAAATCATATAAAACTTATAATTAACAATACAGAATACTAAGGAATGGTATTTTGAACAAAAATAATCACAGATATGATGATACCTATTTGAAAGAAAGAAAGTGGAAGTATTAATTTTGAAAATTTGTATCAAACATCTACAATGAGTCAGATACTGTTCTAGCATTTGGAATGTTACATAGAATAAAACGAAGATTTTTCTGACCTAATAAAATGTGCTTTCAAGATAATAAGCGGTTTAGTTTATAAATCCCCTTTGCTGCATCCCCTAGGTGTGAACTGTACTTCTTACACCTACTAGCTGGTGTTACTTTGGGACAATTACTTAATCTTTTTATATCTATTTTTACTCATCTGGAAAGTGAGGATAATACTAATCCTTACTTCATTAGGTTATTCAAACATTTGTGCTCCTTAAAATTTTTCAAATGTTAATTAAAATACATTTTAATTTTGTAGAAAGACTTGTAGTAAGAATAATTTTATAAAATAACTTTGAAATAAAGTAACATGAACTAAGTTATGTTAGGATGAATTTTACTAAGTTATAAATCTCTAATGTTAATATTTTTCTATTAATTAAATAAAATTTGATCATTTATGTGCTTCTCTTCTTATATCTCCATTCCCCACACTTTATATGGATGCTTCTTTCCAGATAAATAAGAAGCTTCTGGATGTCTGACACCATGTCTTTTTTTTATGGCTGCATTTCCAATGTCTGACCCTTAACCTTAAACACAAGCTGTTGCTCAATAAATATTAATTGAATTAATGAATGAAAGATTAAATAAGTGAATAAATGAATATGTGACATTATGGGCACCCATCTTTAGATTATTTACCTTAGTTAACCATTTGGAGAAGTTAGAGAGTTAACCATTTTAGAGAAGCCATTAAATGGTTGCCATGCCACAATACTAAGGCAAACATGATGAAGAATAAAATATCCCCACTAGTAAATGTAAAGCACAAAACACAACTGTCTTAGCAAGATTCATTTGTGAAAGCTCAGAGTTATGTCTAACGTTATTACTATTTATTCTCTGTCTTACAGTTGTAGCAAGGTGTGGCAGTTGGCACTTCATCATTCCAGGTTCAGCATGAGACTGAGAAAGCTGGTCCATTTAGCAAGCAACAAGTCAATTAAGCCTTTAATGATTGAGAAGATCTGTACAAGAAATAATTCAATCTTGCAAATTAATCAACAAATGGTAATAGGCACTTTAGCTCTTCAAGATAAAAGCTCAGCCACTGGAACAAAAGTTATTCTCTCAGTATACAAGGAAATAGACAGATGTTAATTCAAGTATTGTGTCTTCTCATGTAGTATGTGACATATATATAGCAATAACTGTGTTCTAGCAATCAGTCAACAAGAAGGGCTTATATGTATGAAAAATGAACTCATCCTCTTTTAGATAATCAGCTTTTCTTTTGAAAAGTTAATGGAATCATGAAGAAAGATAGTGGGGCATTTATCTACCTCTGGCTATCACAGGAAGATTATCCATTTCTGAAGATACTTGGTAACAGGCTACTGGGGAGTAGAGCGAAGGAGAGAGGAATGTTTCAGATATTTCCCAGAAATAACAGGCCACAGGATTTTCTATACTTCCTACAGAGAGTCCCAAACATGTCAGCGATGGTTTGAAGACCAACGAACCTCTACTGAAAAGTTTTTTAAACCACTTAGTTTCCAACTTAGGGAAGGATTTAATTTTAAATAAATTCTCAAATTATTATTATCTAGCATAAGTATATTTATCAAGGAACTCATTGTATAAGATGAAGAATTTTATATAGCTTATGTGTATGTGTATCAAATTTTAGTTCATTGATTGTCATTCCTTGACTAGGCAACCTAATTATTGTTTTATTTATTTTGAAGAAACCAAGTAATTCTTTATGTTTTATACTATTATTTTATTGAAGCCTGCTGTGTATGGGTTGGACACAAAGCAAGAGGGAGTAAGTTGGCATCTGGAATATACATATAACTTCCTTTTTTGTTAGAAGGTGTGTTATATTTCTGTTCTCACTAATTTTTAATATCCAATGAATAAAATAACTTAAAATATCTTATTGTAGAGTTAGTATTTTAAAACATTTATTATATGCAATAGTTGCATTTAGGCAGACTGAGTGAAGTGGAATTAAGCTTTCTGATTTTACTGTTTCCAGTGAATTAAATGGTATCGGTTCCAGAACACAAATAGCTAACAATAGATAATTTAATTGAAAACATTATAGTAGTGCTAGAGAGCCCAGTCAAAATACCTGCTTTTCTAAGGAAAAGCTTTCCAAAGGATAGATTTTCAGCCTAGGTTTGTAGGAAGACCCTTTGTCCATTGCTTCCCTGGGACACAGCAACAAGAATAGAATTTCTACTCTTCAGAGAAAACAGAAAAGCTCCAGGGAGATTGGACTTTTTTTTTTTTATCATATTCTTTCAGAGTTTATTGAAATAATGTTAAATGTTATATTTTCTAACATTTTATATGACTTACATTTTTAATTTTGGTTTTCTTCTCTAAATAGAATATAAATTCTATTAGAGGATGCATATATTTATCTCTTTTGTTCATTGATTTGTCCCTAGAAGCTTTGCATTGCCTCGTACATAGTAAGTGCTCAATAAATAATTTTGAATAAATGAATCAATATGAATGAATCACAGAGCCTTCTGTAGTTCCGTGGTTTAAGATAATACTTCACTCATCTTACTCATCTCTTTTCTTGTTCTCTTGGAGTGAGACACAATGCACTAAAGAGATAGCTTCCCTTTCCTTGGTTACAGAGTCCCTCTCAGTTGGGGTATAATAAAAGTTTATGAGATGTGAGATGTTTGCAATTAGCACAGGCACAGAAGAAGAACAATCTGGCTCGCTTGAGTAGGAAGTGTATTTGAAATACTTAACCTTATATACTATAGTTCCTTTTGTGTGATCCCCATGGAAGCTGTTAAATATTCCCAACTAATGCCCCTTATAGGGACTCACTTAAAAGTTCCCATATTATATTTTATTGTGAAAATAATTTTTTATGCAAAAAATTGGGTGTTTTATTTGAGATAAAGTAGAACTTAACACTTTTGTTCTTTTACTTTATCTAAAGTTATGCCCATTATCCAACTATTGTTAACCTGGGGTCCTGATAGCCTTATCCCTCTGATAGCTTTAGATTGAGTATTGTTATATATCAATAATTGTTTCATTCTCCATTCTGTTTAAGCCTATATGCTACCTATAATACTTTGTGAGTTATTTAAATAGTGTTCCCTAATTAATTTCTTAATCCACTACTTTGGCATCCCTTAAGGAAAAATAAAAAATTTATTTCAGGATCTATTTTTTCAAGCTGGAATATTTTTCACACTGAATATTCTATATAATAATCATATACTAATGAAAGAATGAAGTGCAGAAGTCATCATTTTGAACTGAGGATGGAAAAATCATAAGTTAAGATAGGGCATAACTGAATTAAGTGATTTTTTTAAAAAGTCTGATTCTCTTTAAAGGCTAAAACAAAAGTAAGGCCAGTGAGTATAGTTTCCTTCAGCCATAACTATCTCTCAGACTACTGTAAGGTTTATAACTACTCATTAGAGGTAATGTAGTTTATTAAAGCGATCCTTATCTCCATTTCTTTACATAATGTGTAATTATTCTTTATAGTGGAAGTATGTTTCAAATTATAGAAAATTTTGGGAAAATATTTACTTATACTTTTCTTTGGAAATAAGTTTTACCTTCTATATCAACAGAGCGATCACTCATGAGTAGGTATGAAACATTTATTTATGTTTAGTGTGAGATATACATCTTTACTAATGAAGGCAATTAATCTATTACCACAGATGGGTTCACACTAAGTCTCTTTCCTGCGCAGACAGCACCTTCTTCTTTCTTGCCACATTTAAATCTTCATGACCTCATTTTTCATCCAAGGATGGTAATTTGTTAGCTACTGACTGCTGTAAGAACCAATACACCATCCACCCTCTCTATTAAGATTTATGCATAAGTCTCCTTGCTGCGCAGAAAATTGGCACACAAACTGAAGAGCGGTAGATGCTCCCCATCAAACAAGTGACAACCTTGACTCTAGATCAACATTTAAGAGGAGCTGAACTAACAACCTGATTCT
This sequence comes from Varecia variegata, assembly GCA_028533085.1. NCBI lineage: Eukaryota > Metazoa > Chordata > Mammalia > Primates > Lemuridae > Varecia > Varecia variegata. The sequence continues at coordinate 114,444,514 of CM052439.1, forward strand.
TTACCCTTCTAAACATCACCGGGCTGAGGGAAAATGATTTTCCTTGCTTTGTGCATGTGAGCTTTCTAATTAAAGAAACTTCTCTAATCCTTTACCTCAAATTGATGGTGCTTGACTCTTCCAGGGAAATCTGCCACAGATTTCTCAGGAGATGGCAACTTTATGCACTCTTTTTTTCTGTGTGGTTTTATCTGTCTCTGGTAATTGCAATTCTGATTTATCAGTTCACTATGCCAAAGGTATTAGCTGACTGAAATTGACTCTCAGTGAAGTATATGGGGCTTGCTGAAGTCAGAGTTATTTTTTGGAAAAAAAAACACAAAATGTGTTGAAGCACACTGAATGTGTGTGTTCCATGTGTGCAATATGCCCGAATTGTGCTGCATTAATATTTTTATATCGTATGTGAGGTTGGCCATTTCACTTAAAATTCTTAGCATTTTAACGAATGCTGACAATTAAGCTTTGAAAATTAATAGAAGTGATATTCTTGAGAAAAATATAGGTTTAATTTAAAAACTAACAAATGGAAAGTTATTTATAAGAAATTATACATGGTGACTATGTTTTTACTGAAAACTACCTCCTCTCTTGACATTTTACCATTAGCACTAAAATTATATATTTACTATTTTTATATATAAAAAATCAAGGGAAAGTAATTATCTGTGCTTAGAAATGCATCATATTTAACTTCTTTAACCTTTATCACCAGCCCCTGCCCTTCTTCCCAACTCTGTTATTCCTTAGACCCACAAAAGGTTATTTTTGGAAATCTGGAAGTATCTGTTAAAAGGAAGTTCTGAACTGGCATTCCAGCTTGTATAGAAGATGCAGAACAATACTTACCACAGTGGATCAGATAAGTAGTTAATAAAGTTACTAGTAGTATGAAAATTGGCATTAGTAATGCAGTCAAATAATGATTGTACTATTTTATTTTAAATTTGTTCTTTTAATTTGATAAATGCAGAGTTTGGGTAATAATTCTGCATCCATTTGTTCCAGATCTTTTTTAATTTCATCAAGTGTACTTCAGTCTTTGTCTTTTCGGACAATAAAATTCTAATTTTTAGAGATGGCACACTCCTTCTCTATAATTATTCTGGTGTCAGTTATTTATTAAGTTATCAAATGGGTACGCATTGCCCACTTAACGTCCAGTTCTGCTTTGTGTGCTTGGACCACACCAATCCAGTAGACACAGTTATTTGTATCAGAGTTCTGTTATAGAAGAATGAAAATACACTGTGGTGAATGCCATAAACAGACATCTGAGCAGGATAAAGAGTGGAGAGGGGCATCCAACCTGACTTTGGCTGTAAGAGCTAAAAGATATTTAGCTCAATAAAGGTAGAGCAAGTAGAAAGGGCCATCCAAAGAAACAGGGAAGGCATAGGCAAATGACTGGAGGCAGGAAAGATTAATAAATGGTAAGTTGAAGTCTTTCTCCAGATAATTTTTTTCATTTACACTGAACAACTACATACAGTAATCTAGGAGAGGGCTCAAGGATGGAGGTTATGATCACCAGTGGACACTAAAAAACAAATAAGAAAGATAATAGTATTTAAAGATTGATATGTGAAAGACAGCACAAAGTTCTTCTTTCTCTCTGACATGCACAGACGATGGAACAGACATAAAGATTGACTAAGCAATTAACTAAACTGCCATCTGTTTATTGTATTTCCTAGAAAGTAACAGGATGTGGCACAAGTATTAAAAATTATAGGTAAACACCATGTATGAGCTGCAACATTAATATTTAATATTTTGATAACACTATATAAACAAACATTATGCGTGTCCCTATTTACTTCTTTTTTTATGGTACCTCTTTAGTATAAAAAGAAAAACTAGTGCAATGGGCAATAAATATACATTGTCTGAAATTTGGGGAAAATAATAGTAAATACTTACTTGGCATACCATATGTTTTAGGAAGCAGAATGGAGCTAAATTTTCACACTTTCATTTATAATTTTTTATTGATTATTATACCAGCTGCTACTTGAGAAATGTCTGGCAGTAAATATAGCAAATGATAAAATTTAAGTGCTGGAAACTAATCAGACATAATTTACTTCTCTTTTGTTTCTATTATGGTGTATTCTGTTCTTTATTGATATGTAAGATATCTGGGTAATACTATTTTGCTTATTACATTTACCAGATATGTTATCTCCATTAGATAGAGTTTAATTGGAATACTGATTTATGCTTAAGAGCATGGGTTCTCAAATGAAAGTTTGGAATCAAATTTTAGCTTGTGACTCACTAGCTGTATGTCCACAGAGAAGTTACTAGATCATCCTGTGCCTTGTTTTTCTCAAATGTCAGATAGGTAGAGTGGAGGACTGCTGAAAACCCTCTGTGTTCTACAGGTAAACAACTACTTTTGAAACCACGTGATTTCTTATCCTGAGCCACAGCATTAACCTTCTGTGCTTGCGTAAGCCATACATAGAGATGGGCAAGAAATGCTCAATACATTTACTGTGTGAGGGTGCAAGAGTGTTCAAAATAAAATCTCAGTGGATGGGCTCAAGAGTAGAATGGAGAAGATGGAAGAACATCAGTAAACTTGAAGATAGTACAATAGAGATGGCCAGTCTAATAATGGAGGTGAAAAACACTGAAAAAAAACCAAGAGATTCAAAAAAGACTACATTCTTTAGAAATAAAAATTAAGGGGTGGCTAAGGAGGTATTTCTGTGGTGATAAATTAGTTCTCTATTTCAACTGTGGTATTAGATGCAAGAATCAACATGACATAATATAGTAGAACTATATATTAATACATACACTATACAATTGTCAATTTCCTGGTTTTGATTTTTATACTATGGTTATCTAAGATATAATGTATTTGTTTGAAACTGGGTGGAGGATACAAAGGACCTATCTACACTATCTTTTCAATTACTTATGAATCTATAATTATTTCAAAATAAAATTTTTAAAAAGAGAGAAAAAAATACTGGCCAATTTTAAGGCTTTTCTTAAGGAAAAATTAAAGTGATTATCATTGTATTTGGGTCTATTTCTAAAATAATCTTTTAGCTTTCTTCCTTTCCCTTTTTCTATTTTTCCTCTTCTTCCTTCTTTTAGATTTATGAGGGCATTTTTCCCTCTTTCCATATTTTTTTTCTTTGTTATTTCTAAATTGTAATGCTTACATTTATTCTGCTAATAGTTATATTTTCAATTATAGTATACTTATTTAACTGAACAAAGTATTAAATTTATCTATAGTTATATAATTTTCCAAAAATATTAAAGGGCCTCTGAATAATCCTTTCCTACGCATTTGTTATTTTGTTCAATATTTTAATTTTAGCATATTATTTTACAAATTAGAAATTATATCTTCTAGTCAATGTTGCTTTATGTTTACTCATATATTTACCAATATGTCTTCTCATACTTTCTTCCATCTTAGGCCTTCAGCTTGATAGTATTTCCTTGTGTGTACATACCATATTTTCTTTGTCCACTCTTTACAGATGGCTCAAGATAATTGTCCTATTATCCTTGTGTCAGGTTTTAGTCTGAAACGTAGGTTCTTGGCACACCGATGGCTGAAGAATGACCCAGATGCACCAGAGTAATATAAGCATGAAAATGAAGTTTATTGAGAAGAGAAAGATAGGATTTTAGGGCAAGAGCAAGATACAGGTTTACAGAGTGCGATACATACACCACAGATGATGACCAGACCCATTGTCACAGCAAAGGGAGAACAAAGCGAAGGATGCGAAAAAGGGGTTGGTTATTGTGTGTCTTGTTTTATAGTGTCCAGATTGGGACCTCCCTAGTGGCTCAGACATCACCATGGAACCATTTTGATTGGACAGTTGGGAGTTGCGTTACTACGCATGTGGGCTGCTCTAGGTCAATTTTTGGACTGTATGTACCTATGCTATTTGGCCTGTGGGCTAGAGAGTCCTCTGCATTCTTTTGCAGCTGGTGCACTAAGTTATGATTGTCAGATTCATAGGGTGTTTCCTCCTCCCCCAGCTATGGCAGTAGCTCAGGGCAGGATCATGGTGGGGCAGGACCAAGATGGGGGCCTGGAGACCATGCTTGTCCTTCTTCCCAGGTGGGGTAATTGCACCAAGGCAAAGCACCCACTTTCATCCCTAGGAAACCCAGAATCCCTTGATATCTACCTGACACTAGGGTAATATCATCTACCATATATTCATATTCATATTCGTGTTCATATAGGTATGAACAGCTATAGTTTCAAATCTAGTATCAACCCTGCTGGGTCTGCAGAATCCACTTTGAGAAGAGAGACACTATAAGAGAGAAGAGTTAGTACGTGAAATGAATCTATAACACCACACATTATGATTCATCATGTTTAGACATGGAGATTTTATTTCAGTAAAGTGACGAAGCAATAAAATTTGTTCATAAACCAAAAAAACAAGGGAAAACAAATGAACAAGCAAGGACAGAAATACCTTGTATATCAAATGGGAACAGCAATCTCCAACATTTATGAAGTATTTCTGTCAAAATCATCTGAAAATAAAGCATGCCAATACTAGAAGGGACTTTATCATCATCTAGAATGCAACCATGGAGAAGGAGATACTTTTAAGGAAACTAGTTCTATTATTATTGGTTTAAAGTGCTTCTTGTTAATTTGGGAGATGAATATTTACTTGTAAATGGTTTATGCTCCAGTGCCCTGTAGGTGGTATTCCTCTACACATTAGCAGTATGTGATAACTCACCGGGACTTCCTTGCACATTGACAAAGAAGCAACAAACAGAGTTAAGGAACCCTATGGTGAGAAAATTTCCATTACATTAAAGAAAATTAAGCCTCTTCTGACAACCCTCTCAGCTGAATATAACGGAAGTTTTTCTTCCCTCTTGCAAACTGGATGTTTGGATATTATAATTGTCCCATCAATTTCATGACAAAAGAAAAAAACCTAAAAATCAAGAAATTTATCTTTGAAACATTAGTTATTAATCTGACCTAAGTGAATAAGTATTCCATGCAACCATTTTTTTTCTAACAAATATAAAACAGAAATATGACCAAAGCACACAAGTTATTTTATGTGTTTGAAGTTTTCTCTTTCTGTCTAACATTTTACTTAATTTTCCCTCTTCATGTCTTTGACATTTAAAAAATATTAAAATTTATTAGGATTTCACACTTTCATCAATATTGTTTAAGAATTCCCCTTAATCCACAGCCTCACGACAGGGCCAGTTGGAATCAGCCATTGGTTTTGTTTGACTTCTTAAAATTTGTCAATTATGAAAAACTGAGCTTTAATATTCAATTATAGTTCTAAATAAAAATATTAGTATATATGGAACTATGGTTAATGTTAGTAATGATTCAAAGATGGAAAATTTATTAGAAGGTTTTATATCTTGTCAGGTTCTCCACATCCTTCACTAAATAATATTATGCTTTAATGTGTCAAAAAAATTTTTTTAAGGACATAAAGAAAAATCTCAGTAAGAGTAAGTTCAACATAATGTACAAGTGACAGAAAATAAATTGTTCAAATATGACATGACATAGGACTGTGCTAAAACAAATTTAAACAGAAATGGCTTCGGATCAAATGAATGAGCTCCATTTAAAACGAAAACATGACAACCCAGGGTAGAAAATGCATGGATCAATCACTTTATACTTCTCAGGTTCTTTTCCTACTCACTCTTGTCTCAGTCTCTTATGCTGGTTCTTTTTTTATACTCTAAATGTCAATGTTTTTTGCAATTCTGCTTGTAGCACTTGTTTGTTTTACAATACATTATATATTCAACCTTGGTGATTTTATCCATGTCCATAGCTTCCTGTATATTTTTGCCTTGAAATAACTTTCCATTTTAAATTATCTTCTTCCCCACTGCTTCTGTCTAAATATATACCCTCATCATCACATGCATTATTGCTTCCTGACTCCAAATTTTCTCTCCCTCATCCACCCCCAGATCTGCCATTAAAGTGATTTTTGCCACAACATAAATATAAAGACATTATCACTGTGCTTCAAACCAATTAGTGGTTTCCCATTAATTATAGGATGAAGTCCAGCTTGCTTAGCAAGGCATAAAACATCCTTTATATTGGTAATTCCTTGCATCTGCAGTCTCAGCCCCCACCATTATTTCCCTCTAGATTCCTAATCCAACCACATCGAAATACTTTTAGTTGCCCATGCTTGTGTTGGCTCTGTGGGAATGGAACGCAGGGGCAATATGCACTGGTGGAAATATTTTCCTTTCTCTGTCTACTTGGCAAACTCATTCATTCTTAGAAACTTTGTTCACATGGCACCTGTTCTAGGAAGTCTTTCATTTCTCCCCAAATAAGCAACACAATAATTATTGTCTTCTCTTTACTAACTTTACATCTTGTATATATCTACCATTGGATATTTTAATACTCATTTATAACTATCTGTTTACAAGTGTGTTTTCCCTGCTCTGGACTACTGAGGAAAAACACTGTATATTTCATCATTATGTCTGCAATCCATAGCAGAGTGCCTATGTTAGGTAGATAGTGAGGGATTCCGGGTCCCCTAGGGACAAAAGTGGATGCTGTTGCAGTTCACCCCCTCCAAATGGGCTTTCAGAGGCTCATGGGAGATCCACGTGAGTAGCAAGACTCAGGTCATGCAACTCCCAACTGTCCAAAGTGGTTGCATGGTGATGGCTGAGTCCCATTCTGGGCACTATAAAAGACCCAGACCTAACCAAGCCGTTTCTTTTGCTGTCCCTTTGCTGCAACAATGGGTCTGGTCATCATCGGTGGCATATATATCATGCTCTGCAACCCTGTATCTTGCTCTTGCTCTATAATCCTATCTTTTTCTCCTCAATAAACCTCATTTTCTTACTTGCATTACTTTGGTGCTTCTGGTCATTCTTCAGCCATGACTGCACCAAGAACCAACATTTCAGACTGAAACCTGATAACTAGAATAGAATAATGCATGACAATTGGTTTATATATGGAATAGAGGAACTGATGTATGCATTTCCAAAAACAGGTTTGAAATCAACAGCAATCTTTCAATGTGAGATGGATTCTTGAGAACAGATTCAAAGTCTATTCCTTTAAAATATGAAGCCTTAAGAAAAGTATTACAAAGTCTGATGGAAAGGATATATTAGTAGTTGTACTTCTCATTTAAAAAAAATCAAGTTTCCATGGTGTATAAAAATACTCCTAAGAAGGATAAACCTCCTATACTCTGGAATGTAGTGAGCTGGTTTCTACCCACTAATCAGCATCAATACAGTAAAGGGTATGTCAGCACTTTTGTAATGAGGCAGCTGTTCGTAAATAGTTACAACGTGATTATATTAGTTCACACTGGAAAAATGTTCAAAACATCTATACTGAGGAAACTGGCCATTATTAACTTACAACATAACATTAAATTAAGCATATATATGCACATAAACACCTTTCCACACAGTTTGAATATCGACACCTACATTAATTTTTGCATTCCTAAATATAGGATATGGTTAGATTAAAGCAGTCCTGCTGCAAATAATTGCTGTCTTTTACAGTTTCTCAATCCATATGCTCATGCAGTTAAGGAGCAATAGCCCAAAATATATTATAAAAAGAAAGGAAATGACGTCCCCCACCCCACATACACCCAGATGAAGACTTGCAGGTTGATCTGTGCTTGAAATGTTTGTCATATTCCATAGCCTTACCCTCCGCTTTTATGGTCCGGCATTTCAATTTTATAACTATGTCCATTTCTACTAAGCTCTCAGGTGTTGAATCAAAGTAATCAAAATTACCAAAGAACAGTGTATAAACAAGAATGTACATTTATTGTTGACTATATGTTTGTAGTAGTTTGAGTTCTCATTCTTTCTTCTCAGGACGTGGCCTTCCTGAACCATGTACCTGGAATATTCAGTTAAAAGTCCTAGGCTTCCTTGGTAAGCTATTTCTTGATCCATATAGCAGACAGAAGATACCAAAAACAAACAAACGAACTCTGAAACCATTTTCTCCTAGCTATAAAAATTAAGTTATGCTTCTGTCTCCCACTCTTGGCTTCAAAATTCCACTTTTGTTTTCCTCCATTCTGAAATCATTTCTCTCTGCCTGGCTCTATTATCATGATGTTTCTCCAATGCAGTCATTCAGGGTCCTTCAGAAGCCCCGATAGTTCCACATACAGCAGTTTGTCTAAAATCATCCCTCACCGCCCCTCTCCACACACGTTCCTGACATTTTAGATACCCTCTGACATTTTAGATACCCTCTCCTGCCAGCAACCCCTAACCTGTCTTCCTTGTCTAGAAGAGGCTAAATGAGACAGAATCTGAATTAAGGGATGAGAATTGTTCAAACTATGTAAAAGTTTTATGACTTTTTCTGCTGAAAGGGAAATGTTATACAAATCTCTATTAAATAAATATGCACCTGATAACTAGTATCTCTTCCCTGGAAGTTTGTCAAATTTCTAAGTCCCCTCCACTTTTCTTTAAAGATTTCCACAAACTGTCTCCCTTCCCTTAATAAATACTCTCTCTGCTAGTCTACAATACAGGTAGGACTTTCATTCATTGACCAATAAGAAGTATTTCTAAGTTCTGGTTCCCCTAGATTTACATACCTATCTTCTTAACTGCATAGAGAATTTTCTATGTTTTTTTTCAATCTCATATTTAAAATAATTTTTCCAAGCAGAGGGGCTAATCTCATCCAGGTTGTGTTCTAATTTCCTGATAAATGTCTCCATATAGGAAGCAAGACTGGCATTCTGGGCCTAGATAGGGATAGCATTCTGGGAGATTTGGAACAACCTGAGTGTCTCATGAGCAAGATTTAGCCTAGAACGTGAAGGAGGGAAGGATCTGGTAGAGAAAGTGAAATAACTCTAGCCAACTGTCCAACTCCAGCATTAATTCAAATATATAAGAAAAGAAGGAGTAAACAGTTATGATTTAGGAAACAGAAGCAAAAGAATCACATGAAAGTAAAGTTTTGAAGTATCCTAAGTAAGTTCCTGAGCTTTGAACACACAAACACACACACATACACAAACACACACACACACACACACACACACGCATTCTATATTTTACATCCTTTGGAAAATGAGGCAAGGGCAAATATTAATACTCAGAGTTCAGAGAGTGAGGTGGATTTGGCTTGAATGATAACAAAGTTCATTTTCTAGCACTTACCAATACCTAGCCAGAAAAATGTTTTGATATTTTGAGTTCTTTTACCAAAAAAGAGGTGATGATCCCTTACAACATGCCAATGTCTTGTTTGGTGATAGCTATTTTTATTATTTATTATTACATATCTCTGAGTTTTTCCATGATGGGAAAAGTAGGTATCCACACAACCAAGCTGTAATCCAGAGCCCGAATATAGTGGGCAACATTTATTATAAGAGAATTTTGTCCTGGACTATAATAATCTTTTATTCTTGGGCTCAAAGTGAAGAACTGGTAAGTAGGGAGAAAACCAGATAATCAGTATCATTTCTGTTTTTATTTTTAATTTGGTTATTGAACAATGAAGGCTATTTTTGTTTTTAAGGATACATTATTGAAGAATACCTAATTTACTGAAACCCATGGGAGACTTAGGAATTATTGAAATGGGAAATCTGCAAATCTTACCCTGAATCTATTCCCAAAACTATTCTGCAAGAGATTTAACAGCATGTTTTGGCTTAAATTTTTATTAAATTTCATGTATATACTCATTGTATAATTGATAAACAACTCTATTTTCTTCATCTCCTAAATGTTCTAGATAACTGAGTTAACTTTTTTATTCACTTTGTTTTAGTAGCTTCCATATTATCTAATGAGTAGGTTAATAATATAGACCAAGGCTGTTTAGTTTATATGAAATTAAATTAAATTTTTATACTCAATTTTTGGTTGACATTGTGATAATCAGTTTTGAATGATAAATATACAAATCCACAGTGAAAATTATTATTTTAATTTGTAGTTTATTTTTATATATACAAGGTGCATGAATATCTATAATATAGTTTTTAGTATACATAAAAATAGATTCATAATTTAATCTTTTCCAGGTAAATTACAAAATACTACTATCATACTCTCCATTTAAATTTCTAATAAAAAGAAATTGGCTTAAGATAAGTAAGTACATAGTATAGAACTTTTTGGAAATATTTCCAGTAGTATTATGAGTGTAGATCCTATGTTTTATAAGTACAAACATATGACTGTCTATCTTTGCAGCAAAAAAAAAGGAGAAAAAGATACTTCACAAATAAATATTATTAGAACTTGGTATAACAAAACTGCCAAACAAGATACATAATACATGACATTTGGAAAGAGAAATACAAAATATAAAAACAAGCTAAAAATAAGCAAACAATAATAACTCACCTTCAAGGACCAGGTTATTCTGTTTATTTACAAAAATGGGGCAAGAAAAAGGCTGAAAACCAGTTGAAAAGTGGACACAAGACTTTAACTTTCCTATTGCCTAGCAATGTCATAGCTGTGGTGACATTGTAGTGCAATGCATTACCTTTTTTATGTTTTGATATGTTTATATACACAACTACTTACCATTGTGTTACAATTGTCTACAGTATTCAGCACAGTAACATGCTGTACAGGTTTGTAGCCCAGGAAAAATAAGCTATGCCATGTAACCATATGATCCATGTACTAGGCTATACCACCTAGGTTAATGTAAATACAACACTTTATGATGTTTTCCCATAATCCAGTTGCCTAATGATGCATTTCTCAGAATGCATACCCGTCATTAAGCAATGCATGAATATGTTTGTTTGTTAGATTTTTCTTAACAAATTATCGCAAATAGGTGGCTTAAACAACAAAAATTTATTTTCTCACAATTATGGAGGCTAGAAAGCTGAGATCAAAGTGTCCACAGGGTTGATTTCTTCTGAGGTCTGTTTCCTCAGATTGTAGATGGCCATCTTCTCCCTGTATTTTCATGTGGTCTTTCCTCTGTGCGTCTGTGTTCTAAACTCCTCTTCTCATAAAAACACAGTCAATAGGATGACAGCCCACCCCAATAACCTCATTTGATTTTAACTACCTTTTTAAAAGCCCTATCACCAAGTATAGTCACATTCTGAGGTACTGGGGTTAGGACATCAGCATATGAATTTTGGGAAGATACAATTCAACTCATAATAATATATAATAAGAAAAATGTAAGAAAGGGAATAATAAACATGAATGAAAATGTTTATAATTCAATGGAAAATGAAAAAAAATCATTTTTTCAATGATTAAATCAAAAACTGATTATTTTAGGGAACTTAAAAAGAAAGAAAAATTTCCATCAAAACCAATAAAAGAAAACAGAGAAAATAAATAAATAAGGCATAGAGGAACATAAGTACACATATGGCAGATATTTAAAAAAAAAACATCATTAGCACCAGCTTTCCAATATCTTTGTTAATTTAGATGAATAGACAATTTTCTTGGAAAAGCAAACACAAGGAGTATATATTTCAACTAGCACACAAGGTAAAACATTAAGATGAAATAAAGCTGATTAATGGTATATGGGTAATTCTTTACATTATTTTCTGTATTTTCTGCATATTTAAAAAGTATAACTTTTACAAAAACTTGTGGTATTTCAAAATACAACAATATTTGTTATGAAATTAAGATAAGATTCCTAGGAATGAGTTGCAGTATCAGTGGTTAGCATTCCTGCTTGCAGTGCAGTGACAGAGAGTAGGAATAAGAATCCTATGATTTTTGTCTTCTATTACGATAGAGCAAAAAACGTGTCCAACAAAAAGATGTGAGCCTCTGGTCTCAACCTAAAATGGAAAAAGAAAGGACAGTTCATGCCTTTTTTTTCATCTTGGCTTTCTTCCAGTTATACAGGAATTCTACTCCCTCAGCAGTACAGTATTTATAGAGATTTAGGACTTAAGAAATTCTCTAGGGGCTTTTAATTCTTAACCACTAACATATTTTATTTTGGGATTTTGTTTATTTAAGCATATATTTGTCAATTACCATGCTTTATAGCTATTTAACTAGGCTTTATTTTTTACTTTTAGTGATCCCTAACTTTATGTATTTTTAAAATTTAAAGATTGTATTACAAATGTTAATTTTAGTATCTCTTTCCTCTCTCTTTTCTATGTTTCTCTTCCATATTTTGAATAATGTATTTAAAATTTCTTTTCCTCTTAAACTCAATTTTTATTTTTGTTTTTAAATTTTTTCCATCTTGGCCGGGTGAGGTGGCTCACGCCTGTAATCCTAGCATTCTGGGAGGCCAAGGTGGGAGGATCACTGGAGGTCAGGAGTTCAAGACCAGCCTGAGCAAGAGCCAGACCCCGTCTCTACTAAAAATAGAAAGAAAGTAGCCAGATAACTAAAAATCTATATAGAAAAAAAAAATTAGCCTGGCATGGTGGCACATGCCTGTAGTCCCAGCTACTCAGGAGGCTGAGGCAGGAGAATCTCTTGAGCCCAGGAGTTTGAGGTTGCTGTGAGCTAGGCTGACACCACGGCACTCTAGCCCGGGCAACAGAGTGAGACTCTGCCTCAAAAAAAAAAAAAAATAAAAAAAATATTTCTTCCACGTTAAGTCTTTTTTCATTCTAAAGCACAATAATTTTATTTGGTTTTGTGTACTTGAAATGATTGCTTCTATCCATTTTAATGTTTCATTTTATGTTAATTTCTGCTTTCAAACTTGCCCAACACCTTAAGCCTGTTTTTCCACACATGTTTTTAATTGTTTACTTTCATAAAAGCCTGCAAGCACTGGGGGAGCTCAGGCAGAGAAGCTAGTACAGAATTTAAAGAGGGGGAACAAAGAATACACATTGGAAAAAAGAGACAGTCTCTTTAATAAATGGTGCTGGGAAAACTAAGTATCGATATGCAGAAGAATGAAACTAGGCCTCTAACTCTCATCATATACAAAATTCAAATGGCCAACAGGAATATAAAATGTAAAAAAATATGAAATATTTGTATGAAAAAATATGAAAAATGAAAAAATATTCAACACCACTAGTCATCAGGGAAATGCTAGTCAACACCACAATGAGATATCATCTTATCCCAATTAGAATGGCTATTACTAAAAAGACAAAAAAAAAAAAAAAAAAAAAAAGATCTTTGCTGGCGAGGATGCAGAGAAAAGAAAACTCTTATATACTGTTGGTGGGACTATAAATTAGTATAGCCACTATAGGAAACAGTATGAATATTTCTCAAAAAAGTCAAAATGGAACTACTATATCATCTGGCAATCCCACTACTGGGTATTTATTCAAAGGAAAAACAATCACAATATCAAAAGGATACCTGCACTCACTCTCTTGCTTATTTCAGCACTAGTCACAATAGCAAAGATATGGAATCAACCTAAGTGTCCATTAGTGGGCAAGTGGATAAAGAAAATATGCTATATATATACAAAGGAATACTATTCAGCCACAAAAAACAATGAAATCATTTCATTTATAGCAACATGGATGGAACTGGAGGACATTATATTAAGTGAAATAAGTCAAGCACAGAGAGACCAAATATAGCATGTTTTAAATCATATATGAAAGTTAAAAAAAAAAATGATCTCATGTAGGTATAAAATAGAAAGATGGTTACCAGAGGCTGGAAGGGGTAGTGGGAAGGGGGGAACAAGGTGGGGTTGGTTAAGGGGTTCAAAAACACAATTAGAAGGAATAAGATCTAGTGTTTCATAGTACAATAGGGTGACGATAGTTAACAACAATTTGTTGCATATTTCAAAATAACTAGAGGAGTGGATTTGGAATGTTCCCAACACAAAGAAATAATAAATGTTTGAGATAATGGATATCCCAATTAACCTGATTTGATCATTACACATTGTATGCTTATATCAAAATATCACAAATACTCCATAAATATATACAACTATTATGTACCCATAATTTTTTTTTACAAAAAGAGAAGAACAGAGAGCTTTCTCCTGACTACTTACCCTCCCCTCCCTACCATTGTTCTTACACTTGACTTTTAGCTTCCCATTATGGCTTTTACAGTCTCATTGTAGATGACTCTTCAAAGAACCATAGACTTAAATAATCATTTACTTCACTTCAATGACATAAATCTTATCACCCAAAAGAACATTTGATTTGCCAGACCAAAATTGCTTTATATTTCACATTCTTTTGATGTTTGACGAGGTACATATTATAATACCTATTACCTTCAAAATAGGTGATCATTGAACCAAAAACAAAATATATCAATTGCATGACAAGGACCAAAATATGCTTCTCATGGGAACTCAGACCCAGAGTGATTAGTATAACATCCTGACTTAACTATAATGAGAAAGACTTTGATGTTGAGATTCACTGGAGAAAGCAATCTAATTTTTTCTAGGGTTTTGAACTGATTTTACAACATGCCCCTCACTAACAAAAATATAACAAAATTTAAAATAGTAAAATAAGCTATACATATAAATTTATTATATTATTAGGTCAGCATTTTGGTTTCTGACTTCTTAACTGAGCAGGAAAAGTGCTCACATTTGGAAAAGTACATGATGCTGCCAATGAGTTTGCCCTCACAATTCTTCCTCTCCAGCTATGCCTACCACATAACAGTCTCTTCCTAATGGATGCCAAGGAAAAACTGAGACACACATAGTGTGTACAAAGTACTTTACATAAATTGATGTGCAATCACTTTAGTTAACATCTTAAAGATGTGCACTGTAAATAGCACAACTTGAAGTAGTTGTAACTATTTTTATGCTGGCTATTTCTTTTTACAGTTGGTTAATTAAAACCTTCTGCTTGAGATAGCTTTAAATTAGCCATGAAAATCCTTTTCTGGACTCAAAACAGGAGGAACAACTGAGCATAAACCTTAAATTACTCATTCTTTGAGGGCAATAAGTGTATGCATGGTATCAAACATTTTGCCTTGTTTTTTTTTTTCCTTATCAACTCTGATCAATTAAGGTTATTGTTCTTCATTTTTATAAACTGGTTTGACTAAATTTTATGATAAAATCCAATATATCAAAATTAATAATTTCCAAAATTTTACTCTAAATCTTTAATTGGCTCATTAGTTGAATTAGAAAGTGCTTTAGTTATTTATGTTTTTAAAAAGACCTTCATTTAAACTTTCCTTTTCCTCCATTCTTCCCTTATTCTTCTCTATTTACTTTCCTTTTTTCTAGAACAAGTTTGAAAGAGTCTCAGAAAAAGTAATTATTTAAATATTAACCTTGAAATTATGGAAGTGAAAAGGCAACAAAATAAACATGTGTTCACTTGTTCCTTGTACTTAGTCAAATCTTTATGTCTTTTTTTATTGTGGTAAAAAACACAAAACAGAAGACTATCTTAATTATTATATAAAACTCTCCTAAGTGTTCAGTTCAGTAGTATTAACGGTATCCACATTGTTGTGCAGCAAATCTCTAGAACTTTTTCATCTTGCTAAACTGAAACTCTGTACCCATTGAAAAAATAGGCCTCAATTTTCCCTTCTCCGCAGTCCCTGATACCTACCATTCTACTATACGTTTCTATTAGTTTAGCTATTTGAAATAGCTCATGTAAGTGAAATCATACAGTATTTGTCCTTCTATAACTGGCTTATTTCATTTAGCATGGCACCCCCAACATTTATCCATGTTTTATCATGTGGCAGGATTTCCTTCTTTTTAAAAGCTGAGTAAATATTCCATTGAATGTATATACCAGACATTTTTTTATCTCTTCATCTGCTGATGAACATTTGATTTGCTTCCACCTCTTGGCTATTGTGAGTAATACTGCAGTGAATATGGTTGTGTAAATATCTCTTCAAGATCTGCTTTCAGGGAGGCCTCAAGGAAGAATATGCTTAGGAGGATACTTACAGAATAGTCATATTTAACCAGACAATGATGGAGAAAGAGCATTTCAGACACAATGAGAAACCCAGAGCAAAGAGAGCCAGGTGCATTCAGAGCTTGCAAGAAGTCCCAGCAAGGTCAGAAGGGAAAGGGTGAGTCTGGAGATGGTGCTGAGACAGGATCCTGAAGGTCCTTGAGCTGGGAGACATCAAAAGATGAAGGAAGTGATAAGGGCAGCTTTGCAGTATATAAAAGATAAGAGAATTTCTTCCAAAAAGTAATTTACTTATGAGAATATATCACAAACATAAAGCATAAAAAACATATATGTAGGTTAAATGATAAGAAATAAAATTAATAGACATTGCATGAAATACACTAAAGATAATACATAATTATTTAGGAGATTTTGGTACTATCTCCTATTTTCAAAACCTTTACAATAATAAAGTTGTCTTTCATTTCTAGCCTTATGTCTTATTTTAATCTCCAAAGAAATAGAAACTATATTAAATAAAAGTCTTATGAAGAATTTGAAAAAATAAAGAGAAAATGCAAACATGCCAGAAAAATTATAATAAATAATATATAATAAAGCATAAAATAGGAGTTAGGAGCAAAAAATCTGAAGAATTGTTTAAGAGATCTCAATTTTTCAAATGAAGTATTCAAAAGAAGGATTCAAAGACATCTTTACATTCTCTAAAGACTGTAGGGA
Source organism: Varecia variegata (assembly GCA_028533085.1). NCBI lineage: Eukaryota > Metazoa > Chordata > Mammalia > Primates > Lemuridae > Varecia > Varecia variegata. Next base: position 114,461,136 of record CM052439.1, read on the forward strand.
TAACAGTCAGTTTAGGTCAGACCTAGTCTTCCTGAGAATGGATCGTATTATATTCATCTACATATTTTTTCTTCTTAAAGATTGGAAAAAAATTAATATAACACATTATTAATGCAACTCTCTGAGTATAATCTATGTTCTTATCTTCCTGTCTGTTACATGTTCAAGTTTAATTAACTGTATGCTAATTAAAAAGAAAACTCATAACTGTGTAATCCCATTGTAATAGATCCTATGCTACCCTGTGAGTTACAGCTACTGTCATTTCTGGAGGAACATTCAGATATTCTGAAGCAGTTGGACCATTCAGGTTCCTGCTTCAACAAAGATAAAACAAGTAAGCCAAGTTGTCTACTGGGGGCTTATGAGAGTGTAAGTCTCTGGGGAAATCTCCCTCTAGCTCAATTAATAATCAAATCCTTTTCTTTTACCGATTGCTTAAAAAAAACACAGATGGTAGAAGTTTGGATTTTTTCCCAGAAATGATTCTGGGAGCAAAAGCAGAATAGGCAACTGCAGTTTTATTCTACTTAAGCATAACCCCATCTCAATTTTTGTAAATACTGAAGTAATGAGCCAAGTCAGAAAATTCTATGCTATTTAAAGTTTCTCCAATGACTCACATTGAGGGATTTTACTTACCAAACCTGGCCACTGTCCATAACCCAGAGGAAAGGGTTAGAGAGGCTGTTTCTTTTCTCCGCTTAACAACAGAAGTTGAAAAGGAAAAGAGAGTTTCAGAAATGTTTTGATGTGACAAGAATCAAGCAACCTAGCAGATGCACTGCATCAGCAAAGATAATTTTCTCCTAGCTAGGCCCAAATCTTCCCATCTTTTTGCTGTAGTCATAGAATTATGCAAAACTGGAAAAAGAGAGTTAACTTGTTTACAAGTATTCTAAATACTGCATAAGCATTGATCTAGAGTTAGAAATATAACAGTGTGTTGTATAGACCCTATTTTTTTCTTGAAAATATTTCAAGAAAACCTTTAATGTCTAGTCACTTAGGACTTATTGCCTACATATTGCTAGAGGGATGTCTCAAAGCACTTTTTATAATGGGCATCACACTAAAAGAGCAACCTTTCTAGTGATTTTTCACCTGGAAAAAAGATACTAGAAAAAGTCCATGAAATAATATTATAGACATATAATACCTTGATAAACCAGCTAAATTGATTTTAGAATGGCCATTTATTGGAAAAAAATCAGTTTAACTTCATCTATTGATTTTAAAAGATTACAAGTTTTTGTTTTCCAAGAGAGGGAAGGGATCATTAGATCCATAATAATTTTTTTGCATATAAAAACATACTTCATTTTAATGTACTTCATTTTATTGCACTTTGTAGAGACCATGTTTTTTACATACAGAAGGTTTGTGGCAACCCTGCATTGGTCAAGTCTCTTAGCACCATTTTTACAACAGCACATGCTCACTTCATATCTCTGTGTCACATTTTGATAATTCTCACACTATTTCAAACTGTTTAACTGTTATTTATGTTACAGTGATCTATAATAAATGATCTTTGTTGTTACTATTGTAATTGTTTTGGGGTGCTAAAAACTGCACCCATCTAAGACAACAAACTTAATTGATAAATATTGTGCATTCTAATTGCTCCACTCACCAGCCTTTCCCCTATTTCTCTTCTTCTCCTCAGGTCTCCCTATTCCTGAGACTCAAATATATTAAAATTAGTCCAATTAATATCACATCAATGGCCTCTAAGTGTTCAAATGAAATGAAGAGTTGCACATAATTCAAATGTTAAAAATGATTAAGCTTAGTGAAGAAGGCGTGTTAAAAGCCAAGATAGGTCACAGGCTAGGCCTCTTGTGCCAAACAGTTAGCCAAGTTGTGAACGCAAAGGAAAAGTTCTTGAAGGAAATTAAAAGTGCTACTCCAGTAAACACGCAAGTGATAGGAAAGTAAAACAGACTTATTGCTTGTATGGAGAAAGTTTTAATGGTCTGGATAGATCAAACCAGCCATAACATTTCCTTAAGCCAAAGCCTAATCCAGAGCAAGGCCCTAACTCTTCAATTCTGTGAGGGCTGGGAGAGGTGAGGAAGCTTCAGAAGAAAAGCTGGAGGTTAGCACAGGTTAGTTCATGAAATTTAAGGACAGAAGCCATCTCCATCACATCAAAGTGCATGGTAAAGAAGCAAGTGCTGGTGTAGAAGCAGCATTAAGTTATACAGAAGATCTAGCTAAGATAATTGATGAAGACAGCCACACTAAAAAGCAGAGTTTCAATGGAGATGAATAGCCTTTCACCAGGAAAAAAAGATTTCTTCTAGGAGTTTCATAGCTAGAGAAAAGAAGTCATTGCCTGGCTTCAAAGCTTAAAGAATAGGCTGACTCTCTTGTTAAGGGCATTTTTGTTGTTTCTCTTATTTCACCTTTGCATATTGATAGAAAGAGACAGATAAGAAATATCATGAATAAGAGCCTGAAACAGATATGGAAACTCCAATCAGCACTGAAAATACATGTAATGTCAAGTCACTACCAGTGAAGATGTAAGTTATTAAAGTTAAAATTTGTAAGCACTCTTAAACATGTGAGAAAATAAAATTCCAATATAAGAGGCATCAGTTTAAAGATAACAGAAAGAGTAAGTAATAAGAAAGAAAGCAACCCAAGAATTATCAGTACAAATTCCCTTAAATTCTTAGTCCACATGATAGAATTTGGCTCTCATGATTCAATCCCATGATTTTATTTATCTTGAAAGTTTGATATTATAGAGATTTTACTAAAAATTTAAAATGTTAGTACAGGTCACCAATGAAAGGATGCTGATCCTTATTTTAAAGGATAAGTGATCTCTTTGTAGTAGTTGAGCAAATGATTTCACATCATGTCTGACAAAACAGAATAACAATGTTAACATGCTTTGCCAGACGTTTTTATTTTTCTTGTATTTGTAGGAAATTGGTGGGCCATAGGAGAAGGAAAATAAAATGTAATCATAAAATGCAAATGCTGAGACTTATTTTAAAATCTAAAAGGAAAAATATTTGATAATTCCCTAAAATCAATATTCAACTTTATAAAATTCTGTTTTCCTGATATGCAACAATGAACATAACTTCACCACTGTAATTAAGTGGCAAGACACCTGCTAATAGTGTACTTGCCGTAACATGCCCAGGAAGAAAAAAACCAAAAAAGCATCAGCGATCGTAGTACTTAATGAACCGTCTGTACTGCCAAAAAGTGTAAAAATTAGATCTGTTGACTACACAGATGGAGACTTCATTTCGAGAAAAGCAGTTTCCTAATATTTTTGATCTCCATTTCCAACTTTGGAATTTCTTGGAAATTATTTCTAACAATAAAAAAGTAAGAAATAAAAGGAATATTCTTTTAAAATAAAAAAATAATGTAGCACTTTTAATCCTGTTTCAGCTTTCCTCACATATCAAACATCCAATTAGAGAGATGAGGATTTTGATACTTTATAAAATGAGTTACAGTGAATCACAGGGTATTTAAATCACTTACATACAGATTGAAAGATTTAGTTCCCACTTTGCCTTCTCACAGGTATCTATACTTTTTACAGCTTCTCTAACAGCTTCTACAAAATCTTCAAGGTAGTTCAGGATGGGGAATATAGCCATTCAATTTTCCTTCATGCCAGATTTCTGAGATTTTAGTGATTCTTCATCCCATGTATAAAATCCTTTTTCAGTGTCTTATATACTACTAGACTTTGCAGAAATTGAAAGCCTATATTGTTTCATCCACATTTGAAATAAGCTAAATAGCCATAAATTGCATCTGTCTCACATAAGGTCAGAATTTACAGTGATGAGAGCCAGATAGTTCTGATAATCTGCCCTTCTGATCTGACAAATATGATTATGTCACTGCTAAGTTAAAATTTGTATTTATTCCCCCTTATCCTCAGAATAAAGATAAAACTTTTCACATGGCTCTTGATATTCTCTTTATCTCCACCACCATTGAACTAACTCTTGCTCACCCTTTAGCACTCCAGTTAAATAGCTCTTCCTATAAGAAATCTTAAAAAGTATTAGATATCCCTGCTATAGTGATCTAATCTTTCAGTCATCTATTTATTTTCTCCCTCCCTTTCTACTGAAAATATCTTTAGTCCTTTTTATCCTAACTTTTAAATATGTGCAAAATATATCTATCCATTCTTCCAACTCCATACTCCAAACCACTATCATTTCTCACCAACACTACTCCAATACTCTTCTTGTTCCCTCTGTAGTTCTACAGTTCATTCTGCACATAGCAGACAGTAAACTTTAAAATATATCAGTTCTGACCATATGTTTAGCTGAGTATCACCCTATAATAGCTTCCTATTGAACTTAGAAAAGAAAAAGAAAAAGCAAACAAAGCCCCAATTGCAGTCATGCTCTATTAATAGTTCTTATCTATCTTTCAGGAATAATTACACACATCTCTCACTTGTTCATTGTGTTTTAATCACAATGGCTTTATTATTATTCTGTCAGCTCCTTAAACTTATTTTTCCCATGATGACTTTCCCTAAATATTCCTCTGATTGAAATGTTATTTCCCCAGATCTTTGATTGGTTGGCTCTTTATATCATTCAGGTCTCAGTTTAATTGTTACCTCTCCAGAAATGTATCAGATTACACTATCTAACTCACCCACTCAGTATTGCTCACTGACCTTACACACTACACGTTACTTACACTATTTGACAATGCCTGACATTTTACAAAATCATTCATGATGCAATTATCCCTAATGACGTTGCTGATCATGTGAGATCCACCTCAAAGTCTAATCTTAACACATAGATCAGCTATGGCACATTGTAGCTTTCAGTAAATAGTTGTTGAATGGATAAATTAATGAATTGGTGAGTTTGTGGCATTTGTTATATTTTGTTCCACACACTCATGCCTAGCATAGTAACTAACCATAATAAGTACTCAATGAATAAATTTTGAATGAAAATATCTGATTTTACTGAGTCTTTGTATGTGTTTACAAGGATTACAGAGGTTATTTCCCCTTCATCTATAGCAGATTATTAAACATGTCTCATCTTATGCCAATATACAATATGGAAAGAAATAGATCTCAAAAGGAGATGGTCCCCTGAGTGGCCCATGTTCACCACAGAATTTATAATGACAAAGAATATGTTGCTAGTAAAGGCAGTTCTGAATGTATTCAACATTTTTACACAAATTCTAAGCAAAAAGATATTTATCTATGAAAAATAGAAAATTTAAAATATTATTTAAATGAATAACTCTGAAGAAGAGCTAAATTATATCTCAGAATAATTACTACTGAAGAATAAATTGGTGAACCAGAAGAGAAAGTCAAAGAAAAATTTTAGTAAAGATGCAATTTTGTAGTATAACATCATTTCCATTAAAAAATCTGCAAGGAAATTATAGTAAGTGCCAAGTTAAGCATAGCTCAAGCAAATTATAGTAAATATAAAGAGAATGGAATATAACAATGGCTAAGGTTTACCTTTTAAATTTAAAACAGTGGCCCCTTATGGTGATAGGTGTGAGATTGGATGATGGTCAAAAAATAGAAGTTTCAGGTATCTATGTTTTGTAATGTTTCATGTGAAAAATGTATTCATATATTACATATGTATTTTTGAAATGAAATATTGAGAAGGATGTGTGTGTTTGGGTCTGCAAATCTGCTGAGGGAATTTGAAAAATGTATAAATGGGACTTGAAAATTCCCTGATACAATACATATTTATTTTGCCTTTTTATCAGAATATGTAAGATTTACAGATTATTACCCTGGCTTTCCATCAAAGGAAGACAAAGTCAATGTGCCACTTTCTTTTAAGATTGGCCACATGTTACGATTGGAAAAAAAATGTATACTATAAGCAAAGCTCATGATTAAAGTTCCACTTTTTTAGAAACTCCCCTGGAGTTCTTTCAATTGGTCTGCCTTCCTAATCTATCTAGAAGGATTCTTATAAATTATTTCTTGTCTAATGAGACTCTGCCACTGTGAGAGTTTAATAGATTTAGACCACAGGGACGTTGTGAGTAGAGACCATATTCACCCACTATCTTTGCTCCAGGGAAAGTTTATAATACAGGATCAGGATAGGATACTTCCATCATTTGCTGAACGAGTCATTAAATTGTTCTCACGAGGGTTATAGTCCATGGGGAAAATCCCTCTGTTTCTACTCCATTAACAAGCAAGTCAGCAAAGGAGAGAAAGATGGGCCAGCAGTCAATGAGAATACTCACTTTAAGATTTGCAAACCCAGAACTTAGAAAGAAGCTAAAGAGCTACTAGTTTAATAGCTTTATTTTCATGTAAGGACAAGCAAATGCAAATTCTTTCCCAAAGAAAGCTTTCTCAATTTACGTACTCAGAATCCCACAAATTAAGGAGAAAAAGAGAATAAATCAAAAATAAAATTGATACTTTTATATTATAGAAAAGATTAAAAATCTAGGCAAGCAAATATACATATAAAATTCATTGTTAATTTTGCTATCCCTATATAATTTACAACTTCATTTGTGGTTTATTCTTTTACTATTTTGCTATTACTATGTACACATATATCTTTTATTTACAAATGTGGAAATATTGCATATTTTCTAAGTTTTAATCAGATTTTATGTAATAATAAATTATGAAGATATATTTTCACAAAATCTCCTTAATCTTATTTTCATTTTAAATTGAGATGAAATTTAAAAATATATAATACAAAAAGCCTAAGCGAATAGTTTGGTGAGTTTTGAGAATTACATAGCACCATGAAATGACCATCCAACGTAAGATAAAGAACATTTTCATCTCTCCAGAAATTTCCCTGATGCCTTTCTCCAATCAATCTCAACCTCACCACAGACAACCACTTTATGATTTCTACCACCATAGGTTAGTTTTGTTTGTATTTGGACTTCAAATAAATGAGTTCATATACTGTGTATTTTTTGGCATAACATAAACACATTTTGAGATTCATACATGTTTCTTGAAAGTGTCAGTAGTTCATTAGCTCATTCCTCTTTATTTCCGAGTGAGATTCCATTGTATGAATATAACACAATTTGCTCACCCATTTTTCCTTTAATGGATATTTCTGTTATCTTCAATCTTGAGATTGTATGAATAAGGCTTGTATAAATATTCTCGTAGAGTTATTTTGTGGACTTATGTTTTTATATCTCTTAGATAATTACCTAGGAGTGGAATTGTGGGGTCACAGAATAGATGCACAATTAACTTTATAAGAAATGGCCAAACAGTTCTTCAAACGGATTATACCATATATATTTCTATCAGTCATGTGTGAGTATTCTCAGTGCTTCAAAATATTGCCAACATTTTGCAGTGTCAATGAGTAGTCTGTGGTATCATCGATGTCCTGATTTACAGATGGTTGCCTTCTGGCTGTATCCTCAGATGGCAGAGAGAGATAGACAGATCTTGTGTGTCTTCCTCCTGTTATAAGGGAATTAATTCTATAAGAAGAGTTTCACTTTCATTACTTCCTCAAAGCCCCACCTCCAAATATGATCACATTGGAAATTAGGATTTCAATACATCAATTTTGAAGTGATACAAATATTTAGTCCATAGTATTATTCAAGATTGCTTTGGCTTCTCTAAATCGTTTGAATTTCTAAGTAAATTCTGAAAAACTAGCCTATCAATTTCTTCAAAAACCTGCTCATTTTGTTTTGTTTTGTTTTACTTTGCTTTGCTTGTAGCCATTCTTCTCAGAAAAGTTGGGATGCTTATAAAAAGAAAATGGCACAAAGAAGTATTGAGAAAGGAATATGAAAAAGAGGGCATAACTGAATTATAGATACTATGGTGGTTAGATCAAAAATCACATTAACAAAGAAGTAGATAACAAGATAGCGCCAGCAAGATGCTACCAAGAATTACACTTTTAATTGATGCCTGGATATGGCAGAACCCTGCTGACTATCTTTTTCTCTCATTTCCTAAGAACTCCAATTTTTAGGATTTATAACTGTGAAAATAATAAACAAGCTGTGAATTAAAACTCATTTAAGAAGCTGTCATTCTGACAGGGTAATAGTCTTGAAATCTAAGGAATTCATAGAGTTTGTTAATTTAATTTAGGTTCTGAAATTAATATAACCCTTTTCACCAATATATTGAAAAATCACCTGCTTCCTTCACGTTAAGAAAAATAATTCTATCTTCAGGTTGGGCAGATTGTTGTGAAATTTAGCAATATGTCAAATATTGTCATTTATAACATTGGTTACTGGAAAGTACATTGCACATAGTTATTTACTCTTACCTAGGGAAGAAGGCTCATAAAACAGTCCCCATTTTATTCAATATATAGTCATTTAAATGCTTTACATGTACCAGATGCCTAAAGACTTTACATATGCCTCTCATTTAATGCTCACAACAACCCTATGATACACCAGTATTATATAGTAAAGGAATTGAGGCCAAAGATGTTAATAACTAATGCAGAGCAAAGCTGGGATGTGAACCTGGGGATTCTGATTACAGGGTCTGTGTGCTTAATCACCATATTACATTGTTGTATGTATGAAGAAATTGACCATGAAGAATTGATGCTTTGTTTGTGCTCATGTAGTAAATTAGAGGTGATGTAAGATTGAAAGCAAATTATAGACATCATCATTCTCCCAGTCAAACCAGGCTGGTCCAGGTTTTGGCCAGAACTAAGCTCTCATGAGAAGCTCAAATGAAAAATGGTTCCCTTCCAGATTTTCTCAGATTGTTGGCAGAACTCATCTCCTTGTGATTCTAGGACTGAGGTCTCCATATTATTCCTGGCTGTCATCTAGGGGCTCCCAGCTTTTAGAAGCTGACCACAGCCCTCTGCTACCTAGCCCTCTCCATAGCCAGTGAAAAGCCAGGCCTTTCAGTCATATAGTTGCAAGGGAATGAGTTTGGAAGTGGATAATTCCCTAATGGAGTCCTCAGCAAGATTGCAGCCCAACTAAAAATTGATTGCAGGATTGTGAGATCCTGAATAGAGGATCCAGCTAGACTGGTATTTTGGGTGTCATAAGTAGGTGGTAATGTACTAAACTAATGTGGGAGTGACGTTTTAATCAGGAAGTTGTAAGAAGCTGGGAAAAATTTGAGGGGCACATTAGAACCTAAATCACCTTGGACAGGTTGTTAATGGAAACATAGATGTTCAGAATGCTGCCAGTTAGAGTTTAGAGGAAGTGAGAAAAATGTTATTGGAAAATTTAGGCAGTGGGATCCTAGTTATGTAGTAGCAGAAAACTTAGTGAAATTGTATCCTTCAGTTATGTGGAAAGTAGAACTAGTAAGAGATAAGCTTGAGTATATACCTAAGGATACTTCCAAGCAATGTTTTCAAAGTGCAGCCTGGTTTCTTCTTGCTACTTATAGTAAAATGCAAGAGGAAAGAGCTAAATTAAAGGAAGCACTGTTAAAGAAAAAGGAGCCATAATTTGATTATTTTGAAAATTCTCATACTCTAAATGACAACGCCAAATTTATGAGATTCAGAGACAGTAAAGTGTACTGTAGAGAAAAAGCTGAGAGTATAACTTGTATAACCTTTCGCTAAAACTTCCAAAAAACAAAAAGGTCAACATATTCAGTCACATAATGGCTTTTTCAAAAGATTAAAGGAGTACCTCATAGAGCTTCTCAGCCAAACCAGTAGAGCTCTAGGAAGTTTAATGGTGTTGTCCCTCAGCCATCTCAGGAAGAACCAAAGATAGAGAAGAAAGTATTTCTAAAAGATCTGTGGATGTGTCTTTTATCTAATGGAGTAAGTCTCCATGAAATCCATAGAAGACCCATAAGCATTTGAGAAATGCATTTCAGCAGACATGCTGCCAGGTTGGACTAAAGGGGGCAGAGAAAATGCAAAAAAGAAAACAGACTTCTGGATCCCTAAAATTCTAACGTCAGGAAGCAGACCAATAAAAAGTATTCAGCAGCAAACACATGTTACTCTCATCAAAAAGAAAGGATGACTCCAAGTGTAAAACCAAGATCTCACATGGTAGAACTAGGACCACAGAAAATATTTTTAGGTATTGAAACCTAATCGAGAGCTCTCCAACATCTCAACTGGACTTCAGAACTGCCCTGAATCACTGACTCCTTTTTGTCTTTCATTTTCCTCTTTTGAACCAGAATGTCTAAAGCTATTACACTGTGCCAGGATCACCATTGTGTTCTGGGTATGCTGGGGGCAGATTACTTGTCTTTTAGTTTCACAGGTCCATAGAGAGAGAAGAATTGCGTACCAAGATGGATCCACCCAGGAGCCTCATCAGCACCAGATTTAAACAATTTAAATGATGAGATTTTGGACTTTGAGCTGATGCTACAACAGTATGAGATTTGAGGGACCTTCAAATGGGGTAAAATGTATTTTGCAAGAGAGAGAGATGTGAATCCGTGGGGGCGAGAGGGTGGACAGTGGTAGGCACTCCCTAAAGTGAGCCCAGCGATCTGTGCCCTTGCATAAGCCCCTACCCTTAAATGTGACTGGGACCCACGACTTGCTTCTAAGCAATAGACAATGGCAAAAGTGATGAGTTGTCACTCCCATGATTATGTTATTATATGTTACATAAGATTCTGTATTAGCACATTAGATTAGAAGCCTCCAATTGCTGCCTTTGAAGGAGTAACCTGTTTTGAAAGGACTTATGGAAACGGCTATATAGTAAGAAACTGTGAGTGGTTTCTGGGAGCTGAGAGCAATCTCCAGTCAACAGACCACAAGCTAACATGAACCTTGTTCATGCTACTAGGTTCATGTTACCTTGCAGTAACATGTACTACAACCACAAGAAAATGAATTCATCCACCAATCTGAGGAAACTTGTAAGCAAATATTTTCGCAATCGAGCCTCTGATGAGACTGAAGCACAAGCCTACATCTGGGTTGTGCTTTGCACCTAAAGCATAGAATCTAGCTAAACTGTGCCCAGACTTATGTCCTATAGAAACAGGGAGATAATAAACCTATGCTGCTTTAAGTCACTAAATTTTTGAATTTTTTTTATTCTACTAGCATAGACAGCTAGTATAGTAATGTAATAAAATTCATCCACACCTTGAGACTATGGATATTGGATGCCCTATGGTGTCCTTGTGCTAAAATCCCAACAATTATTTATGAGAACTATCTACAATGTCAGGACTTGATTAATTAGGTAGAAATGGATCCTCAGACATAGGAAGATACTTTTTATACCTATGATAAGAGAATTTAGTCAAAGAAAATAGTTGATTGTTTTGTTTCAATTTTACGTGTGTTGAAAGAGTCTTTAAAAATCCCACCCAATAGTTCTACAAAAAAAAAATTAATATAAAGTAGAGGTTAAACTAATTCAAGGTCATACTTGGTTTAACAGCAGAGCGGGGGCTTGAACTAAGTCTCTTAACTCCTGGTTCAGTTGGTATTCAACTACCTTATACTGGTTTTGCATCATTATTATTCTTTGCGCAGTCATACATTTACTCATTGATTTATTTCTCAACAAACTGAATGGAGATTATGTGATATTCTAAGTAATTTTCTAGCTAACGTGGAAAAGATGAAGATAATAAAAAATGTATACTATCAACAACAATGCACACAAGTAAATAATACAAAATAGGATGTGAGGTGTTTCATACGAAAGGCATGGATAAAGAGGAATTTGGATTTATAGAAAACTCCATTGGAAGGAGTGGGCATTGGGAAAAGACTTTTAGGATAATGCAGTATTCTACCAAATTTTAATAACCGATAAATTTAGAATCAACAGCAACAGGGTAAATGTTAGGACAAAATGCTCCTTTATCGGAAGGGTGATTTTAAGATGGCTTGCTCTGCATCAAAGAGACTGAACTTAGTTTCCTCAAACTTTAGTCATACCAGAATCAGCCATGTATATTTTAACATATTTATCTTGGAGAGAGTGGATACATAAGTGTTTCCATGCTTATGCATATGTTTTCGGAGTGGTGCGATTGATTTTTCTCTAATTACCTAAGCCATATACCAATATTCCAAACCATGGATTTCCTGATTCCAGAGGTCTGCAGTGGGCCCAACAGCTGCTTTGTTTGTTAGTTTGTGCTTAAGTCACACAGATGATTCTGATGAACAACATAGATTTAGAACCAAACATTATTTTTCTAGAAGGAATGCAAAGTTCCCTTGGGCCTTCTGTTTCTTAACCTTTAATATGAGTAAGAGTAGCTGGGAATTTTCCTAAAATGCAGGTTATATTTCAGCAGGTCTGGAATGGGACCTGGGATTCTGTATTTCTGGAGCTGGACTCACCCCTTCTGAGCCACCTTGCTTTTAATTTGTCTTCCTTAGCATCACAAATGACAGTATTCCAGTGATAAGATTCACCTGGTCATGATAATTCTCACAATGAAGCAACTTTGCAACCTCTGAACAAACCCTTATTGCAGGTTAGAGTTCATTGGAATGAAACTGTCTTTGAGCAAAATGTGACACCAGAAGAGTTTTCCTGGGTTTTCACTGATATTCCAATGCATAAAACCTATTACTTGTTAGTTTTCTTATTGTTTTTGTTTTTAAATCTTAAAATTAATCCAAGTACTTCAAAGCCATAAGATTCTTTGATATAAGTTTTTTCAAAACATGTACTGTTGATGTGCCCCCCATATTTAATTTTGCTACTATTGCAGTTAGCATTTATATGTTATATGTAACTTTTAAATTACATATTTAAATATTTTTAAAAAGTAAATTTCTCCTAAACAAACAAAAGTCTGCTGACCTATAATGCTAATAACAATAAAAAACACAGTGCATGCAAAAATCTCACTGAATACATCAGCATGAAATGGTACTCTTGATTTTAAAGGAAGATGATAGAGGACAATAGTGAAGATAGGTTTTGAAATCAGACTAGTCTGCATTTGACTTTCAACTGTAAACTATCAACTGCATGACCCTGGGCCATTTGTGCACCTCTTAGGGCCTAGATTTCTTCAACTGTAACTATCGATATTCCTAATTTACAAGGTTGTACTGAGAGCTAAACATTGTAAAACTCCAAGTACATGGCAAGAGCTATGTAATAGGTATTAGTGTTAATAAAGTGGAAGAAATCTAAAAGTAACTTTTGTTTCATCTCTCTTTCCCTGGACCTTTACTCATTTTTCAACAAGGAAAAAAGTTTAGAGTTACTTGCTAGAGAGCGGGGAAAAAAATGAAAGCGATAAAATTCCAGAACATTCTTCACCTCACACACCACAGAGCCTTCCATAACCTGACCAAGTAGCAGAATCCTATCTTGTGTTTTCTATTTCACTTAATATGACGTCCTTGAAAAGAATTGGCATTTTTTCCCAATCTAAAAGCGAAAAATTAAGTTTACTTTCTAAAATTGTAGCTAAAGTGTAGCCAAACTTAAATTTATTTTTTCTGAACTTTTCATTTGAACAGTCATATCTTATAGTTTATATGTAAATAGTATTCTTGTCCTTGCAAAATTTTGTGTAAAACAATCCAAATCACAGGATAATTGTTACTTTAAGTAATGTATTACTGTGGAAATGTAATAGTTGTAAAGAGTGAAGAATACATTAAAAAGCAATTGAGTTTAATTGCATCCTTGGGACTGCTTTTGTGCCTGCAGCTGTTTTTTTGCATGAAAAAAAAAAGCCAAGGTCTGAGATGTATTTTTCAGTTGCTACTGAAATAGTAAAGTGATTCCATGGCTAACTTTCAACTATTAAATATTATTTAAAGATGAAAATGCTTTGAAATATATTTTTCTAAAACACAAAGATTTTACCTAGCAACAATAATGTAAAGTTTAATTATTTTTTGTTTGTTTTTCTCTCATCCGTCCTATTCTCACGCTCCACATCACTCAGGGAGAATATCAAATTGTATTCCTGAGCAGGAGACATGGAAATGTAAGAGTCTATAAACAAATTGTATTGAATTTCAGAAGTGTGTATAAAAGATTCATGTATAGATGGGTCAGTACAGCCTAAAAACAAAGAATTCTACAGGTTTCCTTTGGTAAGATAGCATTAATGTGGCATCTTTCTCCTAAAAGCCTAAGGCATTATATAACCATCAACTAATTCTCAACTTGCCACTTTCAGGAAAAAAGAAGAAACTGTTAATCTGCCAAGAGCTGTGAAAGTGAGATTCTAAACAATTAAGCAGATTGTCTCAGGTGACAGTAAACAAAAGAAAAACCCCAGGTAAGAAAGAACACAGCATACCTGAATACTCAGTCCACTAGTCCAGACCTTTGACCTATGTACCTTGTGCTTTAAGCTGTTCACAGGAGAAAATAAGCCTGATGTGTATCAGCTGTAAATCTTTCAAAAAATAATATCCTAAATCATATTATCCAATGAATAATAACAACTTTTAAAAGCTTGCCCTAGAATTTATGATTATTTGGGGAATGAGGAAGAGCTGTTTCTAATCAACTATTCATAAAACAGAAAAAACAAACAATTCTCTTTGATGGATATTTATTCAGCTTCTCCTTTTGTAAGATATAGTGCGACACACCGTTAGGAATGCATTATTGTCACTATACTTACGGAGTTTTACAATGGAAGCCTGGCATGGCCTTGACCAAGATGGACTTAATAAGCTTAACATTACCCTCAGTTTGACTAAATTTTAGACAGGCTTCTTCCTGACTACAAATCCTGGCCTCCTTCTTGTTAGAGCATTTAATTTAGAAAGTTTGTAATTGCAAATTATTTCTCTGTGCCTTGAAATGTAGATAGGTCTTCTGCAAGTCTTTTGTTAGTTTTATAACCCAGGCATGCCTTTCTCAAGGACCAGGGAGCCATCTCTTTGAAATGTGATCATCTAAGGAGATAGCATCCTATCTTTCAATCTATGTGAGAGAGTAGGAATCTAACTTCTAATTTACAATATATAAGCACCAATTAGTAAAATAGAGGGTCTAATCACGTTGACCAACCTCTCTACTATAGTCCTCCAGTACTTTATCACTAGCTACCCTAGCAACTGGAAACCCTCCCACCTTTTGTTTCACTGGAGTTGAGTCTCCTCCTCCCCTATCACAAGTCTTGAATGAATTCTTTCTTGCCTGTTTAATTCTGTCCAGTGCAATGTTTCTTTGACAACATATGGGTTCAACAGAAATTGA
>CM052439.1:114476812-114521563 GCA_028533085.1 Varecia variegata
ATTCATGGAGCAAGAATTATTATTTCCTCCTATCATATGAACAAATAAAATCCAAAGAAATCAAGTAACTTTCAAATTGTCCAAATTCTCATGGCTAATATGTCACAGAACCAGAATGAGAATGTAAGCATAACTGTCACAAAGTCCAAATTCTTTCCAAATTACCTTGCTCAAAAGAAATTAATTAGAATGTTAAAACAAGATACCAGTCAGTAAGAAACCTGAGTGGCAATAAGCAAAGAACAACAACAAAAAGTACACCAAAGAAAACAA
Organism: Varecia variegata; assembly: GCA_028533085.1. Classification (NCBI taxonomy): domain Eukaryota; kingdom Metazoa; phylum Chordata; class Mammalia; order Primates; family Lemuridae; genus Varecia; species Varecia variegata. Next base: position 114,477,086 of record CM052439.1, read on the forward strand.
AGAAGCATTAGTTATATTGGGGGGTGTGTGTATGTATGTGTTTCTGTGGCCATATTCAGTTGCTCTCCATGGTAAGGGATTCTTCTACCAAATTGAATCTCTTCGTGTATTTCCCCTGTGGTTCAAAGTAAATAGTAGAGCATCTAAAAGAAGTGTTTAAAATATAGGTAAAATTAATGGCCTGTAGGTCGAAGAGTAAATGGTGGCAGGGAAAGATGCAGGTAAAGAGGGGTTTTTTTTTTTTTTTTTTTTTTATTTCAGCATATTATCAGGGTACAAATGTTTAGGTTACGTATATTGCCCTTGTCCCTCCTGCCCCCCTGAGTCAGAGCTTCAAGCATGTCCATCCCCCAGACGGTGCGCATCGCACTCATTATGTATGTATATGCCCATCCCCTTCTCCCCACTCCCATCTGCCCGACACCCGAATAATGTTATTCTTATATGTGCACTTAGGTGTTGATCAGTGAAACCAATTTGATGGTGAGTACATGTGGTGCTTATTTTTCCATTCTTGGGATGTTTCACTTAGTAGAATGGGTTCCAGCTCTATTCAGGATAATATAAGAGGTGCTATATCACCATTATTTCTTATAGCTCAATAGTACTACATGGTGTACATATACCACATTTTATTAATCCACTCATCTATTGGTGGACACTTGGGTTGTTAATGTTATTTTGGGACCAATGTCTATACTACATTTTCTTTTTGAAGCATTCTAATAGTATCAACAGACAAAATTTCCCCCAACATACAGAATTTACTAAGTGTCCAAAGTAACATGGAAATCAATGTTATTCTGCTTTGGTGATTTATGAATAAAATAAACCTTCAGTAATAAGACCATAGTCTTTTAGTTTTTATGAATGTGACAAATATTAGGGGAAAAACACAGAATGGCAGCATTACAATTGCTGGTTAAACCTCTGCTGTCATATTTCAGTTCCTCCTCAATTTGCACAGGCAATGAGAAAAATTGTGAGTATACTTCCTTTTCTAAGCAGTTTAGAAAAATATTATTTAGCTTGGCTCACAGTGTCATTTATTTAGCATCAATATTAATGATTTGGAATGGGAGTAAAATTACAGTAATGAAATTCATAGCTAATACTAAGTCTTCAGCTGTTACAACTGCCAAAGAGAGATAAATATATAAAATGACTTGCTTCGCTTAGAACCCTGGTTTATAAATTGCAATGGGAATTTTAACCGGCATTTAGACTTTTGGTAACAAGCATTAGACATTTCTAGAGAGGAATGAAACTTTGAATTGGAGAATATTATTTAAAAACCAATATCACAACTAAAGGAAGATTAGCTCATTTCATTTAAATAATATTTCGTTGCTTTTACAGTCTTTGTAAAGAAGAACTATATATGAACCTTTTAAATGCAAGTTATTCACAGGCTGTAATCCTGTTCCTGAAACTTCCCCACCAAAATCAGCTCAGTCCATTTGAATGTCTGACTTTTTTAAAAAATCATTACTAAGGAGTTGAAATGTAATGATATCTTCTACAGAGCTAGTTGAGCTTTCCTCTGCTGCCTCTTGCACTGTCTTCTATCAATAGTGGCAATGATGCCTGGTAGCTGTACCCACAGAGATGTTAAATCAAGCAACTTAGAAAATGCCACGTGAGCCATGCTTGGGCGTACATGGCATACTTTCATCTCGGCTTTAACCAGAAGAATACGTTCCTCATAAAAACCAATACAGGGTAATTTACTTTCCTCAACTATTGAACCAACAGCTTTGTCACAGAGGTATCAGGGACAAATAAATAATACCTTGAGCAATAGGACTATGTGATAGGTATTTAGCAGAGAATGTTAAAGAAAAGAAAAATTCCTTTAAAACAGTTGAGGAAGATTAAAAATTAACCCTCAAATTTATGAATAAAATGATTTTTCTGAGATTAGGATTTGATTTAAAGAAACATATAAAAAATAAAACAATTATAGTTCATAATCTACTAAGTTCACCATAATAGCAGCTACCATTTGCTAAGAGCCAGCTATGCGCCAGGCATTCCACTAGTTACTTTAAACATGTTATACCACTTTGTGGAAAACCCGCCCATCTAAAAATTAGCCTTAGTAGCATTAAACATATAAAGAAACCACAGATCAGAAGGGATGAAGAATACAACCAAGTCCAGGTTGCCCTGCCTCCAGAAAGAAGATCAGCAAAATCTTTCTCTACAAATGTAGAGAAAGTGATATTGGGACCAAATTAGACTAATGTAAGTTCCTAAGGATTAGTTGGCTATGAGTTTTTTAGCAGTGTACATTAAGGAAGAATTGAAAATACATATCAGAATTCCACTGAAATGTTTATATTTTCTTGCATATAATTAAGCATAGATTACCTTTAAGAAATACTATATATAATTTTATGTCCATTCATTTGTTTCTATATATGTTTTCTTTCCTCAAGTCATGATAAAACCTTTTCAGTACTTCTAAGTTCTTACAATAGATATATGGCCAATGTCTCCACATGACTATTGGTCACAAAATTCCTGAAATCCCAGTTTTACCTACACAAACCATGTCTCCCTTACATATCTGCAACTTAATAAGGATTCTGCATTTTCAAGTAGGCTACATAAAACTAAAGCAGATAAGGTGGTACTTAAGCAAAGGTAACACTATAAATAATAAGTATCTAGTCATTTGTTATCACTAAAGATTTTATGAAGAAATATCATTTAGAACACAATAGAAATTAGTTACATTTTCCTTCTGAAAAAACTCATATAAATATGAGTCTATATGAACATTCATATAAATCCAATATGAAGAAAAAATTCTAAGTAGGAAACAAAGTCTAAAGTCTCTTAAATTCTAATAACCACTTGTTCATGCTACAATTCTTTGGCCGAAGGAAATGGAGAAAATTAGTGGAATTGAAATAGAAAGAGGTGAGAGTGAATGGTGCAGTTCTATTGCTAAAGAAGTGACAGTGCCTTAAAGGAAAGTGAATGAGACAATTGACTTGTTCGTTAAAGATGAAGGAGAAGAAGGAGGCAGAGGAGGAGGAGAAAAAGTTTCCATAAACTATGTCCAAAATTTTTAAAAGGAACTCTCCCTCTTCTAGCATTATCTTCCTATTGACACACTGTTTACTTTATACATAGCTATATGCTCATGTCCAATATCAAGAAGAACTGGTTCTTTCTGAAATTTCTGTTTGTTTCACATAACATTATTTTTTAAATTTTATTTTTAATTATTATGGTATATAATAGTTGTAAATCTTTATAGGGTACGTGTGATTTTTGATACAGGCATACAATGCAAATTAATCTGATCAGGATAATTGAGGTATCCATCACCTCAGGCATTTATCATTTTTTTGTGTTAGGAACATTCCAGTTCTACTCTTTTAGTTATTTTAAAGTATACCCTAACTTGTTGATTACAGTAACTCTGTTATATTATCAAATATTGTCACAAGTAGCCCTGATAATTCTTTTTCAAAGACTATTTAGAATCTATAAAATGATATAGTGGGATTAACAGTCAATTGCATTTCAAAATTACAAAAATGTCAAAACAATGCACTGTATTATAGGAGATTGATGTCTCCACTAGAATGGATGAAACAGAAAATTTGAATGCCTATTTTGATAAAAGTTCCAGTAAAAATATAAAATTATATAATTTGAATTTGCTATCCAAATGGCAATAGTAATACAAGGTAATAAGAAATAGGTATAATAATTCTAGTGTCAATGGGTCTTTTTTTTCAGGCAAATAATGGGGCAAATCAACCCACTGACATGGGCTAATTGAATACAAATATCAAATTTTGAGAAAGCATAGTAAGAAGCTAAATTTTTAATATAAAATTATGACTGCTGGGACTCATTCTACGATAAATTAAAATTTCTATCACTAGGATCTGATAATTTGTAATTTTTTTACAAGTTCTTCTAGATTTTTCTAATGCAGATTGAGAACCACATGCATATGTGTGAGAACCACAGCTAAAAGTAGAAAAATAGAAATACCATTTTTCCTCTCTGAAAAGTAAATTAATAAAATGTGGTATATGTATACCATGGAATACTACTCAACCATAAAAAGCAATGGTGAACTAGCACCTCTTATATTATCCTGGGTGGAGCTAGAGCCCATCATTCAAAGTGAAGTATCGCAAGAATGGAAAAACAAGCACCACATGTACTCGCCATCAAATTGATACTAACTGATCAACACTTAGGTGCTCACATGGAAGCACTATTCATCGCATGCCAGGCAGGTGGGAGGGGGGTGGAGACGGGTTCACTCACAACTAATGGGTGTGGAGTGCACTGTATGGGGGATGGGCATGCTTATAGCTTTGGCTTGGGCAATGCAAGGGCATTATATGTAACCAAATGTTTGCACCCCCATAATATTCTGAAATTTAAAGAAAATAAATAAATAAATTGGAAAAAAAATAAAAAGAAAGAAGACACCACAAAAAAAAAAGAAAAAAAAAAGAGAGGAAAAATGAAAACTATCAAGTACAATGGAATTAATTTTATTATTTATGCATAAACTGTAGGCTGTCTTTCCCTTATCACACCGATTTCTAGTTCTTTTCAATATGTTTTGGGCATTCAGATATCATACTCCTTGTTCTAAGAATAATTAACAAGTAACTAACAGACACAGTCAAAATTAAGCACTTAATTGGAATATAGAGTATTTTTTTGTATTTTCAAAGAAAATTATTTAAATAGCCCCTGACTTCAAAGAGATAGTATAGATATGGGAAAGCATTTATAATATAAGATATGCTAACAATAGAACAAATTTGTATATCAATAAACCCAATATAACATATTCTCTATAACTGAAGGTAAAGATATTTTCAAAGTGTCTCAAAGACAACCATTACTTTCCATTACTACGAGAGAGGCCAAGCCATAATATTAAATACAAGGAAATCTCATTATCTTGATTGTTCAGAATGACTGTAAGCTATTATTAATTTGAATAGTCTGTGAAGGTTTAGTGAAAACAGGGACATTTCGGAAGCTGTTTTAATTGACTAAATAATGTTTTATGTGCTAGAATAGGAAAGTATGCAAAATAAATTGTAGTTTGATAAAGGATGAAAAATATTGACTATTTATGAAGAGCAATGCTAAAAATTACATTAATATGTATATGCAGGAGAATGAAACCAGACCACCCTATACAAAAAATCAATGCAAAATTGATGAAAGACCTAAATGTAAGACCCAAAACTATAAAACTACTAGAAGAAAACATAGGCAAAATACATTAGGACATTGATCTGGGAAGAGATTTCATGAATAAGACCTTAAAAGCACAGGCAACAAAAGTAAAAATAAAGAAATGGGATTGTAGCAAACTAAAAAAGTTTCTGCACAGCAAAAAGAAAAAAATACAATTAAAAATGAGCAAAAGATCTGAACAGACATTTCTCAAAAGAAGACATACAAATGGCCAACAAATATATGAAAAAATGTTCAACATCACTAGTTATCAGGCAAATGCAAATGAAAACCACAATGAGACACCATCTCACTCCAACCAAAATGCCTATTATCAAAAAGACAAAATATAACAAATGCTGACAAGGATACAGACAAAAGGGGACTCTTACATACACACTGTTGGTTGGTAATGTAAACTAGCACAGCTGTTGTGAAGAACAGTATGGAAATTCCTCAAAAGACTGCAAATAAAACTACCATATGATCCAGCAATCACACTACTGGGTATATATCCAAAGGAAAATAAATCAGAATACCAAAGAGATGTCTGCACCCCCTTGTTTATTGCAGCACTGTTCACTACAGGCAAGATATGGATCCAACCTAAGTGTCTATCAGTGGATGAATGAATAAAGAAAATGTGGCATATATACACAATAGAATAGTATTGAGCCATAAGAAACATTAAATTCTGTCATTCGCAGCAACATGGATGAGCCTGGAGGACGTTAAGTGAAATAAGCCAGGAACAGAAAGGTAAATGCATCATGTTCTCACTTATATGTGGAAGCCAAAAAAGTTACTCTCATAGAAGTAAAGAGTAGAACAGTGATTACTGGAAGCTGGGAAGGATAGGGTGGAGGAGGGATAGGGAGAGATTGGTCAAAGGATACAAAATTACAACTTGATAGGAGGAATAAATTCTAGGTTCAACCTTTTTGGCACCAGGGACCAGTTTCATGGAAGACAATTTTTCCATGGATGGGGGTGGTGGTGGGGATGACAGCTCTGTGGCTGGGTCCCTAACATGCCATGGACCAGTACTAGTCTGTGGCCCAGTGCTTGGGGACCACAGTTCTATAACACTCTAGGCTAACTATAGTTAACAATTATTTATTATTTATTTTCAAGTAGCCAAAACAAAGGATTTTGAATGTTCCCAATACAAGATACAATGAATATTTGAGGTGATGGATATGCTAATTACAGTGATTTGATCATTGTACATTGTAGGCATCAAAATGTTACTATGTGCTCCATAAATACATATAATTATTATGTGTCAATTAAGAAAAAAAATTTTAATATAGATAATTGAAATGAGGGACACCTAAGGAAACAAATTTGAGGCAAACAAAAGGAACTGAGAGAAGTGGTGATGGAAAAAGCAAAGTATTTTGATCTTCCTGGTGAAAGGCTTAGAGAATAATGAGAATATTGCAGACTTGATGTTCAATACAATGGGAAATTGATGGAGGACTTCAGGTAAAGAAAGATGGGTCAGTGTGACAGTTGAAGAATCCCGCTTTGACAATAATAGCTAGACGGATGAAAAGTACTCGATCCTGAAAATGGGAAATCAAGTGAAAATGAGGTACTAGCAGCCAAGCTAAAGATAATCGAGTCTATTTTATAGTGAGGAAAAAAACATAGAAAGTGAAGAAACAGCTAAAAGGGAGACAGCAGCTGTAATGCTTCCTTGGGTACTGGCAAAAAGAAAGTGATCAAAGATATTTCTTGCGTGAACTAATTAGTGATTTATTGAGTGGCAATAATTTTTGTTCAACAAATATGTACTTAGTGCACACAATGTATCAGCAATGGAGTTTTGTGCTAGAGGCAAGCAGTGAAAATGATGTCAAAGCCTTCTTTATTTGCCATATTAGAGATATGATGACATTGCCAAGAGCAAATAGAAATCTACACTTTAATCTTCAGGCATTGAATTGTGGTTTTACTGTGACTTAATCCTAATGTTATCAACTGCTTAAAAAATATGTATTGTTGACTGCCAAAAGGAAGGCATTTTGAGGTGCAATTTCAGACCTTTCAAGCTTGTGAGCAAATTGAATGTTAAAGTCAATATCATTTGCATTTATGAAGATTCATATGCATAGAAGTGAATTTTTCAGAATCTTTGGATCTATCTCAACCCCTGGAAAATGAGAAAAATGAGACATTAAACTGAGTCTTGCAGCTCACCTCCTCTGTCATTTATGACACTTGATTCTGTATCTTGCAAAATTAGAGTATAATGTCAGAAAGCATTTGGTGGATGGTTGAAGAAAATATTAAATGATGCTGTTATTCACATAGGAATGTCAGCTGTCAGCACCAAATAATATAACAATACTTTGCTTCTAGATTTGTGTATTCCCTACCCACAACTTATGAGCCAAAAAAGAAAAAAAAAGAAACTGGGAATGAAAGATTTGTTGCATTGAGTTTCAGGCATTGTTTAAGGCCTGTTTGCAATAACGATGCTTTTTCCCTTGGAATATTATAAAGTATCTTCACATCTAAAATGAGTGATTCAAAAGAAAGTAAATCCCTTCAAAGCTATTTAAATTATCTACATAGAAAATAGCTATTTCTAGTTTATAGTGTTAGAAAACAAAAATTACTCTCTCTAATATTGTGTCTCTCACTTTCCTATCTGAAATAACAGTCCCTTTTAAAGGGACTATATTGGACCCTGTCAAACTTAAAGGTCACAGCTTTATTTACTATTTGCAAGCCCCCATAGTCCTGGCACAGATCTGGGACAATAGATAATAAAATTGTAAGAGCAATTACATTGCATTAATTCTAGGATGCACTTTTTCACACTTGGAAATCTGTAAAATCATGGTTGGAAGGGTTTTTAGCTTCTTGGTTGTTCACAAAATAGTGTGCCATAGATTTGATGAAATATATGTAATATCCATCAATAAATCACCAACGTATCTTGGAATTGGTGACCCAAAGAAGAATTTAATATAGAGTATAAAAACAGTGAAGAAATTCTTACAAGACCTATTGAGTTATTATTTAGGATTGTTAGCCATATGATCAGTGTCACAATCATTGTTCAGTGAACTTTTTGCTTGACTAGTAACTTGTTTAAAATGGCTATTTTCACCTTCACTTGGATGCAAATTTTAATTCCCGAGAGACAGGTATAGCCTCTCAGGTAATTAAACAGTTTGTTTCATTTAATGTTTGGTAAAAGATAAATAAATAAATGCCTGACAGTGTGAAGGTAGGAACTTTAATTACCATTTCTAAGGCTACTACAAATCACCTGTGTGACCATTTTATTTTAATTATATACCAGAATAAAATGGTACCACTGCCCAAGACAGAATGCTTGCTGTAAAACCTGCCACATGGGGAGATAAAATATTGAAGTGAGAACCATGTTAATGGATAAAACATCAGGGTGAGAATCCAGAAACACTTTCTGTCTAATCTCTCTATCATTTCCTCACACAGCCAATACTCCCTCTGTTGTAAAATGGAAATTATTATGTTTTCAATCTTTGTGAAATAATATGCAAATAAAACAATCAAAATGTGTAGCAATTTTTGCTCCTTGGAAAGAAAAGATTATTCCAATAAAAATAAAAGGAAAAAAACTCAGTATGGTAAATATGTCAGAATTACTATTTGCCAGGGTGACTAGCAATTTGATTTGTGAATTTCTGAAATTACAAGATATGCTAGATGAATTTTTGTTAATGAAGAAATATTTTAATATTAAAGGATTAAAGGTTTAATTTTCTATACATTTTGGAGATTGTGGTTTTTATTACCCTCCTCCAAAGAAAAAAAAAATCCTAACTTCACCACCTAATGCACTTTATGAGCTGCTCACAGACCCATAAAGCAGGTGGCCACCAGATGCAGTACAACTCTAGGTAATAGAATTGGTGCTTGGCAAATTTGTTTAGGCAGGTGGTCTATGAATACAGGTGATCTCTTAAGCAAGTTTCATTGTATTTCCAATCTCAGGAGATACTAGCAGAAAAACACAGGGAAAATATTCAGTATGGTTATATTTCAGGGAAGGTGAAGCAGGAAGATTCTTAAGTAGAGAATTTAAAAATTCACAAGAGGAGATAGCTTGTGGGAGGCATATTGAAACAGCAATCCAGAGACTTGGATGTGGGTCTTGGCTCTGTGACCCCAGCTGAGTCACAGACTTTCTCAGGATCTGCCGTTTAATCATCTCAGAGCTGATGGGAATTCCAGCAATTACTTAGTTCACACCCTCATTTTCAAGATGTAGAAACTGAGTCTCAGAGAGAGTAAGGGACTTACTGGCAGTCCCTCAGCCAGCCAGGGGCATAAACAGGGTGGAAACTCAGTCAAGAAACACTGCCACTATATCATGCTACCCATCCTCAACTGAAAAAGAAATTGATAAGCTGGATTATTATTATAGACTGTAGGATGATCTCTAGCATCCCTTCCAACTCTAAAATGTCATGTTTCCACATTAAAACATGCTAAAGTCTTGAGAAGTCTTAAACATTTGCACAGAAAACAGCCAATTTTAAGCTGGCTAGCTAAACTAACAAAGTGGAAAAGCTGAATGCAAATTTAAAAATGGAAGAGAAGGAACTATATGTTCTTCTATCTCAAACTTCTTTCTCAGACTTTAACATTTATCCTCAAGCTTTTATGTTCAAGATGATGTTTTTGTTTATTTACTATTTCCATTTGCAAAACCTAGTCTGTTTCAAACTTCCAGGTATCCACAATAAAATCACATTAAGCTAAGTAATAAAATGCCATTATCAAAGTGACAAGAATCTTCACTACCTGAAGTTATAATGCTTGCTCCCCTACCAACAGGAATGTGGTGAGGATTAATGAGATATTTAGAAAACATTTTATGCATACAGAGAAAAGAGCCTCATAAATGTAAAGGAGGAATAACAGTTTATCTCCCCTATCAACGGAAGGAAACCTGTCTAAACAGATGGACCTGCAGTGATGTCTTGAAATTGAGAAAACACTACCTGTGTTAGACGAGGCTTAGGATAAAGGGCTTGATATGAAAAAAAAATTACCTCTGATTTTATTTTATTCTTTAAGTATCTGTTTAGGGTGACCAACTATCCTAGTTTATCAGAGACTGCACTGTTTCCTGGGATGTGGGACTTGCAATATAAAAATCAGAACAATTCCAGGAAAACCAGGACAGCTTTCTTTCAAATAGTTTCTATTTTTCTTATAGCACTGGCAACCTCCCTTTCTAACTCAAGCTTTGAATTACTTAATTCATGAAGATGATGGCATGTTTCGGGAAAATGTATAAGGCAAGGAATTTAATGCATAAAAATGAACTGAATTCTTGTTTCTCAAGGCTAAAGCTTTGGAGACATTCAATTTTGGAAACATTCAGGTGAACAAGGGAAATTGCAATGACATTTCAGTCCAAACTCTGCCATTTAGTTTAATTGCTGATACTTCAACCTCCCAGCCCACCTGTGGTCTATCTAGTGTAAGAAGTTCATACCCATCTTCAGCACTATTTCCCACAATAGCGCTGCTGTGCATCACCCATGAACCTCTGCTCCTTAAGGTCTGACAGCAGAGGAAACTTTCCAAAAAAGTATGACTCGAACGAAGGTCACCATAGATTGCCTAATCATTAACAGGCTCCGTTGTTCCCTCTGAAATGTGGCTGGAAAAACCAGTTTCCAGAATGCATCCTATTTGTCGAGCACCTTTCTCAACAATTTTTGGAAATACCAAGGTGCTTTTTCTTCTGTCAGGGACTTCTCTTTGATCTCTTTCTTTTCTCTCTTTCACTTCTCTTAATTCCTCTTTTTCTTTCTTTTATAAAATTTTAATGTTTAAATAACTTCACAAAAATCTATGACATGGAAGAACAAAATAAAATATCTCGTTGAATATCTTATTTTAAAACATGAAATTTTCTTGCTACTAGGAAGTTTCTAAACCTGAGGGTTCTAGGAAGAAGTCTTGGGGGAGAAACAGGATGAAATATAGGCCTCTCAAAAGCAAGTGTCGTACAACTGAAAGTATAACTTTATTGTTATAACCTGTGTTAGCAATTTCTTTTTTCTTTTTTTTTTTCTATACACTAAAATGTCAAAAAATGAAATGGTGAAGGGCATTCTTACCCTCTGGCAGATGTTGAGAGCACAATGAAATTAAATAATGGAAATAATGTGTATCTATCCCTTATCTTGTTGTTAATATTTTTCTCACTATAACACTGTAAAAAATGTAATATTAATATATACTTTTTGGCCTCTTTTATGTATCTACATTTGTCATGTCAATTTGACAAACTACACATTATCAAAAAGAGTTTAGCTTCAAAGCTATACCCCACGATAACCTTCTTCTGTACCAACTGATCATACCTAGAAAAAAAAAGGCATTTATCCAGCTACCTGATCCTCATTTTAGCATACTAATTGTCCAGATAGAGTTATAGCTGCCTTCCTGCCTCTAGTCTAGATTAATTCCTATTGAGCTGCATTACTATTTTTTCTTCTGTAGTACAACTTGAAAATAAGCAGTATCTGAAACCATCAATTCAGATGATATTTGAAAAATGTTCCCATATACTTGCTATCTGCTCCCCAAATTTTCATGACATTTCTGTCTCCTGAACATAGATAATTTTTTTGCTCTTCCTGATTATTTGATCCTATAAAAACTGGTTTTAACCTCTTCCTGCAACTTAGAACTGAACCCAGAGATAAAAATTATAGCTGGATACTTAAAAACAAGAATGTTTTTGAAAATTGATACAGAAAACCCATATTTTAACAATGAAAGTCACAGAAGAACATGCATAATATTTATTTTCAAAATGTGAATAAAGTTTTAAATCATTAAAAATAAGCCATATCAGGAATGAATGAAGACATGTAAAAGAATTGCTTCAGAACCAAATGACAAAAGGAGTCTCCATTCTACCCAAACAGAATGAGGACAGAGGCACTTCTCTTATAAAGTTCTCTAGGAAAAAGGAATTAAAGTAAGACCAGAAACTTAACCATGCAAAAATCTACATACGAAGTATAGATTGATCTCAGTGTGTTTGTATATGTATTTTTCTATTTAATAAACAGGAAGTGGATGATTCTATTGTATGTGTTCAGTCATTTTTTAAACTGAGTTAGTCTCTCTGGTTTTGCCTAAGTGACTTGACCACAAATGAGTGTATCAACTAAGATTAAAATGGCCAGGAAGTTCTGTTATGATAACAGCACCAATTATGGAAGAATGCCTGGACGAATCCTTTTCTGTTTGAGTAAAGGCCCATAGTGCAGTAGCATTTAAATAAAAGAAAATTATCCAAGTAAATTTTTGGTAATCACAGTGAAAAGACCCAAATGTTGGATAGAAAATTTTCCTTTTTAACAGTAGGTATGATATTTTTAAACAGAATTTGTAAATATCGTTGCTAACTCAACAAAAAATGTTGAAATATGAAAATGTCATTGTTCTATGTCATTTTACATAAAACAGAAATGCTTGTTAGATTTACATTTGAGTATATTTTATCTTTTTTTGTGAGAATCGTTCCTGAAAATCAGGGAAATATCTATTTAAATTGCTGTATAGAACACACAATATACTTTGATCAAGAAAGTTCAAGTAATATTTTAAAATTATAAACATTGCTTCACAATTAAAAATAACTTATTTTATATTTACTTTCTGTATAGTTCTTTTGCTGTGATAAGAAAAAGAAAATCAGTGTAGCAATGAAGATGAGAAAACAAATTTTGAATGGCAGCAATGTAAAAGAATTTGATAGAGAAAGTAAAGTTTAAAATAGTATAAGGAATTTGTTGATAACAAGAATAAGTAAATGGGAAAAATATGGTATAAAGAATTCTTTTATCAATATTTATTTTTAAAGTTCAGCCAATGACTGAACCCAAAGGGCTTTTATCTGTGAAAAAGCATGATTGCAAAAATAGTCATTGATATAACCACAGAGGATGAAAGATATGAAAAGGAAATTAAATTTTCAATGAAGCAATTGCCAACCACTTTGCCATTTAAAATAGATTGAATTAGCCAATGCACAAAATATTTTTTATTTCATTTTTGACCTTCAAGAGTCATACTATTTGTTGATAAGACGGTATGTGCGAAACTGAACCACACCATTAATAATCACTATATAAATCAAACTTTATGGATATGAAATGTGGTCAGTCTTATTAGTTTTGCTGAATGTGTCATTAACATTTTCATTTGCTTTTGAACAATTCAGAATACATTACACTTTTAAACAGGTAATAAAAATATTAAAAAGACTCATAGTAATCTAAGACATAAAATTGATATCTTTAGAAAGACAATAACATTGATATTCTAATTTCCTTATAATACATTGTTGTTGTGCTTCCCAGAATCTTAGAAACCTAAGTTATTATTCTAAGCTGAAGTAAATTCTTTAATAAAACATCTACAGTCATTAACCATGTGCAACACTTTACTGGCAGAACATTTTAAAATTTACTTAACAAACATGTATAGATACCATTTTCCATGTGCCAGTTCTTTGATATTTGATAGTTTTACTCATTTGATATTAACAACAACGCTGTAAGAATGATACTGCAATTTTTCTTAATTTATATATGAAGAAAACCAGACACAGAAAGTTTAGATAACTTTCCCACAAGTCATACAGCTAGCAGGTAGTAATCCTAAGAATTTACCCAGGCAATTAGGTTCCAGGCTAAATTCTTAATCATTTTGCATTGTTGCTTTATAATGCTCAGAGTGAATTTATAATCCCTATATATTTTAGGCTTTGAATTAAATTTAATCATATTTCTATAATATAACTTACTTGTATAAAATTACTATCAGTTTTAAATTAAGAAATTATTTATTAAATCTTAAATTATATTTGACAGTTAACATTATATTTCCAATCAACCTGAAGTGTCAGATATAACATCTTATACGAATTGGAAACTGGACTTATATCAATAGATTCCTAATTTGGGGGGGAAGTTTGAACCATATAAATATTGAGTAACTTAATCAAGTTGATATAATATTACCATATGATTCATTTCCTTAACTATAAATGGAGATGTTTAAAAATATAAACTTTACAGATAAAGTTATGTCAATGAGACAATAAACATATGGTTGAAATATTTTTTCAAATTGATCAGCTAATATTGACAACAAATATTATTCAAATTTGGCTCATTGAGATGAAATATATTTGGTACGATGCCTATAAAAATGGATATTTTTATTTCATCAGCTTTTATTTCCCTTCACACAATGATTGACATCTGGGTGAATAATACGCTGACAATCCTTGTAAGTAAAGGATCTCTGCCTTCCATCACTCCCAGGATGTTCCTGTCCTACATTGTCTTCCAGTGGGTAGCTGCAGAAATGAAGGCTGACCTAAGAGAGTAAGAGCTAATCCACAGAGGGTATAAAATCAAGCCAGAGATATCTGATATCAAGAGGAACTGGCTGTTCAGATCATAACTGGGGAGGATGGAGAACACCCGCACCAAACCAGAAAACTAAACCTTGGAGTGAGCCAAATTAATAAGGTACAAAAATAACTGTAGAGCAGAGATAAAACCAGAAAGCCTGAGGTACATTTTGCAGAAATAGAAAGTACATGAAAACAGTGATAAATCTAAAAACTTATCTTTGTAATGTTCCTTTGAATAACTGATGGATTTGTGGAGGCTTAAAGGGATGAGTTGCTCACAAACCCACATTGGATCCCCCTGCCAACCAAAAGTAAGACTAGGTGTCTTTGAGGTCTTTCCTGTGTGAATTTGCATTTCTGTGAGACATGCCTGGGAACATGGGGGTGGGTAATACTTATTGGGCACAGGCGTTTCCAGGCTCTGTTGGCCCACACCTTTAGATATTAGAACTGTAACTGGCTTGACAGTTCAACAAATGGGAACAGATTTGAACAAATGGTCTGGTTCTTCCTTCCCAATAGTCGACGGGTTAAAAGATGTAGGAACAGATTAAAGTCCTGCCAGTTATATTCAAGATAGACCACAGAATACATGGGTTTAAGGGAAAATAGAAAAGAGGTATAGAGAAAGACTAGGCAGAAAATAGGAGTACTGTGTGTTAATTTGTAATATTCATATGAAAATTCATACCAGAAGATATAAGCATTTTGGTGGAGATAGAAGATAAAATTTTATTTTTCTGGCAATATATTATGAATTGTCAATCAGATGTGAGAAATACAGGATTTGTGTCTTAAAAAATTATTCCTGGAATATTAAATATATAATAATGGTAAGCTGTTCACCTGAAACCTGTTTCTCTAAGTCTCTTGCCATCTGGCTTTACAAGTTCTACCGATCTTTGAGTCCAGCTTTTCTTCATTGCAACTCTCACCATTATAGTTACTCATTCTACTGTCCAAGCTAGATATCCACCCAAATCCTTAGCCTAAATTTCTTAATATTATTTATTGATTAGTTTATTCAAAAATATTTATGAAGTGATGATTTCTAAGGGCACTATGAGTGGCACTGGAGATTCATATTCTCCATGTCTATTTCCACTGTTGAAATTCATTACCTCATAATCTTTCAACTAAATTTTAGCAGTAGCAGCTGTGTTCTGCTTGATTCTAATTATGGCCTTTTCAATCTTGTCTCTTTATTATTCCTAGAATAATCTTTCTAATACACAAACCTGATTATGTCAAGTCCTTAACATACTCAAACTCTTTAGCATGACATAGAAAACCCATCATGATGTGTTCCCCTGCTTACCACTGCAGTCTCATCTCTTGCTATTCCTCAGTTACATCCAAACTTCATCTCTCAAACTAATTATATCCGAAGAACATGAATTTCTCTTTCTCAGCTCTGAGTGTCAGCTTACCCTACCTTCTTTCATTTCTGTATCCCTGTCTAGCACCCTTTGGTTTTTAGGACTCATTTTAAGTGACACCTCCTCTAGGAAGCCATCTCTTACCAATCACTCCCAGCAAGGCTGATTTAGAAACTCCTTTGGTGGGTTTTAATAAACACCTGTGTACACCTTTATCCTGAAGTTTTTTACACAGTATAATTACTATCTACTTACTGTCTGTTTCCTCCCAGACATTAATTAAACAGCAATCTTTTGATAGCAGGGAATGTATCTTTTTTGTGCTTGCCTTATATCCGTTTCTCAAAACTTTTAATGAAAGAATACATAGAGGAGTATCTCCTTTGGGTAAATATTAAACATCTGAAAAAGTTGACAGGTTGAAAATTATATCTGACAGAAAGTTTTAAAAGTAACAAAGAAAGCTACCTCTCTGGACGTAATATGAATGTGAAACCAAGATCCAGTTGAGGAAGAAGTAATTACAGGAAGCTTCAGTGAGAGACAGACATCTTGTTTTCTTATAATTGGTGATAACAAAGTGGTTAATGTGGGCAAAGTCAGCATTAGGAAGTGGAAAGATGGAAAAACAGAGTTAGGGAAGTCTCCACTGTCCTGACTGAGAATACTGTCCTGACTGAGAATCATGAGTAATTGCATTTAATAAAACAAGAAAAACATGTGTCTAAAGAAATATATAGGGCTGCATGGGAAGCTCTCTGGAAAAGTCACATATAAAAGAGACAAGGTCAAAAAATAAGAGGAAAAAAGAGTATTAAGATATCAATAATTTACTCTAAAATGCCTCAGTTTAGACAGTGTGTGTGTTTGTTTCCACAGCCTCAATCCATACTTATGGAGCAGTCAATAAACAATTGGAAATACATACTCCAAGGATGTAAATTTCTCTAGAGATAGCTTTAACAAGTGCTTTGATTAGCTTTATGAGAATTTTTATTAATTATCATAGTGTTTGTTGGAAATGGGGCTTATTGGTAAAATCAGTCTTTCAAGATTTGTTGATTAACTAGAAAAAAAAAAAGAAATGGTTTTTGGACAAAAAATGGTTGGGACTTTTTTCTCTTGAATAAAAATAATATATAAGAATCTGGTAAGAATATATGCATATATATTAATGTATACATATTTATATTGATATTTAATACACATACACATATAATATATGCACAGACATATATATATTTCTTTTATTCAAATTTCATTAGTTTTTCTCTACTGTCTTTTTCTGTTCCTATAATAAACAAATAAGTTTCTGTCTCATTCTTTCCACGGCCCATGAGAAGCTTTGGTTTATTCCTTGACTATTAATTTCTTGCTTGGCTTTTAAATTGATGACATGGTCACTGACTTCTACATACTCTCTGGTCCCTGATGATTGCACTTTGATTTGTAGTAATCTCTGATATCTGTGTTGTTCTTGGATTTTCACGGTTTCCTTAACTGACTCCTAATAGATATCTACATATATCTCAGACAGGGTCACCTTATATTGCCCAGGCTGGAGAGCAGTTGCTGTTTACAGGTGCAATCATAGCATACTACAACCTTGAACTCCTGGACCCAAGAAATCCTCCTTCCTTAGCCTCCCTGGTAGCTGGACTATAGTTTCACACCACCACAAACAGCTCCTAACCAATATTTCGGTTTACTTCATTTATCCTGGTTTTGTGTTCTTCTTTTGCTACTGAGATCTCTCTCTACTCACAGCACCTGTGTATGCAGAATTTCCCTCTACATTTTCTATTATAGAATTTGGCATAATAATCGAACACTTTTAAACATTTAGTTACAGTTCTTTTTAGATAAACTACTTAACATCTATAATATTTTCAAATAATGTTTTCAAAATCTCTTGGGTTGCTACTTTAAATGTAATAAATTCTTCATGAGTCAATCCAAACCAAATAGTATTCAATGCTCATGTAAACAGTCTGAATAATTTACAGCCAATCAAATTCATTTTAAATGCAAAAGGTTTTGGAGACCATGCTGTAATTGAATACTGCAGAGTTAAAAGGAAATATAATGATATTGATTATAATTATATAATAACAATGATATAATAATAAATACAGGTATACATAACTATAATAATATAATTATATAAAACATACAAATATATAATAATTACATTATAATAACTATTATAATATTATCTTTTGAGTACTACATAAATCTAGTATGAGACCAGACTTCTCATTGGAACTTAAAATTTATTTATTCGATGAATATTTTCTAGAGTATTTGCTAATTGCTTTACAAATGAGGAAGCTAACACATAATTTAAGCAGCTTACTCAAGGTCACACATGAAGTAAGTGAAAGAGCTCAAATTAGAAATTGTGTCTTGTATGACTTCAAAGCTGATATTTTTAGCCATTATGCTAAGTTTGTCCTAAGAAGCCCAATATTCACTCTCCTGAAACTCTATTTAAAAGAAAATAAATTCAGTAGGTGACTCTAGCTAAGAGCTTCAAAGAAATAGTCTTCTTTTTCCTTTAAAGGAGTGTGTCTGTGATAATTAATTTTAGGTGTCTACCTGAGTGAGCCCGTGGGTACCCAGATTAAACATTGCTTCTGGGTGTGTCTGTGAGGGTTTCTGGATAAGATTAGCATTTGAGCTGGTGGACTCAAAAATAGATTGCCCACCTGAGTGGTTGAGCATCATCCAATCTGTTCGGGGCCTGAGTAAAACAAAAGGCAGAGGAAGAAGGAATTCTGGGTTTTTTTGGTTTGTTGTTTTTTTTTCCCCCCCTGCCTCACTGCTTGAGCTGGAACGTCCCATCTCATCTTCTCCTGCCCTTGAACACAGATTTACATCATCGGCTCCCCTGATTCTCAGGCCTTTGGACTCACACTGAAGTATGCCACCAGCTTTCCTGAGTCTCCAGCTTGTAAACAACAGATCACAGAATTTCTCAGCCTCCATAACCACGTGAGCCAATTCCTCACTTTATATACAGTAAGTTCTCACCTAATGTCAACCATAGGTTCTTGGAAACTCTGACTGTAAGTGAAATGATGTATAATGAAACCAATTTTACCATAGGCTAATTAATATAAATAAGAGTTAAGTACCTATGGCATATTTTTGGTCACAAAATCAGCACCAAACTTCTAAATAAAGACCCCAAACACTTACTGTGTTAAACATTGAAATAAATGTGAGCTATACATATGTTTAAGGAAGAGTATTAAAAATAAGTCAGATAATTATAACTTTGGTAAAAAAGAAATTGATTCCTTCTGAATGGAGTTTGCACATTTCTCACTATGTCTATGTAAGCTTTCTCCATGTACTCCAGTTTCTTCCCGAATTTCAAAGATGTGTACATTAGGTCAATTGATGTTTCCAAATGGTCCCAGTCAGAGTGAGTGTGGGTGTGCGTGAGCACGCCCTGCAATGGGATGGCATCCTGACCAAGGCTGGTTCTCGACTTGCACCCTGAGCTGCCCAGACAGGCTCCCACCATCCTTGAACCTGAACTGGAATAAGTAGATTGGAAAAAGAATTACTGAATGAATAAAAATTGCTGTAAAATAAAAATTTGTAATGCATGTATTAATCAGAAAAATGCATGAAAGCACTCAGTGAGATTACCATATTCATGATTATTTTTGAACTGCCTGGTGGTAGGAAGTGTTTCTTACAATTTTCACTTTGCAAATATTTATTCCTTGATTTGACCCACCAGTGCTATAACCACCATTACTCACTGATTCACCAAAAATTGATTGTGTGTTTGAAACCTATATTTCAATTAAAAAGAGAAACATTCTGGCATGAAATAAAAATAAACTATTTTTATTAGAAGGTTATAATGATCTAGAAAATACACAATTTGAAATATTGAGTTTGATTATAAGTCTACTGTAGGCAATATTTATGACTGACTATGACTTTATTCCAAAATACAGGATTCCAAGGAAAAATTAGTCACTGACTGGTGATGAGAAAATTGCACCACCTCTTGGAGAAAAAAAAAAGAAATACCCATACTTTCCTCACAGCACGCATAAAAATCAATTCAAAATCAGATTAAAAGTTAAATACAGTAAAGACATTAGAAAAAAGAGGTTTTTTATATGACTCAGGTGAATTAATTCTGTGTGTAAAATTCTATTTAAAACTATGAAGAAAAATATGGAAGTATTTATTTAATATTTTAAAATTTCTTCTCATCAAAAACTCAAAAGCAGAATTTGAAAAGCAGACAATAAACTAGGAAACAGGCAATATAGTACTGAAGGTACAGCACTGAACAGCAGATGAAGTTTGTGTAGTAACAGCCAATATAAACATTAAACAAATATTTACGAGCACAATTGTTCCTATAAATAGTGAATATTAGTGCGTATAAAGTGTATAAAGAATTTGAGCAACTTGGTGCCTAATAGAAGTTTCTGAGGAAATGATATTTAAAACAAAACCTGAAGATTGATAGAATACCATGACCCTTAGACTCAGGCATGAAAAGTTCCTGCCTGGGCTCTGCTCCTTAGATGACTCTACATGTGTTCTATTAAAAAGCACATGGACACTTCTGTCACTCAGGATCTGGCACACAGAGACCTGTAACCCTAAACACACACTCATGACCAACATCATTTAGGCCCCAAGGACATGTCTATTGTTCTGTGTCTTTGAAGCAAAATGTTATCTGCCTCCAAATGCTTTGAATGTATGTGGGTTGTACCCCTGTCAACATCAGAGACAGGTGCCTTCACTGTGCAAGGAGAATTTAAGTGACAGAAGTGTATAAGTATGAGAAATGGTAAATTAACATATTTGACAAATCCTTTACTTAAGAATTCCCATGAAAGAGCATGAAGGCAATCAATTCTCGCTTAACAAAGCAGCATTACATAGTCATCCAAGTATCTGTTTTCTTTCTTCTTTGAGGGGTTCCAATTCTCAGTCCTGAGAATGCTCAGGAATAAGCACAATATATGCAACAGTTGCACTTGGCAACGAAGAATACTTTAAATAAAAACTATTCACAGTACATTTAAATTTGTATTTATGT
The DNA here is from genome assembly GCA_028533085.1 of Varecia variegata. Taxonomy (NCBI): domain Eukaryota; kingdom Metazoa; phylum Chordata; class Mammalia; order Primates; family Lemuridae; genus Varecia; species Varecia variegata. The sequence goes on from CM052439.1 coordinate 114,498,252, forward strand.
AGACTTGGATTTCACATGCATGAAACATACCAATTTACTACATTGACAACTATACACTGTAAATAAGATGCCCTATTCAATAAATGTTTCTGGGAAAATTAGTCACATGCAGAAGAATGAAATTGGATCCCCATCTCTCACCATATACAAAAATTAACTCAAGATGGATAAAGACTTAAATGTAACACCTGAAAGCATAAAAATTCTAGAAGGAAACATAGGAAAATCTCTTCTGGACATTAGCCTAGGCAAAGAATTTATGACTAAGAATACAGCAACAACAAAAATAAATAAAAGGGACTTAATTAAACTAAAAAGTTTCTGCATAGGAAAGGAAATAATCAACACTGTAAATAGATAACCTTCAGAATGGGAGAAAATGTTTGCAAACTATACATCAGATAAAGGGCTAATATCCAGAATCTATAACAAACTCTTATAAATCAGCAAGAAAAAAATAACCCCATGAAATACTGGGTGAAAGACATGAATGGATTATTTCCAAAAGAAGATAGAAAAATGTCTAACAAATATATGAAAATATGTTCAATACCACTGATCAAGGAAATGCAAATTAAAACTGCCATGAGATACCACCTTATGCCTGTCAGAATGGCCTTTATTAAAAAGTCAAAAAACAATAGATGTTGGTGAGGATGCAGTGAAAAGGGAATGTTTATACACTCTCGGTGGGAATGTAAATTAACACAAACTCTATGGAAAACAGTATAGAGATTCCTCAAAGAACTAAAAAAGTAGACCTACCAAAAGTAACAATCCCATTACTGGGTATCTACCCAAAGGAAAAAAAGTCATTATAACAAAAAGACACTTGCACCTGATTGTTTATCGCAGCACAATTCACAATTGCAACAATATGGAATCAACCTAAGTGTCCATCAAGTGAGGAGTGGGTAAAGAAAATGCATATACCATGGAGTATTATTCAGCCATAAAAAGGAATGAAATAATGTCTTTTGCAGCAACTTCGATGGAACTAGAGACCATTATCCTAAGTATCTCAGGAATGGAAAAACAAACACCACGTGTTCTCACTTGTAAGTGGGAGCCAAACAAAAGACATATATATATATATGTATATATATATATATGATCAAAAAGTGGTATGATGGACATTGAAATCTAAGAAATTTGTAGGGGCGGTGGGACTGACCAGATATTGAAGTAATGTATAAAATAAAAACCTCAATGTGTTTAGGTTTAGATATTCACTGAAGAATTTGTTAATGAAAGCTTGTGAACTTCTTCAGACTAGAGGTGTAGGTATCAAATTTTAAAATCTATCCCACAAAATAGAAGCTAATCTAGTCTTTTACAAGTCTTTAAAATTAAAGAACAGATAGTGAGGAAAAAACTTCTAAAACATCAGAAACTTTATATAATAATTACTTTAAAATGAGTTCTTTCCTTTTCAAACCATGTTTTAACTGTTCATGATTATTTAAAACATGCTACATGGATTTCCATTTGAATATAAGAATTTAGTATTTAGATGTGTAAAAACAGGCTCTTGTCCTAAAACTATTTAATAAGAGAGTATTTAACTCTTTGTATTTTATGGTAAGAACACGTAACGAAAAAATCTGTCATTTTTACTATCTCTAGCAAAAAAAAGTTACTTAGAAGAAGGTTAAAATAAGTCTTCCTGGGAACTTTAACTTCACTTTGATTAATCAATTAGAAATTAATCAGTTCTTTGTTTAGCTCAAATACCTGTCATTTTGTTTTCTTTTGTGTACAGATTGAGATGCTTTTATAATACAACAAATTACTTTTCAGTACAAAAAGATTGTTTCATAGTTTCCCTTTAATTAGAGCTATTTTCATGTTTAAAGAGAGAGTGACATTTTTAATTTATTATTTTCTTCTCCTAAAAGATACATTATTCTGCCTCCAAAATCATGCAAAGTTAGAGGAAATCCAGATCTGTTTGTTTGTATAATGATTTGTATAATGATTGTTCTTCAAGTATGAAACTTTTCTCTCCCATGAGGCTTTAGAAATGTCATTAGGACTATACAGAACTCAAGAAGAAATTTTTTTTCTTAATATTATCATAAGGAAAGAAAGTATCAATTAAATAGAATATGAAATATAGCTATTATTTATGACCAGTTTATTTTCTAATAATATTTTTATCTGCATAGAGTATATTAAAATACTGTTTGAAAGATGCTTTTTCCTCAATGTGAATAAATGAACTGTTTCCAAACATCTAAATTATTAGTAAAATTTGAACTTAAATACAACCACATGCATTCTCCATAAATTCATATAATTCCAATGCTCTTATTATAGATTCTTGTCATTTGTGTCTGAGGCCTGATAAAATAGACAAAGAAAAAGTTAAAAATTAAATGTAGCTTCAACTAAGATAGAGAAGATTTAAAAGAATCTTATTTCTATTTTAAAGCTTAGCTAGAAAGGAATAATTTAAATAGATTTAGAGAAGTGATGTTGATGTGGATATGTATTTATTTACATAAAACAAAGCTGTGGCATATTATTGGGTGGAAAAGCAGGTGCATTCATTCATTCACAAATACATTATGAACTAGGTTTATTGATAAGGATCCAGTTAGGAAATCAGAAATCAATCTAAGTAAGGCAGTGAGGGATCCAATGCAAGAAATCTGTTATGAATGTGATGGAATGGCTGAAGGAGCTTAAGGGAGAAGATGATGTTACCCAGAGATCAGGCAGACACTTCTGTTTCTGAAACAATTAATGCCGTGCCCTGGGACAGGTAATCACCTGTGGTTACCACCAATGCTTACGACAGACCCAGAGCCAGAATGGCTTCTTCCTCCCACCAGGCATCATTTCTGTCCAAGGACTCTTATTTGCAGAACCTATCAACACCAACTGCAAGAGAGCTTAGAAAATATAATCTTCAGGCTTCCAGATCCTTGTGATACAGGGATCACAGAAGCATGGAAATAGAGGTGAGTACTAATAAATATTTCACAAATGACAAGAAAAATTTTGAGCTGTCCCTGTGTGGAAAGCTTATTCTTCTGGGTGAAAACATTGATGAATTAATCTGAGAAAAATGAAATATTAAATCTGCTACAGCTACTGTGATGTGGTGCTATAAGACCAGATAATATGGAGAATTTGTCTAGAAATGGAGGATAGGGAGGTTTCTCTGAGAAAATGACAAGGCAGCTGAGATGTGGAAGTGTCATATGTGTTAACTTGGGGAAGAATAAAGAAAAAAAACATCCGAGGTAGTGGGATATTCATATGATAATAAGAACATACAAAATACCATTAGAAAGCTACTGTGGCTAGATCAGAGAGTCCAAGGGAGCGGGAAGTATGAGTGGAAGCCGCAAAAGTAGACAGCCTATAAAATAATATGTAGAACAAAAAATCATTTATGTAAAACAGTACACACATTCATGATATTCTAATAAGACTAAAAAACCAACTGATGCATTAATATATTCATCAGCAAAGTTAAATAAGAATCTCTGAAATGTCAGGACAATTTTACTGAAGATAAAGTTCTCTGCCTTGCTCTTTCTTTCTTCCTTTCTTCCTTTTACTTTCTTTCTTTTCCTTTCTTTGTGATGGTTTATTTTAAACATTTTTTCCTGCTACACTGACATACGTACTTGATCAAACATCTCCAGTGGAAAAAAGTAATATCATTTCAAACAAAATTCAAGTAGACTTCCCTCAACAAAAAGGTTTTCCACATACTTACACTGCTTCTTATTTGGCTCACATATTTTCAAAAGACAAGAATAGTAAAAGGATAAGAAAGGTCAGGGAATTAAATTGGATGCAACCCATGAAAGAATCCATGCTCCTTTTACCCTTAATCAGGCTGAATTTTATGAGTTCTGGAACTATGTTTTTATAAATATTCATACATATATATATTCAATATAAATACATTAATATGGAAAAACTTTTCAAATGATCAAAGAATCAATACACCAATAATACCACATAATTGATAAGAAAACCTTACTACTATAATTATCATTGTTATTATTCTATTGAACACATGATCTTTGCATCATAAAATGAAAAAATTATGCTGTGAATATTTTTATCAATCCTTTTCTCAGGAAGATGACAGTTCTTCTATCTGTTATTACAAACAGAGAAATAAACTGATGCTTGTGATATAATCAACTTTAACTGTTCTGTATACTGAATGTTTCAGTCATTACTATTTAGAAGTTATGTTAAATATTTTCAGAAGTATTTGGGGAAGATTATGAAGGTTTTGTATGCCTAGGAAAATTTCAAGAAACATGAAAAAATGCAGTTTCATCTCTTTTTGTTGTCTTTTTTAATCCTCTACTAAAATTTCATTAAAACCTGTCAAAATTCCACAAAGTAGTAGATTTTATGTTGGTAATCCAGACCACATGAAACAAAAAGTTGGCTTTTTGAAAAGATAAACAAAATGGACACACCTTTAGCCAGACTAAGAAAAAAAATGAGAAGACTCAAATAAGTAAAATCAGAGATGAAAAAGGAGACATTATAAATGATACTTCATTCTCCCTCTCCTGGAATGGGGGTAAAAATGTTATTGGAGACAAGTTTCTCCATATGGAACAGGAGGTCAAGTGCTGAATATAGAGAGTGCTAATTCCCAGGTAATTCTGGTCTCTCACATCCAGGCAGAGCAGCCTTGGGCAGCTAGAGAAAGCTCTCTGGCACGGAGCTGCAAAAACCAGCAGCTGGAAATGGGAAGGAGTGCACCAAAATGGTAAAGTCTAAAGCTACACCTTCATCACAACACTACCAAATCTCAGATTGACCTGCACGTATACTCACTTCTCTGCCTTTTCTCCTAATACAATAAATTTGAAGTGGTCTTGTTGTAAAAAGTATTTTATAATATGATTTGCTGTTATTAAATCTCACTTGCTTAAGTAGATGGGGAAGGAAAAAAAACAGTATATTGCAGAGATATCTGCACTCCCATGTTTATTGCAGCACTATTTACAATAGCCAAGATATCGAATCAACCCAAGTGTCCATCAACTGATAAATGGATAAAGAAAATGTGTTCCATATGCACAATGAAATACTGTTCAGCCTCAAAAAAGAATGAAATCCTGTCATTTGCAGCAATGTGGATGGAACCAGAGGCCATTATGTTAAGTGAAATAAGCCTAGTACAGAAAGACAAATACTGCATGTTCTCACTCATATGTGGGAGCTAAAAAAGTGGATCTCATGGAGGTAGGGGATAGAATGGTGGTTACCAGAGCCTAGGGGGAGGAGATGAAGAGAAACCAGTTAATGTGTACAAAAATACAGTTACACAAAAGGAATAATTTCTAGTATTCAATAATATAGTACAGAAATTATAGTTAATAACAATTTATAAATATTTCAAAGTAGAAGGGAAGAATTATAATGTTCCCAATACAAAGAAAAGATAAATGTTTGAGGTGATCCTTATTATCCTGATTTGATTATTACACATTATATACATGTATCAAAATATCACGTGTACACCAGAAATACATACAATTGTATACAATTGATATTATCAATAAAAAATACTCAAAAAGCAAACATCAGGAACAGAAACATCATAATATAAGCACAACAATTAAGATAAAAAATAAAGTAGACAGAAAATAGGAAGCAAATTGTGCAGACACAAAGATCAAGTACTAAGTTAGGCCAGACCACAAATGGCTAGTTAGTGCAAGGGGAAAGATTGGGAAACACGATTTGGCTTGGTTCAAGGTTACTCGCAGTTTGCTTACTACTGAACCAGAGCACAAGCTGTGCGACAGATAAATATCCCATTAAGGGCCTGAATGCGTGGGCCCAGATCTCCAGTGCCTCCTTCCCTTCTGCCAGAGGCTCCCCAATAGTGCCTGCTCAGTGTGCAAAGCCAGGGACCTGCAGGTGGAGCAGATCAGGGCCACGGGCTCGCTCCTTTTATGTCTTTAGACTGGAGAAGAAGACACAACAGCACCCAAGAATCTGCCAACTATGTAGAAGGCAGCCTTCTGCTGCACCCCAGTATTCCATATGTTATTTTTATTGTCACTAGGTCCAATAGTCCTGGATTAGCCTACTATAGGCACCGCACAAAAAAGGAGATGGAATATGAGTCGAATGTATAAATATGAGCCCAGAACTTTATATGTGTAGAAAATATAACGATTTATCACATAGTTTTTCAAGGAAAGGCACCAGAATGAGATTATTTATGTTCCAACTTCAGCTCTGTCATGTACTGTAATTAGTTGTGTAACTTTGGGCAAATAACTAAGCATCTTTCTATGCCTCAGTTTCCTGATCATAATAATAGCATCTATTTTGTAGGGTTTTTGTGGGGATTAAATCATTTAATATTAAGTGCTTAGAACAATGCCTAGCACATATGAAATGCTATAGAAGTGTTAGCTATTTTTATAATTTATCTTAATTTTGATTTTGGTTTCCATCCAGTCAGCTTGATGGCAAAGATAAACCTTGATCTTTTAAGGGGTTCCCAACTCTGTTCCCATGGCAATGGAGGGAAGCATAAAGGAATCCCTTTGCCCACATGTATCAAAATTAAAAAATAAAATAAACAAACACTTTACTGACAAAACACATCTGTATGACGCATTTAGTTTGCAGATTATAACTGTGAGACCTCTGACCTGAGGGCTTAGCCTTTGGAACACCATGATCATATAACTTCTGCTTTGCAGCATATTACATTGCTCCCTTAAGGCAATGAACATAGTACCTGCTTCCTATTTGAAGGGGAGTGATAGAAAAAGGAGGAAATACAGGAAGAAAATAGAGAAACATTAGATATTATTTAATGTCTCAATATATTATTCTGCCATCATAGACTTTATAAATTGTTGTATGTACCAAAGCATTTCCCTCAAAGTTCTTTGAAATTTTTATATATCAGCAAAAGATTTTCAAAAGACCTTTTCATTTCATCAAGAATTTCAACTATATGCTACACATTATTTTTTATTAATAATAGTGAAGTTAGAGCCGTGCTTCTTAAACTTTAATGTGCACATGAATCACCTGGGAGCTTATTAAAAGGCAGAATTTGATTAAATAGTTTGGGGGTGGTACCTATGGTCATGCATTTCTAACACTCTCTCAAAGATGCTGATGCTGCTGGTCCAGGGACCATAATTTGAATTTGGTTTAGAGTATGTCTTTCATAACATAGTCCATATAGTTATTATACATAAAGACTATGATGTATGCATTTCAAAAAATCATTAGAGAAAATTAAGAGGTCGAATAATTCACACTTGGTTTACTTAGAGAATCAGTAGCAGTACAACACTTATCTACAATTTTATATAATAGTACCCAATATTGGACTCTAGCTTATTCAATTCTAGATTACTAATAACTCATAAACTGGATTTTTGGTTGTATATTTTTAAGAGAAACTTTTATTGGTATATGTTTAAGAAAAATTGTTTTAGTTCTTTCTGATGTAAAAATAGGTTAGAGAGGAAAATACTTCCTCTCTCTCATATATACCTATGCATAAACACACACACCCACACACAGACACACACACACACACATTTTTAATGGAAGAAAGAAGATAAATAAATTTTCTTTAAATACCTTGAAATCATTTGGAATATTTTAATTTTGTAAAGTCAAAAATTAGTGTAACAGAATGTGGAAACCAATATTAAAAAAAATAAATTTTAAAAATAACATTTGTTTCAACATCTTAACCAAGTTATCAAAGAACCCTGAAATAAAATTAATCTCATAAAAAGAAATCTCATAAAAATATGTAATACATTATATACACACATAAAAATAACTACAGGCTGGGTGCAATGGCTCATGCCTATGACCCTAGCCTCTAGGAGGCTGAGGCAGAAGGATCTATTGAGCCCAGGAATTTGAGGTTGCAGTGAGCTATAATGAAATGATGCCACTGCATTCTACCCAGAGAGACAGAGTGAGACTACATCTCAAAAACAAAACAAAACAGAACAGAAAAAAATAAAACAGCTACAGAAACGTCAGAGCACACATATCTGATTTTAAGCAAGATTGCTCTAATCAGCTTTTACTTCTAAAGTTTTATTTAATCAATTTTATGAAGGAGATCACTTGAGCACCCCAGTACTCCCTACTTATATAACCAACTCTTGAAATACAGAATTACTCCCACAAGGACTCAAAATAGCTTTGCTTATGAGTACTGCCCTGAAAGAAAAATATTTTAAAATTAAATGTTGCTCAGCCAAACATTTACCATCAAAATGCTAGATATCATTAGAAAACTGATGGGATAACATAGAAAGTATGATTTTTTTCCAATGTCCCGAATCATACTATCTCTTTTCAGAAACTCTCCACAGGCAGTTCTAATTTATTTACCTTAAATATCACATAAAGAAGCTAGAGAAGGTCCACCAAGTAAAAACAGAACACAAGATGAAAGTATAAAATCTACAGAGCACATAGATTCACAGCATTAACATATTTTTGTTTCTTGTTTATTAAATCATAGGCTTAGTAAATTATAACTAGAAGCTATCTCGCAGGTGTTTGAGAGAGACAAACATAGGAAAGTATCCACCACTTTTCACAGCAATTAATAGATTTACTGTTACCTGTCATCTAAGTGTGGAAATAAAATTCAAAAAATAAAACAAAAAACAAGCTTTATATAAATTCTTTAGTGAAAACTTCATTATAAGCTAATAAAAATTATTTATTTTCTAAAGTTTATGATCAGAGATGGAAAACATGTCTTCCGCCAACAAAATCTTTTATTGTAATTGTCAAGAGAGAGTTTTCACCAAATATTTGCTTAACAGAACATAGTTCGTACCCATGGTGACAAGTATTACACACTTTTATGTACATAAAACAAGATAAAATAATTGTACCTGTTTGTGTCTACCTTAGTGCAATCCCTTAAATGCACAAGGAATAAATAGCTTCCTACCAGCCAAGAGCTAGCCCAGGTTGTAAGTCTGAGAGAAGTTGACTTCCTTGCCGTTTACTCAAATATTGTTGAACAATGGAAATATCAGAAATGGTCTATTTCTTTTGGCCCTGTGGGAAGTGCTCAACAATCTTCGAGCTCCATGCCATTTTAGGTGTCAGTGACTTACAATGTTTTATTGTTTGCCAGAAATGTCCAGGACACCAAAACCCATTGATTACGTGATTCATTCTTCATCAACATTCTAGACTGTGGTTAAGCACCATCTTTCCAAAAAGTCTTTCTGTATTATTTGTTCATGCATACATCCACTGACATTTTTTTCTTCCTTTGGCCACAATGGCATTTCACATACGTATTTCATAGTATCTATGGTATCTATGTCATTGTATTATAACAGGTTGTGTGTACATCTGTCTCTCCTATTAATCACCAAGTTTCATTAGGGCAGTGACTGGGGCCCAGCCCAGATTTCTACTCCTTATGGCTAGTACATCACCTGGCTACAATGTAGACTCTATCAAAAGGGTTGGTTGGTTGACTGAGGGAATACGTTAATACATAGCACTCTTCCTCCTCAACACGTGGAAAGGAATAGTTCTCTCTTCCCACTATTTTGTATATACCATGGCAACAAAAAATGAATAAATGGAGAAAAATGGATTCCAAATATATTACGGACTTGCTATTTTTATTTATTTGTTTTATATGGGTTATAACCTATTGGAAGTTTTGAATAAAAATAACCCATTCATACACACAGGTTTTTCACTCAGTGGAAAATGGTAGAATAGAATTCAGCCTAACATGATTTCAAGCAAGGCAGAAGTGTATGAACAAAGTACAGAAATCATTTATGTATAGCTCCAGGTTCCACACTGTTAACAAAAAGAGTTATTGATCATCTGGAATAAAGAACACAATAGCTAGTGAGTATCCCTTTAAGTTACTTTTCCAGAAGTGATGATAGGTTTAACTAAGCCTTTCAAACTTGTTCATGTGGTGCCTCATTAAAAATATAAGCAAGAATGTTGACTCCCTGTATTCTTCCCAGGGTAGTACTAGTATTGATTCTTCCTTCCTTTCTAACTATAATCCACTACCTTTATATTATATCAAAATGTGTAGGATAGAGGAAATTCACAAATGAAGGAAAAAATATGGCTCCCCTCTTTCTTAGCCATAATAAATAAAATTGGTCAAGCTTCATATGGTTAACAGCATATATTAAGCATCTATATGTATCATGGACCCTAAGAGAACCCAGAGGAAGCAAAGGTATCTGCCCTGACTTTGAGAAACTTATAATTGCACTAAAGTTGAATGTATGGACATGAAATCCACAAATAGGCAGAATCAACCAGGAGGAGCTCAATGACTGGAGTGTGTGCACACGGTATAGCTATTCCTCCTTGAATCCCCCCATTGACTTCACTATTGCTTGTGCTTCAGGTTTGTGCTTGCAAAGGACTATCCATGAGTGCCAAGCATGCATTCTCAGCGTAGAGCTTTTTCTGTGAACTTGGTCATGACCTCAGCTGCATTCATCAAATGTTCTAGCTAACTGAAAAAGAGTATCTGCTTGGAATTGTTCAGCTATTCAGAAAAACGTTTTCATTCCAAACACAAGTAGGGGAAAGAAGAGCAGCCATCAAATCCCTTATGTTCTCCGGAAGCTGCACAATTATAAATAGAATTTTATACAGAAAATTAAAAAATACAATAACCTGACATCTTTAACTCAATATTTAGTAACAATTTAATGGTGGTGGGCTTTAGTGAGGTCTCATATTCAGACTTTATTACTTTAATAAAACAACTTTAGTACAGTTGTTATTCTACAGTAGTACTTTATTATAAGTTACAGAAAGTAAACTGCCCTTGTCAAAATAAAATAAAACAAGTACATCTCAGAATTCCACATTCTTTATTTTATGATGTTGCTTTTTAATGTTCATTGCTACTCACTTGCACAATTTAGTTATCTCTTGGGAATTCTCAAGTCGTTAGTGTGAATTAGTATAGTATTAAGTATGAAATGACACATACTCCTAAGAATTTTAAAGAAATGCACTCAGGCACAGATTAATGGGAAGTAATTTATCTCCTTCTACATTTACAGCTTCCACAATGAAAGCAGATGGGCCACAAATATGCTTTTCCTAAGTGGTCATTTTCAATGGCAAAACTGCTAACACAGCAATATTCTGGGTCCATTTCTCCAAAACAAAACCACAAGAAAGCCACCATGCTATAGTAGAAAGAATTCTGAATTGAGAACCATTAGATAAGATCCACAGGCCTGCCCTGACATTGTCTGACTGACTCCCTGTGTTCCTTCTCCTGTCCTGGAATGTTGCCTTACACGTTGTACATACTCTTGAGTCAATGGTTAGAAGAGAGACACAATACTGTGTACTTTATATAGCTCCTTCCTATATACATTATTTCATTTTAACATCTCCATATGATAGTGTAACTCTGATTTTACCAGTAGAAAAACTGCTACTCCTCCAAGATGTTAAGTAAATTATCCAAGACCACATGGTAGGAAGTGCTATAACAAGTAATTCTTCTAAATTCTCACAGTTTTAGTGTTAGATAAGGAAGCTACCTCAGCTCATTAGCTCACAGAGGTTTCTTATGTTAGAGGAACTGGGGCCAGAGTGGAGCAAGTCACCTGAACAGTTCACCAATACGCATTCCCTTCTAAAGTCATACATTACCCAAATCAAATCAATTTGGTACAATTTTTGAGGATTTTTTTTTTTTGGAGTAACAACTTCTAGAAGAACCCCTGAGTTATGTTTCTTATGCTCTTGCTAACTCTTCAAGAGCAGCACTGATAAGCTTTCTTTGGAAGGGCCATTATCCCCAAATATAACCCATAGTAATCATAAGAATACTAAGTTATTAATGTACTCATTCATTTTATCTTAAGTTACAGGACTTGGAATTATGTAATATCACTAAGAAAAATGTCTAAGCTGTATTTATTTATGCATCAAGCTATTACTGTAAGTCTTAAATAAGAAATGAGATATGGAAAAAGTCTTAAATTAAATCTGACTACAAAGATTAAATGCAAAAGTGATGACATTTTATTCATGTACTATTCTTAACCCAGAGAAATATCTACCCTGTTCCTTCTTTAGGGACTATTTATCTCATCTTCAAGCTGATTTCCAACCCACATTTGCCTAAAGATTTCTTGCTCATACTGCTTAAGTCCCAGCTAATATAACACTTCTTAGGTGAGGTCTTCCTAAATGATCTAAACAAACTTTGTCATTTCCCGTTCTAAGATAATCCAATTCAATCACATTTCTTTTAGAATATACTCTAGTTTGTATTATAATTGATTACTTTATAAGTTTATTCCTCCCTTCTGAGTTCTTGATGTCAAGAATCATGTTTAATTTTTTTTTTTTTTTTTGTGGAGAGGAAGAGTATATATATGGAGCACCTAAAACAAAAACTTAGTAAGGGTCTAGAGTGAGTGAATAAATGAGAAAAACCACAAAAAGTATTTGAAATTTGATGACTAATAGTAAGTATAGATGATAAAATTAAATGTAGCATTCCTGATAGTCCATATATAACTTGTGATAGTGACGAGTGTAAAAAAGAATTCAAAGGAGAGCAATAGGCAAAAGCATCTGTATCTTTCCATGGCAGTAAGAAGTGAATAGACATAAGGCAATATTATAATTACCATCAAAAGCTATTGCTTTTTCATTCCAAAATATGTCTTGCCTTTTCTTTACATAGTCAAATAGGTTGACTAATTCACACTAATGAACAGAAATCTTTAGGTAAATCATGGGCTCCCTTTATAAGAAGGCTAAAGTAACATTAAGATGGGTCAAGATTAGACCCAGAAACTTCAAAAGTAGCTATTTAATTGAGTGTATTCAACTTATCTTCCCATGATAATTGATAGCCAAAGTATTCATTTAATTGGAAATCTCCACAAAATAAAGCAAGACACACTAAAACCCTATTCTACATTTTTTTATGAATCACTTATCTTTAAAGAAAAATGAAGTTACTGATATTTTTAGCAATTAATTTTCAGCTAACTGATGCATAATTTAAATCTTTGACAAGAAAAATTCAACAACTTTGATGTTTTACTGCTAAAATTAACAAAGCATACCAGATTTATGCCATAGTTAAAATGTTCACTATAAATATGCTCTTTACCCCAAATAATTAGTTACACAGAAAGTATAACAAGATGAAACTCAACAGCAGCATCTTTAGATCTTGAGGTTGTTATTCCAAATATAGATGTGAAAAAAAATCTCTGTGAATATCTCATCAGTTCAGAAGATTGATGAGCTTTACTAAAGAGATACGGAAGAAAAGGAAATAAGTCATAAGAGACACTATAAACTAGAAAACACAAACTGATCTCAAATTTTGATCCTTTACATAAAGGGAAAGAACCACAAAAAAAAAAATGAGGATAAAATCTACATATCAAATACAAAGGCAAGTAATCTCTCAGGCAGAAAAAATCTGGCTGATGGCAAGAATAAAACTAATCACCATGCTCCCCATCATCAGTCACAAGGTTGGAGATGAAAGACAATTTCCTCAGAACAAGAACAGACAAATGAAGTCCTCACAATGTTATAAAATCTTTAGGAGGCAGAAAAGGAGAAAGAAGCTTCTATATCCTTGGGCTATAGTAAATAGGGATCCCCTACTCCCAAAGTTCAAGACCCAGGGCAGGGCCTTGAGAACAAAAAGAGGCTCATATTTCAGAGCAGAGATAGCCAACTTGTATACTGGGAAAGGCTGCAGCTGCAGACCACTAGGGGGTGGATGAGGCAGCACTACTGAAAATGAGCACAGGAAGCACCCATAGGTGGCGTCAGCAGCAGCAGCACAAGTGATTTGGATAAACTCTAAGACAGATTTCTGTACTAACTTCTCTCCTTCACTTCCTAGCTCTTTGTGCTTGTTCAAATTACTTGATGCATTGGAGTTGTTTCTTTAACTGCAGAATAAGAATATCAGTGACAAACTTAAAGAATTTTTTAAAACAGGATTTGGTTAGGAAAAGAGAGCCATGTATAAACAAACACCAAGGGCTAATACAAGGAAGTACGGTACAAAGAATGACCCAACCACTGGAAGAGGTGGGAAGTAAACACTGAGTTGGGGAGTGAACAAGAGGGGGTGCTGGTCAGGGAAGCCACCACTCATGATCTCAGCCTGACACTGATACGGGATTTCTCCTGAGCTCACAGAGAATCTGCTGCAATTCCTGCAAATATATGAAAGCTCCCATTGACTTTCTCTGTCTGCATCAGTAAAAGGGATGGTTCTCATGAGCTGGGAAGGAAACCGGTGTGAATCTCTCATTTGCACAGCACATAACTGAAACTGCCTTCAGAGGAAAATTTCCTGTCCTTCCTTCTGCCTTCCTAGTCAAACAGAAATGCTTCTCATGGGCATAGGCCAGTCTGGAACCACACAGGGAGAGGGATTCTGAAAAATGAAGGCCCTGGTTTCTCTGATATTTTTAGTACCTTAGAAAGAGGTGGTGATGATGTGACTATCCAACATCAATAAAAATATTAAATTATCCATGATAAGAGTATAGCAAGTATCAGCACCATTACTTATTATATTCATTATTATCTTTATAGGGTAGAAATAACTCTTGGGCAATATTAACTGTACAAGAGAGAATATGTCTGGATATCAGGTTCCAGGCACAGAGAGGCTCCAAAACACAGCATTTGGTGGTCTCTTGGTGAAGAAAAATGACATAGATGATTTGGGGGAGGAAGGAAGGAAAGGAGGGAGGGAGGGAGGGAGCGAAGGAGGAAGGAAGGAAAGAAAGAAGGAGAAAAGTAACTTGGATTTTAGCAGTTACACTGCTGAGGCATAGCTCAAGCCAAAAGCTTCTGCTTCTTGTTCCAGGTTACATATAACTGACATGCTCTCTTTCTCAGCCTAGTGACTAGGGAAGCACCTATTGTATCTTTAGTCAGTAAGGAATATGGCAATGGCAATGGCACTTTTAGTTAGCAGTAACTTAGAAGACAGAATGAAGCACAAGGAAATGAATAATCTAAATGGTAAAAATCACCACTGACACTTGAGCAAATTCAACAAATCTACATAGCACAAGCCTAAAGTGCAGCCAATTAGAATATAGAGAAAACATAATGAATTCATACTTCAATATAACAGCACATCATCAACAAAAACAAGTATGTATCAAGCCTCTCGAATATGCAAGACTCTGTGCTGAAGAAGCTAAGACAATGACTCAGAGCCAGAGGCAGGAGACACAACCAATAATAGATAACAGCACAGATGAGCTCATGCAAAGTGCCTACTGAAAGGCACAGTGATACACTCAGACGAGGATGTAGTCTCTGAAATCAAGACATGAGAGTGGTTCTCTATGAGACAACGTCAAATAAAGTAAGAAAGTAAGCTCAAACTTCTCTCTTCAAAAGACAGCAAAAAACAAGGGAAACAAAATGAAAGTGGTTGGAAATGTTCCCAGAGTTCCATGAGCCATAAAGCTGTCCACATGCACACTCTGTGAGGTTAGTCACTGGGAAGGTGGTCATCAATCAGTGTGGTCACACTGGAAGACTCCCTCAGGGAAAGTTAAGAGGAAAAATAAAGACCTAAACAGTGCCATACATCAAACTCATGAATCTGAGCACAGGGTAGTGAAAGATGCATTTGTGGTACAAATTAATCCAAATGACCAAAGAGGGCAAATGTTTTCCACATGTAGGCTGTGTGTCATAAAGTACTCTGTGACCATGCATAAAATAGTGGCACATTTTGCCAGAAAGGTCATCTTGTTTATCTATTCAAAATGTATAGCTGCAGGTTTGCAGAATGCCCATAGGTTCAACACTGTATTCAATTTTAAGACACCTTATTCACTTCTGTTCTCAGGCCCTTTGATGAAGTGGTATTTCCTGACGCATTCTGAAACTTTCTCACAGTAAAATACACTGATATTAACTCAGATTTCACTGGATTATAACATCTGAAAGATTAGAAAAAAAATCCTTGTTATTCATTCAACGATCATTGAAGAGGCGTCTTCAAAATTCTTATTCCTCTTCTGGTACCTGGCATTGCAGAGGGTTTATGCCACTTCCCTAAACAAACAAGTTAGATTCCCATTGTCTTCTGAGTCGGATATGAATGCTCATCCTGGCTTTAAAGTTCTTCTACAGCATGGCCTTTACCTTCCAGACACATATTTTAGTACAAATCTCAAACACCACATTCTTCATGAACATTTTCATATGTCTCCTAAATGAAATGTGGTCTCTCCTTATATAAAGCATCTTTTCTTCTCCTTCATAGAACATTGTGTTTTGTTTCTGGTTAAGTACGACTTTGTGACAACCCTGCCTTCAACCTTCGTGAATGACTACAATGACAATTATTATTTCTCATGTGTCTGAGGATTGGCTAGGAGGTTCCTCTGCTGATTTTGCCTGAGCTCATTTATATGTCTACATTCAGGTAGAAGATCCGCTCAGCAGGAAGGTCCCAGATGGTCTCACTCAAGTGTGACAGCTTGTGCTGGCTGCCAGCTGATGTGCTTGGGTTTTCTTCAACCCATTCTTCCATTCTCCTGTTGGCTAGACCAACTCGCTAATATGGTGGTCTCAGAGCAGCATTCCAAGAGGGCAAAGAAGGAAACTATAAGACTTCTTGAGGCCTAGACTTTGGAAATTATGTAACATCACTTCAGCTACATTTTATTAGGCAAAGTGAGTCACAAAGCCAGGTTTCATTCAAAGTGCAGTAAAAGAGACTCCACTTCTTCACTGTAGAAACTACCAAGAATTTATATGTATATAAATCTAACACAATTTATACTTGGTCACAATTATTTATAATCTTCCCACACACAAATCACATTATCCTTTCTCAAGACCCCTAAAATTCTTACCTATCTGTAGCACTGGGCTCAAAGTCCAATATCTGATTTCTGTAGCTCACCCAGAGATCTATAAGCTGTAAAGAAAAGTGATGTACCAACACACACACACACACACACACACACACACACACACACACACCCCAACATACATTGGTAAGATAAGAACAGAGTAACCTCAACAGACCTCAATAAAAAGCATATAGTAAAAACTCAAAAGACTACAACAGCACAACTTCTAACTTTGAGGTTATTCTACACGCTAGAATAGCAAGAATGGAAACACATAGAATTTACTGATTCAGAGTAATTCTAAAATGCAGCCCATCACTTGTTTCCAGTTGCCTTAACTCTGGAAGCAGAGATTATTCCTTGACCATGGCCCATATCTGCTCCCTAGAAATGGTTCTCTAATCCATTGTTCTTCCAGTTCTTGGTTCCTTCTTTGGACTCTTGCTTCTACCCTCAAAAATGTTTTTCTTTTCTATAGATCCTGTCTGTAGTTAAGTGGCTCTCTTCGTCTGCTTTCTGCCTAGAGGCCTCTTTGCTGTTTTTAATGCCTCTGCCCACCTGGTTCCAAACAAATGCCTAATATTTTAGGGTTTGTTACAATAGTACTTAATTTGACTCATGGCTGGCAGTTTGTGTCTGCCATTGGCAGGGACATCTTGGTTCTGTGCCATGTGGCACCTCATCCTTCAATAGGTGATACCGATTTCTTTACATGAGAGCCTCAGGGAAGCCCAAGAGCACTAGGGCAGAGTGTCACCACATCACTTCCACCTCATTTTGTTGGTTGAAGAAAGTCAGAGGGCCAGTTTCCATTTAAAGATTAAAGAAATGGACTTCACTTCCTTACACAAAGAATGTAAGGCCTCATTTAATCTACTGAATGCTTCATATTCTATTCTATTCATAACTATGTTTTTCTTCTTAATGATCCTCTAGGTCATGGGCTCTATTACTATGGCATCTCCTGCATTGTTTGGCACAGTCTCATATATCATTTACTTAATAACTATTTATTCCACAAAATACAAGGGTCATCATGGTATTATCTGTAAATAAAAGGATAATAAAGACATGTCTAAGTAAATGTTTAAGACAGAAGCATGTTATTAAATATCAGAGAAATAGCTGTTGGCAGTTAGGCACTCATTGTGAAAATTACAAGCTATTCTAACATACTCAGTGTGCTTTCTGCTACAGAAATGTGGATTCTGTGTTTCTGAAAAAAGATATATCTAACATTCTTTCAAAATATCCTGTGATTTAGATGTATTGTATTTTTTACTTTCCTAATTTGGATTTTGCCCACCAAATGAAATTACACTATAAGGAAACTTATAAATCACCTGCAGACAGGGTACATGATTTAGAATAAACCTTCAAAAAGTGAGAAATTGACTTATAAACTGTCATTTGAGCATGGATACATTTTCTACTATTACATAAACATTCTCTCAAACATATTGCCCTTTCTAAACATTCCTCAGAAAGGAATTCCATAATGGAAATGCCTATAATTAATTCAAAGTCTATATTTTTTCATGTATATATAATTATGTTCTTATTTCAAATAAATATTTGGGTACTTATTTTCCTTATACTTAAGCAAATTGTAAAATAAACTTAAATATTCACCTGATTTCTCCTAAGTAATAAGAACATTGATATACAAGGGGAAAAGTGCATTTTGTTGAAAGCCACATTTTTAACATTTACTTAAACTAACCTTGTGTCATTTAGGAATTTACTTAATCCCTTTGGGTCCCTATTTCTTCATTTTTAAGATAGAAAATAGGAATTTCTTTCAGGTTCTAAAACATAATAATTGTCTATATTCCTCTTGGCTGTCTAACACACTACTGCAAAATTGAAGGACTCATTAGGTGTTTTTGCTACCCATCAGTTTCATTAACAAGAGCTTCACAATTAAGAAGGGGGGGAATGGTAGTAGATAATTAATGAACCAGACCTTCAGCCTAAGTATACATCCCCACATTGCTCAGAATACTGATAAATGAGCTAAGAAGAAAAACAGTGATTGAGACTGTTTGTTCAAGTCACTCATAGTAACAATTTTATTTTTCACAGTTAATAAAGTTAATAGCTAGGGGACACAACAAGAAAAATATATAATAGATACATAGGTGTCTACAAAATGAAGACAATTGTTAAATCAAACTATGAAGAAATAGGTTAAGTTAGAATAAAAGATTAAAGATAACTTGCAAATGGATTTTTTTGAAATTATTATTTTTTGAAGATTTTTATTTCAGCATATTATGGGGGTACAGGATTTTTTAAAATTATTAAAGTCTCCAGCATTCTTGTTTTCCTACAGTATTTATACAAACTACTATGATCTGATCATGCTGCTCTTTCCTCTCAGTTGTTTTATTTTGTTTTTTGGTTTTTGTATTCTAATCAAGAGTCTAAGATGTCAGGCAACTTCCAAATTGTAGGATTTCTAATTGTACTTTCCTTATGGAAAGGAACTAAGGCTCCTTGGAGAATTACCTGATTTTAGCCTGGATCAGGTAATATATAAGTGACAGAGAACAAAGACTACTGTGTCAAAAGGACACAGGAGCCAACCTGAAGACAAGCTCCCACTGCCCAAAGATGGGAAATGATAATCAAATGCAAATGATAATTATAGTAAATGATAATAACTATAATATAAAGAATTATACCAAATGAATAATGTTTAATAAATTCATAATGGTATTTCAAAACCTATGGATTATCTTTGGAGGTTACTGGAGTACCTACTCATTGTTCTGAAAATTCATAAACAGAGGAAATAATTAAACCTTTATTCCTGCTTTTACTTCATTTTATTTCATATTTAGGGTAAGCAAATAATGCAAGACAGAAAAATCTTATCTGTGGCCACTATAGGCAGATCACGGTCAGAGGTCCTGAAAAACCAACATTGTTGCAATAAATAGAACACAGTAGTATATAGAAATGTAAGATTAGGAATTTTCTTGAAATCTCTGGGGCAGAATTTTCTTAATTTCCCTTCAGTGTTAACGGGTCCTTCCCTTCACCCTTACCAATGATAAGAGAGCCCAGAACTTACCTCTGAGTTTGCCTAGCCTAATACTTCCTCCTTGCAAGAAAGCATATTAACTACAAGACTGTGTGTTTTCCAGGAGATACATCGAGAGCCTCACTTTCTTGCACCCTTATTACATGTGCATTCTTCCCTCTGTTTGTGAAGGCAATCTTGAATTAGAGCTCAACCGTGATTCTTGCTCATTTTTCAAAACAACATAAGTCTTTACTGATTTTCAAAGCCCTTTGATATGACTTATCTCATTCGATCATCAATAATGTTATTCTGAGTGATATTACTAAATTGGGATGCTATCAGGAAGAAGTTGTTGCATTGAACAATGTGGATGTAAGGTAGAATGATACCTTATTGCACAGAGAGAAGAGGAAGAAAAAGAAAAAGGAATAGATTTGAGTGAAATATTAAAAATAACAACTTGATGGGAAGTGACAGAAAAAAATGTACAGGAGGTTCAACATAAAGTGAGAGAAATGATGAGGAAGAGACACATAAAGATCATCTATTGAAAGAGAGAAAAAAGATTCATGAAAAGAGAAAATGAAGATCAAGGAGGAAGGAATGGGGTAGAAAAGAAAAATGACAGATTTAATGGGTTCTGAAGTATGTTAATCAAGTTAAACTGCTTATGCTTCATTATGCTGTCCACTTGAGCTGTGACTATTAAAATGTTACAATTCATAATTTATTATCTCTGTCCTTTGAGAGGCTAATTAGCTCTCCTACAATTAAGCGCTATTCACAACTCCTCAGCTGTTCTTATCAAACCAACTGGCTATAAATGTATAGCCAAAGCAGTCCTTTGGGAGAAATGATTCAATTGCAGAACTGTGATCAGCAAACACACTCATCAAGGCGGTTTTTCTCAAAGTGTGGCCCAGCTCTTTAGCATTAGAGTCACCTAGGATCCTTATTAAAATGCAGATTCTTGGGTGCTGCCAAGAGTTACTAAATCAAAATTTCTGAAGATGGGACCCTGGAAATTGCACTTTTAACAAGCTTTTTTTTTTTTGTGTGTGTGTGTGTGTGTATACATACACTGCAGTTTCTTCTGCTAGGAAAAATGAAGCCAAGAGGCAGGTCAAGTCATTCATCTAAAGTTCTTACTTCTATTGGCTGTTGGATCTGGCATCTTTCAGAAAGAAAAAGAACAAAACAGTCATCTGCTAATCCTAGTTATCTGTAAGGTGAGCTCAAAGAAACATCATTCTGCTCTAAATTGCTAAATCTTCATTAACTTCTTCTGCAACTGACTGACCAAAGTAAAATATGTGCATCTTTAAATTTAAAAGAAAATTAAGCAACAAAATCAGGAAACAGACAAATGGTTGCTACTATGTTGTCCGTTTCTTTCTCAGGTATTCATTCTTTACCTTTTTTAATTTCCCTATTTAACCATAAATAGGAAAAGATTAAAATATGAGCAATCTCCCTTGTTATTTTATCAATAGTTGCTAAGGCTAAGTCCTCATTTCCACAGGAAAACTGTACTGTGTGCCTTTAGAGCTGTTTTATTTATTCTTTTCTTGGTTTTGATTTTTTTTTCCAACTTCCCTGCATGCCATTCAACTCAGAGACTGGGATTCTTAGATCATTTATATCATCACCAAGATAGCTGCTAAGGCAAATAATGTTTTCCTTGCATTTCTTAACAATCTATGAGTAACTAATGCATATGGTTTTCCCAGGACATAATATTTCTTGTGTGTACATTACACAAAAATGGTTGGTAAAGAAAGTGTAAGTTCCTGATACCATGCCACAGAATACGAAACGGTAGACAAAAGAGCCTTCATGCTTCCTTCTCTTTGGCTTTTAAAAAAAAAAACACCTTTGCAATTCCTTGAGGTTTGTAAGAGATTCAGTTTTAGCTAGCTTCAGACTTCTGGTTCTTATCCTCTCTAGATATTGTTGATTTGACAAATGAACACATAAATAAAAGAATGGATTGATAAAAATGAAAACAAACATGGAGTGTTTATATTACTGTATTTCCTAGGATTTTACAGTTAGATTAGTCACAAGCTTTCATAAGATGAAGGAGATGTTGAGCAATTTTTCATATGTTTGTTGGCCATTACTCTATCTTCCTCAAAAAGTTTCTGTTCATGTCTTTTGTCCACATTTTAATGGGGTTATTTGATTTTTTTCCTGTTGATTTGCGTGAGTTCCTTATAGATTTCAGGTATCAGCCCTTTATCTGATGTATAGCATGCAAATATTTTCTCCCATTCTGTAGGTTGTCTATTCACTCTGATGATTGTTTCCTTGGCTGTGCAGAAGCTTTTTAATTTGATCAAGTCCCATTTATATAGTTTTGTTGTTGCTGTGATTGCCTTGGGGGTCTTCTTCATAAATTCTTTTCATAGGCCAATGTCTGTAAGAGTTTTTCCAACATTTTTTCTAGAATTTTTATGGTTTTATGCATTAGGTTTAAGTCTGTTATCCATCATGAGTTGATTTTTGTGAGTGGTGAGAGGTACGGGTCCTGCTTCAGTCTCCTACATGTGGCTATCCAATTTTCACATGCTCAACATCTCTAATCATCAGGGAAATGCAAATATCAACCACAATGAGATATCACTTAATTCCAGTGAGAATGGCTTTTATCAAAAAGTTCCCAAACAACAAATGTTGGCATGGATGCAGAGAGATAGGAATACTCATATATTGCTGGTGGGACTGCAAACTAGTACAACTTGTATGGAAAGTAGTATGGAGATACCTCAAGGGACTAAAAGTAGAGCTATCATTTGATCCAGCAATCCTACTACTGAATATTTACCCAAAGGAAAAAAAGACATTTTATAAAAAAGACACCTGCACTAGAATTTTTATAGTGGCACAATTCACAATTGCAAAGATGTGGAAACAACACAAGTGCCCAAAAATACATAAGTGGATTAATAAAATATGGTATATGTATATCATAGAGCACTAATCATCTATTTTAAAAATGGTGAACTAATACCTCTTATATTAACCTGGATGGAACTGGAGACCATTCCTCTAAGTGAAGTATCACAATAATGGAAAAACAAATACCACATGTACTCACCATTAAATTGGGACAAATCAATCAACACCTATGTGCATATATGGAAATAACATTCATCAGAAATCAAGCAGGTGAGAGGGTAGAGGAGGGGATGGGTAAATTCACACCTAAAGTCTTATACACATCGACCTAGGCAAAGAATGTATGAAGAAGACTTCAAAGGCAATCACAGAAACAACAAAACTAAATAAATGGGACCTGAACAAATTAAAAAGCTTCTGCATATCCTCACATGCTCTGGGCTCTCACTAGCAGTCCTCTT
>CM052439.1:114522063-114547158 GCA_028533085.1 Varecia variegata
AAACTTAAATTATGTACTTATTAAGGTTCCATTTTATTTTCAAGAAAATATTAATTTTGTCTTTTTTATAACATAAAACATTTCAGACTATGAATTTCTGAAAGAATTAAAAGAAATTGTATTCCTTTGCCTTAGCTATCAAACCAAGTGTACATACTTCCCAATAAAGAACTTTCAGAAAAGGGTATTTAAACAATTATATTCTGATTGTCTTTTTTCACATTAAAAATATTGAAAAACAGTTTATAGACATTACATAAAATCACAGATATATTGTGATAATATAATTTGAACATATTTTTTAATTTCAAATTTTTGAGCAATAATGTTAACTGTAAATAAAATATAAAACATGTGATGTATGTTTTCATATTTCTAAGCAGTCTTCATAAAACCTTTCACTATATTGGTTCAATTTTACCTTATTTAAAATAATTCAAATAAATTATTTGATTTTATTAAATGATTAAAAATATAATAGTGGCCATTTTTAGTCATAGATGAAATAGTGCATGATAGGTTTTAAGACCTTTGCTTTCCTGCCCACCACAAACCCACCTTCTGAGAAATTCCATTATCTGCAGGAATAAGGAGCAAGGACCATTTGGTGGGCCTGAGGTTTTATTGGCACATTCAATTTCTTGATTACCTTATATTGCAGAATATCAGAAACTGACAGTGCAGAAGAGGTAGTCACTAAGTACAAGCATCCAGGAACCAGGTAGGAGGTCCTGGCAGGAGATGTGTAGGGGTGGAGGCAGGGTGGGGGGGGAGGCTTTGGCAGGGCATCCTCAGTGCCCTTGGAGAGTAAATACTTAGTTTATCAGGCACACCTCCTGTTTAAGGCTGTGCTCATTTGCCTTTTGCCTTGGGGCCTCTTCTTTCCTGTTTTCTTCATTCGGTTCTTTCTTTGTCACTTTTCATGTTGGGATGTTTGTAGGTGTTTCTTGTGAAAGGTATTTGAAAAGTGTAGGAAATATGTGTAGAACACTCTTGGCTCTTCAGAGGAAAGGTGCCATAAAATCTAATACATAAATAATAAATCAACTCAGCAGATGTTGACTTTTCCTTGTCAGACAGCGACTTTAAACTCCTGCTTCAGAATCTCTGACAGAATAAATAAACTCAAAGTGAAACTCAATTTGTCAACCTTACCCAAGGACAAAAGATAAAAACTTGAATTAAACAGAATTATCTATATCCTATCAAACAAGATGGGACAAGAAACACCATTCATATCTTCAAAGCAGATCTTATAATAAAACAGTACATGCAGAAGAGGATTCTTTTCAAGTTAAATACTCTGTACGTTAAGTGGAAATTAATAAACCCAATCATATGCTCTTAATTAGATTCTGAAACTAACACGCTATTTTTACAGAAAACAGACACTGAATATTAGCCAGGAAATATTAAAATCTAAGTATTAATTTAGAATCAAATTGCAATTTCTTTACTAAAAAAAGCATTGTTTTCTGGCATTAAAAGCAGAACATGAGCCAAGAAGGAGACATAATCTTTGTATCAAAACTGGAATATACCCCTCTGGAATTGTAAGTTAACTATCAACAATTGTTTAAAATTTGTTACTGCCTATGTTTCTACTTTTAGTGTTGCAGTGCAAATATCTCTTATTTAAATTTTTCTGTATTTGAAAATACCACAATTTTATTAGACTATTATAAGATTTAAATATCATATACAAGAAACATTTTGAATTCATGTTACTCAACGTGTGGTGCATAGACAAGCCACATAGTCATCATGTTGGGACCAGTTAGGTATATAGAATTGGGGGCCCCACTCCAGGTCTACTGAATCAAAATCTAAACTTTGGCAAAAGTCCCAAGTGGCTTTAATACACACTACAGTTTTGGAAGCACTGCTTTAGCCACTTCCTGGCATATGGTTAGTCTTCTATATATGTTAATAATATTTTGGTAGTTCCTTTTAGTTTTTTATTTATAAATTTAACCCAATATATCAAATATACTTGCCAAAAGAATTACATTGACTGCACTGAATGAAAGGAAATGATTGCTTCTGGGGGGTAAATTTCTTGGTAGAAAAATATATATCTATATTAAGTTTTAAAAATCTTATAAAAATTATTAAATAGACCAAGTTGATCTTTTGTGATCTGATCCCATCCACACTAATAACCACAACTCCATCACAAATCTCCACATTCCCTTCAACCACATTTCCTTCCCATTATTATTCTTCTACATTGTTTTTCCTTTTCTTTAAGTGGCTTAATTTTGCCAAAATTTTGTGAAGCCTCAAAATGTTTTCTTGCATACGCTTAATATATAAAACAAGATTTTCTTTTCTTTCCTTCTTCTTTATTTTATTATATAACAAAATAGCACATTGCACACACACCAGCAAATCACAAGAAATGTAAAGTATTTAAAAATAACAATAGAAACATAAGAATCATCCATTGGGAAAGAAAGAATCCCTATGTACTTCTCCCCAAGAAACTACAGTTTTGAATTTTATGTTCATCATTTCTTTGCTTTTATTTTTAATTTTACACAGATAACCATATCAACTAAACAATGTATCATTTAGTTTTCCATGCCATTATATACATGTAGTCATTCCACATGTTGCTTGTGTTTTTCATTCAATGATACCTGCCTGAGAGTCATTTCTCTTTTTATCTAAGCTTTCCTAACTTGATTTTTATTTCTGTTTAATGTTCCAGTCTCCTTTCAGTGGGCCTTGTGTTATTTCCAGTCTTTTAATTATTATTCACAGCACTACCAGGACCATGGTTGTAGGGAATGCACATCTTCACCTTGCTAAGTAATTGTTCAACTTGGTTACTAAGATTTTTATCCCTCTAAGAACTGTAGTTATTGATTATTAAGGTAGGAAGAGCTTCATAACACTCAGGTATGGGAGGCACAAGCAGACAAAAGTTAGAAAACAGTAAAAAGTCTTGTGTAAAGGAATACTGAGAACATACATTTAAAAGCAATCGTCGCATTTGTCCAGAAAATATTTAGTACATATCCACAAGAGAGGTAACATTGAAAATCTGCAAAGAGGTCTTTGTGTTTGTCCAGAGTAGTAAAACATTAACAATCTCTTTATAAGTTAAATGTCAAACTTTTAGAATGTGTGACTTGAATTGCTGTAGATTATGGAGTGGTTGCTTTTATCACACTCTTATACCTATATATTCATTATGCTATAAACATGCCTTCCCACCGATTGTGAAAAATTCTTGATGGAGATAGGGAAGAGAGGCCTTCCTAACGGGCACAGGTTAATGTTACAATCAGTATGTTTTAGATGCGGTGTAAAATATATGGCTGAAGTTTGTTGTTTAGAACTTCACATGTATGTTGAGAAATATGTGCCTTAAGAGACATATTGAAATAGCATTTGCCATCCTGAAGGGGGAAACCTTGGGCCACCTAGAGAATATGCAATGCAAACTCCCATTAAAATATTATAATAACAAATTGATGGAGAATATGATTTTGCAGGTAGATGAAGAACCCTAAGCTCCTGATGTAGTTACTTGGAGCCTTTCTGCATTATAAGTGTCACAAGGAGAAGAGCACACTAAATGTGACACTGTTTGCAAAGGTTCTCAGTTCTAGTCCAATGAGACAGAACACTTGCACAGGTCAGGCAAAGCCGATTTGTTACTGACAGTTAGGCAGCGCGGGTAAACAGAAGCACATACAGAGTGCTTTCAAGTTCTCCCATCTGTGGTACAAATGGGGCATGTGCAGATGAGATTCCATTCGCCCTGTGCAGTTCTCCTGAGCTTTGGGGGAACAGACTGCCATGGATCCTAGGCATCTGGAAGAAGTCAAAATATGACCACCAAAATTACTTTTTTTTCCTTTTTTAAATGGTGTGCAATATCTAATTGAAAAGCTTGGAAAATTCTATCCAGTCTACATGGATTCAAGATATTTGTGGGAGCATGAGGCTTACAAAAAAATTAATGCATAATATTGAATGAAAATGCAAATGTGTGGAATGACTACACTTATATAACAGCATGCAAGACTAAATGATATATTGTTTAATGATATGGTTATTTCAAATCCAAAGTCATAAATATTTATCCCTGTTACCTTCCAAGAGTTTTATAGTTTTAGCTCTTATATTTAGGTCACTGTTCCATCTTATATGTTTTATTTATTTTTAATTTTCTCTTACTGCTGTAGCTAGGACTTCCAGTATAATGGTGAATAAAATGGTGAGATAAGGCATAAATAGCCCTATATGGTTTTTAAAATTTTCATTTTTTTTTTTTTTGCAGAGATGGGGTCTTACTATGTTGCCCAGGCTGGTGTCAAACTCCTGGCCTCAAAGTAATCCTCCCACTTCAAGCCTCCCAAGGTGCCAAGATTACAGGCGTGAGCCACTGTTCCCAGCCAGATGAAAAATTACCTGTGGGGTACAATGCGCACTACTTGGGTGACGGGTACACCAAAAGTTCAGATTCCCCCACTATACAATATATACACGTAAAGGAATTCAACTGGTACCCCCTAAATCTATTTTTAAAAATAGAAGTTTCAGTACTTTACTAAAACTGTGATATTTTCCATATTTCTTTTTTTTTTAAAGCATCTTTATCAAGTTTATTGGCTCCCTGTATCCATTCTCCCTTCTTTTCACCATTCCCAGCTTAAACTGGACTTACGGTTGTCCAGCTAGTTTCTTCATTCCCCTCCTCACTCTCAGCTAGCTGTAATGATATATCTAAGGTTTGGTCAATGGAATGTTGATAAAAACAATATGTTCAATACCTAGCTCTCATCTTTAGAAGAAAATTGTTTACCTTCTACCTCTGTGCTCTTTCCCTGTGGCCTGGACCACAGACATGATGATGTGAATCAGCCTCATCTATACAGACAAGGATGGTATACTAGAGGTCGTCAGAAGGACAAGGGAAAAGGAATCTATTTTTGAATGCTCTCTACCTGCCCTGGGATTTGCCTATCCTAGTTTGTTATATTAGAAGTAAATAGGTTTGTATTTTCTTTGAATCATTATATTTTGTTATAGCAGCTTATTCTATGCTCTAAACAAAACAAAGAATTGGTACTTGTCAGGGTGCTTTTGGAACAAAACTCTAAAATACATAGCACTGGTTTGGCAGATTGGAAGAAGGGAGTAAGGAAGCATACTTTAGCCTAGTGACCCCCAAGCCCCCATTTAATCCATAGCAAAATATTGGATAAAATTCTCACCCGTGATGACTTGGAAGGCAGACCATTTACCTATACAGCTGGTAATTATAGAAAGTAGCTTAAAAAACTCATCACTGTTAGACCATATTGCTCTTTCTTGCTGCTTTTAGCAAGATTCTACAAAAGGATGAATTCGTACAAAGTTAGGATAAAATAGGTGCATAATTCATTGGATGAATAAATAAAGGAACACAGTCTACTTAGTTACTCATAAAAAGAAAAAAATACTTATTTTTTAAAAACTACAGCATAGTATGACTAGTAAGTATATTAACATATGTCTTAGTGGATTGAGAAACATATCCCAACTGGGGAGATCAAAGAAGATTTACTTATAAAGGATACAGAAATAAGTAAGCACAGTCACTATAGACGATAGAGGAATCCATACTTATTCAAAACTACACAAGGTATAAGCTTATGGGTTTACCTAAAAAATTACCACTGTGTTAGTCATATTGTTCTGGATAATTGGCCTGAGTAAGTGAATGACACATCAGACTTTATGGAAACTTACCTATACCCCTCCAAACCAGCTTTATGTACGCAATGATGGAACATATGTGTACATGGTCTAGTCTGTATGCACACTAGGGACTGTCTTATCAGAGCTGGACACACCTCATCAATCTTGGAGTTATGCAACATACAGATGCAGTCTCTGATTACAGGACATGCAGACAGGAAAAAGGCTGAACCCAGTCTTCACTATCACTCACATTCTTCCCAAGATAACACATCCTGGTCCACATTTTCTCCTGAACTGAGATCTCTGAACTAGAACTAGGATCAGTTGCCTTATATTTTTTTAGGATCATACCATCATGCCCATAAACATACTGCAGGTCCTGTCCTACAGTTGTTAATTCTGATCTTTGCTGAAAGAAACAGAGATAACTAGGAAAGAGGCTGTGTAATGATTTAGACTAAGTTGTTGAAAATATTAAAGACTTCAACTCACTACTGTGTCCACTTCACAAAACCTTTGTCCTTAAATGCCCCATGTTATCTTATATTACATGCCTTCATAATTATGGAAAAAACTCAAAAGTCAGCATATCTCAAGGGGACCTAATATCTTCCTGTTGTCAAACTTACTCTTCCTTATTTAGTCTTCATTTGATTATCGTACTTTTCTATTTGTCTAATTCAAAACCACAAGTCATTCTTAACATTTCTTTCCCTTTCATATGCCATATCCAATCAATCTCCAAGGACTCTCAGCTTTGCCTCATCACTCTCGAGAATTTATCGCTCCATGACCATATCCTGAGCCATGAATTTATGTCCAGCCCTCACTCTTCCCTAACTGAACTACTTAGGTGGCTTCATAATTGGATATGTTACTCCAGTCTCACATCCCTCAAATCCATTCTTCACAATGCAGCTCTCAGAGTCAATTTTTAAAAATTCATACCATACTTGCTTATTCAAAACCCTTTTAGTTTCATATCAAGCCCAAGCACCTCTGTTTAACAAAGGAGAGATGTTGATGTCTTCATTTTGATTCTTCACAGCATCATTTCCAGTCACAAGCTCTCCAATTTTATACATCAGTCATATCAAACTAGTTGTAGTTTTCCAAGCTTGCCTGGATGTTTCAGCTCCCTTTCCATGTGCTATTCTTACTTCCAATATTAATCTGTCCCTTGCCGTCCCAACAACTGCCACCTTCCACCTCAATCACGCTGAGAGGAGCTCAAATTGTACGGGTTATGGGTCGCAATATCTTGACTTCAAGAAGGTTTAGGTGCTCCTGAGATGGAAACATAATTGGTCAAAAACATTCATGGTTGTTTCATTCTCCTTGGCCAGTGGTCTAAGTTATTTCCTTCCCCTTGGCTTAAAATTGGACTTACGATACAGTTCTGGCTAATGAAACAGGATGAGTATACCATGGAAAGGCTCCTTCCTCCAAATAAAAAGAAAAAAATTCTTAAAAAAGAAGCTCTTTATCCCTGTAGTCTAAGTCTTACTCTTTTTCCCAAAGGTGTGGTGCTTAGAGATGTCATCATGAACTGAAAAGCAAGCATGCTAGGATGGGTAGGGAAGAAAGATACAAGATACTTGGGTCATCAATGTCATCATCACTGAGCCTGGGAATAATCTTACCCTGAATTGCTTACTGTTAAATTTTGCAAGGAAGGAAAAAAATACTGCAATTAATTGGGTGCTCTGGACTTACATCCAAAAGAAACCTTAATTCATTCTCCTTTAAAACCTTGTGAAGCATCCTCTTTTCTATGAAGTTTATAAGCCCTGATATTTTTCCTACTGAACAGGATAAATATCTCCTTATTCATAATTCCATCTGTTTTATAAACATACTTGATTTACTTATTTCTTAAGTATATTGTAATTTCTGTATTCTCCTTAATTAAATAGAGCATGAGTTCTTTATGTGCACGAAGTATAATTTGCATTCAGATATTTGACCCTAACTTAAACTTAACTGAACCTGTTCAAGAAGTATGAGTTCAAGCAGCCATTATTAAAAGATATCCTATCAATTAAGATGTGTTCAGCTTCAAGAAATAGGGAATTCCCACTCAACAAAGGTTAAGCACTAAGGAAATTTATAATCTCAAAAACCAAGAATAGAGCTGGAACCCACTCTACTAAGTGAAGCGTCACAAGAATGGAAAAACAAGCACCACATGTACTCACCATCAAATTGGTATTAACTGATCAATACTTAAGTGCACATATAGTAGTAACATTCATCTGGTGTCAAGCAGATGGGACAGGGGAGAGAGGTTGGATATATACACACATAATGGGTGCAGTGCACACTGTCTGGGGGATGGACATACTTGAAGCTCTGACTCGGGTGGGGCAAAGGCAACATACGTAACCTAAACATTTGTATCCCCATAATATGCTGAAATAAAAAAAAAATTAAAAAAAAAAAACAAGAATTTCATATGTAGACCAAACTTTTGGAGATTTAGGTCAGTTCTCTGGCTCATCTTCTTTGCAATCCTCTGGGTTCTCCTCCCTATGTGTTGCAGTCACCCTCATGCTGGTAGCACACGGCTGCAGCAGTTCTGAGCATCACGTACATGAGTTCTAGGCAACACTTCTAGCAGGCTTTCTCATGTCTTATTGGACAGAATTCCATCACATGCTCATAATTAAGTTCAATGTTTGGCAAAGAAATACTATGATTTGGCTCAGAATAATCAAGACCCACAACCTGGGGTTAGAGCTGTGACCAACCTCACCTGAAGCACATGTATTCAGAGGAGAATGAACACGTGGATAAAACTAAGTTTATGTTAGGAAGGAACACACACAGATGTTTGGAAGACAATGAGCATTGTCACTCAAAACCTGCAAGTAAAATTATGCAGAGTTATTTAGATGATATTTGATGATATTGGAAAATGTATTTTATGCAGTTCTCAAATTTCCAGTAAACTTTTAGTACCATTTCATAAAATAGCAATATTATTTTAGCATTATGAAGCTCATATATATTATGGATTGTAAAATTTGAAAGAAAGATTTTCACTTGGCAAAATGTAATAAAATAGAATTCTAATTTAAAAGGACCACTGATATCTGATACTATAATGTTTTCTTCTCTTATTATTCCAACAGTAAACTTTATCTGAAATTCAATATTTATAATATTAAATAATATTTTAAAAATGAATAATATTGGAAATGTAGTACTTTTAACAATATACATCATTACAAAAGAAAATATTAAGAATCTTAATTATCCAAAAGAAATATTTATTATTTATCTATAAAAGGAAAAATTCAAAATTATTTTAAACAGACAAATATATTTCTAATGATTACTTAAAATCTATGTTTTATTGTCAATTTTTGGCCTTATATTAAATCATATATTTTTGCATATTTTAGTTAGCTTTTTTCCTCCATTTCAAATGTCTTTGCTGCAAGTTATAACTGGGGAGCCAAAAACTAATTAAATATTAAAATATATAAATGTGATGAAAATAAGAAATCATTGCAAAGATTAGTGCAAAGTCTAGATAAACAATACATCACAGCTTCTGTGGCTGTCTAAAAAAAAATACAATCATGACTGAAAAAATCATTTTCCCATAATATTTACAATCTGAGATCAAAGAACAGAAGAATAGGTTTTTATTTGTTGGAAACTAATATAAGAAATAGTTCTGAATGCAACAAGGCATTACTGTGCCATCAGTCTTTAATATAACCTTAACATGGAAAAGGAAAATCCTTTTACCTATTTAAATGTGTATCCCAGTTTTGTTAGCTTACATTTCAAAGCAACACAAATCTTATTTTTTTATTCACTTCATTAGTGCATGAGACTGTGCCTATATGGAAAAATTTAACTAGAAAATTAAATTAGAAAATTTAGGACACAAGAGGGAATCATTTATTTACTAATCTACGATCACACATTTCACCATTAGGCAACTTCACCTTCCCCATACCATTACCCATATTTTTATCCCCGCAAAGGAAACAAGGTTAAGGTGATTATTTAGAATACTTACAAACAAAAGACAATTTACCTTTAGTCTCTAGAAATCTAATTCACAAATACTGTCCTTTCTGTAAAAATCTTTTTTTTTTCTTTTACGACATTCTTACCCCTTCACAGTCTTTTTTATTTCAGAATATTATGGTAGTACAAATGCTTTGGTTACATAAATTGCCTTTGCACTACCTGAGTCGGAGCTACAAGCATGCCCAACCCCCAGACAGTGCCCACTGCACCCATTAGATGTGAATTTACCCATCCGCTCCTCCCCACTCCCACCTGCCTGACACCTGATGAATGTTACTTCCCATATGTGCACATAAGTGTTGTGACACAATTAGTGCCATTAAATTAGTACCAATTTAATGGTGAGTACATGTGGTGTTTGTTTTTTCATTCATGTGATACTTCACTTAGAAGAATGGGCTCCCGTTCCATTTGGGATAATATAATAGGTAGTTCATTTTTTATGGCTGAGTAGTACTCCACGGTATAGACATATCACATTTTATGAATCCACTCATGTATTGATGGACACTTGGGTTGTTTCCACATCTTTGCAATTATGAACTGTGCTGCTATAAACATTAGAGTGCAGATGTCTTCATAGAATGTCTTTTTTTCTTTGGGTTTTATGTACAAATCTTAAGATGAAAAGATCTATTATTTATTTATTGTTTATTAATTCAGTCAGTAATTCATTTAATACTAAGTGCCAAGCAATATGCTAGGTACCACTGCAATAAAGACTAAGACAAAATCATTGTCCTCAAAGAATTATAAACCCAGTGGAAGATTTAGACAAATGAATAAAGAGGTACAAAACTGAATGTTACATTTGATAACTGGTATAAAAATGTTCCTATAAAAGGCCAAAAAAGTGGGGATGGGAGATGGAGGAAGAAAAGTAAGGGAAGCCTTCTCAGAAGAGGTGAACTTAGGCTGATCCTTGAGGGATGAATAGAAGCCCACAGGTACAGCAGAGGGTAGAGTCAAGACAAGAAAAAAGGGATTTCCAGGCTAAGGAGGCTCTGTGATCACAAGTGGTTTAGGAAAGCTGGAACAGTACAAATATAAGGGAATGATGAAAGAGGAGTTTGATGGTAGGCTTGATCATGAAAGGCTTTGAATACAGAGTCAGAGAGGCTTACAGGAAGTGGGCATCACTGTAGGATTTAAACAAGCAAGGGAGGTATTTGGGTTTTTGATGGAACCCTTTGGTAGCTCAGTGGCAGATGAATTTGAAAGAAACAAGGCAGGGACATGAGTTATGATTTATTGTAACAATACAAGTGAGAAACTATCAGTCAATCACTGTCTAAACTAAAGAAGATTGACAGGACAGAGAGAATGGAGCAGCATTGAAGATACCTAAGGAGGTAAGACAGACAGAATTTAAGAGATAGTTTCAATTTGAGCCCTAAAAGTGAGATCGAAGTTTTCAGTTTATGTGGTTGCATTGAATTTACTAAAGAACTACAGAAAGAAGACCAAGGTGTATTATTTTGTTATTCTTACTCTTGTTCATTATTTAGTTTGTTTTGAAGTGAGAGAAAAGGAAAAATGATAACTTTAGTGATGTCCAGTAGTCAGGCAGAAATGTGTGTTTTCAGTGCTTATTTTTAAAATACTTAGAAATCAGTTCAATAGTAGAATCAACTGAAGCCAGGTGGGGAGAAGGGCCTCATGCAGTGTCCTAGCGCCAACTGCAGTGACAGGTGTCAGGTCATTAGTTGTTCAGTTGTAGGAAGATTTGGGGCAGGACAATGTGGGAAAGTGGTGTGGCAGTAAGGCTCAGGCAGTGGCTATTAGCTAACCAGTATCAGAGTATTTCAAAATTTTAGCAACTATTATAGCTGCAGGGTGCATACAAGCTAAATTATTTCTGAGTGAAGTGAGGAAATGATGGCAACATTTTTAAAAACTATAGTTCTTTCTACATTTTAAGGTATAGGGGCAGAATATGTCTTTGAAGGAGAATTTTCTTTTGAATGCAAGTATTTAATGGGCATTTTATCTATGCAAAGGTAAGTCTTGGGCTCAGAACCTACTCTGGAAGGTAGGAGTTGAGGCAAGAGAGAGAAAAAATGCTTTGAATAATAAAGCAAAAGACTTTTTTATATATTGAAAAGAAGACATTTTTCCCCAGCAGTTATTTTGATATTAGGAGAGTTTTGGCTTCCTCTAAGGGGAAAACAAAAACAAAACACCACCACCAACAGCAGCAAAAAAACAAAACATAAGGATGGTTACTTCCCAGCAACATAGTGGCCAACACGACTGAGTACAACAGTTGGCAGGGCAGTGCCAGCGAGAGGCAGGACAAATGTCAAGTGTGGAGTGAAGGGGCTTGGACACAGCTATGAAATAGCAAGAAGCACTGATTTGGTGGCCAAGGGGGACAAAGCAGAAGTTCAAAATAATAAATAATGAGCACCCATTTAAGCTCCCTCTGAGGACATTTAGAATAACCTGGGGAGGTATCGAGCTTCCTGAAGTCAGACAGGATGAAGGTACACCCTATAATTAAATGGATAGTGAACGGGAGATAAGGAAAAACTGGAAAACTTGGGTAACATACAAATAAATATTTAAGAAAGCTGTGGAACTTTTAAGGCTTAAGAGTGTTGGGCTAAGCAGTAATTTTATAACTGTATGTGGTTCAGTGATGGAGATTCTAAAATTCGGAGAACTGAGGACAAAATTCTGTAGGACAGTAACATCTATGGATCAGATGGAGAAAGAGGCACCTTCAAGAAAAGCTAAGGGGTGATTCTGGAATGCAGAGAATTTGGAGGACCGAAGTTTTGTGGAAACTAAGAAAAATATTAATATTTTGAAAGTGTACATGGTCAGGGCTAAGATAGGACTGACAAGAATTAGTACTATTTGATAGTAAGAAAGCCGTTAGAAAGCAATATGGGAGGGCTCTCAGTGAGGTAATGGTGGTCCTAACCTAGTAGTATTTGTAGTGAGTTGAGGAAGAGAAGGGTCAACAGAAAATGAAATAGCAAATTTAGTCCACACTCTTGCTAAATGGATGTAAAAAGGAAGGAATGGTATAAGGCAAGAGCTAAAGAAATTACTGAGGTAAGGGAGGTATTTCTTTTAAGATGGGATAGAACTAAACATATTTGTATGATAGGGGAAGCTATGAGGGACCAAAGGAGATAAAGACAGAGCTGAGGAGAAGGAAATGGTGATGGAAGATCTCAGAAGAGAGAGAGCATGATAGCAATCCGAACAGTTAAGGAGATACCAGTGAGTAACAAAAAGTAACCTTCTCCCATTACTGCAATCCTTGTCTCTTCATCTCCTGTTTTAGAGCTAGAAAATACAGAGTACTAAAATAAATGGGAGGTTAGTGAGAGATTGCACGAATATACCTTTCTTTCAATAAGTCATTCTGTAATAATAATTGAAGTTCTCTTGCACAATTTTAAAAATAGTTTTCAGTATCTAAGGCAATACTTTACATGGAAGAGTTACTCCTCTAGAATGCTATTTGAATAGTGATCCCGTTTTTAAGAATTTATATGTAAATCATTCACCTGCAATACTGCCAGCAGTAGCATGATGATGGAAGGTCATTTCATGTGTTTTCCACCACAAAAAAAAAAAAAAAAAAAAAAATCCAAAACTGAGTTGTTTTAAAAAGGAAGAATTTCCATCTCATTAATCCCTTTAATAAGGGTAGGGCTTGTATTTTTTAAAGATTTTAGCAATTATATGGGTCTCAAAAAAAATAGTAAGGCATATGGCTGATTTATGTACATGTAGGTTTAAATGGCTAAATCATATTAAGAAGAAACATGTCATGGTAGTTAATAGAGCGGATTGTGAAACTGGACTGCTTAGAATTGAATCCCTTGGTTTTTTTTTCTTTTCTTTTCTTTTTTTTTTTTTTTTTTTTTTTTTTTGAGCAAGTTGCCTAATCTAAGTCTCAGTGCCTTCATCTGAAATAGGGTAATAATAATAGTACACACTCTTTGAAATGGTTGACCACTTTAATTGTCAACACATAAACGTATATATGTGTGTAACACTTAGAACAGTGCCTGTCATGTAGCAAGTGTTTATGAGTATTTGCAATTATTATTATAAAAATACATTTGGGTTGGATAAAAAATTTATTTCTCCTTAAACATAGTGAGTTTTCTTACCGGAGATATTCAAGAATCAGCTAGAAAACAAAATTATCAAACTAAATGTTTTCTAGAATTCACTAAAACTCTAGGATTTTGAGATTTTTACAATCTTCACATTAAAGAGAGAAAAAAAATACAGCAACAATATTTAAAGTTGGGTAAATCTAAAGCGTACAGAACACCTAACTGATCAAGATAAGCATAACTTGGAAAATCAAATGAGATTTCCTGTGTGTGTGTTTACTGTGTTTGTGTTATGGTGAATACCACAGAATGGAATTTGATCAGCAGGTGCCTATTATCAAAGTCAGTCATTGACAGTTTGTTATGCATCTGGCTGACCTACCTCTAAGGTAAACAAGCCACTGGAAATATGGAAATCCAGTTGTGGGCCTCCATAGAGCCCTGTGAGACCCATAGATGGACACAGAGTAGAGATGCATATACTGAATAGGTGACATTTTGATAATGCATTCTTTTGAAAGTGACATGAAGAAAGGGAGACCTTTACTAGCTCTGTCTTGGAATGTCAGTGTGATGCTTCAGGGATTCAGTGAACTCTTTATCCTGTTGAACTTTTAACCTTCATTGATCTAAAATTCTTGTTCTAAAACAAAAAAAAAGTTGCCTTTCTCTCATAAATTTCTCAAGGAGAAGCAGAGGCATACTGCCATAAATAATTAATTCCCTGCCTTTAATAAATGAAAAAAGTGGCACCTTGAACAATGTCTGCAACCTTATTATTGTTTAATCTTTTCTCCACATGCTAACTTCAGAATTATCATGCTACAATGAAATTAGGAATTCATATTCAGAAACCTAATGAAGATTCAGGGGAGTGAAAAAGAACTGACATGCCTTGAGAAAGAATTCACTTTCTAAAGCGTGTCAAATCTATAATCTAAGTGTGAGGTGATCTAAAAGTTCCAATTACCTCTAATAAAAACGGCCAATTGAATTGAAACGTGGTTTCTTAAATAACACCATTGATTTGAACCAAATACTAATAAAGCACAATTTTCATTTTAAGATGGAGCACGTAGTGTCTTTCATTTTCAATAAATTTTATTGTGCATATGTAAGGTATATAACATGATGTTATAAAATACATATGTACAGCAAGTCCTCACTTAATGTTATTAATAGCTTCTTGGAAACTGCAACTTTAGATAAAATTACATATAAGTAAACCAATTTTACCATGGGCTAATTAATATAAATAAGAGTTAAGTTCTTATGGGATATTTCTGGTCCAAAAAAAAATCACCAAACTTCTAAAATAAACACTCCAAACTCTTCTCAGATTAAACATTGAAATAAACGTGAGCTATACATGTGTGTAAGAAATATTAATAAACATAAGGAAGATGATTATTTACCCAATTTTTGGTGACTGAGTGAGTGATGGTGGTCACAGTGGTGGTGGGTTAAAGCAAGAAATAAATGTTTGCACAGGGAAAATTGCAAGGAGCACCTCCCACGACTGCAGGGTTCAAAAACAGACAATCACAAATACGGTGAGCTTGCTGAGCACTTTTGTACTACATCATTTATTGTCTTGCATTTATATTATTATTGTAGGATTTATGAATTTTTATTTTAGAATAATTTATATTCATTCATTCAATCATTTTCCAACCCACTTATTCCAGTTCAGGGTTGCAATTGGCCAGAGCCTCTCCTAGCAGCTTAGGACATAAGACAACTCTGGACAGAACACCATTCCCTGGCAAGGCACATTCACACATACTCACACTCACTCATGCTG
Organism: Varecia variegata; assembly: GCA_028533085.1. Classification (NCBI taxonomy): domain Eukaryota; kingdom Metazoa; phylum Chordata; class Mammalia; order Primates; family Lemuridae; genus Varecia; species Varecia variegata. The sequence goes on from CM052439.1 coordinate 114,537,703, forward strand.
ACGAAATTCAGACATGCCAGTTCACCTAATGTGCCCGTCTTTGGGATGTGGGAGGAAACCAGTATACCTAGAGAAAAGCCACACAGACATGGGGAAAATATACAAACTCCACATAGACAGTAGCCCTGGCTGGGAGTTGATTTTTTTTTTTTTCTCATCAATGTTGTAACAAAGCAATGTTGATGACATGACATTATTCAAGAACCTGCTGTATGTGAAGAGCATATAGTAGGCTCAGGAGGAAAGCTGGAAATTTGACTGAAATCACTGAAAGCAAACAAGGAGATTGGAAGAACAATGAATACTTGGGTAAAGAGATTTAAAGAAGAATTTTGGTTCAGATTTGTAGGGCATTTGGAAAGCCACTATATAGTCTGAAAGAAGCAGGTGGCAAGGTCAAAGCAGAGATCAAACTGATGATTTAGCAGCAGTTTGGAGAAATTGCTAGTCAGGCAGGACTATGGTCTACAAGTGCAAAGATATTAAACCAGGCCAGGTGGAAGATGCTGGCTCTGAGGCTTGGCAGCTGATATGCTTGGTTAAGGGAATGATTGATAAAAGTCTACATTTTGCTAAAAAGCTGACTGGAAAATGTATACAGTAGAATAGAAAATGGACACTTGTAAAGTCTAGTCTTCTTTTGGGTCTATCTTTTATACAGATTGATGAGAAAAGGAAAGAAAATAAATTTAGATGATTGAAAAAAACCTCTCTCCTCACAGCCATCCAGACTGGGGGTCTGTTGTCTCCAAATATACTTGGTGATAGGAATTACCTGGCAGCATCGAGAAAACATCTTTCACTAAACAGAAGGTTTTTCAAAGACCATTCAGTGAAGCAAGCAGCTACCTCATTAACCAAGCTGGGAAGGATTCCAAACGTTTACAAAATAATTGTATTCCATACCTACAGGCACATCTCAAGCTTCTTTTGTGGGCTTTCTCTCTTTTTAACTGCATTAAAGCAGCCCACCATTTTCCTAGGTGGCATTTTATAACACTTTTGTTTTATATTTCAGACAAAGCACGATGGACAGTGATAAAGAAAATTATATATTAATTCCCCCCACAAAAAACAAATAAATAATAAGGCATGTTCAGAGGCTCCATGCTTCTATTGAGATGGGGGTATGAATTCCAAGCCATTCATTTAAATGAGTTCACTTCATCCTTTGTTTAGCTATGTATGCAAGCTGAACCAGTCAGATTGCAGAAGACATATAATTACCACGTCTATTCTAATTCTAAAACTCACTTCAAAGCCTTTCTGCAAATAATGATTTCAAAAAGCAAAAAACTGTTTTTATTCAGTTCCACGTCCTCTCACTTAAATATACATATCTTTCCTGCACCTTGATTGGCAAAAAAAATATGGTTGCTTAATATTTTTGCAGCAATTCAGAGAATTAAACAAGACCGGCCTTCGGAAGTTTTTTTGTCCGGGATCCCCTCACCTCCACTTAAAGCCAACATATTATTTACTATATATGCACAGTTACCCTTAGGTTCTTAGTGACCTTCAATTTTGTCTTTTCTTTTAGGATGTTAATAGATCAGAAAACTACCTATGACCTCAGGTTTCAGATGGTTCTATTCAACTCACCATCAAAACATACCTGTCCTTGGCTTTAATTCTTCAGACCTTTGCTTTCTGAAAGGGACCTTAGTATTCTGAATTAATAATTTAAGATTACTGTTAATCTTATCACCCCTCCAAGAAAATGTATTTAAATCTGAATGTGACATTCAGTTGATACTGTCTTAGTTCAGAGAAATACTCCTGACTGTGGGAATGCCAAGCACTGTGCCAGGCCATTCTGGAAATATTCCGGGCAAAACATAGACAACTGCCTGTTCCACCTTTGCATCAGACTGCCTCAGTTCAGAAAATAAATGGACATCAGTAGCAAATCTCAAAAAAGCAAACCCTAAGAGGCTAAGTCACAAGAGTCATTCATCACAGCATTCGGTAATTCTTGAGTCTTAGGATGATTGATGTGTTTAATTTAAACTGTCCTGGGTAAACAGGATGTGTCCCTGAAGTGGTAATAAGGTGAGTGGGTGAGATGAAGGAAGAGATTTCAATGGAAAGCAGTTTTCTCTTTCAAGCTTTTCTGTGCATCTATCTTTTAACAAAAACAAACAAACAAAAAAAGTGTTTTAATTATCACCATAGTATATAATCTATCTTATTCTCTGGGTTTCTCCTGTAATACCAGTGAGGTAAAAGCTGTCTTAAGTTTTTCCATAAGACATTCATTTTTTAAGACATTCATTTTTTTATAAGGATGACTTTCATAGAAAACTCATTTCAGTTTTTTATGGCAGTGATCAGTTAAAATCCCACTCATGATATGTTAAAAGATGTCAGTTGAGGTAATATTATTCATATTGGTGGGCTTAGCTTTAGTCTTTTTGTTTAAGAGAACATACAGGGGAATTAATAAGTTGGAGATATAATGTTACAAAAACAAATCCTATGTCATGTGACTTTCTGACCTTTGCTGCTAATTGTAAAGCTTTTCTATATTTTTAACTTGGTATTACCTATATTGTGTAGTAAAATATGACTGCTTGAGAGTTGTCAAACTCTATTATTAAAATGTGGTGCATATATGAAATATCTAAGTAAACGTGGTAAAGGAAATGCCTTAGATTGGTCTGATCTGACCAATTACTTCCATATTTTGAACAGGCAAAGCACTGCACTTGGTTCTATAGATAATACAGTGAGTTGTTTTGGACTTTACTATTTAGATATGCAAATCAGTCTTAATTTTTTAAACCTCATAAGTAAAAATACAATTACAATATGTATTTAGTGCTATGAAGAAAAATTGAGTATTTTGAGGGCATGTTATAAGAGATCTGTGGTGGACTAAATGTTTGTATCTTCCAAAATTCATATGTTGAAATCCTAACGCCCAATGTGAAGGAATTAAGAAGTAGAGCCTTTAGGAGGAAATTAGGTCTTGAGGGTAGAGTCTGCATGATGGGATTAGTGTCCTTATAAGAAGAAACATACCCTTATAAAAGCAGCATGATGGGATAGTGCCCTTATAATAAGGACCTTGCTTCCTTTCTTTTTCTCTGCCACGTGAGTATACAAGAGGACGTCCATCAGAAAACCAGGAAGAGAGCCCTCGCCAGCCGTAGAATCTGCCAGCACAGTGATTTTGGACTTTCCAAGCTCCGGAACTGTGAGTAATAATTTTCTGTTGTTTGAGCTACCCTGTTTGTGGTATTCTGTTATAGTAACCTGCACTGACTAAGACAAAATCCTAATGCAGTCAGGGAGATCAAGAAAAGTCTCCCCGAGAAAGTTACATATGAGCAAGGTCTAAAAGATGCTTGGCAGCAATGTGTCTAGAAGGAAGAATATATCAACAGTTAAAAATTAGTGCACTCAAATGTTTATAGCAGCATGATTCACAATTGCAAAGATGTGGAAACAACTCAACTTCCCATCAATACATGAGTGGATTAATAAAATGTGATCTATATATACCATGGAGTACTACTAAGCCATAAAAATAATGGTGAACTACCTATTGCATTATCCTGGATGGAACTGGAGCCCATTCTTCTCAGTGAACTATCACAAGAATGGAAAAACAAACACCACGTGTACTCACCATTAAATCAGTACTAATTGATCAACACTTACGTGCATATATGGAAGCAATATTCACCAGGTGTCGGGCAGGTGGGAGGGTGGAAGAGGGCATGGGTAAACTTACACCTCACAGGTACGGTGTGTGCTGTCTGGGCTATGGACATGCTTGTAGCTCGTACTTGGGCTGTGCAAAGGCAATTTATATAACCAAAGCTATTGTACTTCCATAACATTCTGAAATAAAAAAACAACAACAAAAAATTGGTGGGAGAGCCAATGGGAAAAGTATGGTGCATTTGAGTCAGTGAAAGAAGATGACAATTACTGGAAAGTAGTAGACTAGGGAGAGAATTATGAAATATGTGGGTAAAAATATAGGCAGAAAACAAATCACGGAGGGCCGTATAGGCCATAATATATATATATATTTTTTTTACCCTAAAGTCACTAGAAAATGATTAAAGTCTTTTAAGAGAGACATGGCATGAGTACCTAGTCAAGTGAATACCATCCTGGCTCTCCTATAGAGAATAAATGGGAATTGGGCCAGAGTCAAAGTTGGAAGATTAAAAGACTAATGTGTTAATCCAGAAAATGGAACTGTAGCTTCAACTTTGATGGCTTGGCAAACTAGAGAGAAATGGACCAACTTAAGAAATATTCAAGAAGCAATGCGGACAGGATTTAATGAAGGATGAGTGAAAAAGAGGGAGGTTTTAGAGATAATACACAGGTTGTTGTCCTGTACAACTGGATGGATGTAGTGTCATTCATTCACTGAAATATAAAGAACACCAGAGGGGAATACAGTTTTGTGGGTAAGCCAGTGAACTCAGTTTTGATCATATTCATATTGAAATTCTTTTGAGACATGCAAGGAGAAAATATATACATCTGAAGCTTAGAAGACAAACTGAGACTAGAGATATAAACTGGAACTCATTGGCATGTAGATGGCAAAAAATACCATGAACATAGAGAGAAAAGGATCTAGGATGGAATCCTGAGAAACTAAATATCTTACAGGCTGTATGAAAAGATAAGCCAGCAAGAAAGACTGATTAGGAGACTTTATATGAGACTACTATGTCTTCTAAAAACTTCCTGGATGGGATTAAAAGTGAAAATATAAATCATGGGGTTGAAACAATAACTTGTACTATTAACATAGAATGGAAAAATAAGGGTAGATGGGTCTTTGTTCCCCTCAATGATCACAGAGCACACTTATTGGAGAAGAAAAAAAGACGGTGTATCCAAAACAAATGAAAATTATTTTCCCTTTTGCTTACCATGAGCCTGAGAAGTATTCCTAGTGACATCATAAATATGGAAAATCTCTGTAAGATGGAAAATCTTTATGGTAGTAGTAGCCTTTAGAGTCTCAGAGGCGGGTGCCCTAGCAGACTGAGACATACGTACCAAAAATTTCACTGAGACTTAAAGACACCACCAAAATTAGGGCATTCCATGGATATCATGTGGCAGTTGGAATTCTATTTGTTTACACCTTTCTTGCTATTTATTTAATCTTCTGTATTCTTAGGATTAATTCTTCTCTAAGATTTCTTAGAGAAGAATTAATTCTTCTTTCTAAGAAGGAGTGTGATTCTTATATGAATTCATACAAAGACTTCAAGTGAGCTGCCTATTTGGGGGAGTGTTAACCCTTCCAGAGTCTGTTGTTATCCATCTTCAAACTGGATCAGATGTTCTCAGATGTCATTTCAATGTAAAACTGTTTTCCTGAAATTTATCTTTACCAGCATCCTGGGAATTTTCTTTGTCTCTTTCCTAAATCCCATGTTGTCTTATTTCTTGATTTTCTTTATTGTTTTGGTGGAACACCTCATCCAGTAGTTTTCTTTAAAAAAATATAGAAGGTAAATTTTTTAAACATTTTAGGTCTGAAAACATATTTGTTCTATCCTTGCACTTAACTAATAGGTGATTAAAGTATTCTAAATTGGAAATCACTTATTCTCAAAACTATGAAGATATTGCCTCAATATCATTGAACTTGTTATATTGCTATTGATAAGACTGATGCCATGCTAATTTCTCTTTTCTTTCCCATGCAGTTTGTTTTATTTTACCCATATGGAACATCATTCCAAAATAAAACATATAATTACAAACCCTTTGTATTATAGCCTGCCTCCAGTATACTAATAAAATGATATTCAACAAAACTTATTATATCACTTATATATAAATCTAAAATATTAAACCAAGATATATACATACATATATATGGACATATATCTCTCCATATAAAAATAAAACAGACTTGTGATCAAAGAAAAATTGTCTTTATCCCTCCATCAAATCCTGACATTTTATAAATAAGCCATTTAAACCCAGAGCAATTAAATGACCAGTATGCTTTATAAACCATATCAATTTAGTTGCATGATTCAAGACTATAATTTTCAAATTTTCAAATGTGGTCTTTCTAATCATCAAGTTAACTCTGCCATAAGCATCTTAGGGTAAGCTCAGTCTTCCACATCTTTTCCTATCCTTTTCTTTGATCCAATATACAGGATCATGCTTTACACAGAGTGAAAATCAAATGTTTCAATGTTGGAGCTGTACCCCATTAAAGTATGAATAATTTTAGCTGGTAGAGCATCTTAATCTTAGTTGATGATTCAAAGAAAATCAAAGGGAAATGGTATTTAAATCAAGAATGCACTTGGGTGCATCCTAGGTGGAAATGTATGACCAAATTATATGCCTCCTCCTTGAATGTCATAAGTATATTCATCACTTAGCATTACCTTTATGGACTATAGATACGAGAGTCCCAGGAGGTAAATGGCTTTTTCAGGATAGCAGTTATAAAGATATGCTACCTTTAAAAGACAAAGTGCAAAGGAGGAAAGAGAAATTGACATGTTTATGATCTTCAGAGGTAGAAGAAAATAACCTGGTGATGATAGTATAATAAGGTATTAGTCTTTGTGCTTTGCTCACTCAGTCCCAACCAATTGAGGAATAGCTACAAAACTGATAATTATATGCATAACAATTATGGAATGTTATTAAACCTGGCATTTTTAAAGTATATTTCCCATTGCTCTGAAAGGCACATGGAAATGTAAAGGGATGTGAGACTTCTCATTGAAATAAATAAAGTGAGACAAGAGTTAGATAACTAATGTATTTAGGAGAATGACATAGTAGAATGGATTTCTAATCTGTGTGACATAAAAGGAAATAGAACTATTTTTGCTGATGTTCAGTGGTTTCTTCAATTGTAACAAAGGGGAATTTTTAATTAATTAGTAGCCAAAATTGATTTCTCAATCAAGCTATGACCAGGAACCAACAGCATGGTATTCTTTTAATTATGCTGCACCTGCCACCACTCAAGAGATCTCAAAGGAAAAAAGGTTGGCCTTTGCTAACATGTTAGTATGCACTTCGAGATTTATTATGTAGGGACAGACCATAATTAAGTACATTGCTGCCTCAACATTTTTGTACTGTTTTACTAAAAATCATATTATTGGCTCCACAGCTCTTGTCTTCCCCTTCCTCCTTCCATCGCACATACAGTTTTTTAATTCAATGAACTTTTATTTATTTTCTTCCATCTGCAATGACAGACATTGTGCCATACATCAGGAATAGGTAATAAACAAAGCAAATATACTTCTGACATTAAATAGATATTAAATGAATATTTCAGTTTAGTTTCATTGGCCCCATAGAAAAGCTATATGTCTTTAGAAGGAAATACGTCTAGAAAAAGCAAGATGCAACCAAACTGGTTTTGTATTTGTTTTCTTCGAACTGTGTCTCATTCTCCTGCAGTAATACATAAATGTATTATCATTTACTATAGTACAAGGCAATTTGATTCAATTTAACAAGCATTCAAAGGTAAGTATGAGGACTTTGTTTTGTTTACCATTGTATCCCGAGCACTTAGTACATAGTAGGTTTTCAAAATCTATGTTAAAAAAAATTAGTTCCAGAATGATGAAGTAAGGCTCTCCAGAAATCAGTTGATCTATAAAAGCAATGAGAATAATGGCAAAAAACATCAAAATCAACCTTTTGTGAAATGTGGAAATTAACCAAAGGTTTGCAACAATCCTATTATTCAAGAAAAGCGCCTGAATTTCAGTAAGAACAAGTTTTATATAGTTTTAAATTGCATTATTCCCATCTCTTCCTCACCAGCTATGAAGAACCTCAAAAAGCAGCAGTCTTAGAATCACAGTAGCTGTGAAAAACAGCATTCTAGCAGCAATTGAAAGGGGCAAAATAGGGTTGAGCTTGCCCCTAAAAGATCCCATCTCCAGAGAATTGTCAACATTTGACCTTTATGGAAACTTCTTGGAGAAGCCTCATTCACAGGGTTTGTCTTCACCTAACTTGACTCAAGGCTCACTAAATAAGGAATGCTTCACCCCCAGGGCATTTGCAGAAAACAATAAGTGGCAATTGTTTAACATCATAGCTGTCTGAGGCAGCAATAACAGTTGGACTAAGCAAAAAGCTGGCCAAAAATCTTAAATGGAATATCTTGCAAATGAGATATCCAAGCTTTGAAAAGTTTCAACATTTGAGGGTAATATATAAGGCCATGTGCATGTGCAAGGCAGTGTACATGCCCAAGAAAAACCTGAAAAATATCAATGTCTAACCACTGGCTGACATTGAGGCTCTGTGCAAGCAGGAATTACAGGCTAAGGCAGAGTTACAAACTATCAGGCCATTGGAGCATGCACCAGCACACATGAAGCACAACAGCAAAGGGTGGGAGACATTGGTTAAATTCATTTAAAGAAAATTCTATTCAATCCATTAGGGAACACCAAGTTAACTTAGCAGAGACTACAATGTACACGGATAACAAAGAACACAGACTTTAGAAAATTAGTCCAGGAAAATCACTAAATAAGGAATAACAACAACAATAACAAGTAGCAAGAATAAGAATAAACCTGGAGTTTGTTACTTCAAATGTCCAATTTTCAATAATAATGACATCATCAAAAATATAATGAGACATGCAAAAAAAAGGAAAGTGTGGCCCATATGCAGGGAATAAAGAGAAATGAATAGAAACTTTCCCTGAGGAAGCCCAATGTGGAATTAATTGACAAAGACTTTAAATCAGCTGTTATAAATATACTCAAAACACTAAAGGAAAAAAATGTATAAAAAATTAAAGGAAAGTATAAAAACAATATCTCATGAATTAAAGATATAAAGAGGTAGAAATTATATACAAGAACAAAATAGAAATTCTGGAGGCAAAAAGTACAATATATATAATAAAAAAAATTACTAGAGAAGCTCAAGGTCAGCTTTGAGCTTCAGAAAAAAATCAATAAACCTGAAAACTGGTCAATTCAGATTATCTAGGCTAAGGAACACTAAGAATAAAGAATTAAGAAAAGTTACCAGAGCCTAAGAGACCAGGGTATACCATCAAGCATACCAACATATGCACAATAGCAGTCCCAGAATGAGAGGGGAGGGGGAAAGCAACAGAACAAACTGCAGACATAATAACCAAACACTTCCTAATTTTTTTTTTATTTCAGCTTATTATGGGGGTACAAAAGTTCTGGATAAATATATTGCCCATGCCCTCCCATCCCCCCTGAGTCTGAGCTTCAAGAGTGTCCATTCCCCAGACAGTGGGGGGAATGGACTACTACATAGCACTCATCATGTAGGTATACACCCATCCCCTCCCCCACCCTCCACCTCTGTCCGATACCCAATTGGTGTTATTCCCAAATGTGCACTTAGGTGCTGATCAGGGAAACCAATTTTCTGGTGAGTACATGTGGTGCTTATTTTGCCATTCTTGGG
>CM052439.1:114547258-114568107 GCA_028533085.1 Varecia variegata
CCTTTAGAAAATCCAAAAATAAAACCATCCTCATATAGCCATCTGATCTTTGACAAAGCAGACAAAAACATACTCTGGGGAAAAGATTCCTTATTCAATAAATGGTGCTGGGAAAACTGGATAGCCACATGTAGAAGACTGAAACAAGACCCACAGCTTTCACCTCTCACAAAAATCAAATCACGGTGGATAACAGACTTAAACCTTAGGTGCGAAACTATTAGAATTCTGGAAGAAAACGTAGGAAAGACTCTTACAGATACTGGCCTAGGCAAAGAATTTATGAAGAAGACCCCTAAGGCAATCACAGCAGCAACAAAAATAAATGAATGGGACCTGATTAAATTAAAAAGCTTCTGCACAGCCAAAGAAACAGTCACCAGAATAAACAGACAACCTACAGAATGGGAAAAAATCTTCAATACTACACTTCCTAATTTTGATTAAAATTAATCTACACATCCAAGAAGCTCAATGACTCTTATTAGGATAAACTCAGAGAGATCCAAACCTTGACGCATGATAGGCAAACTATTGAAAGTCAAAGACAAAAAGAGAATCTTGAAACCAGCAAGAGAAATTTTATCCTACACATAAAAAGGAACCTCAATAAAACTACCATCTATACAAAGATACAAATAGGTTGAAAATATAAAGGTATATTTAAAAAATTCCTGCAAACAGTAATCAGAAGAGAACTAGATACTAATATCATGTATAATAGACTTAAAGACAAAAAGTTTTCTTAGCAATAAAAACATTTATAATGACAGAAGAAATAATTTATCAGAAACATAAAAATGATAAAAATGTGTTTTTATAAACTATAACACCTTTTCAACATCAGAGCCTGAAAATGCATAAGGCAAAAACTAACAGAATTGAAGGGAGAAATAGAAAATTAAACACTAATAGTTAAAGGCGTCAGTATCCCACCTTCAATAATTAAAAAAAAAAACAACTAGGCAGAAGATCAACATGAAAATAGAATGTTTGAACAACATTCAAAAACAATTATACTTTACAGACATCTATAGAACAGTCTACCTAAAAATAGCAGAATATACATTCTTTTCCAGTGTACATGGAATATTCTCCAAGATAGGTTATAAAACAAACCTAAACTGAAAAAAATCTAATTCATAAAAAGGATTTCCTCCAAATCACAATGGAATTAAAATCAATAATAGAAGGAATTTGGAAAATTCTACGTAACTCTTTAATATAGTTGAATGCATAAGGAGAAAAAGGGAAGCCTGAGTCAAAAGAGGTCACTTCAAAAGAAAAAGTCAAATGAATTACCTTTTTTAGAGACTATTTCTATTTACATATTCATATAATACCATGCTATAGTTTTATTTGCTTCTTATTTTGATAATGATTTTCTTGTATAGGTTTGGGTTTCTTTTTTTCTTTTTTTCTTCTTATTGACTTATGAATTCACCAGAATGCTAAGATTATGTATACTCTTGATCATACTATCTATTGCCTAGAATCTTCATTCTTCTTGAAAATAACCTTCATTAATCTCTCTGATTTTGCTTTCAACCTGCATCTTTCTATTATGAATTTATTCCCTAGCATATTTATTAATAATATATTCAATTGTATATAGGTAATAAAGTGCTTTCTTATGAAATGTGTGCCAGGTGCTGAAAGAGATATATTTTCCTCATGTGGAAGATAATCTTCAAATGCTCTCTTCTAATCTTCTTCACAGTTTCTGCCTCTTGCTATGAGAACATACTTGCAAGCAGACAGCTTCCTTGAAGTTTAAGATGGCTCAAAATTTCCAAGATGACTCAAACTTGGTTCCATTCCACCCTGTGCTCTTCTTGCACAGAAAACTCATACATTACTGTGTGTGTGTGTGTGTGTATGAGTGCACGTGTTAATTAGAACTCTAAATCCCATTTCTTTCAACAATGCCTTATCAGTACCTACACATGAAAGCTGCCTAGGTCTTAATAAGGACCATCACATTAAATCAGTGTGAACACCTTAGAAGTGTGAAATTTGCATATACATGAAAAATTAATGAGTATGGATAACAGAGACAGAATGTATACTCACTGATTTTCCTTGAGCAAGAAGGAATTCTGCCAGCAGATGTCCTTTGGCCGTGATCTACAACTCTTCCAGACTCTCCAGCCTGCTAGCCTACCCCACCAGACTTTGGACTTGAAGCTTCTGCACTCCTCCATAGCTTTGAGGACTACCAAGAATGAAAACTGCTGTGGCGGACACCACAATGCACCATCAGATCTCAAGTATGGAATCAACAACTTATTCTCCCCAGCAGGTGCAAGTGAAGCCAAAGGCAGCCCTTAGCTGTTGACGGTCTTTAGGAATCCAAGAAAAATCTGTCTCGACCAATGCCTGATCTTCCAGAAGCAGCCTGGAATGACTAATCAGTGAAAGGGTATAAAAGCCCAGTCCCTTTAACCCAAATCAGAATAACTCTGATGAGTTGTCCCAGCTCCAGAGATGAGACTTTTGTTGTGTTTGCACTGCTGTCCATCCTCTGCCTCTTGCCCAATCTTGCTTCTTTCCCCTGTCCCATAGGTGTTACTCCCAGGAACACTCCCTAATAAATGGCTTGCATTCTAACCTGCATCTTAGAATATGTTTCTGAAAAATATTCAGCCTTCAGGAATTGTTCTGTCTCTGCCCTAACATCACTATGCATTACCTTTCTCCCTGCTCATTAAAGTACACAGTATATCAGCAATCTGCTCCATAGAACAATACCCAATCTAAAAGTAAGATGCCAGTCTCCCCTTCCTGAATGCACTTCAAATCTCTATGGGTGACTTTCTTGAAGGTCTTCTTACTTAGCTTGGCAAGGTGGTGTAAAACTTTCCCTTCTCCCCGCCTCTCAGGTGCTCCATCAGTCCTCTGCATTTACAATTTTCATGTTCACTCATGCCTTCAAAATCACAGGTACATAATAAGGCTTTCCAAAGGGACTCCTCACTCAGCTACACTCCAGGCATGGTACCAAGAGAGACCACATGCGGCTCAGCCGTCTAACAGAAAAACAAGATCCAGTGCCCATTCTGCTAGGTATCTTCAGTCTCTATGAGGGTTTTTCTTGATGCCTTCCCTCACTTAGCTTGGAGAGATGGGTCAACCCCTCCTCTCTCCCATAGCAGTTCCCTTCTTTGCAAAGACTTACTGGAATAAGAGTTCAACATAAAAATATTTGGAGATTACCTATTAATTTTAGTTATCTGTTGCATCTTTATTTTATATACACAAATATTACTTATTTGACTATCATGCTATTAATATTGCTATAAAGTTTAGAGTGTTTTATCTTCATCTCTGCTACCCTTTGCACAAAAAAATAAATAAATCAACATATAGTTTTCCATATTTAATAATGCTAATAAAAACTGCTAGCAGGCTCTCCTTTTGCAGTGGTTTTACTAGTGATCAGTTCATATTGAGTCACTACTTTAATTCAAGGATTTAGTTGTAATCATGATCAGACATTGTAAGATGGCTAGGCAAGGTCAGGGGTAAAAATTTTCCCCTATGGACCAGAATTCTCTCTTCAAAGACAAACGGTCCCTGCTATCATTAAGATCATAGTGCAAACATTTAAGCTAACTACTTAGCCTATAAAACCTACAGAAGATGTCTTCTGCATCTTACTGAGCCCCAGAAGGAAGTGATTGCATGAATCCTTGCTAACAGTGGGTTTTGTGGAAATGAGTGAGATGATCTGGCTTACAAACTTATACCACATATACCTCACTGCATCAAAGCCTTTCACCTTCCCAACCATCAGGCAGAAATGCATCAATTATCTATCTATACTATGTATGCTTTAATGCTTGGACAAAGACAAAGCAATACAATAGACTATCTTCTTCTAGCTTCAGACTAGAAATTGTATCGACCTCAATAACATGGTCTAATTAAATGAATTTTATCTCTCTGTTTTAAAAATATCTTTTTCCTTAAATCTTTGATCATTTTTGGTATTCTTCCTTTTTTGAAGCTTATTTCAATAATACTATTCTTTAATCTTAAATCTCTTGCTTAAAAAATGCTCCACCATACTGATTAGATTCCAAAGTTTCCTGCACATCATCAGTGAAATGTGTCCCAGTAGGGAGCAGTCAAATAGACAAGATCATTCAAGCATTTCTCAATTAGTTAAGAAACTTTTGATGCGTCTCCTTTATCGTTCTCGGTGAACAAAACATCTTAGAAATATTTTCCTCAGGTCAAAGGGCAAACTTAGCATAATTGCTAGCCAAATTTTTATATAATTAGATCATATGGGGATTTGGGCCTTCTATTACTTTAGTTGCATATGATATGAGTAGTTCTTGCTAAATCATGACCCACTGAGAAAGGAAAATAATTGAGAAAGTGACCTTGACACATTAGAAAAGGAAGCACAGGAGGCTTTTGACAGCATAAAATAATATAATTACTAGTATGCTAAAGTTCATGGGAAAGAAGCTATGGGGGAAAGACAATGGGGACAAAGGTAGCTGACTGTGTATTTTCACATCATTGGGTAAAGACTTTGGGTTCTAGTATGTGGCACATTCTGTTTTAAATGGTTTATGAAAAATATTAATAATAAGTATGTGGGATACTACACAGTTTAAATTAGATATTTGAAAGCTATGTTTTTCATGATTATCAATAATAAAACTTTCAGAAAGCACATAGAGCCACTAGATCTGCAACAGTACAAGTCATGGTGGTGGGATGGAGCAAAAGAGAAACAGTTTTAGAAAGTTAGGTCTAAGGTAACTATCAGTTACATAGTGAATTTAATGCTACTATGTACGAGTGGAGTTAGACATATCTACATTCAAATTTCTGTTCCGTCACTTACTATTTGGATGATTCTGTGCAAAACATTCACCTCTCTGTGTCAGTTTTCTGGTTTATAAAATAATGTCAATAGTATTGGACTTTCATCAAGATTAAATAAGAAAATGTACGTAGAATAGCTTGAGCCATGTTACATAGTAAGTATTAAATTTAGTGCTATTTTTTCTGTAATTTTAGAGAATATAGGTAGTTGGAATTATACTGAATTTCCAAAAGGGCTTTAAGTTGTACAACCCTGTAAGAAGGTTCTAAAGCCTATAGGTGACATCCAAGACAAAAAGGAAGCAAAGAGGTTTTAGACTTTCCTGCATCTTCCCCCATCTTTCCATTCTGAATCTTTAATAATAACTTCAGGTGGCTTTGTAAGACGTTTCTCTCTCTGAGGAACTAAAATTTGCATAATCATCTGCCTTAAAATTTTCTCTATAATTTTTGTGAGAACTGCATAGAAAAGCATTTTAATACCTCAACATTTTTCAGAGTATTGAACAATTCCATTTTGTTCTAATTACCCAGTTAGAGATTCACTCGTCTCTGTAGACAGAGAGTAGTTGAAAGATGGTACGTCAGGCAGTTGACACTCACACCTGTCACCAGAGCAGCACTTGCTGCACACACCACCCGGTCACATGGAAACAGGAACAAGAACTAGACTTTACAGATCATTTCACTGTAGTTATTAAATGCTATACTTCAATTTCTTTTGGCTGGTTGGTCCCACAGAAGAACATGACCATTTGAAACAAGTGTTCTGATTAAAAATTGTATTCAGCAAATGTGATTAGACAATAAAGACACATCAGATTATTATGCCTTGTTTCTAATTGTTGCCATTCTTCACTTAACATTTATTCAGTACCCACACTGACTCAGAGAGAAAACATAGTTGTTTTCATAGTAACCAGTAAGAAAATGTAAAATTTTAAAATCATTGTACAAAAGAAACATTACATACACACACACACACACACACACACACACATATACAATGAAGAATTAGAAATATCTTTCTATTATGTTACTATTTACATTTAATGACATTTTGTTGGGAAAATCTGAAATGACACATATTCATTACAATCCTACTAGAAGAAAATAATACATAGGGGCTAGGAAAAGAAAAACATGGTTTATTTTACATGAATAGACAAAAGGTCAAAATACTTATTATTAATTATATTTTTAAACTTGGACAAATTTTAAGTTAAAGCATGATTCTTTATTCTTTACATTATTTTACTAATAGATATTACTTCTGATTATTTGGAACATGAGCTATTATTGTGAAGCTATTACACCCAAAAGGATTATTAATTTTCAACAAAGCAAAGGCAAGAAGCTATTCTAAGGCTCCAGCTTGAGTCTAACAGCTGAGATTTTCAGGAAGTAAGAAGGTGAGGTTTGGGTTCCAAAACCCACCAAGTTATCAGTTCTTTAATGCCACGTTTATAGAATAAAAGCTAAATGAAACATTGCCTCCAGGTACCATTTTTGAATAGAAAAATTAAGTGACCTTCAGCTATCAAACACATTCAACTTATATTCCAAAGTCAATGTTCAAGGGGCAGCATGAACATAATGTAGGTGATCTGAAATTCTGTTTGCTGAGGTTAACTGGCTGAATGCTAAACCCTTTGAATTCTAGCATAAAACATCATTTTAATAAATCCTGTGTTTGTACTGCACATTGATTTTAGCTGACTAAAATCCATTCAGAAGACCATTTCCTAAGCAGAGCAGTCTTAGTTTACATGAGAACAGAAGAAATACTCTAAACTAAAAGCATTTTACTATGACAAAATAACTTTCTTTTTAAATATACTCTAATCCTAAGAATCTGTAATTCTCAGAGTTCATTTAACAATGTTTTAATTGCATTTTACCATCTCTGTTGCCACTGCTGAATGCATCTGCTCCCACTGAGATTTCAGAAAATGAAATCAAAGCACAGTTTATAGTGAGAAAACTGTTAAAAAAAAAAAAAAAAAAAAAGCTCAGAACTCATAACTTTACCGATGAAGTGAAAGCCCATAACCATTTTTAATGTTCTCTTGCCAGGAATCTGTTCCTTTGCTTTGCTACGATGTCTGCTTCCTTGGCTTACTTTCTGTCACAGTCTTTTTTACTCTTTCCTTCTTTTTTCTTGTTTTGGAAACTTTTTAGTCACTATCACTGTTTTCCTTTTCATATAATCTAATTTCTACCCTTTTGTTTCTACACTTCAATTCCTTTCATCTTTAAATCCCTCCTTTTTTTCCTATGAGCAATACTATTTTATATTGATTCCCAAATTCATTTTCAGATATCTGTTCATTTCTTTGTCTGACCCTTATTAGCTGATGGGCCATGTTCTTTCAGTTTCCTACACAGGGCTATGAACAGCACTGAGGTGCTGATCAGAGAGGGATCAGAGAGCCTGAGAAAGATTAAGTACCATCCAGGCTGCAACTTTCTAGATAAAAATGGAGAAGTTACTTGGCCATATCAGAAAACTGAGACTGAGATTTGCTTCTTACTATATTGATACAAAGAAGAATACAATTACCATCTACAGTAGTAAGTCATTGTTACTATTAAGGAAACCTCATTCTACTGCCAACCACTTGTAGATTTGTAGTGGGTGCATGTGTCTATGTGTGTCTGTGTGAGGTGGTCAGGTCCTTGTCCCTACATCCCTTCCTGGGCTGCCCAGCTTTAAACTCCCAAAATGGCACCTTGGACCTGTGACCAGAGAGGTTGGGGCCTCTTCCATGAAAACAGCATGGGCATCATGCTGGGTGTAGCACTGTTGTTCATGTCTCAGTCTCACTGAGGCTTATAGTCATGTGGTGGGAATTGTCCTAGGAGTACGTAGGAGAGCTTGGGCTCCCCTGTCCCTCTTCAGCTGGGCAGGGCTGCAGCTGTATCAGCCCAAACTCACCCCAACGGTAGGGTACTGCCCAGCTTTGAACTCCCAAACTAGCATCTTGGAGCTGTGACTAGAGGCCTTTTCCAGGCAAACAGTAAAATGGGCAAAGTGCTGAGGGGACTGTCTTCTGCTTGTGTCTTGGTCTCACAGAAGCCCATAGCAGGGCAGTGGGAATTGTCCTAGGTATACATAGGTGAGCTTGGACTTCCCTACCTCTCTCCAGCTGGGTGGGGCTGGTTTAGCCTGAATTCAGCCTGAGGGCAGGGCACCACCCAGCTTCAAATTCCCAAAATGGCACCCTGGGCCTGTGGCCCCAGGGGGACAAGCCCTTCTCAGGCAGGCTGTGCTGGCAGGAAACTGAAAAATGTCCACTTACATCTCAGTCTCAACTGCAGCCCACAGCAGGGCAGTGGATACCTTCCTGGGAGTTCCTGTGGGTACCTGGCCTCCTCTATCCCTCTTCAGAGCTGCCAGTGGCTACAGGTGTGCCCACAGTTCCCTGGTAACTAGGCTTTCAGTGCCTGGCTCAACCTGTTCTAGGTTTGGATACTTGTGGGATTCTGCATGAGTTCCCTTTCTGGAGCAATGTCTCTGTGCAATCTCCAGGAAATTCCCTATGTTAGGCCTAAGACTTGCATGGGTTGGGGGAGTTCTCTCTTGTAGCCAAGACTGTAAAATCTCATCTCAGAGAGTGGAGCCCTGAGGGCTTCTCTCTAACTGATTCACCATATCCAGGAGTTTCTCCCAGCTGTCAGTCAGTCTCCGGCTGGGCAAGTTGCCCCAACCCTCTCCTTGCCCACTTTTGGTGCTTCCTATCACTTCCTTGGTGTATTACAGCATTCTCTCCTAGATTAGCTGTTCAAATGTGAGAATCTGCTTACTCTTCTGATTCCTCTTCATGGAGGAGGCACTTACTAGCTGTATCTAGTTGGCCATATTGATCTGTTAGTCAGAAAGCTATTTCTTAAAGTAGAATTCCAGTTAATAAATATAGAAGACTCAGACACTGGCAGGAATGCAGGTCTAAGTTGTCCACCCAGGATTTCCTTCTTTGTTAAGGCTGAATGAAATTCCATTGTGTACACATGCTGCAATTTCTTTCTTCATTCCTTTTTCAATGGACATTTGAGTTGTTTTAATATTTGGGCTATTGCAAATAATGCTTCAATGAGAATAGGAATGTCTTTACCAGGTGATGATTTCCTTCCCTTGGGTATTTACCCAGAAGAGGGACTTCTGGCAGGTCCATTTTTAATTGCTCTATACTGTTTTCCACACTGGTCACACCAATCTACATTCCCACCAACAATGTACACAGGTTCCCTTATCTTCACACTTCCATCAACAATTGTTATTTCTTATGTTTTAGATAAAAGTTATCCTACCAGCCATGAGGTGATATCTCATTGTGGCTTTGATTTACTAGAATTTCCCTAGTAATTAGTGATATTGAGCCGTTTTTCATATACCTGTTGGCCATTTGTATGTCTTCTTTGGGGAAATGCCTATTCAAGTCCTTTGCCCATTTTTTAAATGAGTGTTTTTGTTTTTTGTTATTGAGGTATGCAACTTCCTTATATATTTGGATATTACTCTTTATCAGATATATGATTGGCAAATATTTTCTCCCAATATGTAAGCTGCCTTTTCATTTTGTTAATTGTTTCCTTTGTTGTACAGAAGTGTTGTAGTTTAATATATAATCTCACTTGTTTATTTTTGCTTTTGTTGTTATTTTTATTTTGGTGTCCTATCCAAAAAAACATTGTCAAGACCAATGTCAAGAAGTTTTCCTCTATATTTTCTTCTAGGATTTTTACAGTTTTAGATTTTATGTTTAGATCATTAGTCCATTTTGAGTCAACTTTTGTGTAAGATGTAAGAGTCCAATTTCTTTCTTCTGTCTGTGGATATTCAGTTTATCCTTCACTATTTATTGAAGATACCATCCCTTCCCAAGGTGTCTTATTGTTGCCCTTGTTGAAAATTAGTTGACTATATATGCTTAGGTTTATTTATGGTTCTCTATTTTGTTCCATTGGTCTGTGTGTCTTTTTATGCTGGTATCATATTTTTTTCAAATAGTTTTAATCATTATTGACTGTTTTCTTGAATACTCAAAATTGAGAAATTTAATCTCTCATTTAGAAAATATTTGAATAGATTTAGTTTGAAAGCAGGAGAAGGACATGATATCAATCTCTGATTTTTCATAAATATTGATAACATGGAGTCTGCCTTAGAGCCCAGATAAAACCCTTAATTTGATTCTCATATAATTTCTGGTTCAGTGTTTTAAAGTACTTCTACACACAATAATGAAATTTTTTAAAAAGAAAACAAAATACAAAAACTGCAAGGGGGTAAAATTATCACTATTTTCAGATGATAGGATTATATTTATGGAAAAATCTGAAGAATCAACTGTTAAACTAGGAAGTTTAGTAGGAGGACTGCACACAAGAAACAACTACTAGAAAATATATTGACAACAAATTTCACATATAAAAGTAACAGTAAATACCTAGTAATAAAATTAAGAAATGTGTGAAAATTTTTAAATAATTTTTTTATTTCAAAATATTAAGGGGGTACACGTGTTTTTGTTACATGAGTGAATTGTATAATGCAGAAGTCAGGGCTTTTGGTGTGCCTGTCACTGGAATAGTGTTAATTGTACTCGATAGATAAGTCTTTATCCCTCACTGCCCTCCAACCCTCCTCCCTTCTTGGTTTCCAATATCCTTAACACCTCTTAGTGACCATGTGTACTCATTATTTGGCTCTCACTTTTTAATAAGAATATGTGATATTTTTTTTTTATTCCTGAGATACTTCACTTAGGATAATGGTCTCCAGTTCAATCCAAATTGCTGCAAAAGACATTATTTCATTCCTTTTTATGGCTGAGTAGTACTCCATGATATATATCACATTTTCTTTATCCACTCATCAATTGATAGTTTGTTTCCATACCTTTGCCATTATGAATTGTGCTGCAATAAACTTTCAAGTGCAGGCTTCTTTTTTATAAAAATGACTTCTTCTCCTTTGGATAGATACCCAGAAGTTTTCCATAAATGGAAAGTTTTTCTTGAATTCAATATTGTATATAATATGTGAATTTTCTATAAATTATTTGATACATTATCATTTTATTCAAAATATAATTTTTTCAAAACATGACAAGCAATTTGAAACTCAGTATGAAAGAAATCAACAAATTAAAAAAGCACTAAAGATATAATAGCATTTTTAGAAGGAAATAGCCCTAACTAGTAAACTATACTATTAGTTAAGGTAGAATAATGTGACATGGTACCAAAATTGACAGGCAGATCAATAGCACAAAATAAGAGGTCCTAGAATAGACTGAAGATACAGAATTTGTATACTGTAAAGATAGCAATTAATTCAGTAAGGACAAAATAGATTTTTTTTTAAATTGCTGACTAGTTAAGAGAAAATAAAGCCAGATTTCTACTTCATTTCTAATTTTAAAATTTTCAAAAGATAAAAATATAATTGTTATTGTGAAATAATTTAAAAGTATTGGAAGAAAAATTGTATATTTTTAAAAAGTAATTTTGTAGTCAAAAATTGCTTTCTAAGAAGGCACAAATCTCAGAGTCACGAGAGAAAGCTCTGATATATTTATTTCAGCAGTGTTATCTTATATATGGGTTTAAGCCCTAGAGATAGCTCATTCATTTGAGCACACAATGTGTCCTAGGAATGCTTTCAAAGATTGGGGGGAAAGTAGTAAAAAAAATTAGATGAAATTCCCCTCCATATACCTTATTTCTCAATGAGAAGAAACAGATAATAAACAAATTAAAAAGTGGATATATAATGTCAGATGGTAATAAGTGCTATGAAAGAAAATTAAGCAGAACAAAATAGTAATCATAAATATTTTTTGAATAAATGAAGAAGATTGAGAGTATACAGTACGATCAAGGGTATGAAGACTTTGGAAATATCACTGGGAAAAAAAAGGGCATGAAGCAATATTTATTCCTGTATATTATTTGTGGGTGTATTAATTGGTACAATCTCTGTAAAGAAGAATTTGCCAAAAGGTAAACTATCCAGACCCTCTGACTTAATAATTCTACCTCAAGGTATTTACCCTACAGGTATATTTGTGCAAAACTCAGATGTATGTTTAAGAAGATTATTTTTACTGCATTGTTTATACTAGGAGAGGAAGAAGACCTGTAAACATCCTTAATGTTTATCAGTGGCCAATTGGTTAAATAATATATCGACATTCATAGAAAGGAAGACTGTGTGTGTTAAAAAAAAAGGGAAGTAGATTTGTTATGCTAATCTAGAAAACTCCAAGATATAAAGCAAATGGCAGAATAGTTTTTATATTTTATCCTACTGGTAAAAATAAGATATACCCATATGTTTGTGTATATGCCTGGAAACATTCTGGAAGAATACACAAGGTTACTTCTGGGGAGTAGGAGGGAAGTCTCTTGAGAGAGGGAGACTAATTTTTCATTGTACTGTTTAAAATTTTTATTATGTGCATTGTTATTTTCTTAAAAGTGAGAAAAATGTTAACCACTGAGGCAAACATTGTTCATTTTGTGCAAAAAGATGAAATTTCTTCATGACTATATTGCATTAGATTAGTGATCATAATAAATGTTGCATTTGTCCTATGAGGATGGTCAGTACAAATAAAATACACTAACAAACCCTCTATGCATTCTAAATTACATTGGCTGAATGACTATAGCAATCATATCAAAAGCATAATTAGCAAACTTCTATCTCAAATTGTGTTTTTTTTAATAAAAATACAGAAGACTACATCACAAACAAACCCATATCATTTTTAAATAATAAAGAGACTTCAGGAAATGACATTGATATATAACATGTTTACATGTCTAAAAAATAACATTTATGGGCCAGGCGCAATGGCTCACGCCTGTAATCCTAGCTCTCTAGGAGGCCGAGGCGGGTGGATTGTTTGAGCTCAGGAGTTTGAGACCAGCCTGAGCAAGAGCGAGACCTCGTCTCTACTAAAAATAGAAAGAAATTATCTGGCCAACTAAAAATATAAATAGAAAAAATTAGCTGGGCATGGTGGCACATGCCTGTAGTCCCAGCTGAGGGGAGGCTGAGGCAGTAGGATCACTTAAGGCCAGGAGTTTTAGGTTGCTGTGAGCTAGGCTGACCCCACGGCACTCACTCTAGCCCGGGCAACAGAGCAAGACTCTGTCTCAAAAAAATAAATAAATAAAAATAACATTTATGTAGCATTTTTACCTATCTATTTCATTACTAATGCCTTTTTTCAGAATTTTTAGTCACTGAAGACTCAACAATTGGCAGCTGCTATGATTCTCATGTGCCCTACATTTTATGAGTCCACTCTCCTCACACAGCTATTATCAGTTCTTACTCCAGTGTATAGCTACTGTGCTAGTAAGAAAGCAATTCCCTGAAAATGGCAGTTGCTCATTGTACCTTGGCATGTACATGGACATACAAAACAAATGCTCTAAAGTTGCTAGACAAAATGTATTATTTTTCCTGTGCTGTACTACAAGCTGATTAATAATGAGGCATTTCAGTGACTTGGAATTGAATAGAGTTGATGCTCTTCTAGTGATGTGGCACTGCAATGGCTTATTTTACTGGCGGTAGTAATAAAGGCTATATTACAAAGCATAAACTATTTTTCACCTTGAATCTAATTGATTTCTGATAAAGCTATGCAAATTCTGTGTGTGTTTTCCTTATTTATTCTGGACACCCTTTAAGAAGCAATTATCTCAATTGACAGGAATGCTGAAAACAGATTATCTAATAATTCGAAGATGCCCATAAAGACTCAAATAAAAAATGTAAAGGATATGTAGGTGAATTTACCAACTTATGAATTAATCTCATTTAAAGGTAATATTTTTCATACAAAATTTTTACTCAAACTGATCAATCAATTCTACAGAAATAGCTCAACAAGATTTTGAAGAATGGTCGTTGCCATGAATTGAAACATTCTAACTTGATCCAGGAGTAAAACAATAGTATTGTATGAATTCACTATAGAATATTTTTAAAAATAAAAACTCAGAGAGATACAAATAGTAGTGGACTCACATATGGCAGAAAACCAGCCATACAAGGTAATCATCCTTGATGTAAACTCTGATGAGCTGTCTTTCACATAATTCTTCACATTTGTCTATAGTATATAAAAAAATTTCTTAATGGGATAGTTAAGTCTTATGATACTATTTTTTATTTGTATTTGGAAATTTTGATACTTCTTGCCCATAACCATCCTCTTTTTTTATTATTTTTTTTTATTTCAGCATATTATGGGGGTACAAATGTTTAGGTTATATATATTGGCTTTGCCCCACCCGAGTCAGAGCTTCAAGCATGTCCATCCTCCAGACGGTGTGCACTGCACCCATTCCCTCCCCCACCACCTGCCCGACACCCGATGATTGTTACTACTATATGTGCACTTAATTGTTGGTCAGTTAAGTCAGTTAATACCAATTTGATGGTGAATACATGTGGTGTTTATTTTTCCTTTCTTGGGATACTTCACTTAGTAGAATGGGCTCCAGCTCTATCCAGGATAATACAAGAGGAGCTAGATCACCATTTTTTATGTGGCCGAGTAGAACTCCATGCTGTACATATACCACATTTTATTAATTCACTTATGTATCGATGGGCACTGGGTTGTTTCCACATCTTTGCAATCGTGAATTGTGCTGCTATAAACATTCTAGTGCAGATGTGTTTTTTATGGAATGTCTTTCATTCCTTTGGATATATGCCCAGTAATGGGATTGCTAGATCAAATGGTAGTCCTACTTGTATCTCTTTGAGGTATCTCCATGTTGCTTTCCACAGAGGTTGCACTAGTTTGCAGTCTCACCAGCAGTGTATGAGTGTTCCTATCTTTCTGCATCCTTGCCAACATTTAATGTTTTTGAACTTTTTGATAAAGGCCATTCTCACTGGAGATAAGTGATATCTCATTGTAGTTTTGATTTGCATTTCCCTGATGATCAGAGATGTTGAGCATTTTTGCATATGTTTGTTGGCCATTAATCTGTCTTCTTTTGAAAAGTTTCTGTTCATGTCCTTTGCCCATCCTCTTTTCTCAGATTTGTAAATATGTTTATTTTACTTATTTTGTGTACCTTTGCCACTTACATACTTAGCATTTCTCAATAGTAATAGTAATAGTTTAAAAATTTCATACTTAAAATTACTTATAGATACCATGTTATAATCAAACACACACATTGATTTCTCTAACCTTCTTAGCATGATGCACACTGGGGCCACAGAATCTTAGGTTGACAAGAGAGAGCAAAAGCTGGAACTCAAAAGCAGTTAGAGCAACTGCCTATAGGATGGGTATCTGGGAAGTCCCAGGCCAAATGCAAGAGTGTGGTAATATGAAGTAAGGTTTAGGCAGAATTCTCAAGAGGTTGGGGTAGAGGGGAATATAATCCGGCTGAAGGAGAAGAATTATGTGGGTGAAAATGCAGTCAGATTTCTTTGTATTTATAGCATGTCTCCAACCTGTTACCAGAGGTTTAGGATATAGTAACCTACCTCTCCCAAAGAGAGATTTACAAGTCTTCAGACAGGCTTAAGGATACCAGAAAAGCATATTGCAATCCAGAAGGGTGTCAGTGTTGAGTAGAAGCCCTATTCAATAAATGGTGCTGGGAACATTGGATAGCCACATGCAGAAGAATGAAAAAGGATCCATATCTCTCACCACTCACAAAAACTAATTCAAGATGGATAAAGGACTTAAATGTAAGGTATAAAACCATAAGAATTCTAGAAGAAAATTTTGGAAAATCTCTTTGGCCTAGGCAAAGAATTTATAAAGAAGACCCCAATGGCAATCACAGTCACAACAAAAATAAATAAATGGGACTTGATTAAATTAATTAGCAGAGCAAACAGACAACCTAAAGAATGGGAGAAAATATTTGCAGGCTATATATCTGATAAAGGACTAATAACCAGAATCTACAAAGAGCTCAAGAAAATCAACAAGAAAAAATCAAACAACTCCATTAAAAAGTGGACAAAAGACATGAATAGAAGCTTCTGAAATGAAGATAGACAAATGGCTAATAAACGTATGAAAAAAATGCTCAACATCACCAATCATCAGAGAAATGCAAATCAAAACCACAATGAGATATCACCTAACCCTAGTGAAAATGGCTTTTATTAAAAAGTCCAAAAACAAAAAATGCTGGTTTGGATGCAGAGAGAAAGGATCACTTACACACTGTTGGTACGCTACAAATTAGTACAACCTCTGTGGAAAACGGTATGAAGATTCCTCAAAGAACTAAAAGTCAACCTACCATTTGATCCAGCAATTCCACTACTGGGTATTTACCCAAAGGAAAAGAAGTCATCTTATCAAAAAGACACCTGCACTTGAATGTTTATTGCAGCACAATTCACAATTACAAAGATGTGGAATCAACCCAAATGCCCATCAATTCATGAGTGGATTAACAAAATGTGGTATGTGTATACTATGGAATACTACTCAGTCATAAAAATGATGAATTAATGCCTTTTGTAACAATTTGGATGGAACTGGAGACCATTATCCTAGGTGAAGTATCTAAAGAATGGAGAAACAAACACCATATGTACTCACTGTTATATTGCAACTAACCCATGAGCACTCATGTGTATAGACAGAAGTAAAAGTCAGTGGAAATCAAGCAGGAGACAGGGGGGAATAGGCGATGAGCAAAAACCTACTTATTGAGCACAGCGAACACTGTCTGGGTGATGGGCACACTGATATCCCTGACTCACCCATTACAAAAGTGATCCATGTAAACAAAAACATTTGTACCCCCATAATATTTTGAAATAAAAAAGTAAAAAAAAAAAAGTCAGATGTTTGCCCAGATAACTGAAAACACTTCTTTGCAGCTTGACCAGCCCAATCTGGCAAGATAAGGATTGCTACAACTGTGAGATTACATGGGCCTCAGAGCCCATACACCATGCCAAGTACCAGATCTAGTTGGCAACACAATATGGTTCCAATAACTATCAAATGGCAGTAACAGGGTGCTGATACACCTCCACTCTGAGCAGGGTTGAGTCTGAGTCAGGATTATACCCATCAGTTGATACTGCCTTGGGAAGCTGGGAAAGGAAAGGGTAAAGGAACTGGAGAAATTGCAGATGCCCCAGTGCTTACAGAATAAAATTTAAAATTTTTGGTCTCGAATTCAGAGCCTGACCAAATGTGGCTTCAACCCATTCTTTCAAAATTATCTCATACTAATTCATTTCTCCCACCTTACAATCTAACCAAATAAATTTTGTGGCATGCCTTTTTATGGCTTAGTATCTTCTGTGCCTTTCTCTGACATTTTCCTATGTCTGGAATGTTCTCCCACCAATTCCCATCCCTCTAGCCATGTGCTCAAATTAAATATATCTTTGAAGGCCCTGTTCAAAATTACAAACCATTCTCCATAGAACTTTTACTGAGCACCATTTTGGGATATAATCTTTTCTTTATTCTCTATGACACATCATTTTCTGCCTTGTGTAATACAAAATCAACTTACATTTTTGTCCGCCTTTCAAGTATTTAGTATTTTGACAAAGATTCTGCAATTATAATTAATTTAGTAATATTATGCCCCACTGTGCTTCAAGCTTCACCAAAAACTTTTTAATAACTATTTATGAAGTTAATATTCTTCAACCTTATTCTGTTGAGAATCAATATATCTATCATATGTTAAATCAAATAGGCAATGAATTTCTTACTATCATAATTATGGAATGTACTGTGTGTTAACAATATGTAGTATGAAGACTAAAAGAGAAAAAAATGTTAACTCTCTTTTCTTAGAAAGATTCAAATTAACTCTGCTAAGATTTCCAATTTACTTGAATGTTGAACTGGAATATTAAGCAGAGTACTAAGTACATGAAATTTTAATTCAACACTGCCTCAGCCTTTTTTTGTTGCTATTGAGTAAGTGTTTCCACTGGCAAATTCTGAAAATGACTGGAAAGTAATCAAGTAATGGATATAATAGGACTGTTGATGGCAGGAACTATGTCTGAGCAAATCGATATTCACAAAAAGCATCGGGACAAGTGCATTTATCCGGAGTCATTTTGTTGTAAACAAATCCTCCTTGCGTTTTGGAGAACTTCACTGAAAACGAAGACTATTTCTTCAAGATGTAAAAAAATGTTACCAGTTCTCAGGGGTTAATTGAAGGGACATTGTCAACAGTGGTAGATTCCAGATAGTCCTGCTTATTTTCTTACATCTATTTGCCATGTTTTTGTGCATTTTGATTTTCCCTCAAGTGTGTATTTCTTTCAGTGGAGAATAGATTCTCCTGGGCTTTTAAAAATGCTTTAATTCTGAACACCAAAAGCTCAGCAGCCTTGAGCAGTTTTGAAACACAAACCATAGCATATGGGTCAAGATTAAAAGTACTGCAGTGAGGAATCAGAATTCTAAAGAGATATTATTTGGCATGGAAGAGTGCTATAAAATGAGAATCATTGTAAATGATGAGTTAATAATATCCCTTTTCAATACCATTTCACCCTCTCAGGTGTAGATTGTTCCTTTAAGAAATAAAGGTTTTTTTGGTTTGTTTTTATTTTTCTCTTATACTAAGAATGCTGTGATTTTATAGGAGGTAATAAATCTAAACTTATATTGTTAATATCCAGAGTTAACAGCTAAGACAGTACTGGGGATTGCTTTGTTGCCCTGGAACTCTATTTAAATGACTATTTAGAGAGACATTTGGGGCACATAAATTCAAGGAGGTCATGCATATTGACTCAACAGCATCAGCCTGACCCATAGAAAGACTTTGTGGTCCTGTGAGAATTGAAACTATCTGAACATCTTTAAAACAGCAGATAATTCCCAGTTTCAAATAACTTCCAAGAAATCCCTGGTAAACACAATATGGGAAAGAACAGGATATGGGTGTTTTATGTACGCATTAATTAGCAGCACTGTGGATAAAAGAGTTTTATTTAAGAATGAACACATTTATCACTCCAGGGCGTAAAGGTGTCTAAATTTTTCATAACTAATTTCATCTGGGAAATTTAAATCTCTTTCAGAAGTAAGAGAATAAGAAAATTTTTAAAGAGGAAGTTGTCATTACGTCATGGAACACAAAGACTGAATTTACTTCATGGGCAGGGTTGATTGCTATTCAATGAATATTATGTCATTGGTAAACTGAAAATGTTCCTCTTTATGAACTAAACTTGCTATTTTACAGGAGCTGCATACACTGAAGAAAGATTACACACCTCTGGTTTCTTGGTTATTTATTTCAAAATTCTTCAATCTGCCCATATCCATCTGCTTTTTCTATCTTATATGAAAAATTATAATAACACAATTTCTGCTATTAAGAATACCACTGAAAGAAAGGAAAATTCCAAAAAGACAAGCAAAGTTTCAAGGTGCTGGTGCAATACTATTATTGTAGAGGATATAGAAGAGAGGAATTGTGATAATAAATAGATTATCTAATTAATTAATTAATTAACACATTTTTCAAATTAGTGTTCAAGTAGGCAAGTCAGTGGCCAGAAGTAATGTGTAATCAAGAGGGAGTTTTGAAGATGTAGGAAATTTCATGTTGTTGGAAATGATTCAATCAAGAAAAAAAAATTTGATGCTGCAGAAAAATGAGGCGGAAATTGTGGGTGCAATGTTCTTAAATCCACAAAAAGGTGTAACAACTCATCCATAGAACGTGGAACAAGGAAGAAAACATTGGAACAACATAAAGGTAGGTAAGTAAATTGATGGCAGCCCAAGGAGGTCTTTTATGGTTGTCCCTAATTTTTCATTAAATAGAAATAAAATTTATCAAATGAGAGTGAGGATGGGAAAAGGAAGTTTTGGAAATTTGAGAAGAAAAAGAATGGTGTGGGAGACAGCCTCTAAGATATCTGCCAATGATCCCTGCTTCGTGGTATTCATGTGTTTGCATAATCTCTTCCCTTGAGTGTGAGCTGGACCTTAGTGACACTTCTAATAAATAGAATTTGGCAAAAATAAGGGGATATCACTTCTAAAATTATGCTATGAAAGGACTGTGACTTCAATCTCTCTCTCATCTCTATCTATCTCTACCTCTATCTATCTCTATCTCTCTCTCTCCCCCACCTCCCCTTACTCTGAAACTCCAACCCCTCTAATAACAAGCTGTCAAGTTATGAGCTGCTCTTGAAGGAATCTACGTGGCAAGGAACTGATATCTCTTGCCAAAAGCCAGAGAGGACCCAAAGCCTATGAACAATTGTGAACTTGGAAATAGATCCTCCCTACCTGAAGGCTCAGAAGACCATGACCCTGGCCAAGCACCTTGTCTGCAGCTTTGTGAGAGATATCCTGTTAAACTTCACTCAGATTTTTTACAATCATAACCTGTGATATAATCAATGTTTGTTGCTTTAAACTGCTAAATAAGTTGTTACATAGCAATAGATAACTAATACAAAAGATGTGAAATGGTTAGCCAAGCAAGTGGGAACGTAAATAAACTAGGAAAATATAGTATAATTTCCATAAAAATTAAATGACCACAGTAGATTAATGGTGATGAATTTTAAGTGAAACCATATGAATGTATGTTTATCTCCACATATGGAGAGATATATTTAACTAGAGTTGGGGTTTTGCCAGATGCATATGACAAAATGAGAGAGGGGCAAAGAAGCTGAAGTGTTAGGAATGATTATAATGATATATCATGGAATTTAATTTTGACAAGGAGGTAATTGAGGATATGAGAAGAGAGAGGAAGAGAAAAAAGAGAAAAATATAAATAGATTGTAGTCACAGCGGGAATAAAGAATGTTTTGGCCAATCTAAAAATGATTCAAGCCATATACGACAAACCCACAGCCAACATCATTCTGAATGGGGAAAAATTGAAAGCATTCCCACTTCGAACTGGAACCAGACAAGGTTGCCCACTGTCTCCATTACTTTTCAACATAGTACTGGAAGTCC
>CM052439.1:114568607-114587645 GCA_028533085.1 Varecia variegata
CAGCCTCCCGAGTAGCTGGGACTACAGGCATGCGCCACCATGCCCGGCTAATTTTTTTCTATATATATATTTTAGTTGGCCAGATAATTTGTTTCTATTTTTAGTAGAGACGGGGTCTCACTCTTGCTCAGGCTGGTCTCGAACTCCTGACCTTGAGCGATCCACCCGCCTCGGCCTCCCAGAGTGCTAGGATTACAGGTGTGAGCCACCGCGCCCGGCCAGCTTTTTAATATTTTTTAAATGTAACATTTTATTTATCCTTTTAAACTGCCAGATATGACTTTAAGTAAAAAATTCTGCATCTCATCAGAAAAATGTAACATAAAATTCAAGTTCTTTTTATATCCTGTAAGTAGCACATAATTATCTTTCTTTTTCTCTCATCTTCACATTGTCATCTAAGACTTCATGGAGACTGCAGTTGTTTAGTGATACGAGAAGAGGATGGTGTGGATTATTCCAGCTTCTCTCTCTCTTGTTCTGAGATTCCAAGAGAGATATGGAGAGACAAAGTTATTAGTGACTATGGTGTCATTAAGATGTCTGTTAAAACTATACTACAGCCTACTACTCTACTACTTTACAAGACTTGGCATTTAAAAGATTATTGAAAGGAACTTGCATAAGGGAGAATGGTTTGAAAATATTCACATTGCTGAAGGCACATAAACATATATAAGGAAGAATGTGAAAAGTGCAAACTACTTTTTAGCATCCTGAGTGCTTTATATGGAAAATGTCTCATTATGCCACTATTAAGCTGCTTTACTACAGCACTAAAATGAGTAATTTATGCATTTAAATTTATGGGTAAAGAACTGAGCTGCCAACAGTAAATTACAGAAGTAAAGTCATATGCTTATTGAATATTTTTAGAAACCTAGATTATTTGGGAAAAGCATTGTACCTTACTCAAAGAACACATTAATAATAGTGCATATATTATAAAGCAACAATGAAAGAAGAATTTTACAATATAGTCAGAAGATAAGAAAGAACTCTATTATTACTTCTGGAAGTTAAGAAATATTTGGACAATATTGTTAGTAAAAATAGCTTATTTCAATTTAGGTATACACAATTTAAGCCTAGACATCAATAAGATTTTCAGCACTGAACAAGTCCTTGAATGGTTTTATTTCTCTAAATGGTCCCTTGGAATACTGTGGTATGTTGCTCTGCAACCTTAGCATAACATATAATTATTCCTTTTTGACATTTCTGTCTGGGAGAGTAAAGGATAAGTAATATAATAATATGGATGACATAAGCAAGGTTTCTTGTATAAGTGTATGTATGTGTATATGAGTGTGTGCATTATATAAATATGAACATGTGTATATACATACATTCTTATTATATAAACTCTTTTTATATGTATATGCTATAAATAAATATGTAATCTAATTAGAAGTATAAGTAATAGATAGATACAAATGTGGAGGAAGATGCAGGAAGTAAGAGTAAATTTGAAGATGAGTTGCCAACAGAAATAGATGAGAAGTAATACAATTGTATCTGGTCTGAACATGAGAAGCATATAGTATTAGAGCTATAGTGAGATTTTGGAATTATCTCATTTAGTGATTCATAACTGAAAATAGATCTTAGTGAAATTTTTTCAATGCACAACTGCCTGGGCCCTACGTTAAACCTACCAAATCAGGATCCTCAAGGTGAGGACCAGGGAGGGATAGAATAGGCAGTTTGTGTTAAAAGTCTCTGCTGGAATGAGGCTTTATACCTAAGAAAACCAATTCTAATTCCTAAGTATTCCAAGAAAAATTTACTTAGTGATATAAGTCAAAAAATTATAAATATTTTCATCATTGCCTGAAAGAATCTTGTAGTTTATGTATTACTGTCCCATCAGATCACCATAATACTACATGTTAATTATTTTTCTATCTAATGTGGAAAAAACTCACATATAACTCAGAAAGTATCAAGGTAATATGTAATGTCTCCATTTTTTATACAACTAGGGATGGATAGGAATGGAAGTTTTGATGTGATCTGTTTTTCTTCCTGTAACAAGATTTGAAAGCTGGCTTAGTAATTATTTTTTCTCACAACTGTAGGCCGGACACAGACAGTTTTCTACAACTTTACCAAGTTTTATAACATTGTAAACCTGTATTTTCCTCTAAAATTAAATTCTGGTGTCCTTAGTAAAATGCTATAATCATTCTGTTGCTTCTTTGTGTGCATGTTTTATTGACATCACCTCCAACACATAGTGGTTAAGGCTAATGGCATTGGAGTCAGACAAATTAGCCATCATCTACCAATTCACAAACTCTTAAGAACACCTTGCCCCTTGGCACTGTTCTCCTATGTGAGAAAGTAGCCATATTCTCATTCCTCCCCAAACGTACTGAACAGCCATCTACTTGGGGACTGTAGTTCAATCATACATCCAAATTTCACTATTTGTTTTCCAAATGAATCATCAGCAAGAGACATGCTGAATGACATCTGTCCTGTCTCATGTGGCTTTTCAAAGCTGTGTGGCCCCATTTTGCTCCCAGCACTGTACACCTTAACAGCTGCCTTATGCTCACTAACTGATCCCAGCTTTTGGTGGTGACTCTCACATAAAGGTCAGGTGAAAGAAATGACTCATAGCATCTTTGTGTCTTGGGGTGAATCCAATTGGTCTTCAAATAGAGTGCATGAAATATATTATTTTTATCATATCATTTCCTCTATTTTGTGTTAGCAGAAAAGTAATGAAAGTTTGTGAGAAAAGGGCATTTGGGCTTTAATCATGTCTGTTTTTCAAGTTGGTAGGCTTAGAAATATATTCCCTCAAATAAACAATGGCTCTTATGCCTTGTCACAATAGTCTTTGAAGAGAAAATGTACGTATGGTTTGGCAACCTAATTTTTGTAGCAACATCCTTTCCTGCTAAATATGTCACTGGACTCCATCAACACTAATTTCAATAGTAACTTTTTCAAGTCTACATCACAACTTATTACATTCTTTTCTTGTTTCATAAAAAGAGCAGTCACGAAGCTCTTTCCTTCATATGTCAAGAATTAAATCATATTCTGCACATTACTAATATTGTAGAACTTAGATGTGAAATATCTACCTAGAAGACAGGTGATAATTACACAGATATATATTATCTTTTATTTAATAATCAGAAGCTCATTCTACTTTCTCTCTAAACAAAATGTCATTTTATTTACTGGTAACTATATTTACAATCTTCTTGAAAACAGTATAACTTGTAACTGTGTTTATGCAGAGTAAAACTTTGAATGATGCCAGTAGAGCTTAGGTCTAAAATAGAAAAGAAATATTTTGCACTTGTTCTGGAAAAAAAGGTAATTGGATTTACCAAAAAAAAATCCACTGTGCTTTCCATAATGCAAAGCTTTAATGGCTCACGAGGTTTTTTTAAACCTAATTTTATATACTGTTCTCAGGACTCAGGACAAGTAGATTGCCGGCTAACAAAATCTAATATCCAAGCAGAAGTCATTTTATTAAGTACTTGATCTTTTTCTTTTTGGTTATTTTTTCAAAAGTAGCATACTAGAACATTTACACTGCATGTGATTCTCCTAACAAAAAGATTCACATCTGAATTTGCAAGGGGCCTTTTCCTTATTTACACTCAAATGGTTATTCTGAGTTTTGGTATTTAGGGTACCATTATTATAAGTTCTTTTGTGCTTTAATGATTCCATTTGAGCCATTTTGACATGTTGTGAATCATGGCTATAATGTTAGCCCAATAGTACAACAAAACAATAAAAAATTATCAAACAAAATCATTAATACACAAATGATATGAAAATATATTAGCAAACTAGAACCCAGTTAACATATTATTTTTCACATAAAAAGATTCATGCACACTGTTTTAAAATAATTTAAAATGTTCAAGAATTTCTGTGAAAATTATAATTAATCTTATATTTCAAATTTGAAATGGATATTTAAAATGTTTATCTTTTCTTCTGAAACTAGCACGCTGAGTCAGGATTCCCCAAATATTGCGAAGGACAGTAAGTGTCCAGTACACTTTAAGAAACATAACTTTAATATACATTCAAAATTGTCTTGACTATTTATTATCCTAAAACTGAATCTTCTGATGGTCATGTTTTTCCACAGCTAACAGGGAAATGTGCAATTATATCTTTGGGTTTTTTTTATTTTATAGATTTTATATTTTTTTAAATAAGTACATAGAGTTCCAGATCAACGTGTCATTCCTTTTAATATTATTTTTGCTTGTAGAATGTTTTGAGCCATCTTTTTAATATTTTATAAATATCATGGAATTTGCTCTGTGCAGTGATAATTCTTCCTTTGATAGTGAACATAAAAATTATAGAAGTGTTTGTTTTTATTACTCTGGGATTATTAGTTAAGTTTAATCCAAGTGTTTGGAACACCTTATAGACATTTTAAATTCTAAATGTGAAATGAAAAAGCAGAATCCATTATTCCCCTGGAGCCACTCCCCAAGGAATATTTCAGTGTTTGAACAAAAGCAACCATTTTGCAAGAACAACTTTTTGATGATTCAGTTATATCTTCCCAACCATTCAGTATTCTTTAAAATCTTCACAAGAAACTTCAAAAATAGGTGTATATTAAGACACTTTGCCCTTTTAGGATTCTGAAAAAATAATTAGTTTACTCTCCAATCCACATGTACTTACTTTGTTTCTGGATGGTGAGGGATCTTTGAGCAGAAAACTGAAGTTCATATTACCTTTGCCCCAGTTCCTTCCCTAAAGAGATGGCTGACCATGCAAGCAGAAAAATCTTAGGGTAAATCAAACCATAAGCATGAAAAATATGAGGAAAAAAAGAACGGAAACTAATTTGGCATTTTTGCATGGTATTAGGTGTGGATGAGACACTATTCTGCCTTGATAAAGTATTTAGGGCCTCCAGGGCTCTATCCACCACTGTACCCTTCTCGGCATCATTACTGCCCAGACATGCTCTCATGAGATTCTAAAGGGAAGATACAAAGGAAATAAAATAGTATAAAAAAAGACAATTTATTCTATTTTTTCATGAGGGTTGTTTGTGTGTTATTTGTTTCAGAGACATTATTTTCACCTGGGTATTTCGGTAGTCAAAACAAAAATTCTAGAAATCAGTCTTTTTTTAGTGCCCGAAAAATAAATCTGAATTGTGAATCTTTAGTAAAAAGACTTACAAATCCCCATATCCTGGCTCATTATGGGTCCTTCCTAATGGCACATTGGTATGCTATTCATGAGACCATGATGAAAATACACCTAAAATTCCTCTTTTATCCAGTGGCTTCATTCATTCTGAAAGTAAATGTAATATTTTTAAACAGCCAAACCATATGGAAACAAATCTCAGAAATAAGAATGGCATAAACTCTCTGGGGTAAAAACCAGATCTTGTCACCTACAATGCAGTAAGATTAATTTTCTTGTGAGGCAAATGATCTGGCTCAAAAGACAATTTTTAAACAGAATTTAATATAAATAAACGATAGATGATGATAAATAGAGGTATTTATAAATACAACAAGCATCATTGAAAGAGGTATATTGCCTTCAAGATAAAATTATTCTGGGCATGTTTACTTTTTGCAAACCAGTATGATTATTCTATATTAAGATTCTGTGTCAGTTTTCTAGATTTAAGTACATGTGGAGTTCCACTGAATTAATATATGCCAAGGAGAAGAGAATCTGATTCCTCAGTAATTGAAGTTGTTTTTTTACCTATAAACCCACACAGCTACAAAGATTTGCTTATTTCTAAGATTAAACCATGTGCTAAATGATTCACAGCTTACTGAGAAATAAAAACAATGTCTTCTATAATTAATTTTTGCTTTCAGGATATTTTTATTAAAAAAATTATTTTCACTTACAAAACAAAAGCACCAAAAAGCATTATCTATTTCCATGGTATTATCCAAAAGATAGCAGATGCTATGTCTTAGTATTGTAAATAAGTAGAGTAGTAAGTATGTTAACTGAAAGAGCAGAGAATAGTAGAGACTTCATTGTCTTCATTTCCCATGAATCCCTTAGACAATTTAAGTAGTTGGGCTGTCTGTTTGTGGCTTAGGGATTTAAAATAGTATTAATTGACCTAGAAATGTGTGTTTAAATGGTGAGTTAGTGTGTCTTGAGGCATAAAAGACACTGTTTAATTGCTACAAGTGAAATAAATAAATATAAAGTAAAACCTTAGAAAATATAACACCAAGGAAAAATGAGTTATAATAACTAGTAATTTATTTTTCAACCCCAGGTTGACTTCATTTGAAGCACTTTATGTCATAAAGAATTCTATCCATAAATGGTGATAATGAAACTCTGTAATGTTATTGAAGCACGTAAAAATATCGAAGGTAGCAATGCCAAAATACAAGTTAGGAAGGATTAATGACTAGGCCTTGGTTCTGAACACAGGCCTGCATAATAGTAAGATCAAAATTAAATTTTTGAAATGTATGCATTTGAATTTTTACATCTTCACCTTCCCAACCCCAGCTCAAGGAAGAAGAATATTATGGGCAGCACTAGTTGAGATGAACCATTCATTAATAAGCACTGTCTTCCCAGACATCTATTTGGCATCTGCCAACATCATCCTTTTCAGCACTTCTGAATGGAATGTGTCCAACATGCTTGTTTGGTATTCAGAAAAGAGCAGCCTTTGAAGAACTTTTTGTACTCCCCAAAGGCTGTTTTTCATCCTCAATCCAAAAGACCTAAACCTTCTGGCAGACATTTACTTTCATCTTTTTAGTGTGCTGTGGACATTGCCATTGCCACGAGTGTACAGGGCAGTAGAAAAAGTGGTCTTTTGCTTGTTTCCCCTGTATTTATTTACTTCCATTAAAACGTTCTGCCCAACTAGGCATTTCTTTTTCATTTGGTTGACACATTTGTTCTCTCTTTCTCTATTTTTTCTCTCTCTTCCCTTCTGTTGCTGACAGTTTTACACTTTGATTAACAGCACTTACATACCTAAAAATCATTCTGTTGATGCAGAGAGGACAAGACTTTTGCAGAAGCAGAGATGAATAAGGGGCCATCTATTTTTTTTCTACCAGTTAAAAGAGCAACAGTAGAGCAACTTCCTATCAACAAGCACCACAATTTCTTTACTTAGAGAAGAAATCAAATTAAGCATGTTTATTTGTTCAGCTTTTGGTGGATGTATTGGTGTCTCCAAGAGTATTGAGGTCAAGCACACACAAGCTCTAATCAGCCACAGTATTAAACAATCTTTCTAGACGTTGCTTTTTATTCCCAAGTCTCAACAAATATTGCAATTTATTTTGTAAATAAAATAACCCTGCTTTTAGACAGTCCTGTTCTGCAATGAAGGAGAAATTAATCTTCCCTGAGAATTGGTGTACACTGTGACCATAAGAACAAGGAGGAAGCCAGCAGCCACAATCACAACTCAGATACTGAAATGTATCTGCTGTCTCATACAGGGAAGGAGCAGGAGTGAAGGACAAGCATGTCAATAAAAGCTCATTAGTGATGAGAAACCATGCAAGGTCCCTGAGTAGGATGTACTTGTTTACAATGTCTCTTAATGAGAATTTAATTTCCTTTCTAATTTTGTCACATATTTGGTCACAATTCTATTCCTCTTGAAGAATATCCATGATCTTTTTATAATATAAACTACAAAGAGAATACAAAGGGTATGTTCTGTGGTCAGCAGAAAGGTAGAAGTCACAATGAAGAGGCATTTTACAAATAACAGGCCAACCTCCAAGGGCAGCATAACCCAGCCTGCTTAAATTATTTGTAATCTTTACACAGATATGAGAAAAATTAGCCTTTTCTAGTCCAGAGAATCCTGGGTTCCTTTCCAGGCAGTGATGGTGAGCAGTATGTCCAACAAGACAATGAAGATGTAATTACATAACTCATCTTAAACATACATTTACTTAAGAAGAACATGTTGATTACATTGGCGTGACTAGAGTCTGCAGGAGAAACAAGTGGCCAGATGAACCTTCTCTTAAGTGTGCAAGTTCAAGTCACCCCTTTTATTCACATTCCTCCCCTTTGAAGCATCATTCATTTCTGTGACACAAAACTTCTCAAATTCTACCCCAGATCTTCCTGCATTAACTCCAAAGTGGAGTTAATGAGATGATTGGTGGCCAAACTTTCACGACGTTTTCATTCATTTGAAAATAGTTTAATTAATTATAATACCATTACCATGAGGTAGGGTTCCTTTTGACAGAACAGGTAGCTAGCAGACTATGGGAGCACAGCTTTGAGCAAAAACTCTAACTTTTTAAATACAGATTACTTCTGGGTTCTCCATTGCCTTTACTCTTTGGTCAAGAGATGGAAATCATGCTATTCCTCTCCCTGATTTCTCTTGCCATTTTCTCTCTCTCTCTTCCTCTCTCTCTCTCATTTTTACTCTCTTTCTCTCCATAAACTCTCACTCTAGCTCCTCAAGTCCTGGCTGACCTGTACAGCTTTTGACCTGCCCAGTGTTTCCTTAATGGAATACCCTAACTCTTGGATGAGTGTTTTCTTTCCCCTATAGAACAGGTTGCTCTCTCTGACCAATGTTTCCCCCCAAAATTTGTCAAAATATTTCACAACCAAAATATTATAGGATTATTCACCATTGCCTTGATAAAACTATTTCAGTTTTTAATACTTTTAAATAAATGTTTTAAAAGACTAAATAGTAGATTAACTATGTATTTATTTTATAATCTGTGAGGTAAATTTTTTGGTTTTTTGGTAAGAATCAGACTTGCAAAGGAGGAGAGTGGAATAAAACAGACAGAGTTAGAAGAAAGGACAGATGTTGAGTCCCTTTCTCCTAGTTCCCTGACATGTGACCAATGCCAGACTCTCCATCCCAGGAAGCATCTGGTAAGTTCTTTCGTGCTACAAATTGCCGCAGCTCCCACCTCTCCACCTCTAGGAGCAATCATTGATCAGCTGAGAGTCCTGACACAATCTACAGTCACCTTTGACACCAAAAATGCTTCATTAACAAATGAAAGGGAAAATAGCAGTAGGTTTATGAATTGATAATTTCGCTTTGTAGAAAATTAACTTCCTCCTACTGAGTAGAATGGGGAAACCAAATCTAGATTTCAGCGTAAGGGATGGATTGGATTCAATTACAGCTCTAATATTTCCTCAGCAGGAAACCTTAGGCAAGTTACTTAATCTTTCTGAGCCTCAGTTTTGTCATTTATAAAATGAGGATAATAATCTATGTACCTCACAGGACTGTTGCTAAGGTTAATAAGATATCAAATAAAGCAGTTCCCATATCTCACATTGTCTATTTAGTGCTCAAATAATTATATTTTTAAAAGATATGTAAACAATTCAAAAATACATATTAATAATCAGTTGAGAGTCAAAGAAAAATTATCATGTGAACCTGTGTTCATGTCAGCCTTTGTTATGCTTCTTGTCATATTAATTTCTGGGACTGCAGAAAAAAGTTCAAACAGCATGACTCTTTCAGACAACTACCTAACAACTTTTTGTGATTGAAGCAATTATCTGCCTCAGAAGGGCAAAGTAGATCTAAATCCGGTGTTTGGAGAATGAAGTAGAAGATTTTTAATACTTTGAAATGTAAAATACTTACACAGATGATGGATTATACAACAATAAAGCTAATTATATTCAGCAAAAAAGTATCAAAGGCGTCTACTGCCTTTCCCTGATACACAAGATTTTTTATTTAACACTTTATCGGATGGAATTAGTGATGTGGGCAATAAAAGTAACTAAATTTTTTTTAATTTTATTTATTGTAAATTGACAATTTATAATTGTGTATATTAATATTTATAGTGTACAAAGTGATGTTATGAATTATGAATACAATGTAGAATAATTAAATCAAGCTAATTAACATATGCATTACCTCAAACATTTATCATTTTTTGTGGTGTGAACATTTGAAATCTACTCAGCAATTTTGAAACATAAAATACATTATTATTAACTATTTTCACCACACTGTGCAACAGATCTCAAGAAGAAAAACTTATTCCTCCTAACAGATTTTGCATCATCATCTCCCCATCCCCCAGTCTCTATAACCACCATTCTACTCTCCACTTCTATTGTTTTAGATTTCATATATAAGTGAGAAGATGTCGTATTTCTCTTTCTGCATTTGGCTTATTTCACTTAGCATTATGTTTCCCTGTTCCATCCATCTTGCTGCAAATGACAGGATTTCCTTCTTTTTTAAGGCTACATAGTATCCCATTGTGTTTATATATCACATTTTCTTTATTAATTTATCTGCTAATGGACACTTAGGTTGATTCCATGTCTTGGTTATTGCAAATGGTGCTGCAATGAACATGGGAATGCAGATATCTCTTTGACAAACTGACTTCAAATCTTTTGGGTAAATATGCAGAAGTGGGATTACTGGATCATATTGTAATTCTATTTTTAGTTTTCTGAGGAAAATTGACACAGTTTTCCATAATGGCTGTACTAATTTACATTCCTACTAACAGTGTATAAGGGTTCTCTTTTCTTCACATCCTTGCCACTACTTGCTATCTTTTGTCATTTTGATAATAGCCATTCTGACAGGCATGAGATTCTAACTATTGTGGTTTTAATTTGAATTGCCCTAATGATTAGCAATGTTGAGCATTTTCTCTGTTGGCCATTTGCATGTCTTCTTATGAGAAATGTCTATTCTGGTCCCTTGCCCATTTTTAATTGTTTTTGTTTTGTTTTGCTATTGAGTTGTTTGAGTTTCTTTTATGATTGGGTATTAACCCCTTGTCAGATGTAAAACTTGTAAACATTTTCTCCTAACCCATAAGTTGTATCTTCACACTGTTAATTATTTCCTTTGATGTGCAAAAACTTTTTAGTTTTCTGTAATCTCATTCTTCTATTTTTGCTGTTGTTGCCTGTGCTTTTGGGGTCAAATCCCCCAAAATCATTGCCCAGACCAATGTTGTGAAGTGTTTTCCCTATGTTTTCTTCTAGTAGTTTTAAAGTTTCTCGTCATCTGTTTAAGTCTTTAATCCATTTTCAGTTGATTTTTGTATATGGTGTGAGATAAAGGTCAAATTTCATTTTTCTGCATATGGATATCCAGTTTTCCCAGCTATCTTTTACCCACTGTATATTCTTGGCAATTTTATAAAAAATCAGTTGGCTATACATGTGTGGATTCATTTCTGGTATCTCTGTTCAGTTTCATTGGTAGCTGTATCTATTTTTATACCAGAACAATGCTTCTTATTCCTATACCTCTGGGATATAGTTTGAAATAAGGTAATGTGATGCCTCGTTTTGTTCTTTTTATTCATGATTGTCTTGATTGTCAAAGAAACTTACCAGGACTTTTGGGGTTCCATATGAATTTTAGGGTTCTTTTTTCTATTTCTGTGAAAAATGACATTGGAATTTTGATAAGGATTATACCGAATCTATAGATTGCTTTGGGTGGTATGGACATTTTAACAATATAATTCTTTCAATCTATGAACACGGTATATCTTTCCATTTATTTGTGTCATGTTCAATTTCTTTCATAAATATTTTATAGTTTTCACTGTACAGGACAGTTGTTTTACCTTCTTGGTTAAATTATTCCTGAGTATTTCTTTTTCCTGGCAGAAAAGAATTTTCTTTTTTTTTATTTCAGTATATTATGGGGGTGCAAATGTTTAGGTTATGTATATTGCCCTAGCCCCCACCCCTGAGTCAGAACTTCAGGTATGCCCTAAGTATTTTTTTATAGCTATTTATAAATGGGATTTTTTTCTGGATTTGTTTTTTGGATTGTTTGTTAGCATATAGAAACACTACTGAATTTTGTATGTTGATTTTGTATCCTGTAGCTTTATAATATTTGTTTATTAGTTCTAACAGGTTTTTGATGCCATCTTCAGGATTTCCTATGTATAAGATCATGTCATCAGAAAACAATGATAATTTTACTTCTTCCTTTTCAATTTTGGATGTCTTTTAGGACTCCAGTACTATGTTGAATAGAAGTGGCAAGAGTGGGCACTTTTGTCTTATTCCAGGTCTTAGAGGAAGGCTTTCAATTTTTCACTGCTGAGTATAATGTTTGCTGTGGGCTTCTCATATGTGGCCCTTATTGTGTTGAGATACTTTGCTTGTATACTTAATTTGTGGAGAGTTTTTATCATGAAAGGATGTTGAATTTTGTCAAATGCTTTTTCTCCATCTGAGACGGTTGTATGGTTTTTGTCCCTCATTTTGTTAATGTGATGTATCACATTTATTGATTTGTTTATTTTGAACCATCTTTGCATTCCAGGGATAAATCCCACTTGGTAATGGTGTGTGACCCTTTTAATGTGTCATTAAATTTAGTTTGCTAGTATTAATATTTTGTTAAAGATTTCTACATCTATGTTCATCAAGGATATTGGCTTGTAATTCTCTTTTCTTGTAATGTCCTTGTCTGGCTTTGATATCATGGTAATTCTGGCCTCATAAAAAGAGTTTGGAAGTATTTTCTCCTATTTGATTTTTAAGAAGAGTTTGAGAAACATTGGTATTAGTTCTTTAAATGTTTGGTGAAATTCAACAGTGAAACCACCAGGTTCTGGGCTTTTCTTGAATGTGAGACTTTATATTGCTGATTCAATCTTCTTACTAATTACTGATCTGTTCATATATTCTCCCTCTTCATGATTCTGTCTTGGTAGCTTGTATTCCCAGAAATTTATCTATTTCTTCTAGTTATCCAACTTGTTGGGATATAATTCTTCATAATAGTCTGTTATGATCCTTTGTATTTCTGTGGTGTCAGTTGTAATGTCTCCTCTTCATGTCTGATTTTATTTGAGTCTTCTCTCTTTCTTATCTAGCTAAAGATTTGTCAATATTGTACATCTTTTCAAAAAAGCAACTCTTAGATTTGTTGATCTCTTGATTATTTTTCTAGTCTATATTTTATCTATGTGTTATCTGATCTTTATTGTATCCTTCTTTATACTAACTTTGGTTTGGGCTTAGTTTTATTTTTTCTTTTTCTAGTTTCTTGAGTAGCCACGTTAAGTTGCTTAGCTGAGATCTTGTTCCTTTTATGATGTAGGTGCTTATTGCTATAAACTTTCCTTTTAGAACCATCTTCATTGCATCCCATAAGTTTTGATATGTTGTATTTCCATTTTTGTTTGTCACAAGATATTTTTTAATTTCCCTTTTAATTTCTTTATTGGCCCATTGGTTGCTCAGGAGTATGTTGTTTAATTTCCATGTATTTGTGAATTTTCTGAAATTCCTGCTGCTGTTGATTTGCAGTTTTATACCATTGTGGTAAGAGAAGATACTTGATAGGACTTCAATCTTCTTAAATCTGCTAAGGCATGTTTTGTGCCTGAACATGTGATCTATCCTGGAGAATGTTCCACATGCACTTGAGAAGAATGTATATTCCACAGCTGTTGCAGGGAATGTTTTCTATATGTTTGTTAGGTCTAAAACATTATATCCAATATTTCCTTATTAATTTTTTGTCTGTATGTATAACCATTGTTGAAAGTGGGGTACTGAAGTCCTCTATTATTATCAGCATATGAAGAAATAGGCACTTTCATATAACTATTTGTGAAAGGGTAAATTGGTATGATCTTTCTAGGAAGAATATTTGATGAAATCTAGCAAAATACACAGAGAGAGAGAGAATGTGTGTGTGTTTGCCATTTTT
Source organism: Varecia variegata (assembly GCA_028533085.1). NCBI lineage: Eukaryota > Metazoa > Chordata > Mammalia > Primates > Lemuridae > Varecia > Varecia variegata. The sequence goes on from CM052439.1 coordinate 114,582,328, forward strand.
TTCAACCAATTACTGTAATTTCCAAGCAATTATTGAATAATTACTCTTTTTTCCTACTGCTTTCTCATTCAATATTTATTACAAAATGAATTTCCATATGTAATGAGGTCTTATTAATACTCTGTTTTGTATGCATGTGTGTGTGTGTATAAATGTCTGTGTGTGTATATATATATATATATAAAAATTATAAAAATGTGTATTTTAACCCAAACACTTCATGAATACCTGCTATGTCTATACTAGAGGAAGATTTCCAAAATATATGTAAATGATGATCACTGAATTTGCTGTTACAGGAACAAGCTGGAAACAAGAATATATGCAATAATGAAGAAATATCCACTCTTTAAATAAATGATGCTATATCTACTACTATGCCATCAGTAAAAAGAGAGGTATGCATATGCATTTGTCAATATGAAAAGATCTCCAATGTAATAATTAGTAAGCTCACTTCTATTATCTCTCTAAATTTTATTTATTTTTAAAAAAACTGCATTTTCAGCTATGATTAATTTTTATTTCAATAGTCATCCAGTGTATAACCTATGGACATAAAATATGCAAGAGTATAAAATCATATGGAGCCAATAACAAGAAAAATGTATGTTTAATTATAAATGTGCATGTGCTGTTTACCTTATTTAACATGCTATTTTCAATTGAAGATGTTGTATGTATAGCCTTGTAATTTAAAGTTGTGTCTAAAAAGTAGACCAGTCTTAAACATACAAATTATATTAACTTACACTTAGAATTTGCTGAATGATTTTTGAAAAGTGTTAATTCTAGAAAAGAGAAATAATTCTGCCCTCAAAAATATCAGTTTAATTTAGAATCTGTAACAATTTCTAAAATCCCTTCTGCTGTAGAACATTAAACAACACATTAATGACTAATCATAGATCAAGGAAGAAATTTGACATGACACCTTGCTCAACTTCCAGCCTGAATCGACAATGAAGAATGATGTGGCCTGATTTTAAAGACTGTCAAAGACCCAGTGATATCACAACTTTTCTTAGGTGACTGACTGTTTCAGTATTTAATCACCACTTTCCTCAAGAAATTCTTGCTTTGTCTCACCTAATGCTTTGCTTGTAGTTTTCTTCCTCTCCTCCTCCTCCTCCTTATTCTTTCTCCTTCTCCTCTTTCTTCTTCCTCCTCTTCTTCCTCTTTTTTTCTTTCATCCTCCTTCCCTTATGGAAGCATAGGAATTTGTTTAAAAGTCACTTTACCTGAATTGATACATAGAAAGAGTTCTTAAGAGAGAAAATTAAAATTTTCTCATTTTAAGCCTCCCATTTCTCATATTCTAAAACTTGTCACGATACTGACCTCCAGATCTACTTAGTGAATATGAAACTCATTACTGTTCCTAGGACATAGAACTATTATTTTGGCAGAAGATACAAATATTTCCCATCCATGTCCTTGCATTCTGTCATAGTATTTCCTTATACCCCAGAGGTTTTCTTTTTTTATGCTAAGAAACAAAATTATTCCTTGACATTTAAAAAAAAATTGTTAATATTTCACTTTGAGATAGTTTTCTTCAAAATATACAAATTTTGAGAGTCTTATATCCAAAGAGATAGAGTCTTATATCCAAAAAGTTTAGGAGCCTTATTATAGAAAATAATTTTGTAAAGCACAGATTTTCAATTACGTCTGCTCTACATGACAACTGCTACTTAAAGGTATGTTGGTGTCATTATGATTGGGAGAAAGAGGGAGAGAGATTATACTGAATGTTGGATGTGAGCATCCTTGGACGATTATGAGAGCTTTATTTTGAATAATGGAAGGTAAGCTGTTTGGAGATCTAAGTTTTAGCCTTTCTGGATTTGCCATATGTGAAATGAATTTCTTTCCTTATGTTCAGTTTCTCTCTGCCTTATCCCCATCTAGCTTTCTCACTGCTGAATTCCCAGCACCTAGAAGAGTATCTGGGACAAAATTGTTGACTGACTTTGTCACTCTTATTCCATCTAACAGCTTGGGAAATATTGTAGCACTAGATGTCCATCATGATCTATACTCATTTTAGAAAAAACAAACAAAATTAAAAAAAAAAAACAGAATTTGTTTGAGATGTCACATGGAATCAAGGAAATCCTTTATCTTGCTATAATTCAAAAAAACAAATTTTTCTGAGAAAAATGACTATCCAAAAATAAGTTGTGGTTGAGGTATAGCACCGGGAAGAGCATCTTATTTAAACGTGGCAGGAGTAGTTCTACAATGCATAAATAGTGTTCATTTTTTTCTTATATCAGATAGCTATCAGATAACTATTTAGGATATTTCTTACCTAATTCATCATGACTCAAAGTGAATATCCCAAGAGCAATCAAATTCTATAAGTCAAACTCTCTCATAGTGAATATTTTCTTCTTGGAGTACAAATATAACTATCAAGTTAACAACTCTCAGTTTTAGGGTAGGTAAAGAAGAGAAAAGGAAAAAAGAAATAATGATGATTCCTACCAAAATGACAAAGATTAAACAAACAAAATGTATTCATATTGTATAGCCCCAATGTAATTAATGCAGTATAATATATAAACATAAGAGGATTAACTTTAATTAGAAATTTACTTCTAATAAACATGCAATATAATTACGCTAAAATTAGCATTTTGAATTTAAATATCTCAGTATTCAGACACAATACAGTACCTAGTTTCTGTTCTATGCCTTAATATTATTTCTGCATGCTTTCATCCACATTTCTCAGAGACTTCTCTATTACTACCAACACATTGCCTTATTTGCCAGGATTTATTTTAACCACATCCATGGCAAAGACACATTATTCAGCCACAGTATTCTAAGCAAATCTCTTTATTTCATTTTGTTATAGAGAATACTTCTCAGCTTCTGGGTGTTTTCCTTCCAGTTAAAGATATTTAAGCCCAATAAATTTTAAATGTACTCTTACATTTAAAAGATCTAGTAAAAACAGATGAGAAAATATTTTCTAAATAGGATCTTTAGACAATATAAAGAATAACAGAAACCGTTTCAACTCGATAGTCATTTTAGATACCCTTAGCAAACAACTTTAGTAAAATGAGCAATCCAAAAATGGTTCATTTGGTAAGAACATAGCTTCAAGTGGACGTCATGATGAGTTGAGGAAATGTAACCCTGTGCTTGGGGACTTCACTAAATTTTGTTGGAAGTACAAAATATATCTTGCTAAAGAAAAATAGAAGAATAATAGATGATAGACTTCCAGATAAATATAAAGCATATACACATACCACCACAATACATTATATAAAAGGTTTTAAATCCTTCTTTGAGATTGTAGCGGTCAGTCTTACTTCTCCTGACAAGGGATACAAGGGCTCTGTTGACAATGACAGCCTTCATCAGGACAGAGAAGAGACACAGCAGTTCTGAAATCCACGTCGAAGATGAGGAGCTATGACATAGAAGAGCCCGGGTTCCTGAATCACTGCTCTCAATAGAGCCATTCTATGAGAAAACATCTCTTTTGTACTTTACAGGCATGAAAAATAAACACTCACATTTGACCCATTATCCATTCTGGGGTTTGTTTGCTGTAGCAACTTATTGTGACCTTAATCCATCTGGCTAAAGAAAAAGCTATCTTCCCCAACTCTGGACATGAAAGAAATATTGATTTCAAATTTTAAGTTTGAAATAATTTGAACTTTAATGTGGCTGTAGAGGTTTGTAAAGCTCTTTAGTGGTCATACCTATGACCTATGAGTTGCTTTTGATCTTCTAGTGATATGCTTTTGATGAACCACCTTAAAATCAGGGGTGGGGGACTGTGGCCATTTTTAACTTGTACTGGTTTATCTGTTTCAAGGATTTCAAAGATTTTCTATTTTTATAACCCTGAGATATCAAAAATCTATTAAATCAAAAATACTATGTAGTTTTTCTCAGGGCTGAATTGTGGCACCCAATTCATTGCTTATCGGACAATGCTATTGTCAGTCATTAGGCTCTAAGTTTGAACTGTGTTATTGACCTATATAACTGTTCTACCTTTTAAAATGTAATATATCATAGAGTGGATTTCTATTGTGTACCAACCAATGAAAATCAGAAACTAGTTATTAAAATAACAATCTCAGTGGTGAAGAAAATAGGAAAAAAAACTGGAAAATGCATAGTAATGAAAAATATGATATCACGAAGGTCCTGTCAAATTATAATAAACTAATTTAGTGAATTGATTTGTTATAATTGCTTCTTTGCAACATGAGAAGACATGCGGCTGCTTCTCAAGCCGCATGTGTGGACATGTGTGGACAGATTGAGCCTGAGCCGGTCCCACCTGCTTATCCAGATAGGGAAGAAAGATAGGGAAGAAAGCAGAAGGGAAAACTCTGTTTACTGAATTTAAAATGGATTTGATCTGGAAAACCCAAAATTGAGGGACATTACAGCTTCTGCCATTGGGAAGCATAAGAACTTAAAATAGAGATTAAGTTGAGATAGGAAAACTACATGTTGCCCGTTGCTATGCCAAGCCATGAGCAACCCCTTTCTATACTTAGTGCTTTAATGTAATATATCATTTAATACTTACAACTCTATGACTTACGTACTATTATTATTTACATCTTTCAGATAAAGTTTTAGTGAAACTAAATTACTTGCTAAAAGTCACATGACAAGCTGTAAAACTTCAACTCAACACTTTGTTTTTCTCCAAGCTCATATGCTTAACCATTGTACTCAACACCCTCCGTGTAGCTGGATAGCATTGTAAAGTATTAGCCAATGTGTTCATTAAAATTTTTTTCATACTGTCCTTCATCTTGTGCTTCTACTTTATTTTGGCCAGTTGATGTAAGATCACCATTGTGCCAAGTATTAGTAGAATCGAGAACAAAACTATTAAATTCTTGATGCTAAAACCAAGAAAAAAAATTAATGAACTCCAGATAAATATGAGGATCCGAAACTATACAGAATCTCTGCCCGTGTCCCTGTGGCTTCACAAAGAACTCCCTGCCTTCTGTGGCAGGGCAGGCAATCTCACACTGGCTGGATGGGATGCGTAAGCAGGTGGGACTGAGGCAGGCTCAGTCAGTCCACACTCAGCTTGAGATGCAGCTGGGTCTTCTCATGTTGCCAAGAATCATGCACAACATTGAGAAGCAGAGGACTTGGAAGAATATCATAATCCTGAGGAGATGACTCCACTCTAGTACATGGCATAAGCTGTAGACCCAGGCAAGAAGACAGAAACTGGAGCAGAAGCAACTACAGAGAGGCATCAACCCAGGACCAGCTGCCTCCCTCTACCCAGTGCTATGATTGGC
>CM052439.1:114588145-114605494 GCA_028533085.1 Varecia variegata
TTTTTTTTTTTTTCTCATCTCCAACACCATTGCCTCATACAAGGCAGTTTATTTGCCTTTGGGGGCTGTCTAATAAAATAAGAGAAGAAATATTACAGCAATTGAATCTTGAAGGCATGAAGCTTGCATCATATGGACAGTCCATTGGTCAATTAGAAAAGAAGCTCTCTGATTTAGCTCATGATATTTTACTTTATAGAACTGTGAACCTTATAGGTAAGCACTTTTTAGGTAACCATTTAAGAAATGAGATGGTTGATGGGTCATCTCTAAATCACTAGACTATGGAAAGTTTTTATATTGTTTGTCATTATAAAAATCAGGTTTCATTTAAGATATGATGTGTGGCATTTTTAATGTTTTTTCTTAAACAGTGGAATGTAAAAAAGACCAGTATTTTCTCCCAGAAAATTTTTAATAAGGATTTATTGTAAAAAGAGGCAACTATTGGGTTCTATTCCATTTTTTCTTTTTTTTTTCTTTTTATTTATTTATGTTTTTTGAGACAGGGTCTTGCTCTGTCACCTGAGCTAAAGTGCCATGGTGTCAGCCTACCTCACAGTAACCTCAAACTCCTGGGCGCAAGCAATCCTCCTGTCTCAGCCTCCCGAGTAGCTGGAACTACAGGTGCATGCCACCATGCCTGGCTAATTTTTTTTCTATTTTTAGGAGAGACAGGGTCTCACTCTTGCTCAGGCTGGTCTCGAACTCCTGAGCTCAAGTCATCCTCCCACCTTAACCTCCCAGAGTGCTAGGATTACAGGTGTGAGCCACCACACCTAGCCTATTCCTTTTTTTGTTATGTTTAGTTTTTTAATATTATGTGCCTTAGTCCATTTGTGCTGCTATAACAAAATGCCATAAACTGGAAAGATTGAGATTCTAGAACACTTGGCCAAAAATCTCCCTTACAAAGTCACTCAGGATTAATTAAAAGAGTTTTTGAAGATGCTGTGGAGATCAGATTAGTCAGCAAAGGTAGCAAGAGTAAAGGGATTGCTTAAATTGCACTTAAGACAGAAGCTGATGCAGAGAAAACCTTTGAAGTAAAGCAGGGAATAGAGATCAACAGGTGATCCATTTCCCTGTTTTACACTGGAAAGAAAGGTCAAAGTCAAGATTATAGAGGTGGAAAGACTCACAGTTGGAATGGTGAATCAAAACCTCTTGTTTTAAGCAACTTCTACAATGCAACAGAAGAAACTCTTTAGGAAGTATTTGCGAAGGCAAATTTTATCAGTGTCCTAGAATGAAAATGGCAAATATGAAGGGTATACATTTATAAAATTTGCTTCATTTGAAGATGCCAAAAAACTTTAAATTGCTATAAGGAAAGAGAAATTAAGGGCAGAGCTCTCAGGCTGGAGTTGCAAGGACCCAGAGTATCACATAGTGCAAGAAACCAGCTATCCAAAACGGTCTAAGGATTACACTGAAAAGATATTAGAGGGGTCATTTGATGGCTCGCTTCATGCAAGGATAGTCACTGGGAAACTGGATCCTTCAAAGGGTTTGGTGTTACAGATTTCAACAGTGGGGAATGCCAAAGCTACCAAGGAGGTCATGGAATATGATGAACTTGATGGGAACAAAGTTACCTTGGATCGGGCCAAACCTAAAAGTGAAGGTGGATTCAGGTTTTGTGGATGAGGCAGAGGAGGATTTGGAGGTTGAGAAGGTGGCAGAGGAGGCCAAGGCAGATTTGGTGGCAGATTTCAGGAGGCTTTAGAGGGGGAGGAGGCCTCCCAGGACGTGGAGGAGGAGAAGTAGGAGATCGCAAGGCACAAGGGAAGAAAGCAAAGTTTGAATGGTTTCTTCTGTCCCTGTGACTTTTCCTCTTCCACTTGAAGGAAAGGACTCTGGTGTTTTTACTCTGTTACCTGATCAATTACAGAGCCTTCTAAGGACATCCAAGATAGTATACAGTCTTGGTGTCTACTTGGAAATCAGAATAGATAACATTTCAAGGGCAATAACTTGTTGATTTTGACTGATTTTTTAAACAGATGAGTTGCAGAGCTAACCCTTATCTGTAAGGTTTGGATTTATATTGTTGTTTTAGGGCAAATTAAAAGTCAACACTGGTGCCAGAAAAAAACAAAAAGAACTCTCCTTGATACCCATTATAATAATTCTTTTTTGAAATTTTATCATAATAAAACTTTTTTACTACAAAATGTAAATGTACTATTTATATTTATTTGGGAGTATTAAGTAATACTCCCAAATGGTTTTATTCCTTATGTTCTGATCATCTTCATGACAACAATTCCTTCTAGTTACAAGTTTATCTGGAAAGCCTTCTCAGATCTTAGTAAACGAGCTGTGGAGAAACTGCTGGGAAACTTCAACTGTAAGGTTGTTTGAGTGGCAGATTAAGAAAACTACCACAAGGAAAAAGAAGCAAAGATGCATCTCTTTGCAAGCAAAGAAAAATTATGAAAGTAATAGTGGAAAAAAGCTTTGTGTATGAAAGGATCCTTTCATTAAAGCACTGACTTTCAAAAGGTGGAATTTTGAGCAGTAACCCATGGTACTTTTGAGTCAGAGATAATGATGAATCAGGCCCCCTGGGATTTTGGCTTTTATTCTGAGGGGTCAACAAAAAATAATGAGAGGTCTTCATAAATTTGGAGAGAAGACTTTATTTCTTATAAAGAATTATAATCTACAGACTAGGAAGTGGGCCTTTGGACAAAACTAGAGGCAGGCACTTTGAGGGAGGGAGGGGTAAGACAGGAAGTTATGCTGAATGGGTAGGCAAAATATAAATATTCAGCAGGTTATAGGAAGAACTGTGAATATTCATGAAAGTGGGATACACCCATGTGTGATAAGCAAACATGTATGTTACATACAACCCATGTTCACTTTGGGGTGGAGAGTTAACATTTAAATGTATTACAATTAGGCCCGATATATATATCTAAATGTGAAGCAGGGACATGAAGGCACTGCAGTGCACACACTCTGTAAACTGGCCAGAACCAGCTCATGGCTGGTGTTCTCTTACTGGGAGAAAGTTACAGAAATCAATTTTTTGTAAAATCAAAGCTATCATTATGGCTTGTGGATGAAGGGAGCTCAGTCAGTGAGTGCTTGGTAGTCGGTGAGCTACAATTGCTTCAACCTTGCTTATCTCAAGGCCAGAGCTTGTTTACCTGTTAGAGAAAAAGAAAAAAAAAAAAGCTTGTGGCAATCAGAACATAGTTTATTCTTTAAGTGTAGGGGTTTGTGACTTAATCCTTGCCTTAGGACTGGTTTATAATTTTATTTCTTATTGCCATAAAGAGTTTATTCTGTCAGTGTTATTTATGGTCTCTATTTTAACATTAATACTGGTCAGTTGTTGCATCTAAACTACAAAAGGGAGGGAGTATAATGAGCCATGTCTCGCCTCACACCCAGCACGGCTGGGAACTCAGTTTCTAAGGTTTCTCTGAGGTCTCCTTGGCTGGCCTCTGGTCAGTTGAGGAACTTAGGATTTTATTTTTACTTTACAGAGGTAAGAAACCACTGCAGGGTTTTGAATTGAGGTGTGACATATCTGACTTCAGTTTAGAAAGGATTTCTCTTGCTTCAGTATTGACAAGACCAGGGAGAAAGGCATGGAAGTAGTGAAACCTGTTTGCAATCCGATGTGATACTCTAGGCATGAGATGATGGTGGCATAGACCAGGAGGCAGAGGGAAGTTGATCAGATTCTACATATATTTTGAAGGTAAAGCCAGCAAAACTTTTTGCTGGTTTGGAAAGCAAAAGAGAGGAGTCAAAGTTGACTTTAAAGGTTTTGGCTTGAACAACTGGAAGAAAAAGGTTGGTATCAGTTGAGATGGGGAAGACTATAGATAGAGCAGTTTTGAGGAGAAAGAATAGGAGTACAGTTTGGCACATGTGAAGTTTGAGATAGCTATTAGTCATAAAAGTGGAAATGTCAAGCAGGCAGTGGAAATATGAACTAGGATTTCAGAAAAGAGGCCAGCATTAGATATATAAGTTTGGGAATCACTGGTGAAAAAAAAATGGAAGTGAAAGCAAAGGGACAGTGTGTAATTAGAAAAAAAAGAACAAAGATTGAGGCCTGAGGTACTCTAACAATAAAAGTTCTAGAAAATAGAAGAAATCATCTAAGAAGACTAAGCACAACCAATTGAAGTAGCAGGAAAACTAAGAGACGATTTTATTCTAGAATTTAGGTGAAGAAAGTATATCTGTATTTCGCACAGTTTGGGCTACTATAACAAGGAACCATAGAGTGAGTGAGTTGTAGACAACAGAAATATATTTTTCACAGTTGTGGAGGCTGGAAGTTTGAGTCAGGGTGACAGCATGATAGGGTTCTGGTGAGGGCCTTCTCTGGGTTGGAGATTGCATACTTCTTGTTATATCCTCACATGGCAGGAAGAGGGTGAGAGAGCTCTCTGGAGTCTCTTTTAGAATAGAAGGGAAGTAATCTCAATCATGAGGGCTCCATGCCCATGACCTAATTATCTCCCAAAGGTCCTACCTCCTAATACCATCACACTGGGGGATAGGATTTCAACATATAAATTTTTGGGCAACACAAAAACATTTAGTCCATAATAGTAAGAGACATTCATGTTTAGTGGCAGAAGTTAAACTCAGGTTATAAGGACAAAGGGTTAAAAACAAGTACAGACAACTTTTTAAAAGTGTTTCACTGCAAACAGGAGTGAAAAATGGACAGGTAAGTAGTGGGGAAGTGAGCCAAGAGAATGTTTTAAAGATTAAAGAAATAACCTCAGTTTGCATGTTGATGGAAAGTATTCAATAGAGAGAGGAAAACTGGTGCAGAAAATAGAGGGACAATTGCTGCAGTAATGTCCTTGAGTAGGTGAGGAAGTCTTCAAGAAGTCATGGGATTGGGTTTTGATAGAAGCAGAGAGTTCACCTATAATAGGAAGGAATGGATATGAAGCTGCAGATACATGTGAGTAGATGTAGCAGTATAGCTTTATTGAAGTTCTCTTTTCATTGCTGAATTTTCTCAAAGAATTAGGAATCAGGGTGACAAGCTTAGAGTGAGAGCAGAAAAGAGGCAGTAGATGTTTAAGAGAGTAGCAGGTACACAATAATTATCTAGGAGAGCAAGTTAACTAGGGAACTGTGGCATAGTGGCCCGGTGTTTCAGAGGTCTCCAAGATTACCTCTAGGTTAGATGATTCATTAGGAGGTTTCACAGGACTCAATGTGTTAGTCTGTTTTGCATTGCTATAAAGGAATACTTGAGACTGGGTAATTTGTAAAGAAAAGAGGTTTATTTGGCTCACAGTTCTGCAGACTGTACAAGAAGCATGGCGCCAGCATTGGTGTTTGGTGAGGGCTTCTGGGAGCTTCCAATCAAGGTGGAAGGTGAAGTGGGGAGCAGGTATGTCACATGGTGGGAGAAGGAGAGAGAGGGAGAGAGAGAGGGAGAGAGCAGGAGGAGGGGCCAAGCTCTTTTAAATCGCCAGCGCTCACGCAAACTAATAGAACTCACTACCAAGGGGAGTGCCCTAAGCCATTCATGAGGGATCCACCCCCATGACCTGAACACCTCCCACCAGGCCCCACCTCCACACTAGGGGTCAAATTTCAACATGAAATTTGGTGGGGCCAAATATCCAAACTATATCATTCAGCATATAATCATACTCATGACTAGGATTTATTATGGTGATAGGATAGAAAGTAAGATTCGCAACATCTATAGCAAACTGGGTTCAAACTTCCAAACCAGGTACTTTCCCAGTGAAGTCACATGAGACATGCTTAATTTCTTTAGCAACTGGTTGTGACAACACATGTGAGATGCTGTTTACCAAGGAAGCTCATTAGAGACTCATTGCTCAAGGTTTTTATTGGGGGCTGGTCATGTAAGCATTCTCTGCCTAGTACATATTAAAATTCCAGAAGGAAAGCAGGTGTTCTGGATAAACCATTTGTTTGCACAAACAGTCTAGGCCCAGTGAGCCATATTTATCAGGGAATGGTTGGCACCTTTCCGCAATCCAAGTTTCCAGATACCAGTCAAGGGCCAATTTTGCAAGCAGGCCTCTCTAAGGATAGCAACCTCAGGTCTGCTATATAAACTCTCTTCTGCACACTAGGATATTGTAAGGCTCCTCTTGAGGGTAGTAGTCACCATTTTAAAGTGAGAATGATCAGCATAGTTGTGTTTTTTTTCCAGCTGCTGTCAGGCATAGAAAATACACAGTTGGATTTAACTTAAGTAGCAGTGTTGTGAGTACAATGAATCAACAGAAATGCAAGAGAGTTGAAAGTGTGTGAAAGCAAGTGGTTTTAATCTACTATGAAATTTAAGCTGAGTAGAGAGAAGAAAGGGAACATGGATGGGTTGATGGACTGTGGGAGGAGAGAAAAATTGAGTATGGGGGTCAAAGGATTGTCGGAGATGGAGAACTAGCTTGAATAACTTAGAAGACATAGTATTAGAAAGCTCATGTCTTACAATCACCAAAATTAAGACAGGAGTGGTGTTGGAGAGAATGACAATAAGCCAGGAGCTGTCTTTGAGGCAGAATGACTGGGAATTAGTTGATGGCAAAACAATGAAGTGTAGAGGGAATGTGTTTGGTAACCTGAGATTTAAAGTTGGGGGTTTAGGGAAGTGGGGGTGAGATTGAACTAATGAGATGAGGAGCAGGAAGGACAGATACTCTACCTTTAAGCCCAGCACATGAGAGAAAATCAGCCACCACTTTAGAGGGATGAGTGAGAAGCAGAGTCCTCAGGGAAAGCCAGGCTTCTGCTATATGCAGCAAGAAAGTGCACACAACGCTAGGAGAAGATGTTGAGAATAGAGACTTTTACTGATGATGAACTTTTAATTCCTAAAGGCACAGTGGAAAAATTTGAAAATAGGTATTTATGGATGCGGGTGGTGGTGATGAGGAAGAGGGATCATATTAGAGCCTTCTGGGAATTAAAATATAGGAGATGGGGCATGATCCAATTGTCTGTGGATTCTTGCATTGACTGATATAAATAGGGGTAAATGACATAATGACATTGGTCCTAGTGAATTCAAGGAAGTTAGTGGCTAAGAGCTTTGGAGGTTGGTGAGGAGTTGATATGTGGGATTTTCCTGATGCCTTTCAGCAGAGCTGAGGAAATCTGAGAGTGTTGAGTCTTATTCTTGAGCTGATGACCCGATTGATGATGGAGGCAGCAGCTGTAGACTAGGAGGGATCATTTTCTCAGGAGAAGAGTTCATTCCTTTGTTTCTTGGCCCCTGGTGGGGTCGAGAGGTGGCCTTGTAGAGTTTGCTGATCTCTGATGAATCTCTCAGACACAGGTAAACTAAGGTGTAACTTGGATCTTTATCCATCCTTTGTTTCTTAAACTTTTTTTTTTAAATAAATGATAGTACTTGATTTATATAGTGACAGTGTAGGTCTGTGTTGTAAACAGTTTTTGAGATGAATCTGATGCCCTGAAATACAGATAGAGAAAAGCAATAAAAGGAGGACAAATCCTTGTTTTCAGCTCCTTGATTTGTCTGGAGACAGGGTCATCAGAGTCTTAAGTCAAAATCTTGAAAGAAAAAGGTAGAAACAGAAGAAACTTTCTTAGAGTAACTTGGTAGTGAGATTTGAAGTTCAAATATAAATTGTTCATGTGTAATTGAAAAGCAAAACATAATGAACTCTACAACTATTAAGGTAAAATAATTGTATAAGAGTTCTAAACAATTAAAGCAATATAAGCAGACTTTTGAATTTTTTCTTTGTCCTCTCTATTTTCCTTAGAGAAAAAGGAAGGTTGCATTTTTAGAGAATGGGATAATTTTCTTATGTTTTAAATTCATCTTTGCCATAAAAATATACGATCTTTCTAATGGAAAGGATTATTTACACTTTGTATCTAGGTACGATTTCTATCACAAAGCTTAGTGTAGTGTAGCTGCAGTATTTCCCATCTTATTTTCTATCCCACGAGGGAGTGAAATTTGGATCTAAAAACAACTTGAAGATTGGATAGAACAAAGTTTTTATTTTACATAATTCAACCTGCGCATATTTCTCCGCTATTTTATAATATTTTTACATTATAACCAATCACAAAAGCACAATAAGAATAATTCTAGGAACCAAGATATGATATTGATCTTGTTTATTTGGTCTGTCTCCAAGTGTTCCATTTTCTTTCCACTGAAAAACTCATTACTGTGTAACTTTTAATAATTTTCTAGTGGAGAGTTGCACTGCTTTGCATTTTGTCAGCTTCATCAGAAGGCATGGACTGGCTTTTTAATTAAAAAAGAGAGACACAAGCTGGTGTGGTGGCATTTGGGGCTGTGGTTTCCTCTCATTATCAATTACTCCATGGTTACTTTTGAGAATTTCCTTAGGCCGGGAACTCCAGAAGACACTGAGCTTAGAGTCAAGATTCACAGGTATGGATGAGACCTAAACCTTTACTTACAAATGATAGGTTGTTTGCGAAAAGAGGAATGCTGGGTTCGGATGTGGCATTAGATGGACTTGGATTTGAATCCTGATTCTGCCACTTACTTACCATGGACATGTGACTTAACTATTCTGAGCTTTACTCATCTGAAAAATCTATAAGCTACAGCATTGTTGTGAGAGTTAGATAGATACTTTTTGCGAAGTTCTAGCTATATGGTATGTATTGACTATTTATCATAAAGATTTATATTAATCATGTGACAATGTACTGAATTTCTCCTCAAGTTGAGATTTTCCTACTTTGTTTTCCTTTTGTTCTTTAAGGGGAAAAAATCATTTGTTTCTCCCTTCCCTGTTTAGACCTTGAGCATAGACAATTCTGTTCCCAAGAGTACATCTCATTTATGGCTTTCCCGACATTTGGATTAAAGTAGCTATTTGTGATGCCCCTGAGCTTCTTTCTTGTGTATGAGCATCAGCTGGAGGGTTAGTCAATGTGGCTTCTCTAATGTGATGGAACAACCTGTTTTGTTTAAAGCCAAGGCTGTCATTTGATGGCAGTATCACATTTATGAACGTTCTCATTTGCTTTTCTGGTAAAGACACGTGACAGCTAATTCCATGTTTTGCATCCTAAAGAAATAAACGTTTTCAGTTTGTAACAACTTGACCTTTATGCTCTACCTAAAGTGAAAAGTGGACGCTGTTAGTTTTGAAATTTTTTCTGTTTGAAGTTTTATAGGAAAAAGATCAGCAATATAGTGATTTTTTCTAAGCCATAAAAGTATAGTAATTTCATTGTCTTTTTCTGAGAAATGAGGAGAATCGTTGCCAGGGAACTAAAATGGATCGTAGGGTACTAGATGGAAAAAAAAATATCTCCCACTAGCTACTAAAAAAAACCTGCAAATAGAAAATATTCACAACGGCATTCCCCAATGGCTAGAGCTTTTCACTTGGTTGGACATAGCAATAACACTTGTCCAGAAAATAAAGCCAGACATTTTATGTCTACACATATTTTGGGGATAAAGGACATTGAAGCTTCCTTTTTCAAACTCATTTTAAACCCATGAAAGAAAAACCTTCAAATTATTGCAGCCCCTAACTTACCTATATTAGTTGTTCAGTGTCCAGCGGGTTTGATCCACCCTACTCTCCCAGGCCTCCCTGCCGATCATTATTTTTTATCATTTGTATTTTTTTTTCATTTCTTTGTGTCCATTGGTGTTTTTCAATGACTGGTCTCAGAGCTGACTATGTGAGTCCTGTTTATGGCTTGTAGCCTCCCTTCTGCTACTTCAGATTATTTCTTGTTATTTTTAGTTTCTGTTGGTCCATAGATCAACTATAGTGTGGTAAGTGCTATTTCATCAGTCCTATTTTTTTTCTTTTTCTGCAGAGCTCATTAGCTTCTGAGAAATGCTCAGGGCTTTCTCTATGTATGAAAAATTTAATCCTTTGCAAAATACATACTGGCTTTCAAAGAACTTTTACCTCAGTGTTCACTATAGGTACTTAGTATATACTGAATATTTCCCAGGAATCAAACCCAAATGCCTTCATAGACCAGGCAGGTAAGAAATATGTAAAATGAAGGCAAGGACATAGAAAAAATGATGAAGAGTGAAGTCTGGGGTAACAGAACATTATATGACTTCTGTAAATATATGCACACTATTATTATTTTTTTTTAACACTGTGCTTAACCAAACTAACCACTTCTGTCCCCATCTGGTCAAATTGTTGATGGCATATATTGCCTCAATTTAATTCTTGTATTAACTGACTGGGAACAGATGTTATTATTCCCATTTTACATATAAGAAAATTGAGGTTCAGAGAATCTTGATAATTTGTCCAAGGCCATAGTGAAGTTTAGGAAGCAGAGATTTAAAATCACATCCTCTGGATCCAAATCTTATGTTAATTCCCTCTGTACAGAGCTGCTTCCACAACCTTGAACACAGAAATTTTTTTTTTTTTTGAATAACAAAAAATATTTTACTAAAACATAAGATTTACAGAAGTATCCAGACAAGCCATAGTCACAAGCTTTTTTTTTGAAGGGGGGAATCTACACTTGACAGCAAAGTCACAATGTTATTAGTGAGGGCTGTGATGTTTTTTTAATGTTTCCATTTTGGTTCAAACAATCAAACTTGTCCATCTATAGCGTCTAAATAAAGTTAGACTTGGCTAGAGAGCATATTCTAAAGAACTGGTTAGCTGCTTTTAACCAATGCAATTAGATCACCATAAAAAGGGGGAAAGGAGCTCATAAAATTAAAATAAAACAACCTCCCCCCCTCAAAAAAAAATAAAGTAAAATAAAGAAAAACACCCACACCCCTGCAGCTAACCCTGACAACTACTTTCATTCACAGTGCTTTATACTTAAACCATGGTGGGGGAAATGAATAAAAGCAGTGAGGGGCCACTGCTTTTAAACTTTTCGCAACATTCCAGATGATGCTTCTAGCCTCTGCTCATGCTTTACAACAGTGAATCAGGACTAGACATAGATTTGCTAATGTGCATTTAATCACCAAAGGACTGAAGATGTCTGGGCTTTTATTCTGTAAGGTTTCTAAGACTGTGTCCATTAAATGCAAACAAAAAAGGAAGAAGTCTTGGCAGAACGGGAGAAGTGATGCACACTTGATGATCGGATCGATTTAAATATTATTCATGGCATATAGCCTAGTCCCTGCTCTAGCTGTTTCTATGGCTTGGGTTTCGTTGGTCTTCCACTGCTCCGCTACATCATTTGCTAACGGATCATCTGGATTGGGAGCACTTAACAAAGCCTGGATTGATAGCAGAACTGTGCGGATCTGCAGTGCTGGGGACCATTTATCTTTCAAAATATCTAAATATATTCTTCCCAACTTGTCTACATTAGGATGATACATTTTGGTCATGAAACGTACTTTAGGAGCTGCCATTGGGTTCAAGTTTAAAAGGAATAGTTCTGGAAGGAATAGTTCAAGTTTAAAAGTCCCTCCCTCAAAGGGGGATTCCTGGGGGCCAGCAATGACCACATGAAAATAACGGGCGTTGATCTCATCTGGTTCTGCTTTAATGCCAGGAACTGGTTCTGCCAGCAAACGCTGGGTTTCCTTGATGATCCTTTGGGGCAGCCCGGCCATCTTGTCAGATCCCGAGTTCAGCCTCTGGTCTTGTCTCCCCACACTCAGAAATTGATAAACCAACTCATTTATTCAAAAATTATTTATTATGTGCTAGGGAATATCCTAGGCACTGAAAAGGAAGTAGAGAAGTGACCAGAAAAAAATTCTGCTTTCACGCTGGTGCTTAGAGCTCCTTGGCACATAGAATTACAAGGCGAGAGAGTCTTAGCCTAGATTCTGACATGCATTTGCTACAACTGGAACTCCCTGAAATTATGTAGAGAAATTTTTTGGCTATGTGTATTTTAATGTTTGTGAAGAACTAGAATGTGGGTAGAAGATTTATAGCCTTAATTATGAGATTCTTTTTTTTTTTTTTTTGAGACTGAGTCTCACTCTGTCACCTTGGCTAGAGTGCAGTGGCGTCATCATAGCTCACTGCAACCGCAGTCTGCTGGGTTCAAGCGATCCTCCTGCCTCAGCTTCCTGAGTAGCTGGGGCTTCCTCAGTAGCGCATCACCACACCTGGCTAATTTTCTATTTTTTGTAGAGACAGGGTCTCCCCCTTGCTCAGGCTGGGCTTGAACTCCTGAACTCAAGTGATTCCCCCACCTTGGCCTCCCAGAGTGCAAGGATTACAGGCATAAGCCTCTGGGCCTGGCCAAAATTCTTAAAAGCAGTTATAGTCTTCAAATTTGAAGAAAACAAAGTTAAAGATTACTGGCCTAAACTGTTGTTTTTTTCCTTTGTCTCATAGCATAAGAGGCTACTTATGATAATTACATATAAAATACAGATTATGAATTATAAATTGGAGGACAATTGGCATTTTGAAAACTTTTGAAAACATGTACTTTAAAAAATTTTTGTAACCAAATATTTCATTTGTTACAATGCATTTTTAAAGAAAAATTTCACTTTTATTTTTAATAGTTAAATTTTCCTATAACTCATATGATGTCTAGTCTAAAAGACTATATTAAAATTATATTTACTTGATTATTTTTTTCCTTTGTGTATTTCTACTACTATAGAACTTTGTGGAAATATATTTACCTATTCCCCATGTTTTTTGGTCATATATATGTTGAAAGGGAAGACCTAAGATATGAGTTTACTTTTTTATTGTTTTATATGTTTTCATTTTCCATCAAATGATTTAAAAGAGCATATTAACTTGTACTTTAACTTGGAACATAACTCTTAAGATCTAAATTAAATGGCCATATGCCACATAAATGATCTTATTAAATATTTCTGGGAGATATTTATCTTGTAAAAAATTGAAAGTCAAAAATATTCCACTTGATAGCAAAATACTTATTACAGTGAACAACTGCTGATTTTAAAATGTATTTGAAGGAGGAAACAAATACTGCCTTCAGTTAAAAAATAATAATTCATAAAGAATTCATGGTGAATTCTGTAAAACATACTGCATTTTGGTTGTCATATTTCTCATTGTAACTGTTGGAAGGTGTCCAAATCCTCTGGTTGGGTATTACTATTCAAAGTTAATGAATAGATCCAAATATATCTGTATTCAAAACTACTCATAGGTCTTCTCATATTCTGAGCACAGCCTATGCTGATTTTTTGCCTCCTCAGAGTAAAGGTAATATTTGTCACAATGTGAATATCTTTAAACTGCTGCAAGATAAATAAGAGCCTCATGACATGAAATTTACTTTCTGTGATCCTTGAAATGCTACCAGATACATGGCATTTGCTTATGTTTTAAATACTTAGGATTTTATTTTTTCCCTATGTGTTTTAAAACTTCATGATTATCAAAATTATTCTTTGGGTTCTATCTGACTTCTGTTTCTCCCTCTATCTTGAAGCAGCCTCTTTGACGTGTCATCCATCTTCTTTGGTTGAGGTCCCCAATGTGAATTGTCTAAAACTAACAACAAATAAACTGTAGGCTACTAACCTATGCCTTACCAACAAGTTTAATTATTAAATTTTATTCTTCTCTTTTTAGTTACATGATTGATTCTGCTTGTTTACCTCTGTTTGTGTTCCCAAAATAGATTTCAGTCAGTCTTTCTGCTTATTGACATCACTATTAATTCATGCTCTAATTGGAGGGAACAATCAGTGTGTTATAAACCACCTGATTATCCCAAGGGATCTTCTTTTAATGTATTTTTCCTTTGCCTTGGCACAAATGTAATTTATTGCTCATTTGCTATAGTTTGTTCAGATTAGACCTCCTGGTTTTATTAGCTCCCATCTTTCATTACCTGACATGTTTTTCATTTAGCATATGGATTTTTCAAAAATAATTATGATTTAAAAATTATCAATTAGCCAAGTGTAGTGGATTGAATTGTGTCCCTCAAAAATATAGGTCTAAGTCTTCATCCGTGGTACTATGAATATGACCTTATTTAGAAAAGGGTCTTGGCAGATGTAATTAAAGTAAGGATCTTAAGTCAAGATCATCATGATTAGGGTGAGCTTAATAAAAGGCGTGATTGTGTCATTATAAAAGATAGAAAAGGAGCCAGGTGTGGTGGCACATGCTTGTGTGCCAGCTACTTGAAAGTATGAGGTGGGAAAATCACTTGAGCCCAGGAGTTCAAGGATAGCCTGGGCAACATTGCGAGACCCTGTGTCTAAAAAAAAAAAAAAAGCAATAATAGCAAAGAAAAAAAAAAAGGATAAAGAGAAGGCACACGGAGACACAGGAAAGAAGGCCATGAGAAGGCAGAGACAGAGGTAGAGACTGGAGTGATGTGTTAAAACCAAGAATCATCAAGGATTGTCAACAGCCACCATAAGTTAGGAGAGAGGCATTAAACAGATTCTCCCTCAGCACCTCCAGAAGGAGCCAATTATGCCAGCACCTTGATTTTAGACTTCTGGCCTCCAGAACTGTGAAAGAATGAATGTACGTTGTTAACAAAATTGTAAGGACCTCAATTACTTATAGGACATAGGTTGTAACAATAATTACTGTGGACTTGGCACTGTCTCTGGAATTAACCACAGAAGATATGATCCCTGGAGCTTAGGCCCCCCAGAAATGTCTCCCCACATGGGGGGTCCACCTGTGACTTGGGCATGAAGAGTCTGGAGTGCTAAGAGTATAGCCCTAGAGCATTCTGACTTTCCTCCCTCTGAAATCTTCTAGAATTTAAAGAGAGTATTGTCTGAAACTAGTAGGGGCCCAGATAGAAGGGTAGATGAAACACCTAACCTGCACCTGCTTCAAAGGCAGCAGAGATTCAATGGCATTTTTTAGAAGATTTCCTATGAGCAGAACTCTTGTTTTTTGTTTGATTTTCTAATACAGAATTTGTAGAGTCCTGGGCTAATCTTTGATTATAGCCTTTGTGAATCTATGGGAGCTTTCCCATCTCTCTCCCTATTCCTGGCTCCTTTCTTCAACCATAGACAGACTTTATCCTCCATGCTCAGAAGCTGAGATTATAGCTCTTCACTAACATTGTAGGTTGCCTGATCCTGTAAAGAAATGTTTCCTGTTGGCTGCTTCAAGGCTGGATTGGAGCAGCATCTGTTCTTCTCTTGCTCTACCCATTATTTTTGGTCTTATTGCTATCAGAATTCCTGACATATTGAGTTGATTGAGTCTCATGCCTTTGATTCAACTCCTAACTCTTAAACTGTGGCTTGCACCCTGGACACAACTTACTCTTAGCCCGTTTTCTGCTAGATGTGAGATGAGGTGAAACTTCAGTAAACCAGTTTTGCTAATTATCAGGCTTTCTAGTGAAAGGTTAGATTAGAAGATGATTGACTGTGTTGGATAAAGTAAAGTTTGGGATTTATATGGGAATTCCCATTTCCATGCATTCTATATCCTCCATTATTGAGTATAACTGCAAGCTGGCAGTAATAACACTCATGAGGTATATAAAAATATGAGATGCAGTAGAATGAAATTAAACCATATCTGTTTGCCAAATGATGTACTTTTGGTACAGTTAAGCCTAATGCATCCCAAACAAATATTTTCAAAGAAGGTGTTAAAACCCTACTGTAGTAAAAGGTATTGGGGAAACAGAACTTTAGCAGAGGTTAGAAATCTTTAGGAAAGAGAATGACGAATGAAAAGCCTTTTTCTATTAGTAAATGAAGTATATGAATGAACTTTAAAATCATGGACAAATTATTGCCTAGTATTTTAGAGGTCTCGACAAATTTATAATCACTGAGGATAAATAAAAGCATAACTCAAAGTCTTTATTTCTGGGTATATCTCACTAGCTTTACTTATCAGCTAAGTAAAAATCAGCTAAAAGATTTTGAACAGTCTTAAGTCTGTACATAGGGAAAGTCTCTAACACAGAGTTGGAGCAAAACGTGGCTCTATAGCGTGTATCATTTCTCACTGGGTCAGGTGGTAAGATATAACATGTTAAAGATATTTTCCATCCCCCAATCTATGTGAAATTAAGAAAGTGTTATATGAAAGGGCAGTGTTAGGGGCTCGGTGTATTAGCAGTCAACTATCAAGACTAAACTGCTGATTTAACCTTTCATTGTAAGTTCCCTAAGTGGCATCTATACCTAAATAGCTATAACTTTCATGTAGATGAGTTTTTGAAACATGCAAACTTTATGGTTTGTTAATTATATGACCTGTGATTTGCTTTCAACGTCCAGATCTTTTCTTTTGGTGCTAGTTGCTAAGTAATGGGGCAAACATGTCTGTCCTATACAGCTTTCTTCCTTTTTATTTCAAAGTATTATGGAAGTACAAATGTTATTGGTTACATGTATTGCTTTTGTAATGCTCAAGTCAGGGTTAAAAGTGTGCCCGTCACCCAGATAGTGTGCATTGTACCTGTTAGGTAGGTTTTAGCCCATCTTCTCTTCCACTTTCCCCCCTGCTTGATTTCCTTTGCTCTGTGCACATGTGTGCACATCAGTTAGTTCCAGTCTAATAGCGAGTACATGTGGTGTTTGTTTTTCCATTCTTTTGATACTTCACTTAGGATAATGGTCTCTAGTTTCATCAAAATTGTTGCAAAAGGCATTGTTATTCTTCTTTATGGCTGAGTAGTATTGCATGGTATACATATGCCACATTTTGTTAATCCACTCATGAATTGATGGGCATTTGGGTTGATTCCACATCTTTGCAATTGTCAACTGTGCTGCAATAAACATTCAAGTGCAGGTGTTTAAAATCTTTAAACATTTGATAAAATGTTTAAAGACATTTGATAAAATGTCTTATTTTCCTTTGGGCAAATACCCAGTAGTGGGATTGCTGGATCAAATGGTAGGTTGACTTTTGGTTCTCCATACATTTTTCACAGAGGTTGTACTAATTTGCAGTCCCACCAACAGTGTAGAAGTGTTCCTTTCTCTCTACATCCATGACAGCATCTATTGTTTTTGGACTTTTTAATAAAAGCCAGTCTGACTGGGGTAAGGTGATATCTCATTGTGGTTTTGATTTGCATTTCTCTGATGATTAGTGATGCTAAGCATTTTTTCATATGTTTGTTGGCCATTTGTCTATCTTCTTTTCAGAAGCTTCTATTCATGTCTTTTGTCCACTTTTTTTTTTTCCTTTAAAAATAAGTTTATTATAACTAATGAATATAAAATTTGACAGATGTTTTCAAACATTTTTGCAAAAAAAGTAAAGCCCTCCCATCACCCCTCCCCACAAAATATAGAATAAGAACTTGGACAGATAAACAATACAAACCTAAGCATGAAATTCTCATTCATCGGTTGGTCCTAAAAGGCCCCAACACATTATACTCTAAGTAAAGGTCCATTAAATTAGGAAG
>CM052439.1:114605994-114680937 GCA_028533085.1 Varecia variegata
CACACACACACACACACACACACACACTTACTTCATATAAGTTCCTCAAAACAGCCAAGAATCACGCCTGTAATCCTAGCACTCTGGGAGGCCACAGCGGGAGGATCACTTGAGCTCAGGAGTTTGAGACCAGCCTGAACAAGAGTTAGACCTCTGTCTCTACTAAAAGTAGAAGTTAGCCAGACATGGTGGTGCGCACCTGTAGTCCCAGCTACTCGCAAGGCTGAGGCAGAAGGATTGCTGGAGCCCAGGAGTTTGAGGTTGCTGTGAGCTAGGCAGATGCCACGGCACTCTACCAAGGGTGACAGAGTGAGAGTCTGTCTCAAAAAAAAAAAAAGAAAAGAAAGATAAACAAGAATCAAAAATTAAACCACAACCTGTCATAGAACCTCTGTTGATAGCTTTACCTTAAGATATTTAGACATTTAGATATAGTCTATCACTTTGAGTGTCTCTATCATAATATTCATCAAACTATATTACAGCTTCTTCAAATAATCTGCAAAATCCTTGAGACCAAGAACCATGTTTTACTGGCAGTAGATAAATGTTTGTGAGATTAATGAATGAATAAAATGTACCCTCACAAACTCAGGCACACCTGAGTTATAAATATGCAGTTTACAAATATCTGGATGACTACTGCTTCTCTTTCACTTTCAGAATTATGTAATTGGCTTTTTAAAATGAGACATCAATTCAACTTAGTCGACAAATATTTATTGAGCACTTACTATTTGCCAGGTGTAGTTCTAGGTACAAGGGATTAATCAGTGGATAAATATAGTAAATAAAGGAAATATATGATACACTAGAAGAGAAATAGAGAAGTGTACCCTACTGTGCGTACTGGGGTTGGCAACAGAGCACATGAGGAAACCAGGTATGCTGAGAGGGTACTGAAATTTTAAAAAAAATGTCAAGAGAGGCCTCATTTAGAAGATGACATGCAAGCAAAGACTAATAGCAAAACCATTTTGTTGAATTTCCTTTACATTATTCTTTATAATCTCTGACTTTCAGTGTTATGATAGAGATTTTAAAATATCATTGATAGATATCTAAAGTTACACATATTAAGTTTTTTTTATATTTATCTTTTTTTTATTTCAGCATATTATGGGGGTACAAATGTTTAAGTTACGTATATTGCCCTTGCCCCCCACTCCCCTCCTAGTCAGAGCTTCAAGCGTGTCCATCCCCCAGACAGTGCGCATCGCACTCATTATGTGTGCGTACACCCATCCCCTCTTCCCCCCTCCCATCTGCCCGACATCCAATAAATGTTATTCCTATATGTGCACCTAGGTGTTGATCAGTGAAACCAATTTGATGGTGAGTACATGTGGTGCTTATTTTTCCATTCTTGGGATACTTCACTTAGTAGAATGGGTTCCAGCTCTATCCAGGAAAATACAAGAGGTGCTGTATCACCATTGTTTCTTATAGCTGAGTAGTACTCCATGGTATACATATACCACATTTTATTAATCCCCTCATGTATTGACGGGCACTTGGGTTGTTTCCACATCTTTGCAATTGTGAATTATGCTGCTATAAACATTCTAGTGCAGATGTCTTTTTTATACAATGTCTTTTTATTATTTTGAAAAATGAGACATTAAAAACAAATGAAAACCACTTAGTATGATAGCTGTTGGAGACTTAGGACAGCAAGTATGTGAGAGGATGGATGATGAGAAATTACTTAATAGGTACAATGTATGTTACTCCAGTGATGGATACACTAAAAGCCCTGATTTTGCCAATGTGCAATATATCCATGTAACAAAATCACACATGTACCCTATAAATTTATACAAATGAAAACAAATAAATCAACAAAATTTATTGATTTTTTGTTCTGATTTAAACTTCTCTAAAATTGGAAGTTTATATCTAAACATTTACATTTGGCCAATCAGCCCCTACATATGAACACAAGAAAAGCAAAGTAATCACATATACAACATGAGTCAAAACTCTACTATTTAAGGAAGGAAAAGAGAAATCAAAATTACCTGAAGTGACATTGACAGGTTATAAGAAAATTTCTCAATTCTCACTTCCCTTAGAGCCGTGAATAGCAGTTAGGTTTTAATTTATTTACCAACTTCTTTTGATTGGCAACAGCTCTGTGAAATGTTGTGTTGAGAAGGATTCTGAAGCTGCATATTAAATCACTAAGAAGAATGTTTTTGACTGTTAGACATGTCTGCAGTGCAAGGAAGGAGGTAAAAGGGGCCATCTCTGTGCCAGGTATGCACAGTCTTGACCTACATTACACAGTACGCCTTACATGACACATCAAATTCAAGACCAGAAGTCAGGAACTTGTACAACCAAAACCAGTGGCTTATACTTTCTATCGTTGTAAAATCTGTACTGATAATCAATGAGTAGAACTAGACTAAGTCAATAATCTAAAAGTTTCAGTTATGGATAAGGCAAAATAAAGCCTATGTCTCTAAGTCTATATCATAAATCTAATCTGGAAAAAGAATACATTTATAGCCAAGAATAATATTCATGTTATGGTAACCTGGGAAAATCAAGAGGGGTAACTAAAATTAGGGCTATACAAGAAATATTCATTCTGTGAAACAACTTGAATTCTGCCAGCAGGTGTTTCTCAGTCATAGTGCCACTTTTCACAGGGTTCTCATACCCTACCATTTTTCTTTACTGCCTCTGAGAAGCTGTCCCCAGAACCTAGCATTAATAAAATTATTAGAATCATAAAATCTATTTTTAACTTATTATGACTAACTTTGATTTGCATATGCTATTAGTCTATTTTTCAAATCTAGTTTTTTTAAGAAGACAGCAAAAATTTGTTGTGAGAGAATGCATTTCTGTCATAATTCCAAGAAAGAACTATTATCTTCAGCTGTAGAGTGGCGTAGCTTCAGAACAAAGGTCTATAAACTGGAACAGAAGGCCAATAAATAACTATGCCAGAACTACAAAAATTATAGAAGCTAATGCAAAACACAGTGTGCTCCTCTTGTGAGCAAAAAGAAAAGAAAAATTATGATGTCTTTCTTAAGTTATACTATGAAATGTACTGTGACATGCCTTTTGGACAACAGTGTCTTTATTCTTTTTTCAATCTCAATACCACTACAGGATAAGAATTCTGGTAACTTGTCAAATCTCAATGTTTCTTCTTCATTAACATATATGGAGATTCCTTAAACAGATTCAAGCAGACCTACCATTCAATCCAGCAATCCCATTATTGGGCATCTACCCAGAACAAAAGTCATTCTATAAAAAAGACACCGGCACCAGAATGTTTATACCAGCACAATTCACAATTGCTAAGATGTGGAAACAACCCAAATGCCCATCAATTCATGAGTGGATTAGTAAAATGTGGTATATGTATACCATGGAGTATTGCTCAGCTATAAGAAACAACGGTGATATGGCATCTCTTTGGTTCTCCTGGAGAGAGTTGGAACCCAGCACTAAAAACAGACTGATGATGAACTTGTGACTATCTAGATCAAATAAGGGACTTGGGACAATAATAAGGGACAACAATCAGCCATGCCACATTCCACATTAACCAACAAATTCTGAACTAAAAAGCCAATCACTTCTTTTTGTGAAAAGTGGTGGCTTTAGCCCTTATAAGCCTCGCCCTTAGCTTTTGTCTGAGAAATTCTTCACTAGTTGTTTCCTTCGCATATACCCACATTCAAGTAAATCTCCAATACTTTACACTAATTTTGAGTTGGTCTTTACCTTAGTCACTCTCCCTAAAAGTCTTCATTTTTCTTTCTTCAGTAACAAGCTCTGATCAGAGAACCTCTTCTGTATGGTTGTCAATTTTATAGAAGCTGTGAAATATTGTAAACAATCTTCAGACTTCTGTTGACATTTCCCTTGCTAAGCCGTGTAGATCCGCTAATACTTGATTTTTATGACCATTGATTGCTGCAATATCACTTCCTTTGATTTTCACTAAAACCACTTACGTTCCTCAGTCTGGAAGAAAACAGTAGGTTTGGGGTCATATTTGTTGCTTTTTTATTTATTTTATAGCAGTTTTTATTGGATCAAATTCGATATTATATATGATCGTATTTGGAGAACTGTAAAAGGATGATGCAAATGTGCTACATTATTGTCATTTCAGTTAGGTGTGAGAATTCTACTATCAAATATGAAGAAATGAGAGAAAAGGTGAGTGAGTGATTCCTGTGCTTGAATGCTATGGTTTTAATCGTGAGTACTTTCGCTCTTTGACAATTGTGGCACTTGTTTTTATGGCTTTTTGCCAATATGACCATAGTCACACCTCTAAGTGGAATTTCCATACTAAAACTATGAGATGTCTATTGTCCTTTCTCTAACCCACAATTATATAGCAGATGGTGAGAATGACTGAAAATAAATTCGTTGGATCAATTTTAAAAAGACAAAAACAGTCAACCAGACTGTTGACTACCTTGGCACTGAGCCTTGTGGATGTTTGGGAGGAATTGTCACTGCATGAATATGCAAATAATTGAAATTGAACTATGCAAGGGTGGTGAGGATATTTTGAATCATTAAATGGCTTTTCCAAGCCTCTATTAACGTCTTAATAGTGCCACCTGACTTCATTAGAGCAGAAGGGCTTTAACAATCCAATTTTTCTCACTTTCTTGATAGCATTTTCTTTTAACAGATTGAGCAATGACTAATGCATAAATCAACAATTTTCAGAGCTCTAAAGAACCTTAGAGGTCATTTTATCCTGATCTTTGTAGAAGACAAAATGAGGCTAAGTAAGATTAAAGATACAAGGTGACTTTTTCACCTCACACAGAACCTTCCGTTACAAAGCTCTTTTTAAATTTCTCCTCTTTGCCTAAGTTGAAGAATTTTTATTAGCAAATATTGTCATTGTTATTAGCAATACACGGCTAGCACTTAATTTTCAACCTTTACTTCTGAACTTTATTTACCTTAATTAAATAATGTAAATAAAATAATAAGACAAAGATAATTAATAAATACACACAATATAGGCAGCTATTGGCTCATTTTGTTAGAAATTACCTACAAATTTTTCCAGATAACTCCAAGGTGATTATCAAAGTTTCTAGATAAAGAACAATATTTAGGACCTTGGAAAGAAAGCTGAACCCTTAGTTCTTGAATGAATAAGCCATGGGAATTTTGGGGAATTTTTCTTCCCATGTCCAAGATCCTTAGAGGCATAGGTATCAGAAAGACCTAGAAAGCATTCCCATCTTGATCCCTAAAGCCAAAAGCCATAAATGTAGAGCTTAGTTTCTTTCTACTTTTATTAAAGTCAGAAAGGTGCAGGGATTCAACAGTGGGCATTTAATAGTTATCAGTCCTTATAGATGCTAATCTGTGAAAAAAGAAACAAATCCCACATACCTCCCATATTATTAATAGTTTCTTATGGCTGTGATAATAAACCGTAAACATAATGGCTTAAAACAACATAAACTTATTGTCTTACAGGTCTAGAGATCAGAAGTCCAAACTCAGCTTCACTGGCTCAAAGTCAAGATGTTTCATCACAGCTTGTTCTGTCTAGAGGGTCTAGAGGAGGATCTGGTTTTTTGTCTTTTCCCATTTCTAGAGCCACCTACATTCCTAAGCTCATGGCACCTTCCTCTATCTTCAAAGCCAGTAGCATAGTATCTTCTCTCCTGCCTGGCCTCTGTTCCCATCCTTATACCTTTTCTCTCTAACTCTGATCCTCTTTCCTCTCTCTTCCAAGGACCCTTGTGGTTACATTGGACACATCCAGATAATCTGGGATGATCTCTCCATATCAAGATCTTTAACTTAATTACAACTGCAAAGTCCCAACAGTAACATATCCACAGGTCCCAGAGATTAGGAAATGGACATCTTTGCAGATCATTATTCAGCCTACAACACTTTTCTATATCTCTGTAAAATCAGGGTCTCAGTATTGGAAAGACAGGAGTTATATTTCATAAAGGAATGTGAGGATCTTGACCATGAAGCTATCCTGCCTCTTTCTACCTCCTTCCCAACCAAAACAATTAGACCAGGAAAAAATATCTAGGGACTTGTGTTTCAGAGGGCAAAGTGGAATCCGGAAGAATGATGAGTCAGCACCTTCAAGAAGCGGGAAGAGCAGAAACAATAAACAGAAAGGGGAATTCAAGTTGAGAAGGAGAAGTCAAAGAGTTTTTCAAACCAAAGGGAATTGGTTGTGGCCTAAATAATTGATAGAGGTTTACGATAAAGGTGCTTCAGATACTGAGCTCAAACTTCAGCTCAGATGTGCAGAGAAATTGTACATTCTTCAATTTGTTTAAAATTGTTGTATAATGTTATATAATTAAAGCTTAGGCCACACTTACATTCCCTATATGAAATGTTCAGTATCTCATAGACTCCTCTCACCTCTGATTCCCTCCTCAAATGATATATAGAATTATAGGGTTAGTTTCCATGATATTCTTCTAAAGTTTGGGGCAAGGATTTTCCTGCCCTTGTACTAGCCTTTGGGAACATGATGGCTGGCATGCTCTTATGTCTGTGAGGGTCATCTTCACTGGCAATCTTGGGTTATGTTGGCAGGTGGGAAGAATAGCTCTCCTGGCTTGGTCATGGCCTCAGAGTGCTCTCTAACACATTCTGACTTACCTCCTCCTGCCCAGAGGCCCCCTGTAGTCTGCAACATCCTCCATTCAGCCTTCTAGCCTGATAGCCCACCCTGTCTTCTGCTGTAGGGTTACCTTACCTGCCACCATGACAATTCTACTGGGGCTTAACTCAGCATCCATGCTACACAGGAACTGAGGACAGCATGTGAAAATCCAAGCTCTCCCTCTGGAGAAGCAATCTGTCATGTTGTGAACAGCCCTGTGGAAAAGCCCATATGGAGACAAAAGGAGCCGATGACTCTGGTCAGGACTTGAGCCCTGCCGTCAATTACACGAGTGAGCTTGGGAGGAGATTCTCATGCAGTCAAGCCTTGAGATCACTATAGCCTCAGCTGACACTTTGACTTTAGCCTTGAGACAGACTCTGGGTCAGAAGCATCCAACTTTGCCACACATTGATTCCTGACACACAGAAACTGTGACATAACAAATGTTTAGTTTTAGAAAAACTTGACCTGTCAAATTGAAGGGCCCATCCGATGCAAGCCAACCAATACAGTCTGGATGGAACATGAAAGAGTCACTAGAAAAGAAGTTATAAAACAAGAGAAACCAAAGTTCTGACATTTCTTTATGACTACCCAACCTACCTTTCTGGTAGAGGGGAAAAGAATAGATATGAAAAACAGGAAGCCCTGACTACATGAATGGAGAAAAAAGGGAAGAAAGAAAAAGAAACTAACAGCAATTTAATGTTTAATATATCTGTACATTATGCAAGTGCTGTCAGTGACAGACTTGTCATTGTGTTTGAAGTCCTGTTTACACACACAAGGACTTAGAAAAAAAAGGAGCTCTGTTATATCAAAATTTCTTTACAAATTTTTCAAAAGAAAAATATTTCTACATTTAGGCTAGCCACATAATATTAAGTTTGATTCTTAGGAAGTTATAAAAGAGGAAGACAAAATCTAGTGTAATTTTTTTACATAGTTTTCTATTTTGCAATGATTAAAACTGTGCTCTCCTACAAATACTACACTAATGAGGCCCGTTCATTTCATAAAGGCTACAACCAAATCTGTACCAAATTTGAAACTGTAATGTTCTGGTGAAAAATTCTACCTTATTCTTAATTAATAGTACCAGAACAATTTAATCTACCTTAGAAGTGAGTTTCCTGTTAATTATGTTTAATATGCATTCTCTTTTCCTTTAAAACTAATCTAAGTTCTAACTATTTAATCTCTGACAGCAGGGAATAAGAAAGAAAATTAAAATTCTTTAATATAGGAAAAACTGAGTAAGAAAATTAGTAAGAAATTAAATCGGAAAGGTTATGATTCCAGTAAAAATTGAAATCACGTATTCTTGAAACATCAAGAAAGCAATTCAGTATTTTGGAGAAAGATTCAAAGGCTAAAATCTGGTTATCAAGAAGGCAATGGCTCAATGAACAATTTAATAATGTCCATCCAAATTTGAAATGCATGAGTCCATTGAACTGGCGATTCAACTTCTAGAAATTAATGCTAAAGAAGCATACAAAAGACACAAATTTATATGTAGAATGATGTATCCATTACAATATTAGTTGTACCAGCCAAACATTGAAAATAACCAAATGCTCATCAACATGACATATAGATGTTTATCATCTATCCATTGGAAGACACTAAAAACTCTCACTCTTTAAAAAGAATGCAATTGATCTATGTGTGTTGACATGGAAAGGTGTCTATGGTATTAAGCAAAAAAGTAAGCTGCAGAACATTATATTTGTATGACCACCTTGAAATATTCTTCCTCACATATCTACATGATTTTCTTCCTCCAGTCTACACACAGAAAAGTCTTCCCCAACCACCCATATGAGATATAACACGAAATATAACACCCACACACAACCACCACCATCACTGTGTCTTTCTATACACTAACTTGCTCCAGTTTTCTTTCATCACCTGGTATATTATGCTTATTTTTTTTCATTATCTGCCTTCTCCCTGAATAATGTAAGCTTCATGAAAGCAAGGACTTGGTCTGTATTCCTAAAATAGAGACTAGTGCATAAAAGGAAACCAATTACTATTTGTTGAAGAAATAAATGGATTAATGAATCTCTATTAACAAATAAGAGAAGGTATCACAGAGTTAAATGGTTTACCTGAATTCATGCAGCTAGTGAGACCTGATGCCACTATTATTCCACCTCTGAGCCTGTGCTGTTAGTTATTTTATGATACAGTATCCCCAAACATACCCTCGCTCTCTCTCCTTTCTCTTCTTTCTCTCTCTCCTATTTCCTCTCTTCTCTCTCCTAAAAGCATGGCACTAAGTATTTGGTTGTTCATGGCACATTATCCTCATCAAACTTTGTAAGGTTCTATTCCTATTTATTTTTCCCTTCACTCAGAGCACCCACTGTAGGATGTTGAATCATGTCGTTAGTTATGTATGTCTCTTGAAATCTATGTAGTTCTTTTGAGTATATGGAGGGAGAGGGGCTTGGGTTTTTGAAACAGAATCTTACTCTGTTGCCCAGGCTGGCGTGCAGTGACATCATCCCAGCTATCACAGCTCACTGCAACCTCGAACTCTTGGTCTCATGGGATCCTCCTGCCTCAGCCTCCCAAGTAACTGGGACCACAGGCATACAGGGTCTCATGCCAGGGTAATTTTTTTTTTATTTTTTGTAGTGATAGGGTCTCACTACATTGCTGAGGCTGGTCTCAAACTCCAGGCCTCAAATGATCCTTCCACCTCGGCCTCTCAAACTGCTAGAATTACAGGTGTGAGCCACTGCACCCAACAGCATACGTGTTTTTAGCAGTTCTTTTTATCTCATTTTGCTTTGTAGCTTTTTCACTCATGTTTAGTCCGTGTTTTTAAGACCTATTGACTGTTCTGGGAAGGCTTGCATATGTTTGTGAAAAGTTACTGGGTAGTTTGTATACTTCATTCTTGCAGGGCCTCTCCCAAAAAAGGGGCACTAGAAGCGCTCATTCTCTGTCTGCCAGTCTCATCCTCACTTATCCACTACCAGGAACTCTTTTCTTTTGCTTACTGGGATCAAAATAACTTATGAGCATTTTTCTTTGAGCACATTTTTCCAATTTCCATTCTCTGAATTTGGATCATAGCAGTCCACATCCTATAATGCTTCCTAATGCAGTTGGGACTTTACTGGCAGATTTGAGAAAACTGTGATTGTCTTGACAACTTTATCCTGTCAGTATAATTCAGCCTCCACTGACAGAGCAATGCTCAAAATAGGACAGAAGTACAGTCTCCACAACCACTTAATCTTTGGCCTCACTGCTAAGACAGCCAGCGAGGGCACCAATTAGCGGTAGATCTGAAAGTGGATTTAGATAGCTTTTAGAAACTGCAAAAGATCAGAGGCAGAAAAGAAAAGGAATGAAGTCAGGAGAATGTCTCAGGGTTATTTCTTTGATAAAAAAATAACAGAAGTTCTCTCCTTCAGGCTTTTAACTTTCTATAACAAAAAAGAAAAATGGAAAGAAAACTAAAAGAAAAGTTCCCAATCAGCTACATGTTATTGTTATTTCATAAAACACTTGTAGTCATCCTAAAATGACTAAAACTCATTTAAATTCATTGAGTTTTTATTATCTACTTTTTAATCTGACATTAATAATGATATTGTGGGGCTAGATCTCTAAATCTTTCTTTCTCCTAATACCTTGTAGTTTAGGATGTGTAGAGAGCATTAAAGAATCAAAATCATAAACATATTTTACCTGAATCTTTTAATGGAATCATTATTATCATCTAATAAGGTTATGAGTCTTGTTCTTTCACTACTTTATTTATAATTCATTAGAATACCTGTTTTCTTGTTTTTCATTTGTCAAATATATTTTCTTATTATTCTATAACAACCTCTCCTTGATAGGGGTATTAACTCTAATTGTGAAATGATGAAAATATGTCTGGAAACTGAGCAGGCTATAACTATTGACTTTTTATCTAATTTGACCCCTGGCTTTTATTTTGAAATAGGGATAGTGAAGGTATATCTGAAAAAATGTTTTCTCATCCTAACTCTGCTGCTTCCCAGCTGTGTGTCCTTGGGCAAGTCATCTACTATCATCAGCCTCAATTTGTTCATCTGCCATAAACTGTACTGAAATGTTATTTCATACCTAGGTTGACTGTGCAACAGAAGTAAATCTCTTTTATCAATGCTATAAAAAACAAACAAGCAAAACAGCAGTGGTGAAATGGGTGGAAAAATTGTAATTTTTTCACATTAGGATTTGAATAAGCCATGTTAACAAAAAATAGAATATAAATAAAATATATAGAAAGATAAATGAAGATAATGTATAAAAGCAATTATGAAGTAATGATGCCAATAAAATATGGCAGACTACAATATTTTGCAAACACTTTTTTGTATTACTATAACACCTAGGTAATGGTGGTGTCTCTAGAGATAATGTGAGACTATAATTTTTCTTTATGAGTTGAAGTTTTTTCTCTACAATTTTCTGAACTGACCATATGTGTTTAAATTTTAATCTTGAGGTAATAGATATGCAGTAATAATACTACAAATTGGAGTAACTAAAAGTCATGTTTTTCTTAACCACCTTATACAAAGACCAGATAGTTCTGTATAACAAAGAGCATGTATAAATACATTATTTCTTTTATTTAGAAAATACCATCACAGCTAAAACATTGCAAAAACCTGTACAAGGGATGTATGTCTTTTGCTGGAAATCCACCACAATAATGACGAAGCAAAGGAAAGACCCTGTAAGAGAAAAATAGGAGTATTTTTTGCATCTAATACATCATTAGAATGCATTGCTCTACTTGTTATTTTTATAAAGCAATCTCCCTGCCTCTCAGCCATCTAAGACGTGGAGAACCCCAAGCACAAGTTAGTGGGATGCTGCCCCTCATTGAGCATTTATTTCCCTAAGCTGCCTATTCTGAATAAAGAGGAAGAAGCTGAAAAGGAGAGAACTGTGACAGCACATAACCCATGATACATTTTTATTATTATAATTTATCGTGCATGTCCAGCCTCCACTTCCCCCTTAAAATCTTTTGGATTGCTTTTCTTATACTGCCTAAGGTAAAATTCATCACAGCTTCTTCTTCAAAATCTCATAAATCTTAAAAGAACACCAAGCCTGCCCTTCAGTCTTCGAGTATTTTTTACTCCAGTTCCTAACATAACCAACCACCTGAGTCTGAAATCAAAGAGCCACTAAGTGGTAAAATTACCCTCTGAAAACCTCAGACACATTGGCTGTCAGAGCATTGCAATGCTTCTGTTCTCCCAAATTTTCAAACCACCGCATGCCTTACTCAATGCTTCAACAAAAATATTTAAGACCATCTGACATGAACTCTCTCAACTTCACTATTTACCTTCTCTTCTCTCAAATACAAAATTATCTTTTCCCTTGAAAGGATATCTTCTCAACTTGTTTATCCCATTGCTTCCTGCTCCAGCAACAACCCCCTTGTATCCCAAATGCCTCCTCTTCCCAATGTCTCATTCCAAGGAGACTACAAATACATGTGATGAGATAATTCACTGGTCTCTGTTTACCCTTCCAATAGTCTCCATTTCATTCGTAATTCTTTGCTTTATATGTTCCTGTCCTTGCAGGGCAGAAATCAGAAGCTCTCTGAAGTTAAAGGCTCCTCCTGTCTAAAATGCTTATACAGAGTGCCTCCAAAATCACCATGCATAGGGAAAATGGGAAATTGTAGCTAAATGTATAATACCTTTATTTACAAAATATTCATCACAAAATTTTACAAATTTGTCCTTTGTAATGAATATTTTGTAAATAAAGGTACATTAAGCTACAAATTTCCATTTTCCCTATGTATGGTGACTTTTGGGACACCCTCTATTATATTATGTTACCCAACCAAGAGGGGAACAGGAAGGGTGTGTTTGAGGGTGGCACATGTGAGCAGAACTCATCAAGGCAGGATGGTGATCAGCAGGTCTCAAGGATCAGAAAACAAGATACCCACCCCCTGGGGTCCTTTCTCTAGAATAATCCTGAGGGACAGAGCAGCAGGACCTCACAGGAGAATGGCTGGACCATTTAGGGATACTGATGCCAGGAGTGAGAATTTCCAACATCAGAAAAACATCATGTGCCCCACTTGGGGATCTTTGCTCGACCCTCAAGTGTGGGGTAGGAAGTCACACAATGACACATTGAATTCCTCATCAGTCAGGTAAAATGAGTACGTAGATTCAGATTAAATTTAAAGAAAAGAATAAACACACATTTTCCTGTACATCTGTGGCTTCAATGTCATATGTATTGAAATCTTCTCACATTAAAAAATAACTTTCTAATATGGAGATACCTCAAAGAGCTACAAGTAGAACTATCATTTGATCCAGCAATCCCATTACTAGGCACCTACCCAAAAGAACAAAAGACATTCTATAAAAAAGATATCT
The DNA here is from genome assembly GCA_028533085.1 of Varecia variegata. NCBI lineage: Eukaryota > Metazoa > Chordata > Mammalia > Primates > Lemuridae > Varecia > Varecia variegata. The sequence goes on from CM052439.1 coordinate 114,619,084, forward strand.
GCACTCTAATGTTTACAGCAGCACAATTGACAATTGAAAAGATGTGGAAACAACCCAAGTGCCCATCAATACATGAGTGGATTAATAAAATGTGGTATGTGTATACCATGGAGTACTACTCAGCCACAAAAACAATGGTGACCTAGCACCTCTTGTATTATCCTGGATAGAGCTGGAGCCCATTCTACTAAGTGAGGTAGCACAAGAATGGAAAAATAAGCACCACATGTATTCACCACCAAATCGGTGTTAACTGACTTAACTGACCAATACTTAAGTGCACATACAGTAGTAACATTCATCGGGTATTGGACAGATGGGAGGGGGAGGAGGGGATGGGTATATAGACACCTAATGGGTGCAGTGTGCACTGTCTGGGAGATGGGCATGCTTGAAGCTCTGACTTGGATGGAGCAAAATCAATATAAGTAACCTAAACATTTGTACCGCCATAATATGCTCAGTCTCCTGTCCCATTACTTTTATTTCCTTCAACATCAGTCTCTCCAAGGATAATTTATACTATCTCTGTTTTCACATACCCCCAACAATTTGTTTCTCAACTCTTCCACAATCAGGTTTCACTTCGATTTCATGATGAAGAAGGTTTGTGCAATGATCTCCACTAATGTTGTAATTCCCAAAACCAATGGCTCTTTCCCTGCTGTATTAATGGATCTTCTGTAGCATTGACTCCCTCTTGTTCCTGGACATTCTCTCCATGACTCTCAATTCTCTTCTTCCTCTCCCTGCCACTGAACTGTTGCTACTCCCTAGGATATTTGATCCTTCTCATATGTGCACTCATTTCGTATCTGATCTTATTGAATTCCTTAATTACTTCAAATATTAATTAAATATTGATTATATTTATGTATGTGAATGTGTGTATATATACATATACATATGTATATAATCTTCCTATTGCTTCTCTTTCAGCATCAAATCACATATTAATACATTACTCCCAAGAAGCTATCTCCAATTTGATATCCTTCTGCCTTGTCAAAACTTGCATGCTCCAAATTGAACACATTTTTCACTTTTTGGAACTGCTCTCTCTTCTCTTGCTTCATTCCCACTTGGTTAATTGTAAAGGATCATCTTATAGTAGTCACATCAAGGGTAATGTACAAGGCAAATGAAGACCAGAATGAGTCACTAAGGCCAGCTTACTACATGCAGAGGACTATCTCCTGATTTTCTATTTTTACACCTCCACAATCACTGAGAAACAGTAAGAACCTCCATCCTTTCTCTTTCTTCAATTGCCAGAGATGTGTCAATGCCATGGGTGACCTCTGAAGCTGCTTGCTGATGGTTGCAGTTATAGATGGCAGAGATACTGTCAACTTAGGTTTCTGAATAATTGCATAGAGATCCTCCCTTACCACATTTTTATTGTGTTCAGCTACTGAAATTTCAGGGTTATATATTACAGAATTACTGTCACTGTAACAAATATAAGTAACAGAAAACAGAAGCTTAGCACAATGAAATAACTTCCAATATCACACAGCTAGTCGTATCAGAACCTGAATTTATAAACAGGTTCCACTGATTTCAAAATCTGTGTTTTTCTGCTCAACTGTGGCTTCATCAGGCTCATCAGTTTACATAAGAGTTTTTCACATTGACACCTACTTATCTTTTATCCAAGAATAAGATTCTTCTTCAATCAGAAAAACATTATCTCTCCTCCCATTTTATGATGTTATGGTACCTAATTAAAGCAAGCAAGCAGACAAAATATCCAGAACAATTAAAACAATTGATATTAAAGGAACATGAGCAAGGAAACATACTAATCACCTACTTGAGCTTACTTCTCAAATATGGGTGACCTATATCAAAATTATTGAGGATGCCTGTTAAAAACATAGATTTCCTGAGCCTCATCTCACACCCACTGCTTCAGAATCTGTTTTGTTTATTTTTTTTAAGTACACGTCACAGGTTATTCTGATGTATACCAAGGTATAAGAACCACAATTGTAAGTATTCCAAGTATTCTAAATTCCATCCCCTTGTCTTAAGAGCACATGCCTGGTTGAACCTCATAAATCTAGGCATCCACAGAAACTTTTCTCTCTAATCCCTTCACAAAATTTGAAAGTCGATGTAGGTCCTAACATAATGAATTATAAACAAAATGATTTGTGTACTATTTCCTGAAGTAGCATATTTTCTGTTACCTTGTTTACTTTCTTATTAACTATTATGTGACAGTTAATAACATATGAAGTAAAAATATCAGTATGCAAAAACTTGCTTCAAATGAAGTAATGAAGAATGTTTGCTTCTGTAATCCAATTATCCATTTTGCAAAATATTTTTAAATGAAAAAGATTTGGCATAACTGAGTTTTGATTTTTTGTGTTTTCTATTTTTTACTATGAAGGTAATCTAGCTAAAATACAACATAAGCAAACATATAAACATAACTGTAAGATTTTTTTGGCACTACTTATATAATGAATTTGACAGCCCAAGGTGTTCACTTGCAATGTGTGAACTATACCTTAGACATATTTGTCTTCACCTTTCAAAGTGCAAAGAAAACAAATGCCCCTTACGTGGCTGCTAAACCATATATGTAGGAAACAAATGCAGTTCAGCTTTCTTTCTGCTAGATTGCCACAGACCAACTGGTTGGCATTCATCCCACATATACAATGCCAACATGTACCCTGAACAATAAGACTTTCACATAAATATATATTTTTATCCTGAGGAAAGTGGAGTTTTAGGTATGTAAAACTATTAGTCTCTTACAAAAGTATTAATCTATGCAAATCTGAATATATTACATCCTCAAATCCATTTCTCATGAAAATTTTCACTTAGATCTAACACAGAAGCTGATATATTATAGGAAAGTATTGAGGATAGAACAAAAAATTGTTTTAATAGTGTTAACAGTCACAATTCTGCTGAATATTAAAAATATCTTTGCCTTACTTTTTTAGTCCAATTTTATAAGCATAACAATAATATATATTTCTTAATCTGTAAGAATATGATACATTGCTTAAATGGATATCTGCTACTTAATCAAACAAAAATGTATGAAGTTTTTTTGGATTTCTGAGTAAAGCAATCAATTTTTTTCCATAAGTAATTTATTGAGATAGGCTAGATGTGAAGAAACATGGATTATATGAGATCGATCAATAAAAGTGCTCAGTATTAACTAAATGGCAAATGTGATATTCAGCAAGACAGGCACAGAGGTGGCCAAGTTAGCATGATCTAGGCATGTTTATATTAGGTACCAACATGTTTATCTCATTACCAGAGCGGGTGCCAGAATAGCACAATTAATTTGCCAACACATAGGCTGTATGTCAACAGAACTTTTAGAAATACCAAGTTTCCCTTTTATTGCTGAGTTAGTAGGACTGTGCAAAGAGGGTTTTACATTAAATATTTTATTCAAGTCATTTGCTTTCTGTCAGATTGTTTCTCTTCCTATATTAGTTCAAATCATTTTAATAAAATATCCATGTGGCTACTTCTATTTAAAAAAAGAAAACCTGGCTAGGTACCAACATGAATTATTTATTACAATCAAAGCCTGCTTAGAATTTTGTCTTTCTATTATATTCATTATCTGTCTTCACTTTTTTCCAGATACTTGTACAGATACTTGTGAATAGATGAGGACATGACTACAAGTCCATGAGCGGTAATTGTATACCATCTCACAAAGCTTAATCTCACAAAAGAGATTTAGTCACAGAATCGGGGCTCTCTTTTTGTAAAAGCCAACTTTACTTGGCCTATTTGTTTCAATCAATTAAGTTTTCATAATTAATAATGTTTTAAATACCAACTTCTTAGATTATCACATTTAATTATTTCCTTGAAAAATGAAAAACTATTTGTTCCAAATTAAGGACAAGAATGAGACCTGAAAGTAGAATATATTTGCTTTTCATGTAGATCCTCTTTGATAGTTTGAGAACAACTATGAAGATCTTTTTATGGAAAGTGAGATACAACAGAAGGTTGACTGTAATGAGGATCAGGCATTTAGGTTCTGCCACACAACTAGCTATCCTGGACTGCAGGTGCAGGTTGAGCACCCCAAGCCCAGATACCTGAAACTTTTTGAGCACCAACATGATGCCACAAGAGGAAAATTCCACACCTGAACTCATGTGACAGACCAGACACAGTGTCCCCAAGGTGAAAAAAGACCCTCCCAGCCCCCTTCACCTAGGATCTGTCTTTTCCACACAAGCATGCCCACAAAGGATAATAAAATGGCATATAAGCGGGCCAGATACGTCAATGGCAGGTTCTCCATGATGCCCCACATGGGACCAAGACTTATGTGCATTACTCACCATGGTTTTTTTTTTCCTTATTCTCTGCTCTGTGGCATAAAGATATTATTGGAAAAAACAAAAAATAAATAAAATGAAACCTACAGATACCAGATACCCCTATGGGTAATAGTAATTTAAAAAGAGAGAGAAAGCTTTTATGTTAATCTACAGAAAGTCAAATTGTTGGAGAGGCTGGGCAGAAATGTAAATGTGAAACAGCTTATAAAAGAATATGGTGTTGGAATGACCACCATATATGACCTGAAGGAACAAAAGGATAAACTGTTGAAGTTCTATACTGAAAGTGATGAATAGTAGTAAATAAAAAATAGAAAAACACTACATAAAGCTAAACTTGAAGATTTTGATAATGTATTAAAAGAGTGCATCCATCAGTGTCACAGTAAATACATGCCACTTAGTGGTATGCTAATCATGAAATAAGCAAAGATCTATCACAATGAATAAGATGGAAGCAAACTATCACAGTCAACAGCTGGTTATAGAAATGTAAGAAAAGACACAGCATTACATTTTTAAAGATGTGTGGTGATAAACCATCTACTGGTCATGAAACAGCAGAGAAATTCATTGACGAGTTTGCCAGGGTCGTCACTGATGAAAATCTGGTGTCAAAACAAGTCTATAATGCTGATGAAACATCATTGTTTTGGCATTATTGCTAGTGAAGCTAGACTGGATGATGACTGCAAGATTTTGTTATTCCTTGACAACTGTTCTACTCATCCTCCAGCTGAAATTCTCATCAAAAAATAATGTTTATGCCACATACTTTCCCCGAAAATTGACTTCATTAATTCAGCCACAGGCCAAGCTTTCCTTAGATCAATGTAAATAGAAAAACACTTTCATGAACAGCATGCTAGCAGCAGTGAATGTAAGTGTGAGTGTGGAAGGTTTTCAGAAGGAGTTTAGCAGGAAGGATACCATATATGCTGTTGCCAACACTTGAACACAGTGACTAAAGACACAATTGTGCGTGCCTGGCACAATCCGTGGCCCATAACTATGTTCAGGGATGATGGTAAACAAGGTGGTGACTTTAAGGATTCCATATGTCAAGTGAGGAAAAAAAATGATGTCTGATCTCCTTACATATGCAAAAAATATACCTTCAGAGTCCATCAGTTAGCTGGAGAAAGTGACTAGTTTTAACAGCAGTAATGAGGCTCCACTTGTTCATTCATTGACCAATCACGAAGTAGCTGAAATGGTTCTGAAAAGGTGATTACAATGACAGTGACAATGAAGACGACATTGTTAATGCTGCAGAAAAAGTGCTTATAGACACCATGATGAAGATGTGTAATGAGCTTATTGAAGGACTAGCTTCATTCATAACAGAACAAGAAATCATGTCAGTTTATAAAATCAAAGAGAGACTCCTAAGACAAAAACCATTCTTTTTTTTTTATTTCAGCATATTATGGGGGTACAAAAGTTTAGGTTATGTATATTGCCCATGCCCCCCACCCCCCCGAGTCAGAGCTTCAAGCGTGTCCATTCCCCAGACAATGCACACCGCACTCATTATGTAGGTATACACCCATCCCCTCCCCACCCCACAATTAATGAGGCAGATGACTGTGGAGCAAACATTTTAAAAAGCCATCCTTTTCAATGCTTCCTCATTCCTAGAGGCTCCACTTCCTGGTCCTTCAACTGCTTCTGATGTGTCTTCTCACCTAAAAATATAAAATATGGTGCACAGTAACTTTTTAATCAAAACATAGCATCGTAAGTGGAGACTGAAAGCCTGCTGTCATTTGCTGTTGCTGTTGTTTAACAGTTGACACAGGTATTTTGGTGATGCTATTGATCTGCTTAGTTACCTTGAACATGTTATATTTTCAACATATCAAAGGTATGTCACATTTTTTACTTTGAGGTACTTATGTGTGAATAAGTGTAAGAAAATGATTGCTTATTGGAGGCATGTACATTCAGAGTCAGGAATGATGGTAATGTCAGACAACCATAGATTGTACACATGGGTATCCAGATAGTGACACCTTTGCTTTCTGATAGTTGAATGTACACAAATTTTGTTTTATGCACAAATTATTTAAAATATTATATAAAATTACCTTCATGCTGTGTGTATAAGGTGTATATAAAGAATAAAGGAATTTTATGTTCAGACTTAGGTGCCATCCCTAAGATAGTTCATTATGTATATGCAAGTATTCCAAAATCCAAAATCTGCAACACTTTCTGGTCCCAATCATTTTGAATATAGGGGATACTCAATCTATTTGAATTCTATGGACCTGAGTCCCATCTGCAAAACAAGGATATGGCAAAAATTCTCTCCATTTCCTTGGAATGCTAATATTCTAAATTTAAAGTTGTGTAGCTATATATTTAATTAAATTACCTAGGATAATGCCTGGCAAGCAAGTGGTCAAATTCTAGATTGAATCTAAATATAGAAATCTATTTCTCCATAAACATATTTTTCATTCTGAAAAAGTCACATTAAAAGAAAAACTAAAAGTTTAAAAAGATTCAAACTTCTACTCTGTTTTTAAACCATCCTTCCCCTCTGACACTTGTAAGATTGAACATATGTTCAATACCAGAAATTTATGACAAAGTATACTAAAAAAATCTGTCACTTCAGAGTAGAATTGAGCGTATGAAGGCTCACAAGAAATCTACAATCATTTTTTTGGCTTGACAACTAACTATCTCATCCATAAAAATAACTGAAGAATGCCATATTGTACGATGAAATACACACTCCAATTATTGTTTCTTTCTAGAAAAACACTCATTTTTTAAAAAGTGGCAAATTGCCAAAGATGGCATCCAAAAAGCTCTTGGGAATACTGTCCTCAAACAAACTCTGTTTTCATTAGCTCTGCTGCTACTTGCTAAACTGGAGCTATTTTTAAAACACTTTTTTACTATGTACATTCATAATACTGTATTTAACCAGATTCCATGAAATTCTTTGTTAATATAGGTCAGAGCTAAACAAACACAGCCATGATTTAGTAGATTTAATTATAAACCACTTCCCTGAGCCATACCATTCAGCCAGCAATGGAATCACAGATTATTGCTTTCTATAATTTGTTTTGCCCAAAGATTTTGGGACCCAAACCCAAACTCAGTAGGTATCCTGATGAGAAGTTATCTTCCTTCCTCAGTGTGTTCCTTTACTTACCTTCTTCCATAAAAGATATTTTAAAAATTCAACAGTGCACTTATCTAAAGACAAAATAAAGAAATGAAACTCTCCAGGGAGAAAAAATTGCCTAATTTAACATTCGATCTTCTGTTATCAGTGGTCATAACAATTCAGTGATTCTCCCTGGTGGAAGCTTCCCTGGCTACCCACTCAGCCCTACTTCCACTAACTGTATTCAGATGTGGGTTAAAAATCTCAACCTTGTCATTTATTCACTGTATGGCACTATATAAGCCCATAACTTCTTGATCTTACTCAACTGCATTTCATAAAATGTGTCAAATGCATAGCAGGTGTTCAATATGAGTATTTTTATTATATTATTAATAAAAGATTAAATTTCTTTTTCTTTCACTCCATATTTAATGTTAGAGCACAAGCTCAGATGTTTCAAAAATATTCACTTCTGCCATCTCATTCAACTAAATTAAACTTGAATCCTAGCCCCTGTGCAATCAGGATAGCTGGAAATTTGATCTCACACAGTTATTATTGCCCTGCACCCTTCTAGAATGACACCAAAATCCTGGAGGCTTACGCTGTGCTGGAAAAAAAAAGGAAAAAGATTTTTAACCACCATTATATCATGGTCTTCCCTGACATTCTCATTTTCAAAGCTTTTAACAGCTCCTTATATTAGGGAGCTCTCAGTTTTTCTTTCCCATGTGCAGAGAATACAGGAACCTGTTGAGTTGGGGAAACCAATGCCTACAGTTTCATCTCCAGGAGAACCACACACACAGCTAACTGCTTTACAGTGCTGCCACCATTCTAGAGTGCTACCAACCACAGTTGGTTCTCGGGTCCCCTGTGATTCCAGAACCCACGGCTACAGATCTGCTCACTTCCACTTCGAACCCTATCCTCCGTTACTACATTTGAAGATGCTCTATCCTTCTCCTTTCCCAGTACTTTCCAAGACCTCTTTATTTTTAAATTATGGCAAGAACACTTAATATGAGATCTAACCTCTTAACAAATTTTTAAATACACAAAACAGTGTTGTTAACTATAGGTATAATGTTCTACAATAGATTTCTAGAACATACTCATCTCGCATAATTGAAACTTTATACCCACTCAATAGCAACTCCCCATTTCCCCTTCCCCAGCCCCTGGCACCCACCATTCTGCTGTCTGTTTCTATAAGTTTGACTATTTATATACCTCAAATAAGTGGAATTATGCAGGATTTGTCTTTCTGTAGCTGGTTTAGCATACTGTCCTCCAAATTAATCTATGTTGCCAAATAAGGAAAGATTTCCTTTCTTTTTAAGGCTGAATAATATTTCATTGTATGCATATATCACATTTTCTTTATTCATTCATTGGTCGATAAACATTTAGGTTGTTTGTACATCTTGGATATTGTGAATAGTGCTGAAATGAACAGGGGAATGCAGATATATCTTGAAGATACTGATTTCAATTATTTTGGATATATACCCAGAAGTGGTATTGATCATATGGTAGTTTTATATTTTTTGGAGGAACCTCCATACTATTTTCCATTGCTACTGCACCATTTTGTATCCCTACCAGCATTGTACAAGAGTTCCAATTCCTCCACATCCTCGTCAACATTCGTTATCTTTTATTTTTTTATGTTAGCCATCTTAACACATAATGTCCGGTGATATCTCATTGTAATTTTAATGGGCATTTCCCTGATAATTAATGATATGGCACATCTTTTCACATACCTGTTGGTCATCTCCATGTCTTCTTTGGGTAAATATTTTGTTCAAGTCCTTTGTCCATTTTTTTAATCACGAATTTTTTTGTTTTGTTTTTTATTTTTTTGCTTTTTGCTATTGAGCTGTAGGATTTTCTTATATTTTTTCCTTATCAGATATATGGTTTGCAAATATTTTCTCCCATTCATTCCATAGATTGCCTTTTCACTCTGTTGTTTCCTTTGCTACACAGAAGTGTTTTAGCCTGATATAGTTCCACTTGTCTATTCTTACTTTTTTTGCTTGTGCACTTGTAGACATATCCAAGAAATTGCCATGACCAATATTGTGAAGCTTTTGTCCTATGTTTTCCTCCAGGAGTTTTACAGTTTGGAGTCTTATGTTTAAGTCTTCAATCCATTTTGAGTTGATTTTGAGTATATGGTATAAGACAATTTCATTCTTTTGCATGTGGAGATCCAGTTTTTCCAATCCCATTTGTTGAAGAGACTAACCTTTCCCCATTGTTTATCCTTGGCACCCTTATCAAAAATCAGTTGACAGGATATGCATGAATTTATTTCTGGGCTCTATATTCTGTTCCATTGGTGTATGTATCTGCTTCTATGCAGCCCATACTGTTTCAATTACTATAGGTTTATAATATATCTTAAAATCAGGAAGTATTCTTTCTGAAGAGAATCTTTGTCCTCTCTCAAGATTGCTATGGCTATTCAGGGCGTTTTGTGGTTCCATATAAATTTTAGCATTTTTTCCCATTTTTTTCCCTATTCAAAAGCAGCTGTGACCCTGCTGTGAGTCTCCACTAAGACAAAAGGTAACAGTAAGTCTCACTATTTTGAGGTCCTATAGGGGACTTCAGAGCTTCACTTAAAAAAAGAGAGCTACAAAGTAAGGGAATATCAAAGACCAAGGGATTCACACTGGGAAGGTAGTAGAGCATCTTCGAAAGTCATTGCATATTTTTATTTTCACATGAGACTGTTAAAAATCTTGCAAGCAACCATACCTATTATACTTTTATATGCTTTCTATTAACAAAACTTAGAGCATTACAGTTGACTGTGTATTCTATACAATAATCAGATTGGACTTTTTTCCTACTTGCAAAAACAAAAGTAGATAAAAATATACACCTATATAAAAATAAGCATAGAGGAAAAGACATGTCTTAATTATTACTAAAAATCTAAGGCCTCTATAGGCCATAAAACTAAATTGTTATAGAATTAACAGTAATTATGTTATTTAAATAAGGAAAGGGGCAACATGGCACAAAAACAACATAATAAGCTAAAACAATAAACCATAATCATATCAATAGTCACTTTGAAATTAAGAAAAGTATTTCAATAAGAAAAATACTTAAGCAAGGGGAATACGGAAATAGCACTTCATATTAGGATTCTCCAGAGAAAAAGAACCAGTAAGATGTATGTATGTATGTATATAGAGAGAGATTTATTTAAAGGAAGTGGCTCACACAAGTATGGAGGTGGGAAAGTCCAGAGTCTGCAGAGTGGGTCTGCAGAGTGGGCCCACAGGCTGAAGATCCAGGAACAACAATGTTACAGTTCAAGTCTGAAGACTATTTGTTGGCAGAATCTCTTCTTGTTCAGGGGAGGTCAGTGTTGGTTTCCTAAGGCCTTCAACTAATTAGATAAGGCCCACCCACATTATGGAGAGAAATCTGCTTTCCTTAACATCCACCAATTTAAGTGCTAATCTCATGTACAAAAAAAAAATACCCTCACAGAAGCATCCAGAGTAATGTTTGATCAAGTATCTGGACACCATGGCACAGTCGAGTTGATACATGAAATTAATCATCTCATACTTTTTTTCAAAGTAATTTTACAACTTCTAGTTATGTATAATTCTCACTTATTTTAAAGCAAGTGGCATATATGTAAAATGGGTAGAAAGGTTATTAGAATTCATGTTTTTTCATGCTGAACATTAGCTTTTCAAGACTTGTATTCACTTGCTTCTTCATTTACATTGAAAAATTATTTGTTACAACTAAATGTTAACTTGGAAATACACTGGCTTTTTTTCTATTTATGGTTATCATTTCTAAAATAGTATAACTCTGTCAGCAGGGATAATTTACCCATCTACATGAAATATTTAGAATTCTCAAATCCCTGCAACTGTAAGATGACATTTTGTCAAGATCAATTAGGTCCTTCTTCTTTCTAAAGTATACAACTGAATGTTAGAATTTGCTTGGTGAACATTTTTCCAGTGACTTAACATGAGATACATTTATCTAGTAGTTCAAAATGTTAGTGTAGGCTCAATTACTACCTAGCATTCACACTTTATTTTATTTTTACACTTAGCAGCAGACTTATTTAAACATCATCATTAATCATCTTGAAGCATGACACTTTTCCTCAACAATACCTGTGACAGGTCAGTCCTATTACTATCATTTATGTCTTCCCAGAGCTTACAAAGTACCCTTCTATATACAAAAGACAGTCAAGATGTCTTAAACATCACCTTCTCTAGCTAGAATCTCACCTGCTTGTAGCCTTAGCACTTATCACTTGACATAATGTCAAAATCTGAAAGATGTCTGCCTACCATAATTGGGGGCCATATTTTGTTTGCCTATCTGAACACAAATGGAGTAGGAAGGTGCCTCACTTACTTTAATGTCTTAGAGACTTCATCGCAGAACAGATCAGATTATGGTTTCAGTTAGTCTGGGGTAAATTTGACCTTCCCTGATGTCAAGGTGGATAATGGTCCACATGGTTCAATGTCAGGGAGATGGAGAAATTCTACTGGTTTGTAGGGAAAGGACCAAGGGGTTAGAGGAAGGAAGGCAGAGAGAAAAGGAAAAGAAGTAGTCAGGAAGGAGGCCCTGGAAAGAAGATGGGAGAAAAATTGGCTCAAAGAAAAGTGTTTCCTCACATTGATTGATAACTTATCTAAAAGTTATATTCATTTTAGTTTTTCCTGTTAAAATCTCCGTGATGGGAATTAATAATATTTACTTTCATTTAGAATTAATTATAGGTAAGGTTATAATTTTAAGAGTTTGATTAAAGAAATGTAATGAACAGCCTGGAGGAAGAGCTGAACAAGAAAGGTAGCAAACCTGAGAGAGTGGTAAGGAAAAATTCACACATTTCACAATTTTACTGAGACTAGGAAACTTATCCTGTCTAGACATGCAGATCGCCAGCCAAATGATAGTTTGTACTAAAGTGTGTTAAATATTGAATACAGGGTTGGAAGCATATTTGACCCTTTGGTAGGTCCCATTCAGGTTCAGCCAGCACAAATTGAAACATAAGACAAGGACACACTAAAACACATGCACATTAAATATTGTTGGCAAATGGACCAGATAAATAATTTTTCACATCTATGTACTACTTTATAAATATATGTAAATACTTAGTAATGAATGAAATATTCTTTATAATACTACTTAATTTATAGTAACATAATATAGTGTAGAAGTAAGGAAAGACTTTTGAATCAACCTGGATTTGAATTCCAGCCCCATCACTTACTAACCGTGTGGTGTTAGGCAAGTTACAAACCTCTCTGTACTTCAGTATTCTCATATGAAAAAGGAGTACAGTCGGCCCTCCGTATCCACAGGTTCCACATCTACAGATGCAACCAACTGTGGATCGAAAATATTTAGGGGAAAAAAAATGGATTGTTGCATCTATACTAAACGTGTATTGTTGAGATTTTTCTTGTCCTTATCCCTTAAACAATATAGTATAGCAACTATTTACATAGATTTTAGATTGTATTAGGTATTATAAGTAATCTAGAGATGATTTAAAGTATACAGAAGGATGTGCATAGGTTATATGCAAATACTATATTATTTTATATCAAGGACTTGAGCATCTCAGGATTGGTATCTGAGGAAGGTCCTGGAACCAATCCCCTGCAGATATGGAAATATGGAGAGATATGGAGAGATGACTGTATGTATAATAATAGAGTTGAGGTAAGGATTAAGTGGCTTAAGGTTATTTACACACTTAGTATGTATTTCAGATAACATATAATCGTTATAAATTTTTTCACCATTTCTATGTATTTTCTCAGTTAATGAATATTGAAAGTATAACTACTACAAGATGGGATTTTAATTATTTTTCATTATATTATTAAAATATTCTTATTTTGGAAATGTTTGTAAAGCACTAGTCTAGAGAGAGAAATATCACAGATACACACACAAGCACAAAACATTGAAAAATTGCTCTACATGTACAAGCAGTACAACACATACCTGTGCACACAAATATTGGAGTTTATACCTACATCTTTCACCCAACCTTTTTTAAATGATCTTTTACTATATAAAATAAACCTGGGTCTGTCAATGTTATGAATATATTTTCATTAAACTGAACCAGTTACATGATAGAAGCAAACTTAATCTTTATAATTCACGAGTTTAATGTTTGATCCTTTTGCTTCTGCAATTTCAAAAATTTTCTCTTCTTTTGTCTTGAAAAGGGATAAAGGAAATCACCTTAATTTCTGTTCAAATCTTGAATCTCTTCCCAGTACACTTAAAATGACTTTCTGTGATGGAGTTAGAAAGATGTGAAGGGAAATTCATCAGATATCTTGCCACTCTCATTCTTGTTTAACTGTATTACTGTATTTTCTTTCTGTCTCTCACTAAAAGGAATGGGAAAGATCAGGTTAAAACATGCCTGACTTCATATGAGATCGTAATGAGAAGCATTTACAAGAAATAAGAAAAGAAAGCAGGGTTAAGCAATGATTTAACAGCAATGGTTGCTATATGATCTTCGTTTAGAAGAAAGAGAATTACAGTAAACCTGGCAATAGGAACCAGATGTCACTCACTGAGTTTCTAACCTGAATACCAAGTTGTCCTTGTTTAACAAGGTAACTTATTTTACCAGAGGGAAATGGTAAATGTTATTCTAGATCACCTAGAGAACAAAATAGTAAATGAGTATAATGACTAGTCATAAATATTCATGAAATCAGGCAATTACAAGCATAACCACTGCTTTTTGATTGTTTAGAACCGGACTAATTACCATATGAAAACCATTCCTTCTTGAAAGAGAGTTTTTTTCAATTTAAGCATTCATATTTGGCACAACTCCTCTCGCAGAAGATGTATAATCCCTAATTTAAAATTCAATACCATCAATTTGGGGAGGGCAAAAGGTGGAAATGTCATTTTCCAAAGTAGTTTACTAAGGTTATAGACAGTGACCTAGAAAGTACAAAGGATATTAAAAATAGGGTGAAAAAACATACTAAGGTAACTATATACCAGTAAAAGAATTTGAGTTGCAACACATTTTTCAAGAAAATAACCCACATTTTCACCTCTAACCACTAAATACTACAACAATTTTATTTATAAAACTTCAGTAATTGTGCCAGTTTATAAAATTTGTATCTATTTCTAGCTTGGGTTAAATTTAAAAACACTGTACAGTGTAAAGAGTAAAAAGCATTAATTCTGTGGGAGAACCGTTTCACTCTGGTGTCCTAGAGAATACAGGGACAGCAAGGTACCATTTATTCATTTAGTAAGCCTTTACCTAATGCCTATTATAGGTAGACATTACTGTAGTATAAGGCCTCACCTATATGGTTAAAGGCAAAAATTATGAGCCATAAAAAGAGAAAATTAAGGCAGTCTTGTGAGAGAAATACTTTGGAGTAGGCTGGTCTTTCGCAGAAAGGAAAAATTCCTCTAATGGTGTTATATAGGAAACCTATATTTAGGCACACAATGAGTCACACAGAGAAGCCCTATCAATCAATGTTGTTCCATACCCAGGTTCCTTTCCCTATAAGATAAAAATTAATAAGGATGTATGTTGTTGCGAGATCAATCTATCTAAAAAGTAAATCTACTCACACCTCCATCCAAAATGCACATTCATTAACATGGCACACAATTACGTGTCTTTTATGATCACACTCAGTTAACATCAGTTTATAAGGATAATGAATTACTCACTCAACACCATCTCTCCAAACACCAAGACAAAAAGTTAACAAGGAAACAGGGACTTTGTCAGCAAAGCTGGCATAAGTAAAAATGTACTGGGAATTAATAGATTTTTGGGGAAATGTTTAATGAAAGAATAGGATTTACTTCAAACAAAAAGACCCTGCTCTCAGGAACTAAAATTTTAACAGCTCTTCCTTTTTTTTTTTCCTTTTGTAATTGAGACTTTATTGGTTGTGTTAAGGAATAATATATAGACATTTCAATTTGCACATAATCTTTAACATACATACCAAAAATCTAAAATGCCATGTACTGTGATTCTTTTTTAAACAGTTATTCCAGTGACTTCCTGAGATTTTCCCTTTTTAAAAGTAAAATTTTTAATTAATATTAAAATGGGTTATCTAACATAAATCAGTTATGTGAAATAAATGGGACACCTTTATCTAGAAGTCAAAGCAAATGCCAACTATAGTGAGAAGTGAAAGAAAATGGAAGATTGAAAAATCAACTCATCTACATTAGTACTAGAGCCTTAAAAAGTAAACTCAGATCATTGTAATGTCTAATAATGAACTAGGGTTTTGTTTTTACTGGCATCCTTGGGGAGACTACCTATCAGAGACAGAGCTAACCTGTAGAATGAATGCCCATGAGTGGCAGACAAGAGCACAAGAGAACAAAGAACCGTACAGAAGAAGAGACACAGTAAACAAAATGACAGTGTCTCAGAAGTCAAGGGAATTTACTAGCATAAGTGCAAATACTATGTCATTTCTGTCCATTAAATTCATATATTCACATTTTCCTGCCCATCCACCAACCTCTCTCTCCACTCCTTTTTACCCAATACATTTGCTGAATCATTTCATCCTCCTCCTTCTATGCTGATATTCCATGACTCCAGCTCAAACTTCCAAAACACACGTCCAAAACTAAACTCATCATTTCCTCTTCTTTGTGTATTCCCCATCTCAGACAAATGATGCCATTTGCTTAATTGACAAAGACATAAACTTAAGAGTTCAACTTTCATTCTCTTTCTCATCCCTAAGGCCAACGAATCATCTAGTCAAATTGATTTTGCTTTGGTATCTTCCAGCCCAACATCCCTCCAGTCTCCAAGCCACTGCTTCAGTGAATTATTCATTATCTGACAATAGCCACCCAATTGCTATCCCTGACTCCAAGAATACCTGTGTCCAATCCATTTTCCATATTGGTGTTAGATCGATCCATCCAAAATGCAAATAATTATCTTGATTGTTATGGTGGTTTCACAGGTATGTGTGAGAAAGAAAACTTAAGTGTACATTTTAAGTGCACAAAGTTTATTGTATGTTCAGTATACTTCGATAAAGCTGTAACCCAAAAAATCTGGTCATGTCTCTGACATCTTCAAAATCCTTCAAGACAAAGTCCAAATTCATGACATGGCACACAAAGTCCTTAATAATCAGACTCCAGTTTACCTCTCTAACTGCTCCAGTTAACCAGAGCTCCTCCTAGTTTCTCAGGTGTATTGATTCTCTTTCTCTCTCCCACAAATATTTTTTAGATGCTTCTCCTTCTTTCAAGACATGTTCACCCTCCTCCATTCCTCTGCCTGACAAACTCCTACTTATTCTCAAGGATGTGGTTTAGGCATCATCTCCTTTAGAAAGACTTCTCTGTCCCAGTAACATGATTGGGTGCTCTTCCTATGTGCTCCCAAAGCTCCCTAGACAGACTTTTATTACTAAACCATAGATTGTTTTCCTCTTCTTCTCCCCACTTGACCTTCAGCTCATTGGCAAGAAGTTAATGTGTTAATCCTCCTCAAATCCTCAATTCCCAATATGTGCCTGACACAGAGCAGATATATATAGTTAAAATAAACTGCTATGCTGAAGATTGGTTTATGGAATTAGTTTGCCCTAAGTAAAAGGAAACAACTGACTCTGTAGATGAAGTTTTAATAATTATACTTAGTTCCTAGGAGGGATACAAACAAAAGGCCAAAGAAGAGACCAATGATGATACTATAACAATCCTGAAATTATCCCAGGGACTCAGAAAAGACTTATCCTGCCTCATTAGGTCTAAACATCACCACAGTGGTATTAATACACACACCCTCATGTTCAGACTCTTAATATTCTGTTTGATTCTTCTCCAGAATGTTATAGGATGGATGAGCATGCTTAGAAGGCTTATCTATGCACCCGCTATATAGACTGTCTTTGGGGTCATGTTTACATGGGTGGCACTAGGGAAGGATATTTTGCCTATGAGTACCTATGTGGTATCTTCTAAAAAAAAAAAAAAAAAAAAGTAAAACAAAACAAACATATAAAAAACCTAATGCGATATTCATTAAATGGTTCTAACCAAATTCAGCAACCAAACAGACTTAGATCTAAGAGAATGAATAAATGATTATTGAAATAGATGAACCACTGTTCTGACAAAATAGGGTATTTTTCATTGTATTTCCTGAACAGGCAATGTTATACAAATAGAGATATTCCTTTTGGCTGATTCTTGTATAGATTTGTTTTGAGGAGTTTAGACTGCTAGGCAATGGCAGATCCAGGAAGGCAAGTGCCTCAAAGACATTTAAGTGCTATAAAGGGCTACAATATTCAGTAATTTATGGATTTAGATCTGCATTTACTGCCTTCCTTAGCCAAAGTTTTTATTTCAGATTACTGGTGGACTTTTTTTCTTATGAGACCTATCTCCAAATCCATATTTAAAGAAGAATCAGAATAGAACTCCCTTTATAGCTCTTCTACCAAAAACAACAATAAAATACAATTTTAAAAAAGAATAATCAGTGAAAATGGTATTTCTTATAGATAGTTTTGTTGGTTTGTAACTATTTCTTTCAAAAAGAAGCACCTATGAAGAAACATTAATCTGAAATTACACAGTACTTAATAAAAAATTAATGTCATTACCAGTTGGATAAATACTTATTAAATATACATATTTTCCTAATTCATAAAGAATAAAAGGATAGCAAAACCATTCATTTCTGGGACAAGCTATGCTTTTTCTAGTCCCTTTCAGTCAAAAATTCTAGGCATTTTACCAACTTTCAAAAAAATTTTAAAGCTAATCTTGAATCAGATAGATCACAACTAAAATGTCTAATCCCATTTCACTGCTGTTTCTATTAAGACATTTTATAGCTATCATAACTTGTGTACAGTGGAAACTTCTTAGTCTGTCATATATATGCTTATGTTACAGAATTTACATTGTCTTTTAAGTTAGAAGATTTAAGAGAGTTCTGCAAGTCCGTTAACAGTCCACATTCCATTCTAACTCTAAAAAAAATACAGTAATTTCTTCAGTACCTGCAAACTCATCTTTTTTGCAATTCAGGAATATAAGTCTCATGCATGAAAATTCAAATAAAAGACAGTAGTGGATAAGTACATAGTAAATTTATAATAGGCATGTAGAAAATAATCAATTCTACTAAACTCACATCTAAATTTTAGAGACACTTTGCATGGGTAGATTAATAAATTTTATATTTAATACCCCATGGATTCTATTTAAACTATTATATAATCTTTGAATATGATGTTCAATACTACATTTATCTACAGAATTCTCTACTTTAAAGGTTGTGATCTTACCCTGTCTTCCCTGAAAGTAATTTCTTTGCCAATTCATTAAAATCCCAACCTGGGAATCTCCCTGCCCTTGAGTTCCAACAGAGAAACCCAAACAAAGAATTAGAAGATAACATTCAGGCTGTTTCTGTTTCTACCCATCCATGGAGCATGGAATGTGGACCAAGCAACATGGTCCTTCCTTATGTTCATGATACCCAGTGTAATGCCTAGGTGGCATAGCTGAGTTTCTACCCTTGCCCTAACTCTGCTTATCTTTAAGAAACAGGACCCCTGTGGCAAAAGGTTCCCCTTGTGACCAGATCAGCTAAAACTGGTGGAATCCAAGATGGCAGTTCACTTGACCTCTGAAGATTCTCTAATTTCATGATAATCTAATTTCCCTGCTAAACGACACTCTCACCAGGCCATTACAGTTGACAATCACCATCGTGACTACCAGCCAAGACAGTAGAAGGACAAAAAGGAGGCAGTACTCTGGTTCCAAGGATTTCTCCACCCATTGCCAGAAAAGGCCTGAATGGTCCTCTCCCAGCTTTTTATTCCTCCCAACGCTTTCATTAAAGAAAACGTATATTTTAACCCCTTCACCTCTCACAGGATGAGAAGCTAATTTGTGAGCCATGTTGCTGCTTCTCCATTCCTTGGCCAGCAAATAAAAGTTTGCACTGCCTGACACTCACTTTTGGTTCTGTTTTTGTTTTTGTTTTTCTCATTTCCCTAAGCCTTTATTTTTTTATTTCAGAATATGATGGGGGTACAAACATTTTATTGGCTTCGCAACACCAGGCAGGAAAGAAACTCAACTTTCAGGGAAAAACTGACTCAGTCGGTGATATTCAGGATACAAAAACCAGTGAAGTGTGACTCTGCTATAAAGAAAAGAGTATCTTGGGGAAAAATTTGAGTGACTCATGATTAAATAAGCTAATTAATTAAATGCAATGTTACACGTTCAGCAATACAAAAATGAACGAGGTACACTGTTAACATAGAGTAGAGAATAATAAAATCTACATAGGGGCAGTGAGTTAGCACAGACTGTGGTACTGGATACTGTAGAATGATTTGATTATGAGTAGCAATAAAGAAAATCAGGAAAGAACAAAGCACATACAAACACAACAAATATGGTGTACCTGGACATCTTCAAAAAGCCTATAACTGCTGGAGTTCAGAATTTAATGAAATGAGTTGAATTGGATGAAGACTAGAGGAAGACGAAAATGAGAACAGGTAATGTTCAATTGTTTAAAATGTAATTAAATCCATTGGGAGAAGAAACAGGTGAATAATACACACTGGGAACGTACTCCATGCCAGAAATTATGTTAGTTTTGTACACATATATTATATCATTTTATCCTTTGTATCTCATTTCATTTACATTCAACATACAAAAAAATTAAACCACATGAGATTAAACAACTTTTCCGAGGCCACCTAGTCCAAAGGTAGCAGAGTTGCTTCCTCTGCTATGCAACGCTGCCTTCGCTCAGTTTTGCAATATGGATTAGTTACAACCAAAGTAAATTAGGAACCAATATCTGATTCAAAAGCAGCAGTTCTGGATCAGCATCACCATAATGATTTAAAAACATTCTAAAAATGCACATTCTCATGCCCATCCCTGATCTACTGAATCAGAAACTATGGGGGTGGGAGCCAGTGGTCTGTGTTTGAACATGTCCAAGTGATTCTGATGCACGCTACAGAATACTAAATTAGAGGGAGAGTGCAGGCAATTTTAGAAAAACCCTGAAGTGAATTTTAGCCCAGTTTTCATCTCTGCTATTATCATACGAGATAAGCTTTAAGAGCATCACCTGTGGCATTGTGTCATAAGGGAAAACAAAGGATTTCCATAGAAGAGCTGCTTCCTAAATTTAAAGGTGTGTATGAATCACCTGAGGATCTTGTTAAAATGCAGATTTCAATTCAGTAGGTCTAGCAAGAGCCTGAGATTCTGCAAGTCTAATGAGGTTTTTGATGACTCTGATGCTGCAGTTCTAACGACTATCCTTTGAATAGCAAAGATACAGGAAATTTTTAATTGACAGATAAAATTGTACATGTTTTGAACCATATACATTGTGGAATGGCTAAATTTAGCAATTAACGTGCATTACTTCACAAAGTTATTTTTGTAGCAAGAATATTTAAAATATTCTCTTTCATCATTTTTCAGGAATACAGTATATTATTAACCATAGTCACCATGTTGTATAATATAATAGACCTCGTGAACTTATTCCTAACATTTTGTATCCTTTAACCAACAAGGATACAACCCCCCACACACAGTTATCCCAGTCCTGGTAACCACCATTCTATTCTCTCCTTCTATGAGATCAACGTTTTCAGATGCCACATGGGTAAGATCATGCAGTATTTGTCTTTCTGTGCTTGGATTAGTTCACTTAACTTTATGTCCTCTAGGTTCAGCCATGTTGCACAAATGATAAGATTTCCTTCATTTTGATGGTTGAATAGTATTCCATTATATATATAATAAAATATATATAAAATATATAATATATAAAATATATAATATATAAAATATATATTATATATAATAAAATATAAAATATATATTATATATAATAAAATATATATAAAATATATAATATATAAAATATATATTATATATAATATATATTATGTATATATAACATATATCACATTTTCTTTATTCATTTATCTGTTGATGGACACAGGTTGATTCCCTATCTTGGCTATTGTGAATAGTGCTGCAATTAACATGGAAATGTGGACACTTCTTCGACAAACTGATTTCATTTCTTTGGATATATACCCAGTATTGGAATTTCTGGATCATATACTAATTCTATTTTTAATTTTTTGATGAACCTTCATAGTGTTTTCTATAATGGCTGCACTAATTTACATTCCCACCAACAGAGGACAAGGGTCCCCTTTTCTCTATATCTTCACCAACACGTGCTATCTTTTGTCTTTGTGATGATGGCCATTCTAATAGGTATAAGGTGATGGTTCCAGCAAAGCCATAGGGGTGAGACTGCCTGAAGCCTTGGGTGCCCAACCCCTCCCCAGTGTGCCCAGGATGCAGGACATAGAGTCAGAGGAGATTATTCTCCAGCATTAAGACATAATGTTGTTTTCCCTGTTAGGATTTAGACTTGAGACCAGTTACCACTTTTAACTTGTTAATTTCACAGGCTCACAGCTGAAGGAAAGTTTGCCAAAGAGTGAATCATGCCTTGAGTCCCACCCATATCTGATTTAGATGAAACTCTGGATTTTGGACTTTTGAGTTGATGCTGGAACAAGTTAAGTCTTTTGGGGCTAATGGGACAGAATGAATGTATTTTTCATGTGAGGAGGACATGACTTTGGAGATCAGGAGTGGAATGCTATGGTTTGAATGTGCCCCCTAAAGTTCATGTGTTGGAATCTTAATCCCTAATGCAACAGTGTTGACAGGGAGGACCTTTAAGAGGTGATTAGGTCAGGAGGGCAGCCCTCATGAACAGATTAATGTCATTATCTTGGGAGTGGGTTTGTTATAAATGCAAGTTAGGCCCTCTCCTGCTCTCTCTTGCACTTGAGCATGCTCTCTTGCCCTTCCACCTTCTGCCATGGGATGGCACAGCAAGAAGGCTGTCACAAGATGCAGGCCCCTCCATCCCAGACTCCCCAGCCTCCACAACTTTAAGAAATAAATCTGTTCTTTATAAATTACTAGTCTCAGGCATTCTGTTATAGCAGCAGAAAATGAACTAAGACCTCAAGGAAGAAATTCCCCCCCAAAGCTCCTAGCCATATATCTCTGTATCTGAAAGCTTTCTCCTTCTAGCTAACTCAAATCTGCTGGCTGCAACTTAAGCTCAACTTCTTGCTTCATCCGCAGTGGAAATGAAGAACAGTTGACCCTAATCTGCTTAAAATATGTCCTATCAATCAAAGTTGGCATAAGTCACAATTAGTTCAGGCTTTGCACCTTGATAGGCTAAGCTAATTATTTGATTTGATTGCCTAAGGGAATAACAGATGACTTACCACAATATCTGACCACAGGGAGGTTAGAACTGCTTAGTGAGGTGTTTTTGATGGCTTAAACACTGTATTTCTTCAGATATCCAAGGCCATCAAAAAATTAAAGTAAACCAAACAGCTGAAAGTGTTGAGATATAAGTGGGGCCATATGACAAACATTCATCTCATTCATCAAATGTGTCTCCACTGTGGTATTCATTGCTTTGTTAACTTTCACTTACAGTTCCAGCTCAAGTCTAATGGCACCACTTGCCACTTTGCTGCAATATAAGAAACAGCTTTCCACAAAAAATAAAACTTCGATAAAAATGCTATTTGTTGTTTAGTTGATGCACATAAATTCTGATCAGGCTTTCTGCAGATCTCCATGCCAGAGTGCAAGTAGTTTATGATAAAGGAAATAGCATGACACTTCTTTTGTAGGCTTGGACACTCTCCCGAGTTTCTTGGTTTTTTTCATTTTTTGTTTTTTTTTTTTTATGTATTTACTAAGCATCTCTCGTCTACTTGGACCATCTCTGATGCTAAAGGTGTTTCATTTCAATAGGTGCTCAGCAAACCAGTGTAGCAGGGACTCTGGGTGAAGCAAAGAGAGATGAAATATAACCCTGCCCTTAAGAAAATTGTCGCTGAGCATGAAAGGCAAGAGTGCAGTGGTCAGGAGTAGCTTCCAGAGACATACAATTGGACTTGAATCCCAGCTTTGCCTTTTCCTATCTGGGCAGGTTACACAATCACCACTCCTTCAATTTCCCCATCTATTTAAAAATAAAGGGATAAGGCAAAGATAATACCCTTTTCACAGAGGTATAATGAGGCTTAATTAGTTAACATTTGGAAAACACCTAGAAGAGAATCTGGTACATCATAAATGTTTGATATTTTTTTAAAATTAGATAAGGAGATATGAACCTTAACCCAAAAACCCAAATAAATCAAAAGCCCCCAAAACACAGTCTTCTGTTTTTTTGCTGAAACTGAAATTATTCTTTCCTGCATTTCAAATCGGATGGTGCAAAGTTACTTTTGCTCGGTTATCTGGCCACCTCATCCCTCAGTCTTTTATCTGAACTTGTATCTAAGTTTGTTACTGGATGCAGGTTTGGCTACCCATCACCCGAGAACCAAACAAGAGAGGTGAGTGTTGGTGAAGGAAAGGTGGTTTATTCAAGTGCCACAGTCTGAGGAGATAGTGGACTGTTGTCTCAAGGACCATCTCATCTCCTCTGCTTACTGAGCAACTTAGAAAGGGAAAGGGTAAAGGGGTCCGTGACCAACAGCAAGTTATGCAAGTCATCATGACTTACTGGATGGTTATCACCAAACACTAGGTTGCCTGGTGGATCTTGTCATCAGCAGGCACTGTTGGCCTGTTCTGGACTCTTGATCTGTTTTTCCCTCAAGGTCTTTTTGTAATCTTGCGGCTGACAGCTGTGTCACAAGCAAGCAGCAGGTTAATTCTAAACTTTTGAGACAGAACAAGCTGAAAGCATACTGGAAGCAAAATGGCTTTCCTTTAGCTAGCCTACCATTATAGTCTAGATGGCCCCCAGGGTACGCTTACAAATTGTTAATGCAAAGGCAACAAAGAGAGGGAATTACAGGAATAAATACCTTTTCTATACCTTCTGTCCACTCTCTTCTGAATCATCCATCATCTCATCTTCTTAATCCTTAATGTAAGCACAGAGCAAACAAAGATGCCCCTGCTTCTTGTCCTCGGGTCTTTTCAGGTCTAGAGAGCCTCACAACCTCTCGCTTTAAAGTTACAGAAAAAGAATGTAAAACTCTTACTCTCTACTACCAACTATTTACTACCACTTGAGAACAAAAGAATGACTCTTTTCCTTCTGGGGCACTCCAAACTCCGAAATCTCCGTGAATTTAACAACGTAGACCTCTTTGCAAGCCCTTCCCTCTCTGCCTCCAGGGGCCCAATCCCAGAAGCAGAAACATCTGTTCTCCAATCACTTCCCCTCTGTCGTCTTTCCACCACCATCCCCACATCCCCGCCCCCATGCCATGAAACCCCAAAAGAAATTTTCCTAGTGATGGAAAGGGGAAATCTCTTCCTCTTCAAATCCTCTAATATTTTCTCTAAACTCTGAAATTCACTCCATTCCCCTGAGAGCTTAATTTTGGAAACCAAAGTCAGGAAGATCTCTGTGTATGTGCTTTCCCTTCTGTTACATCTTTCCCTGGAGGCAAAGCTCACCTGACAACTTCGCTGCTGGGATGGGAGAGAAGGAGAAGAAGGGAAATAGGAAGAGATGAAATAAGAATGAGTTGTTTAGAAATGCTATCCAGAAACAAATATGTGCACAGATAACCATAACGCAAGGCAGCACATTCTAAGTGTTGTAAGTAAAGGATGTTAAAGAAATTATAGAAATTTTAAGCGGAGAGAGCCCTTCGGGTGGAGCTGAGGGTAGGTCAGGAAAGGGTCGGAAGGATGTAGCATTTAGGCTGCCAGGAGGGATGTGACAGGCAGAGATGGGTAGGAGAACTTCCCACATGGGGTTTTGGGTAAATGCTCAAAGCCAGGAAAATTCACTGTGTTTTTTCACAGGAGGCTAGTAATCCAGTTTAAAAACTTGAAATACCATCCTTGCCTGCAAGATGCTTCAACTTAACAATAAACCATTCTAGCCATGTGGTTATCCCAAATAGGAATAACCACAAATTATCCCTAAGTCCTAGTGAACTCAAAATATTTTTTTCCATTACTGAAAACAGACTTCTAGGGACCCCAGAATAAATCAGGCTAGAAAAGGATTCTGGGAAAGCTTTTCTATCCGTCAGTTTAATACATAATTCCATTAATTTAAAAGAAACCAGTCCCCAGTTGATGTGTTATAAGAATTAAGGGAGCTCTGCTATGTGAGACAATCAGGTTGAACTTCTGATTTATTTTAAGGTTACAGGAAAAGAACTTCAAACTCTTATTCCCACTAGTCCCCTACTGCCAAACACAACATTGTCCAGACATAATATAAGGGAATTGACTCATGCATAATAAATGTTTTTTCATTATGACCACTGCATCTTCCTGACCCCAGCGGCTCTGCACAGCATGTGGTACTGCAGCATTATGAGCTGTGCAATTTATTTCTTCCCCCAAATACATTGAGGTATATGCTTTTATTGGTCAGTTTGTCCCGTCACTTCATTAAGATGTTAAACTTCTCTATGCTTTGAGTTTTTATAGGCATTTATCAGAACACATTTTATAGGGTTAGAATTCAATCTTGGTTGAAAGAAAACATGAGAGGTTATTTGTGTAATGGAATAAGCAAATGGAGTTTCTAAAGAAGACGAAAGGTTTCAAGGTTAAGAAAAAAATATGGATTGAACTAAGAAATGCATTTAGGTACTAGGTTATTCACAGTCATATTACAAGGTACAATTATACAGAAAAAACCAATGTGTAAAATTGGTCTCTTACCCCTGAAAAACTGGAATTTTCCCTAATAGTGTACTTATTAAGCTTTTTTTCTTATATTTTAGCACAGACCTGACATTTATCTGTCATCATTGGGTCTTGTGGGATTTGCATTATATTAGTTCTATCATTTTATCATATATACAGATCTTAAGCCCAGCCCACTAGTAAATCTTTCCGGAGATTAATACACATAGAAAGGTAAAATCTAGAAGTGTGAAAATCAACAAGGAAACTGTTTTTATTGGCAAATTTTTTCCTAACGCTGAAGGAATTGTCTGATGAGCTAATTTTTTTGAAAGGGAAAACATTTGCTTTCAAAATATAATTTTAATTTCTCAATTACTTCCATTTCTGATTCCTCAGAGTGATCTAACTGATTTAGAAAGCTCCTCAATGTCTCTCTTTTTCTCCTTAGAAATGTAAACATTTTTTCAAAATTGCCATAACTGTTAAGAAAATAATCACTGGACCTAGTTCAAACACTGAAATAAAATTAACTATTTCTAAATAAGAGTTAAATATGAGGCATATACATATTAGTAGGCTCTGCCTCAACTTTAATCCATATTTTGTGTGGTTCTTTGGCAGTAGGGGCCACAATTGTAGAAAGTTATTTATTCAATGTGATATTAGTAAAGGGTGTGGGAGTAAATATAGAGATAGAATGCTGATACCATTATAGTCCACAAAAATAAATACACGTTTATGGTGCAAAATAAGTCTTTGTACATAGCTAATAAACAAAACAAAATCAGTACTGAGCCTATTGCTTGTGTCTAGGACTGTGCATTTCCCAAGTCTTTTGAAGAGTTGGAGTCAAAGAGAGAATCAAGTCATCACTCGGTAATTCCTTAAATTAGAGGCCAAGCCTTTCCTGTGTCTCCAGCAAAGACCTTGAGTACCCTGAAGAAGTACAATTAATATTTAAATAGAAATAAAAAAGCAGCAGGTTAGCTACTTTCTTAAATTCTGTAAATCTGCCATCATCAAAACATATCTGAAATATTCTTAACCATGTGGGAGTGTAGACATCAATATTTGAACGTAAATTTTCTATTGTTCCTCTCTATTCCCTTTTCTATCTTCTGTAGGTTGGGTTTATTCATTGGTGCTACTAAGACTTAGAGAAAATAGCCACCATTCAGTTGCTTCCCCAAGAAACCCAGAATTTTCAGATCTATGTTCCTAATATTCTGATATGCATAGGAACATACTATATAGAAAAATCACTTTACAAAAAAAAAGAAAAATGTAAAAATATTCCTGTTTCCCTTGTAAGAATATTCTCCAAATATTGTTTTAACTCTTTTTAAATATGATTTAACCTAATTTTATTTAAGTATTATTACTATTATTGTTGTTATTACTCTTAAAGCTTTAACATGTAACCCATTATTCCAAAATTTTATGGAAAAATATTTTATATGCCCTTATTCTGATTTTCCTTTGTAAACCACAGAGAATGAAGAAATGCAAGTGATTCATTTGTAATGGCATGATTCCCTAAATTTTTACACTTTGGTCTTATCAGTCACAAGTATGTGTCCACCAATGCTTCTGGTTATGGGGGACATTAAAGCACTTCAGCCTTTCCCCTCAAAACATGTAAAATCAAGCTCATGTGATATGACCTGCATCTATAAAGCCATTGCAAAACAATGCACGTAACTTCCAGAACTGAATGAAGTAAAATTACATGTTCTTAGTTTTTCTTAACTAAGTTAAGATTGGGCAGTCTCAGGTGGTTTTTTGCTTGCTTTCTTGTTTGTTTTATGTGGAAATCGAACTGCCTTTTTAATAACTACACGAAGTTCATGTGGCAATTGGGAAGGTTTTTTGTGTTTTTATTTTCAACTTGCCAAGGCAGTTTTTTCATTGACAAAGACATGAATACTGGATAATGTAGCAAGAGTATATGTCTATAGTGAAGTCCTTTTCCACCAAAGGACTTGTTACACCTGTTCTAACTCCTTAACAGCTGTTACTGCTGATGTTTAGAACATTTAAAGATTTCACTGTAATCTCCCTCCTCCAAGCAAGCTCTGTTCCCTTTTTGTTTTTTGGTGTTTTTTTTTTTTTTTTTTTTTTCACTCTCCTTCTCTCTGGGAAACTTCTTCTCTTATAAAGTGGCTGCACTTTATGGCTCTCCTCTTTTCTTATCTGCCTTCTGTCACAGCCCAGCTGGGAATTGATTGAAGAAAAAAAAAGTGAGAGCTAGAATTGTTTCAAGTCATTTTCTTCTGAGCCCCAGGACACCTCAGGAACTGATTCATATACTTCTCACCTCCTTGCAAGCTTCTATCAACTCTTCCTGAGTACTAGTCTAAAACCACAGAACAGCATGTGGCAGCCTGTCACCAAAGGAAACACGTGGTCCCAAACCCCATTATCACTATGACATTTGATGCCCTAGATAGTGAGGCTAAGGTATTGCCTTTGCCAACATTTGTCAAGTCAAGAAAATTATAAAATGCAATCAAGTTATCCATCTTTTTGAGCTGTGCAGTGTCTGTCTACTACTATAATTAAATAGAATGTGCAATTGAAATAAAAGAGATCAGCTAGATATCAGTAAGTCTCATGATCAGTCTGCTTGAAATGTCTGCTTAAGATAGAGCATTTGCCCTTCTCCATCTTCACTGTCAGGAGTAAATTGGTTATGATGAGGGTAAAGAAGAAGGGTTATAGCCAAGAATTCTAAGCACTGAGCAGGAAATTGGAGACTTAAATATCACATTGGCGACAGTCTTTCCTGCAGCCAGTTCCAGCAGAGAGAAACAAGTGATCCAAACACCAAGAATTAGTACTTTTAATGTAAACTAAAAAATGTTTTTTATTATTCACATTACTATTGATATAAAGACCCTAAAGTAGAAGTATTGGGCATGCATGTATCCATAAAGTAGAAATAATGAAAGAAGGAACTATTGCAGCCATTAAAGCTAATAGTCTACAAGAATTAATATAATATCATGTTATATTCTATCAAGAACATATATGTATTCTAAGCCTTGGACATTTCCAATAGCTATAACAAAAGAAAATAAAGTGACAATAGCACTATTTTGGAAAAAAAAAATAAAACAGGTAAAGATGCATGTTATTGAATTATATTTGTGTTTTTATCCATAATCATTTTTTATTTGCTAGCTTTAAGGGACATGCTTTCAAAATTCATTATAGGGTTGAGCATGGCTCCTTTATGTAAAGTGACAAACTGTTTTAACAGTAAGTATTGCTTTGTCGAAAATTTGAACTGGGTTTTTAAATTTAAACTGTCAGATTTGTCACTCTGCCTTTATAAGGAATTTAGAAGACTACAAATACTTTCTAGTGATTAGCATTCAGATGGATGGGAAGCGCAATGAAGGCAGAGTCCAGCAAACTGGCAGAGTGAAGGGGAAAAAATGAGATTGTGAATGTTAAGCCCTGAGATTCTTCTCTAAGTGTATAGATGTGGAATGTAAAATTACTCACTTTACCTTTAAGCATTGTTATTTTTCCCACAAGCTTGGGGAAGAAAAAAAAAAAAACTTTACTTGTTAACATTGTCTCTTGCATTTCTCTAATTTACAAATAGCCTAGGAATAAAAATCTGATAAATGTATTACAATCTTAATGCTGACCTGAAGCTTCTCACTATTTATAAAATTCCCTACTTCATTCCTGATGACTTTAGATTGTCTCATTTCTTCAAGATTTCCAGTCCATGGATTGTTATTAAGTAGCCTGTTTTGGAAGAGACCACCAAATACTCCCTAGTATCTAGCCTTCCCTTCCTTTTTGAAAAACTAGAACTTCTTGAATTTTAGGGGCCCAATGGCCTGTGAGCAAGGCACTGTATTTCCTAACCTGCTTTGCCACAAGTTACCGTTACATGACCAAGTTTAAGCCATTGAGAAATGGGCAGAAATGATGATTTCAACTTCCAGACCACATTCTTATTCCCATCTCTTTTTCCCTCTCCTTGAACACAGATATGATGCTGGTGAGATAGCTTTGTCCATGCAGAAAAGGGGAACATCCTAAAAAATAATGGAATAATCAAACAAAAGGATCCTGATCCTTGAATGCCCTACTAGATCAAAGCGCTCTACTTGCCCTGGATGGTTTGCCTACCTTTGGTCTGGTATATGAGAGAGAAATAAATTTCCACCTTGTTTGAGTCACTACTTTTGGCTTGCTTTATGACAGCAACTCAGCTTACACCCTATCTATTGCAATTGTTTTTCTGTTTCTTATAATGCTTATTTTTAATATTATAAATAGAGATTTAAAGAACAAGTCCCATCTAGTAGATTCCAGAAAGCAACACATATAAAAATGCAGATAAGGAAAATGTTTTATATCAATTAACGAGAAACTTGACCGCCTAAGTAAAGAAATTCATCATGATAAATGGAAAACTTTATAAAGTACCTCAAATTTATAATTTTGTATTTACAAAAGTATCCTAAAATTCTGAATTGTGTAATATAAAACTTCACTTATATAATTGTAATTCCTCAACATCAGCAAGGGATATTTTTCAAAACATACATACTCAATAAAGTTTCTCAGATATACCGAATAAGAATCTTCAAAAGAGGGGCCTAGATTTGTAATTCTAATACATACCGGAAAAACTTTTTAAAAATTCTGTGCCTTGCCTAAGAAAAATGTTCCTGCTGATCTAATGGCAGTAGGGTGTGCTGTTAGGATATTTGTTAATAGATTTATATTCATCCTTACAAACACTTATAATCCTATGGCCAAAAACAAATGTCTTTAAATTGCTGCTGAAGACTCTGTGTACATCTATAAGAGCAAGAAATCACTGGTGGTAATAGCAGGGGAAAAAAACCTGTGCAGAAACAAAAATATAAATTTAACCTCAGAACTTGCTTTCCAGGGCTTAGAGGAGACAAAATAGGCAAATGTAGCTGTCATGGAGTATTAAAAATCCTTCCATTGATATTTGAAGGCCAGACCTCCTATTGTTAACCTTTACATGTTTTCCATGTATCTTATATCATTTTTAATGCTCAAACACATAAAAAGCACCAATGCTCAACAGCTAGCCCAAAAGGGTGAAAGAAGACAAATATGAATTTAACCATGTAGCAATGAAGTCTTTTGTATGTTTATAACCCAGCGTAATTTTACCGAAGAGGAAAAAAAGCCTTTGAATACTCTATCATATTCAAGATGATAAAGGCACCAGGTAAAATTCTGTCAAGGACATAATAAACTTATTATTTCTTTCTTATTCCTGCAAGCATAATTCTTTTAGTCTGCCTAAGAATGGAAACTCATCTACGTCTCCACAAAACATGCACATTTCAACAGACATAAAATAATTTAAGGATTGCATTAAGGAGATTGAAGACTTCTACTCAACAGATGATGGAGAACCCAAAAGTGTGACTATTTATGCAAGCTTCAAATACAAGGAAATTGCCAGTACATGAGATTATTATGTTTACACATAGAACATCCAAATTGGAATTCACCCTTACAGAATAAAATTCTTCTTACAGAATAAAATAAGTCAACCTAGAGTCAATGGGAAATAAAATTAAATATGAGAAGAGGAAGAAAAAGACAAATTGTGCCAAGTAAAATAATAAAGACTGAAAAGCATAAATAACCTGAAGGAAACCACTTAATTTTGTAAAACTGATATATGAAAAACTCACACTGTCCAATTTTTCAGAGTTCCTATCACACTACCTGACACAAAGTAGATTTTCATAGAATATTACCTTCCTCTCTCCTACTTACCCTTTCCTTTCATTCCATAATACTTTTTGTTTAATTCCCAGGATTGCCTGCTTCTGTTTTCTACTTAATAAAGACCGTATAGCCCTCTTGGGAGCTCTTCATGCAAGGAGTCCTCACAGGATTATTTTGTTACTACATTTTCTCACACTGTCTTCCCATAACGCTCACCAAGAACAGCTCCTGTCTGTCCCTGCAGTTAATGCTTCCATGCACACGCTAGATTCCCATATATCCCTTTTACAATGACTCCCTTTTCCATGGATCAGCAATATACTCGTCTACATGATTTTCCCTCATCTCCCTTTAATTATATTGGAACTCCTTTTCTAAAACTCTTATGTTTCACCATCATGCTCTTTTTTTCTTCCATTCATTGTCAAACTCATTGCACATAGGTTCCCTTCCTGCTGCTTCTAAATGTTTTCCACTTCTTTCTCCAAAATTTATTTTCTGTACTGATATTAATGAAACTATTACCTCAAATGTCAATGATGATCATTCTCAGTATATTTAACTTTTCTGTAGCATTTAGCTGAAATGTCAAACCTGAAATTCCTTGATTTCTAAGACTCTGCACTTGGGTTTTTCTTTGTGCTTCAGTTTCCTTTCCCGTAATGCAGATTAAATGAACA
The DNA here is from genome assembly GCA_028533085.1 of Varecia variegata. Taxonomy (NCBI): domain Eukaryota; kingdom Metazoa; phylum Chordata; class Mammalia; order Primates; family Lemuridae; genus Varecia; species Varecia variegata. The sequence goes on from CM052439.1 coordinate 114,651,840, forward strand.
AATACACTTGAAACACTTAGAACAATACACAGCATATAGAAACTGTTAATTAAATTTTTCTTTCTTTAGTTCTTACATTTAAGACATCCCATCTTCTATGTGTATACCTAAAGTGTAGGATCTTTTTTTTTTTTTTTTTCCTAAGACAGAGTCTCACTCTGTTGCCCAGGCTAAAATGCCGTGACATCAGCCTAGCTCACAGCAACCTCAAACTCCTGGGCTCAAGCAGTCCTTCTGTCTCAGCGTCCCAAGTAGCTGGGACTACAGGCGCACACCACCACACCCAGCTATTTTTTTCTATATATTTTCAGTTGTCCAGCTAATTTCTTTCTAATTTTTTTAGTAGAGACAGGGTCTTGCTCTTGCTCAGGCTGGTCTTGAACTCCTGAGCTCAAACAATCCACCCGCTGAAGTCTAGGATCTTATCCCTTTGTTCATTTCACCATTCAAATTGTAGCTTATTTATTCTCATAATTCTCCACACACATAACTCCCAAATGAATCTCCAATATTTACCTATTTCTTATACCCCTATCTGATATTTTCCTTTCTTTTGGTATTTTAGCTTTTAAGGTTTTTTTTAATTGACAGATAAAAATGTATATATTTATTGTGTACAACTTGATGTTCTAAAACATATATATATTACAATATGGCCAAACCAAGCCAACCAACATGTGCATTTATCTCATATAGTTATCATTTTTGTGGTGAGAACACTCATCTCATATTTTCATTTGCCTATCTGAGCCTTTCACTTCTACATCTTGCCAGCTTTGTAAACACATCAGATTCCAAACTTAAATCCTCTTATTCCTCAAACCAGCTCTTCTTGGCAACCAAATTCTACAGATTTGAGATATTTTATTTGATTTCGACTTTCTTGATATCTACACCCCTGTATACAATATATAACCTAATTCTGTTCATACCTATTTAAAAATATCTATGAGTTGTCCATTCTCTCCATTCCTACAGTTCAAGTCAAAATCAGCCCATGCCCTCAGCAGAGCAACAATCTAGTTGTTCTTCCCAACTGCCCCTCTTTCCTCTCAAAGCCCCTAACATATCACTGTCAAACCACAATTCCGATGCATGTCTGTCACTGTCACTCTTGCTGAAAGCCATGATTCGGTCCATAGTCTCTGCTTTGTGTTTAATTCTTTGCTTTGCTGGACTCAGTACCTCTGAAACTTTGCCGCTTACTATCTACTGACCTACACCCCCTGCCTCTTTACTCTACACGGTGCCACACCACGCTATTCCCCTCACTCCTACTCTTTCTCCCCTGCCTTGTAATAGATAGGTTCTACCTTTAATTCAAGATTCATTCCCAACTTTCTTAAACTCTTATTGAATTTTGTTTCCCTTAAATCTCTGCATATTTAGTCCAAAGCCAAAACTGGACAATTCTGCACAGTTTATCTTCTCTGATGAACATGATATTCTGCCTTCAGCAATTCATCACCTTGTGTAAAGCATTGCTATTGCTTTATGATATTGTTTTAAAAAGCAAAACTATAGTGGGGAAGAGATCAAAACACAGTAGATCACATATGAAACGGAAGTTATTAAAAAGGAATAGGAGATAGGATCGAGATGGTCAACTAGACACAAATAGTATGTGCCTCCTTCATAGAGAGAAACCAGAAGAGTAAGCAATACTCACGCTCTGCACAGATTATCTGGGAGAAAATGCCAGGATTCACCGTGAAGCAATGGGAAGCATCAAAAGTGGGTGAGGAGAGGGTTCTGGCTGGGGACTGCTAATAGCCAGCAGAAGTTCCTGGGTGTGAGGAAACAGTAAGAGAGAAGCCCCCAGGGCTCCACTCACTGAAAAGAGCTTTTACTACGAAAGAGCTTTTGGCTACAAGAGAACCCCCAACGCCCGCAGGTCTCAGGCCTGACATAGGGAGCTGCTTGGTGATTATACAGAGACGCTGTTCCAGACAGGGAACTCACATGGGATCCCACAGGCATCCAAGCCGAGAGATACCAGGAACCACTGGCATACCTGCAGCCATTGAGAGGTTCTAAGGCAGGACAGGTGAGCCCAGGTGGTCCCACAGACCCCTGGGAAGGTCCCCATCTCCCTGCTGTGGGCTGCTACTGACCCTGAGACACGAGCAGAAAGCATTGTCCACAGTTTCTTGCCCACGCTGCCTGCCTGGGGGGGCCCCAGCCCTTCTGGTAGCAGGTCCAAGGCATCATTTTGAGAGTTTAGCACTAACTGTGCCCTGCACTCAGGCTGAGTTTAGGTTTAAAACAGATGCAGCCCGGTCTGCCTGGGGAGAGGCAGAGAAATCAGGCTATACAGCATTCATCTGGGACAGTGCCCACCATGCTGTCTGCTGTAGGGCTGAGTCTCAAGTGAGTGAACTGCACTCCCCCCAGATTTCTGCCAGCGCAGCCTGCCTGCTGAGGGCCCCGCCCTGGCTGGGTACAGGCCCAAGCTTCTGGTTGTTTGAAGCTGGGCAGTGCCCAACCCTCAGGCTGAATTTGAGCTGATGCAATCATAGACCTCCCTAGCTGAGGAGGGACAGGGGAGCCCAAGATGTACACACACCTATGACAACTCCCATTGCCCTGCTCTAGGCTCCTGTGAGACTGAGATGTGGGCAGGCAGCACTCCCCAGTTTCTTGCCCACACCACTTGCCTGATACAGGCCCTGCCCTCTTTGATTGCAAACCCACAGTTTTTGAGAGTTTGACATTGGGCCATGCCCCACCCTCAGACCAAGTCAAGGTGATACGACTGCAGCTACCACCTGGCTGGGACTGGACAGAAGAGACAAAGTTCTCCTAAGCACACTTAAAACAATACCCACTTCACTGTTACAGGCAGGTATGGGACTGGGTGACCAGCCTGACCAATCCATTGCATCTACCAGTAATACCTACACAGACCACTCCGGTCCTAGTGGGTGGCTCCACCACTGCTACTGCCACCTTTCACTCACATCAGCTTCCCAGGGTCTGAGAACCCACAGACATACCTGGGCCTCTGCTCCAACTGCTGGTTTCTGAGCAAGCCACCTGAACCCCCATGCATTGACCCTCAGGACACACTAGCACCACTGGCAGTGTAAGCTGCTCTGGGACCTAAAATCAGACGTACTCAGCCCACTGCTGACCACACCGGGGCCCAAAGACTGGCTCATCTGCTGTTCAAGTCCTCAGTAAAACTTTACCACAGCCTCAGCTAATAACTGTTCCCTAAACCACCAAGGAGATCACAGATACCATTGACCCAGTGTACTGTCTAAGAAATCATACAAAGATCACATTACTACAGGCACAAAAATCAAAGCCAAAATGTCCTACTCAACCAACCACGTACAACCATCTTCAGGAAAAAATTCTCCCCTTCAAAAGAAATTTCAAAGAATCAGAGCAAGTGACTGCTACATTAAATGCACAGATATCAATGAAGGACACAGGAAATATGAAACAGCAAGAAAATATGACACCACCAAAGTACCATAATTGTCCAGCAATGGATCTCAATCAAAAAGAACTCCTCATAATGCCAGATAAAGAATTCCAAATACTGATTCTAAACAAGGTCAATGAGATAAAAGAGAAATCTGAAAACTAATATAAATAAATCAGAAAAATGCAAATTGAAACCACAATAAGATATCACCTTACTCCAATTAGAATGACCATCTTTAAAATGTCAAAAAACAATAGATGTTGGTGCAGGTATATGGTGAAAAAGGAACACATACAATGTTTGTGCAAATGCATATTAACACAACCTCTATGGAAATCAGTATACAGATTTCTCAAAGAACAAGTAGATCTACCATTTGACTCTACAATCCCACTACTGGGCATTTACCTATAGGAAAATAAATAATTACATCAAAAATATACCTGCACTCATGTTTATTGCAGCACAATTCACAATTGCCAAGATATGGAATCAAACAGTGCCCATCAACTGAAGAGTGGATAAAGAAAATGTGGGGGGGGGGGAGTGTGTGTGTGTGAGTGTGTGTGTGTGTGTGTGTGTGTGTATATATATATATATATATATATATATATATATATACCATCGAGTACTACTCAGTGATAAGAAAGAATAAAATAATGTCTTTTGCAGCAACTTGGATGAAACTAGAGGCCTTTATCTTAAGTAACTCAAGGACAGAAAAATATATGCCACATGTTCTCACTTATAAGTGAGAACTAAACTATACACAAGGGCACACAGAGAGTGGTGTGGACATTGGAAACTCACAATGGGGGAGGGTGAAGGGGAATAGGGATGAAAAATTACCTGTGAGGTACAATGACTCAGGTCATGGGTACACCAAAAGCCCAGACTCTACTACTATACAATATATACATGTAATGGAATTCAACTTATACCGTCTAATTTTTTAAAAGAAATAGGAGTTGAGTGCTATTTACAGATATGTTCAGTTTTTAATAATTCAACAAGCTATCCATTTATGTATGACTTCCTTTGTGTGTATTATACTTTAATAAAAAGTTTAAAAATAAAAATAAGGGAGCTATGAAAAAATTTTGCAAGACATGCTAAGATAACTGTGTCTGCATCCCAATTTTGCCTAGGATCAGTCCTGGGGGTTGGGGGGCAATGAGAAAATAAGAGTCAGTAGGGTCAACAGGAGTGCTGGAAAAGAGAGAACAAAAACTTTACCAGTGTCTACCAGGAACTGGCCTGGGGAGCAAAGACCCTGTTCTGAATGACAGGCACTGATTACCACTTGGATCTGTCCTTACTGTGGAGGGGCATAATTCCTTCAGACTCTGTCTCTACTTAAAGGAGTTGTTCCTTAAATCCATCCACTGCCTTTTGCTCTGGCTGATTCTATGCTTGCCAAAGCCATCCATTACTAACAGATTGGATTTCCCACATATATTGATGTCAAAAAAGTGGTGTGCTAAGAAGACAGCTTGTACCAGTTATAGATACCACTAGATGGATCTTCCTTTATAAATAAGCTGGGAACTGGTTTACCAATCAGCCTCTTTAGAGTCTTATTACTGTGAATCAATTCATCAACATGTAAACAACTTAGGAGTGCTGTTAGCTGAAGAAAAAACTGTAGAACAGAGAGGAAAAGGACAACACAACAGTATAGAAACCATAGAATTACCTGCCTCCTTGCAAGCCCTCTGAGCAATACTAGAGAGGAAAGTAGAAATACGAGAAGCACACAATCTCTGGACACTAGAGGAGCTAGGTAAAAAGTTATTTTTATTCAGGAAAATTTGTTTGGTAATTTCTGTCCAAAGGGGAAAAAAACATCTTCTTTTTTCAAGGAACAATAAAGTTTTTACTTACCAAATGTTGACTCTATCCTTCATCTGGAAATAGTACTTTGGGCTAATTTTTGCTTTGGGGAACCACTTTTTCCTATATCTCAGTATTTATCATCTGCGTAGAACTCAAACTATCCCCCCTTTACCCTCAACATGAGCAGAGATCTCCTAGTGAGCAGATTCCATTTATCTAACCAAAATAACTGGTTGAGGAAAGGCACAGGAGCCACAAAATAAGAAGGGTTTCTGCCATGTTGACTAAGCTGGTGTGAGCTAGTACAATGTAAGGCTGGGATTGTTTGCAGTGGCCCGTCTCACCACCACAGGGGAAGACTGCATGAGAACAGTACCAGCATCAATGCAAGAGTGACCATATATACTTTATCATCCAAAGTAGAACACTTTTATGACAAATGCTAAACAGGCTGCCAAGAAAACAACATAAATCTGGACTATCCCCTGAAAAACCAGGATCTACTGTTACCTAACCAAGAAATGGAGATAGGTAGAATCTTTACAGTATACACTGAGCATCTGAGTCCACACTCTTAGATGTTATAGGACCAGTAAATTCCTAATTTTGCTAAATCCAACAGAAGTATGTTTTCTCTCCCTTAAAATGTAGTTGACTTGCAGAGAAAAGCTATGTTTAAAAAAAAAAAAATAAGTCTGTCATCTGGAGTCATTCAAATGAAACAATAGTGGCCTACAGGCTGTGAACTTGAGCAGGAAAAGGGAACAATTGGATTTGCAGGTATCCTGTGTTAATGTCAATTTGGGGTGGGGGTTCTAATAATTAAATATAAAAAACATAATATGCTTTCAGTGCATAGAAGATATAAGCATGACATATAATCATTACAAATTTTAGCAAAACAAGTTTTCCTAGGGCAGTATCTACCAAATCAATCAGGTTATTAATAAAAGTATTAATCTGTATTTTCCAGGTTAACACAATAAGAGCAAAAGTAACACATGGATCCAAATCATTTGATATACAGCTCACCTTTATTGATTCCATCAACTAAAACAAAGTAAACAGTTTCTATCAAGAATGTCAGTGGGCAAGAGCATAACTCACATACAGAACATTGGCACCTGCTTCTACTGGTTTGATTAAGTAGTTAAACAAGTTTCTTATAGCTCTATTCTTTGGTTTTCCCATTGTAGCATGTTACGTAATATCTACATATTAGGACTACTGTAACACTGGATGCAATTAGTTTTTAAGTAGTTCAGACTTTAGTAAAGTAATAAAATATTATAATATAACTCCTTTATTTGGATTTTGATATTAGGTTATAGCTATAAGGTGATAAAAATAGGGGTAGACTAACTGAATAGCTTCTCTGATTAGGTATCTCTCAAGGTATCTGTACTTCAGTGGGATCTTAATAGTCCTGGGCAAGCAGCCGTGTGAATGCAAATAATGAGCTCTGGTGCAAGTGGAAAAAATCCAGAAGAAAGTCAGCAGGTCTGGGTTTAGAACATGAGTTTACACATAGAGCTGATACACTTGGACAGGTCAAATAAACTTCATGGCCTCACTTTTCTCATCTTTAAAATGGGAATTTCAAATAGTACATAAAATGGCACTGCTGAGGTTAAAAGTATTTCATGTGCCTTGATATGTAAGGGAGATGTTTTAAAAATGGCTTGATGAAGATGAAATACTATTAATATTTAAAACAATGAGATGAGTTGTTATTTACACTAACACTGAAAGAAAGATGGATAAAATAAATTGTTAAATATATGCACCCCAAACGAAACTATATTTTGTACACAGTCACACATGCACAAACACACATGAATTTTTAATGGACTGAGATTACACACAATTGTTTTCTTTGAAAATAAAACTGAAGCGAGGGGAGTCAACGATACATTGGCCTTACCTGTAATATTTGAACTTTTATGAACATTTTAGCTGTGCAGTCAAAAATAATGTTTAATTAGCAGAAAATATTTAACCTCCGTGACTGACCTAGGGATAGTACTAAAAGTAGAAATATGAAAGCAAGAGAAACTGGTTTGGGTATCAGTTGTCACTGAATATTTAAAGAAATGAGACATTTTGGTTTTGCACATGAATTATTCACATTCATAGGGTATTGGGCAGGTGGGAGGGTGGAGGAGATGGGTAAATTCACATCTAACAGATTCAGTGTGCACTGTCTGGGGGATGGGCATGCTTGTAGCTCTGGCTCTGGCAGTGCAAAGGCAATTTATGTAACCAAAGCATTTGTACCCCTGTAATAGTCTGAAATTAAAAAGAAAAAAATAAAATCCTTACAAATGCACAAGGAAAAAAAAGAACTATCCAAATTAATGTCCATACAGACATTTATCAATACAAGACTAATACTTGGATGAAAAGTCAGGACTAGAGAGAAATTTGGAACTCCTGGGAAGTGAGTCAAAATCATTATATGGAGTTTATTTCAAAGGGGAGAAGAAAGATTTTGAAATTCGCCTCAGAAAAATCTACATCAAGAGAATGAGAAGAACAAGAAAGTGAGAGAAGATTTAAAAGACTAGTCATGAAGATAGAACATGAAATGGGAGACAGTATTGCTACAAAATCCAAAAAGTGATCAATCAAGGAGACAGAACTAATTGATGGCGTCATGCACTTCTTAGAGCAAGATGAAGCCATAGAAAAGACACAATTGGACTTGACAGATCAGTTCCAGCAGAACAGGAATTTTTTAACAAAAAAAGCCATGCTGCAAGGTGTTAAGAAGTTAAGTAGATAGATAATAAGACATGGATTTGCAGAGTACATAGAGACCTTTTCTGAGACAGTGAATGAAGAAGTAGAATAATAGCTAGAAGAAACACCAGAGGCAAGAGAAGTCTTTTTCAAGATCAAGATGCCCTTCCCTTACTCAAATGTCCTTGACGGCTTCTCAGGGCCTTGTTTACCCTGGCATACAGTTTTCCCTACCATCTGGTCCTAGCCTATTAGCCAACCTCAGCTCCAGCATTAGTCTTGAATCTTACAAAATTATATCTTACTGCCACTATAATTGTTTACTCCCATAACTGACTTCAAATCTTTTTTGATGCCATTTTTTCCCATTTGTACTAATTCCTATAATCTGAGTAATTTCCAGCCTTTCTTCAGGATTCTCTAATTTACGTTATACTCTTTGTGGTACAGTTTATAGCAAGTAATCTAAGTTAGCTATAATAATGATGATGATTCCAAATGGTTCAACTAATCTAGCACACAATAGTGTTTTAATACATACATAATATAGATATATATGCTGAATATATACATATTCTATTATCATCATATATATGTATGTATACGTACACTGAGAAACATACATAAATATTATCCTTCTAATATTTGTAAAAGGGATAGACAATATATGTCTTACTATCTCATATTTCTTTGTCTTGACTCTGCCAAAATATATCCTCATTTCTTAGAGACCAGGGATGTTATTATATACCTTTTCTATATTCTTTAATTTTCTAGCATAAAATAAACCACCAATCAATGAATGCTCATTTTAAGAATAAATTTAACTTCACATTGTTGTTTAATTGACCTCTATGTCCCCAAATGATGATAGTTCCTATTCTTTTATATGATTTTTTGTCTATTTCCTTGTTCTTTCCTGTGATATTTCCAGAAATAGCTTATTTCATTGAATAGAAGACACCATCAATTTTAAAATGCACTGTTATTTAATGCAGCTCTGCACCACCAATTATACCATAACATACCATCACTTACAGGATGCATCCTAATTCCAAAGATGTTAAAAAGTGAAAACAGGAAAATGTACCTCTTAGAGTTAATGCAATATGATAGTTAATCTAGAGAACATTGTTATACAATATTGAAAACTTATTAGTTGTCAATTATTGAGAAAGGTTCACAGTTGTTTCCCGAAATAAAATGTATATTTATGGCAATAATTATGTCAAAGGACTTTAACCTTATATCAGTATCTCACAGTTATACCAAGATAATTTGTAAAGAAGTGCTAGCTAAAATATATATGTAAATCAAAATAATATGGCTGAAACGTGTTTACTGAGTAATTCAGTAAATGATAATTAAATATAATCAGAACAAACTTCTTTATCACTTTATAAAGTTAAAATTGCGTGTCTATGATCTAGAAAAATTCTGAGTTTGCTTTCTTTGTTGAAAGCACTTGCTAAACTTCTCTGTCATTTGTTCCTAAGTTTTTTTTGTTTTGTTTTTGCTTTTTTGAAACAGAGTCTCACTCTGTTACCAGGGCTAGAGTGCTGTGGCATCAGCCTAGCTCACAGCAACCTCAAATTCCTGGGCTTAAACAATCCTTCTGCCTCAGCCTCCTGAGTAGCTGGGACTACAGGCATGTGCCACCATGCCTGGCTAATTTTTTCTATATATTTTTAGTTGTCCAGCTAATTTCTTTCTATTTTTTTTTATTTCGGCATATTATGGGGGCACGAGAGTTTAGGTTACGTATATTGCCCTTCCCTCCCCACCCTCTCCCCCTACCCTCCCCCCCATCAGAACTTCAAGCATGTCTGTCCCCTAGATGGTGCGCATCGCACTCATTATGTATGTATACACCCGTCCCCTCCCTATTTTTTAGTAGAGACAGGGTCTCCCTCTTGCTCAGGCTGTTCTCAAACTCCTGGCCTCAAACAATCCGCACACCTCGGCCTCCCAGAGTGCTTGTTTCTAAGTTTCATATCTTTTTCATTATACAAGTGGAATTTAAAAGTAACTAAAAACACTAATTACATATCACCTGCAACTGAAATACAAATCATATACTGGATTCAGATCCTGTGCATGAAGAGGAGTATGCACAGGACGAAACTAATGGAGAGGTACCTTGATATCACAAACCACTGTCAAGAGAGCAACAGCATCCCCTATAGGTAACAAACCTAAGGTGGGCAACAGCTCAGAGCCAGGGGAACTCTGTAAGGCAAATAAAATCCTAATAATTCTAAGCCTTATTTCCCAATAAGGAATGATATTTTTCTACAAATTATGAGACATATAAACAGTAGAAGATTTAGTTCAACTATAATAGTCCAAATTTACTGAACTTTTCCTAGAGGTCGGCCAGAAGTTAAAAGCACCCGTATGTCTTGATGATTATCCACCATTCAGAGAAGCAATTGTGCAGAGCCTCAAGAGAATAGATTTGTCTGATTGGGTGACCTGATTTCCTTTTGGGCTAACAACTCTTTCAATTGCTAGACAAGGCCTTTAGCCCATCTGCTGGCAGTTTTCCTACAAATTACACGGGAAGCAAATTCTCAAAGGCTTAGTACTGGCAGGGAATTGTTAAAGAGCCTTTGCAACTGTAAGATAAAATTTATCACCAAACTATGCTTTTATATTTTTCCTTTTCAATAAATAGCATTTATATTTTCCTGACTGATTTATTTAACTTATTAAACTAGATCAGGTTCTTTCCCAAGCACAGAATTATAAAACACCAGAAACTACCTGCTGTAATGATTCCTTGTCTCTAGTGGGACTTTTGGCGTTTCCATAATAGTTTAAATAAATGCCACTTGATTGCTTAGGACCTGCCTTTATGTTTTTCAGATGTAAATTTGTCTTTATTAGTGCAGGCAAATCAACCAAACCAAAATTTTCATCTGACTAATCAGCCACAGTTCTTCTGTATAATTCAAACAAACATTAGAGCGCTAAGAATACTGGTGTTCCTGTATATCTGACCAACCAACCAAATATTTGGATCCTAGCCTGAATTTTCAAAAACAATGCAGATGTGGTACATGGTGTTTGAATCCTGCAGGGATTGAATAAGCTATGGCCCGTGGGCCAAATCAGGCCTGATGCCTATTTTTTGTAAAGTTTACTAAGAATGGTATTTACATGTTGAAATGATTGCATTGTAAGTAGTTATACAAGTACCTATATGATATCTTCAATTTTGCCTCTTAGCCCAAAAATACTAAAATATTAACTATCTGGCCCTTTACAAAAGACATTTGCCAACTCCTATTCCTATCGTAGAACATCAAGGTTTATATTAGGAAGCTTTCTTAGGCTTTATGAACTTATTTCTGAGGGCTACTGCTGCAAGCCCTATGCAAAGTGGACCCAATACAGTATATTGGGTAAACCTACTGATTTCAAAGTCCCTGAAGAACAGATCACCACCTTCTAATTGGGGGAAATCCATGCTTACATTACATAGATGCCCCAGAACCGAATATAATGAAAAGTCACAAAGTGGTACCTAGATTCTGTACCTCTCAAATTCCCAATTCAAAGATTCAGTTATGCTTCTTTATTATTCTCTGGGACTAGATTCTGTGATAGGTCTGTAGAGCACAGACATCTTAATTGATTTCTGTGAATTCTTCTTTCTATAGCTTATCAATACAGGAAGTAGGGGTAGAGACAGATGATTATCATGACATCCAAGCAATTCTCTCTGGTCATGGCTATTAGAACCATGCTTTGTTGTTCCTTTCCTGTATCTTGTCAGCCATGAACTTTTAGGCATATACTCAAAGGTATTACCTTTATATTTCTGCCTAGCTCAGTACTCTACCACCGAGGAAAAAAATTTTATTGATTTTTATCTAGTTCCTAGGGAAAAAAAAAAACTAAACACTGTTTTTGTTTTTATTGTAAAGTTTGGTTTGCATTCTTAATAGATGCACTTTTACAAGGGTGCAAGGTTTGTCTTGAATTGTTTAGCTGAAAAAAAAAAAATGAATGCTATGATTAAAATAGCATAGCAATGACCTGGGATGTGAAAGGTAGACTTGTGCTAGATGCACAAACAGCTGTTCGAAACTTCAGAGTTTTTAATGATCTTTAGCTAGGGACAATTTTCCATAGGCCATATCTTTAAGTAGCAGGGCAGAGCCATGATTTAGACTCTACACTGATGACAGGCAGAATGTTAAAAATAAAACCAAATCTTATTATTCCAATTTAGATAACCAACAATCTCCTAACACATATATATGTATATCCTAATAGTTTTCATTAGAAACAAGACACAGTGATGTTTATAATTCAAATGTACTGATAATAAAAAAATGAAGCAAACTATTTGACAATGAAACCTAAAATGTAGGTATCACTAGGAAAATCTACTGGGCCTGCTTTATATGCATAATGAAAGAGATGACCTTCAAAAAATAGAAATAGAATATACTAATTCTAACTAGGTAACATCATTTAGGCAATAACTGATGAAAATGGGTAACTTCTTTCATGCCCTTGGAAAAGCATATAACATAAATACAAAGTAGGGCCATCAAATTGATTTTATTGCCATCTATGAGGTAATCTCAACTTTACAGACATAAACTAGCTGAGATTAGATACCAAGTACAAGAAAATAAAATAAGATTTAAGTTTCAAAAAGAAGTTTAATTTCAGGCTTAGAATTGGCTGAAAGGTCACAGATTACATCACTATATGCTCATTTAATCAGCTACCACTTTCCGAGTATGTGGAAGTGGTAATAGCAAATCTTTTCCAAGTGATCTCATATACTTAAATGTTTTTTACTCCCCATGTCTATAAAATAAAATGAGGAGAAAATCATTCAAGAGACAAGTTCCTCGCACAGCAAGTAAACTGTAAGGGACCTTGTCAAACTTTAACCGCTGTTTACTGTTGAATTACCAATGGCAGTTGGTGCCTCACATTCAATATTACATTTCATGGAATGTGTCCCTGCCTTTTGATAAGTGAAAAAGTGGTCATTAACCACAAAGAAACAATCAACTCGCCAACAGAGTGCTGCTCGGAATCTTAAAAGAGAAGAATTAAAATAAACACTCAAGTGGAAAATATCGCAACATAGAAGGAAGAGTGCCACCTTCTGGTCTCCACAGGAATGCTGGATCCATTTATTCAAAAAAGGAAAAGAAAGAAAAAGAGAGAAGAAAAAAAGAGATAAAAAAGGAAGAAGAAAATAACAAAGTATTGAGGCACAGCAGGTGTCCTGTTAGAGTTATCTGAAATGTTCCAAGAGAAAGAGGTTTCTGCTTTAGAAAAATAAGCCCCAAATTCTGAAAAATTCTTTTTCCAATGTAAGAAAGGTGATGACTGTCTTTCTTACAGAAGTAACATGATTCCATGTAACTCTATTTTTCTGTAAATAAAAGATAACAGGACAATGTCTTCCTTTCCAGATCAGACAGTAGAAAACAAAATGGTCTTTGCAACACCATTCCATCACAGTTCAAGTTTCTAGTTTATAAGATTTCCTTTTCCTTAAGGTATCTGCTTTTTTTCTTTATTTGTGTATAATATTTTTTAATTAAAAAACATCCAATTCTATAAATAATAGATATCACATTTTCTGGAGTTCATGCTTATTCTCCAGTTAACCACTGATGCTTATGATCAAGACAGGTATATTTATCATTATCCCATATAACCTGAAAGGGGGAAAAAATGCTTTACAGTGATTTTAATGAACCAGTATAAAACATTCCTTACACAGAAAAACACTCTTTCAACTATAGCTCTCTTGTTCTGTGCAATCATCAAGGTCACGACTAGGGTTTTAAAAAAAGCTTTAGAAATAATTAGGTCGCTCTTTTCAAAAGACAACTTTCAATTTGTAATATATGTGATATAATTATATTTGGCAACAAAAGAGTAAAGTGTATTATATCATTTGTGTTTAATTACCTATGCTCTCCCTTTTGCTGTGTGCCACTGCCTAGAAACAATAAACCATCTTCTATAATTTTTAACACTATTATGTCTGGGTCTGTACTCAGATATCATTAATATCCATGCCAGAATAGCCATCAGCCACTTCTTACTCTCTGCTCTGTTGAGGTCCAGTGATCAAAATAACAAAGAATTGCCTGTTCATTGAAAGCAGAAAATATTGGAATGCACTACAGGTCAGAGAATAGCAAAAAGAGAGAAACAAAATGTCCAATTTTGTGAACACTTGTCATTGCAGAATGTGGACAGAAGATCATTCCAGGTAATGTTTCTCAAGGGAATATGAAAGAACAAAGATACTGGAGGATTAGAAGACATTACAAATTCAAGGCAAATGTGAAATAGTTTATGGTTGCCCTCTGTCTTACAAAGGCAGCTACTTACATTCTCTTTGCACAGTGGAATCCCTACATCAAACACACTAAGATAGCTCTCTTACCCAAATCATAATTTTAGGTTTTGAAAAACTTGGTTTCAACATCATCCTAAGGTTTTCAGTCTGTGTTTATGACAGCAAAAAGGACCAGAGAACTCTAGTGTACAAAAATGTATTTGAAATAATCTCCATAGCTCCTGGAACAGATAACATCTTAATATAATAATCCCAGCTTCATTTAAAGATAGTTTATCTCCCAGCAGGAACCCTCCCCTCGACTAAAATGAAAGTACAAAACATTCAAAAAGAAAAAAGACATATGGGATTTTATTTGATATACACCTAAAGAGAATGAGACAGAGCAACAGCAGAAAGAGAAGCTAACAGAATTTTGGAAGATAAACAACAGAAGAACATGAGAAAATCCAAAATGCCCACCAATAACAGAATTTTTTAAAATTTTGATCTAATCAAACACACTCTCAGAGCAATGAAGTGAATGAAATGTATTGCAGCTACTCACAACAACATAGAGGAATCTAATGACCATAATATTCAGCAAAGACCCAAATAATTATCTATAATCTATTTCCATAGATGTTAAGCTCAAAAAGCAAGTAGAACTAAAATATATTGCTTAGAGAGGCATTCCTAGGTGGTAAAAATACGAATAAAAGCAAGAAAGTGATTAACAAAAATGACAGGAGAGCAGTTGCCTTTAAAGGAGAGGGTAGTAGAAGCACATCATAGTACATACATACACAGGGACTTCTTTGGAGCCAGTAACGTACTATTTATTGACCCAAATAGTGATTCAACTGCTGCCACTTTAAAATTATTTGTTACATTACACATGTATACCTCATGCTCCTTTCTGTATGTGTGTCCTGTATCATTATTTAAAGGCAGCAGATGAGAAAGCAAGCTGCAAGCTTACTGACTGAGGGGCAAGGAGAGAAGCTTATTCTTTCTGCACAACTCCAGAAAGATTCAGGGGTTGGATGAATCTGATACTTCTGAAGGGGGGAGTAAAGATGAAACTGGAAAGAGGATTACTTGAAAATCTATGTGAGAAACAGTAAGCCCCTAAATCCCACATTCACCCATGCAGTCAGGTGACTTCCCCAATTCACCCTGTTAGGGGGCTGGGGATTGGAACAAAGAACCCTGGATTTAGGGAGGCATGCCCTGATGAGAGAAGGAGCCCATGCTGGAAACAAGAGAATTAGATGAAAGAAAACCTGCAGAATCAGTCTCCTGCCCCAACTCCTAAGAAGGCAGACAGCCAGAATTACCCACTCCCACTCCCTGCCCAAGCAGGAGATTGGAAAGTTCTTCTCTTGGGAAATTGATAGCTCAAGAGAAAATACAGAGCTATAGAGGGTCAGAGATCCCCAGCAAAACAGGGAGCTTGCTCCTAATTACCCTGGAGGGAAACCCATGTCTAGACAAGCTCTGCTCACGAACTAAATCTTCCAATTAGTCTTTTAGGCCCTCACACTTAGAAATTACCAAGAATATCCAGGGATTTTAGAAAAGTCTCCTTCTAAGAAAGAAAAAATAAAACCAAGAAAGCAAACACACAACGAAGAAAGAGGAAAACAATGATAATGAAAAAAAGCAAAACAGGGGAAAACCTCAAAAACCTGTAATCAATATCCTCAGAGAGATAGAGAAGAATTGCATCCGTAAAACACAAATGGGTGAATTTTATGGCATATAAATTATACCTCCATAAAGATCTTTTTAGAAACATACAAATGAGTTGTGTTTAAAATTAACCTTTCAGAAAATAAGAAAAAATATTGAAATATAAAAATGCAATGGAAGAGTTGAAAGATAAAATTGAGGTCTCCAAGATAGCAAAGCAAAAGACAAACAAAAAATTGAAAATAGGAGAGAAAATGCTTAAAATTAGATTATTAGAGGGCTTTCAATATCTGACTAAAATTAGTTCTAGATATACAGAACAGAGAAAACATAGGTGAGGATATTATCAAAGAAGTCACAAAAGAAAATTTCCCCAAACTAAAGGACATGTCCCCAGGACCAAAATAATAATAATAATAAAAATCCCTAAACAACACCTACATATCATGAAATTTCAGATAACCAGAAATAAGAAGAGAGAACTAAAACCACTAAAGGAAAAAAAAATAGATCACATAAAAGAGATTGAAAATCAGACGGCACTGGACTTCTCAACACTAACACCAGATTATAGCAGATACTGGATATGATATGATTATAGCAGATACTGGATATGAAAAAAACCTTTCCAATATAGATTTCTATAACCAGCCAAATATCTGTCAAACATGAGAGTAGCATAAAGACATTTCATACACTCCAGTTCTCAAAAAAACTATTTCCCTTTTTTTAACAGTAAGCTACTGGAACACGTGTTCTACCAACATAAGAAAAATACAAGGAACACAGATTCAAGTAACAGAGATCCAAAAGAGAGAGGTGACAGGATTTCTCAGGATGAGGGTAAAAGAAGATTCCAGGATAAGTGCAGACACAGAAAGCATGTGGTCCAGATTGGAACAAAGAACAAAACTTTTAAAACAAGACACTTCAAAGAAAATATAAATGAGTAAAAGTCACAATTCATTCAGTGTGTTGAAGGGCTTAAGAGTAGAGTGATATTTCAGGCAGAGACTTTGCGGTAATAAGAATTTCAAAAACAAAGCAAACAAAAAACTGGGGCAATTACTGCAAGGAAAATTAGCATCTGTCCAAGACATTATATTATTCAGCTTGAAAAATATGAAATGGCCCTAAAAATGTAAATGCTGAATTTAGATATAATCAGTATTATCATATAGCTCTAGTGGAAAAATTGAGAAGGGAAAATGAAAGAAAATTAAATCCTTATCTTTTATAGTATGAAATGCACTAAGAATACCTGTTTTACTTTCTTGTTGCTCTGAAACAAATGAACACAACTTTAGTGGCTTAAAGCAATACAAATTTAGTATCTTACAGTTCTGGAGGTCAGAAGTACAAAACATTTCCAGGAGTTCAGTTTGATTTTTCTTCAATAATTCGATTTCTTTAGTGAATTTTTCTTCCAAGTCCTGGATTTTTTTTTTTGTGGTTTCTTTGTGATGGTTATCCATTTTTTCTCGCATAATTTTCAGCGTATTTGAAGTTCTGACTAGGGGGGATGGGGGTGGAGGAGGGGATGGGTGTATACCTGCACGAAGAGTGCGATGTGCACAGTCTGGGGAATGGACACGCTTGAAGCTCAGACTCGGGGGAATGGGAGGGTCATGGGCAATATATCTAACCAGAACTTTTGTACCCACATAATAAGCTGAAATAAAAACAAAAAAACAAAACAAAACCAAAAAAGTACAAAACAGGTCTCACTGGGCTAAGACGAAGGTGTGCAGCAGGGCTGTGCTCTTTCCTGGAGGTTGTGGGGGAAATTCTTTCCTTGCCTTTTCCAGTTTCTAAAGACCTCACCTTAGCACACGGTCCCCTTCCTCCAGCTTCAAAGCCAGCGATGACCAGAGAAGTCTTTCGCACAACGTATCACTTTGACACTGATTCTTCTGCCCGCCTCTTCCACACTTACAGGAACATTTTCCTTGGGCCCACCTGGATCACCCCGGACGATCTTTTTTCTTTTTTTCAGAGACAGGGTCTCACTTTGTCTCCCAGGCTGGAGTCTGCAGCGGCAAGATCATAGCTCACGGTAACCTCAAACTACAGGGCTCAAGCGATCCTCCCACTTCAGCCTCCCAAAGTGCTGGGATTACATGCATGAGCCACTGCACCCAGCCTAATCTCTTTTTTTCTTTAAATTTTTTTATTTTCAATTATTATGGGTTCATAATAGTTGTATATATTTATGGGATACATGTGATGTTTTGATACAGGCATACGATGTGAATTAATCAAATCAGGGTAGTTGGAGTATCCATCATTTCAGGCATTTTTTCATTTCTTTGTGTTAGGAACATTCCAATTCAACTCTTTTAGTTATTTTAAAGTACACTCTATTTTATTGTTGATTATAGTCACTTTATTGCGCTACCAAATATTGTTCATTTTATCTATCTAACTATATTTCTGCACCCATTAACCATCCCCACTTTATCCCCCCTCTCCACTACCCTTCCCAGACTATGGTAATTGTCATTCTACTTTTTGTTTCCATGAGCTCAATTGTTTTTAATATTTAGCTCCCACATATGAGTGAGAACATGCACTAATCTCCTTATTTTAAGGCCAGCTGATTAGCAACTGTAATTCCATCTGCTAACTTAACTTCCTCTTGCCATGGAACATAACATATTCACAGGTTCCAGGGATTAGGGTGTAAACATATTTGGGGGCCATTATTCTACCTATTATAATATGTAGAACTGATAATAAAGGGTGTTATTTTGAAACACAGAGGTAAATTCCAAAAAATCTAACTGGAAATATTAAAAATGGTTGCATCTGCAGAGAAAAATGTGGGAGTCGGGAGGAAAGGAGCAGGGGGACTACTGTAGTTCATCCTAAGACTTGTAGAAGTTTTTGATTTTATAAATCATGCACAAGAATTACTTCCATGAAATAAAAAAATAAAGAAGTGTTCGTAGTACTGTTTCTCTTTCCTTTTACTTTTAGTATCCATCGGAAACATCCACAAAATAGGCTTCTGAAACCATTATCACAAACAAGAGTTTTGAATGTGAAGCCTTTGATTTATAAGACGTATGTCTTGTTGACAGAAAAAAAGCTTCTTGAGTCTGAGGAGGCGGCACTGAAGGAAACTTGGCGTTGGTGTGCTTTTGTCATTAAAATAGCTAGAGTATGAGGATAAGCCAAAGGAGCCTCTCTCCAAGAGGCCAGATGACAGTCTTTCTGGCTGGGAGGAGAAAAGGAGTTGGGTTGGTCATGAGACCTAGGACAAGGCTGCTAAATATCATAGGGGTCGGAGAAGCCAGTAGTTGGGAAGAAGGAGTTGAGCAATAAGAGACTGCCAGCCCCACCCATGGCCCATAGCAGGGAAATTTGTGCAAGTAGAAGCAAAGCCTACAGATCATCTGTCACTCATTCTGTGATAATGAGGCATCTTAGCTGTTCTAGTTGATGTCTGGTGAGTGTCTTCCATTAGTGCCCTTGGATCAGCCAGGAGAAATGACATGAATTATCGCCCCATTATTTTCCTGAACTTCATGAACTGCCCCACAGTGACACCCCTCAGGACAGTCATATGTCCCCTCAACCAGACAGTGCTGAACCACCCACATTACATTATTGCTGCCTTTGGAAAATAATTTTTCATAACTTGTCTCATCCTTGTATACATCAGGCAATCATACTTATTCCTCTGTCACAGGGCTTGCCACCCACTGTACGATGGTCTGGTTCCTTTCATACCCCTTGCTATACTATGAAATCTTGGACAGCAGAATATATGTCTTTCATCTCTATATTCCCAGCAATTATGCAGGTCTTGATACAGGAGGTACTTAATAAATGATCACATAATGAATAAGTGCTTAGGATGTTCCATCTAAAAGTTGTCCCAAAACTGATATACTAAATGGTCCCAAATTTCTTTTTATACTAACAATAAATCAGCTGGGTTAGCAGGAAATAAAATAAGAGGATATTTAGTCTGAATAGCTATAACAAAATGACCTGAAAAAATATTGAAATTAGTTTTCAAATTTAATCTCCTCTCTTTTAGAGATGTGTGCCACAATTACTGCTTAGAAGTCAGACAAATGTAGGTTCAAATTTCTTGTCACATGCTAGCAATGTGACATTGAGCCAATTATTTTATTGTGTGTGACATTATTTGCTCTTTTAAAGCAAATAATGAAATAACACCTACTACATAGAATGATTTATTAGTGAGGTACTATGAACAAAAAAATAGTACAAAGATTAGATGTATGTATGCAGTAGCAAAATGTATTATATGAAATTTTATGATAGTGCAGAAGAATGAGATATCTCATTCAAATATCAACCAGCAACCCAGGTTTTCAATATTTCTAAAACCATCCCTAATTGTAGGGCTAAATGGTTTATTTTATGCATATGTACGTATTATTCTATTTAATGAAAACATACTTTATAAATCAATTTATTTTATGTGTATTCTTCCATTTAAGGAAGACACGTTTAATAATTTCCTTTAAATTTCATAGTGCATTACTTCCTTATAAAAGAAACTTACAATATAATGAATACACAAAAGCTAGAATATAAATTATGGCCATCATCGCAAAATATAAGAAAAGTAAAAGGAACATTCAAAGATGAAATTAGAAGAATAAAAATTTTAAAGCAACATTAAATATTCAGGTCCGGCTTCAGTATTCAAAAAATAATGTCTTTTCTTAGCCATTTTGTACAAATGAGTTTGCATATGTAGAATATTAATTTACCCTCCAATTTTATTCAGATAGGATTACAATTGACATAAAATGAAAGTGAATGTGCTAAATACATATTCAAAGCCAAAAAGATTCAATAAATATTACGGACTAACTGAATACATAACCATCAACATACACTAAAAGAAATTCTCTCCACCAGCTGTAAAGACACAGTTAGTTATACAAGGAAATGTGCAGAGATTTTATCTTTAAAATAATTCTAATATTTGTAGAAGGCAATTGAATCCAATGGTATTATTAAAAGGCTGCACATTTTTCAAAGTTTATGAAGTACATATAAATTATGAATGTTGCCTTTGTCAAGCTTAAAATTCTTCAATATCTCTAATGCTTAGACACCCATAATCAGCATCATTCCCAGGCAAAGTGTGCAGCTCCCAACAGCACAGCGTCAATTTCCCCTTTTACCTGCCTTGATGCTCTATCCTCAGGTTCCCAGGCTGTCCATTTGCCCTCCTTTGCTCAAAGCTTTCTATCAAGTTTATTACAGGTTTAACTCTGGGTCAGGCCTTCATGCCTTAGCCCAGATCATCTTCACAACACGCCTATGAGGTAAACAAATGTCAAAGGATGAGAAAACTGAGGCTTAAATAACTTGCCCAATGTTCATACAATTGCTAAGTGGTGTAGCCCATGCTCACATGTAATCACCAAACTTTGTGGTTTTCAAACCTTCCTTAGCTTTGGAACAAAACCTCACTCAGAAGCTTAATATATATGATAGATAAACTTGGACCAAACCTGTTTGGTTGAATTAAGGTGAGAGATTGAAGATCTAAAGTTATTCCTTTAGATTACTCCTACTCCTCCAAAGAGAATAGATTAAAAACCACTACTCTCAACACTTCCTTCATCCAAAATGTACCTTCTCGGGCCAGTTCCCTCTGGGAGGCATCAATTTGAAAACACGATTTATTCAAGGAGATACATAGCAGACACCTCTTGGACTTATGAATTCAGACACCTAGCACTTCCAGGTTCCTACCAAGCACCAGCATCTTCTCTTCCACTGAGGGAAGACACAAAACCCACCTGCACACAAAACCCAGAAGGGGCAAGAGCACCTTGGGATATGTGCCGCAGAGCAAATTGCAAGCCGTAGAGGACAGGCCTGGAGACACAAATGCTCTGTCCCCCTGTTTCCCAGATAGACTGATGGGCCAAGCCCCTGTGGCCTAAGGTAGCAATCTCCATAATGCACCTACACTGGCTTTTCCTCTTTTCCTCTCTACTCCCTTCACTCCCTCACTCTCGAACCCTGGTATCACCTCACAGACAAACTGCCTTACCTAACTCCTTGCCTCCAGCTCTGCTTTCAGGGGCCTCAAACTGCATGATATGCTGAAGTCTATGGGGCACCCTTAAAACCAAACAAATCTGTGCCATGCAGCACCATTAACAGCACTGTTAGGGCGAGAAGTAGCAGCTCTTTGGAGCCCCATCCTTGTTCTTAACATCCTTCCCCCCTCTAGCCCTTTTATCTGCCTCACTAATTATACCACAGCCCCTCAAGTGAAACATTGCAGATGGATTATAAATACAGAAATTTTCATTGATAAGTAGTATTTTATCATATCCCCCAAATAAAATTAATATCACCATACCATAATATTGCTCTGTTATAACAAAATATATGTAACACTATTATAAAACAAGAATATTCTTTTGCAATTCTAAGTTGATGCTGTGCAGCTTGCAAAGCACCACTTAGTCTAGAATCTAGAAATCTCTGAGGAAAGCAGAGAAATGTCCTGAAATCTTGAGTCAGCTCACCCCTCATCAGGTCCAGATACCTTGGGCCACCAATGCCATAAGGGTCCCACTTCCAAGAATAATTTAGGAAAATAAATCTTGATTAATATTTTATTTAATTTTAGAAGATACAGGTACGACAACTTAACTTATGCCAAATTCTAAGTTATTAGAAATTTTTAAAAATCCTACAGAAATCAATCAAAGAAAGTAAAATAATTTGGGTTCACAGGATCAGGCAAACTTCTAAAAGGAAATGTGACTTGATCTGGGCTAGGACCTGAAATAAACAGCAAAGAAAGGAGGTCCTCCTGGACCGAGAGTAAAGAAGAAAGGACGAGTGAGGGAGAATGGATCGAGGAAAGACAAGGAAGTCACACAGTGGAGCATGGCACCAAAACACCCAAGTCACCAGCATGGTGGCCCTAAAGACAATCTGAATTGGGATCAGTTGTTGAAATGAAAGCAACAAATGT
Organism: Varecia variegata; assembly: GCA_028533085.1. NCBI lineage: Eukaryota > Metazoa > Chordata > Mammalia > Primates > Lemuridae > Varecia > Varecia variegata. Next base: position 114,674,874 of record CM052439.1, read on the forward strand.
GAATGCAGAGAGTAAGTGCAGCTATCAGGGAACTATGGAGGGAGAACTCAATTATTCTGAAGTCTTTTCGTATTTGTCCATAGACCTTTCTAAGCAGCTAGCTACAGAATAAGAATTTTGTTTTTATAGATGCCTCTAAATATAAAGTTTGAGATTTAAAACTTAGACATTTGAACTCAAACTTTTAAAAAATATTTTAATGCCTACATATGCTATTAAATTAAATAGTGCCAATTTGGCTGTGCTTTCTAAGTTATTATTCATGTCCATTTTACATCTAAAGGATCAAATTTTAAAATTATTGAATATGTACTCTCCTTAAGGTTGAGAGGTCACAAAATTAAATAATTCTGGAAAAAGGTATATGTAACCATATTTTAAATCTCTCAAGGATTTTAGTTTTTGATATTTTAAGTTGATATCAAGGGCTCCAAAACCTACTATAATCTACTATTTACTTGCTTCTCTAAGAAGTTTTCATCATTATTTTTCTAGTTTAATTCAATATGGTTTGTTCAATATGCAACTAATATTTAACTCTTTTACATGTATAGAAAATGAAAATAATTTGAAATATTTAACTGAATTAAGAAAAATATATATTTAAAGTAACATTTCTGTTTTTATTTTATAAATGGAGAAATAGCATGTATCTTTTTAAACCAAACTATGTCACTTAAAATGTGACTTATTTGTATTCAATTTTGTTTAAGAAATCTGAATATCAATACCTTTCCCTTACCTTAAACTTACTTAGAAATAATGCCATGAAGACCATTTTCATTCTTTAACATGCTTCATTTGAAATCTTGTCTCACGAACACTTCTGAAATTATTTGTTTCAGGTATGAAGAAACAAGGTAGAGATGTTATTGAAGGTGACAAGCCGGCCATGCAGATAATATCTGTGTTCTGTGCAACCATTTGGGGGACATTGCAGTCAAGAATCCTCTTCCCACCTGCATCTCCAAAAACTTATTTTTTTATCAATGTTCACAGAGTAATCCAAGATAGGATGACTAACCTGTACTAAATTATAAGAGTCTAAATAAATCTCACACTGTGTCAAAGTTTCTTTTTAATAATAATGAATAACTACTAATGGGCAAGAATATTTTATAAACTCCAAGAATGCAGAAACTATGCTTATTTCATTGAGTAATATAGATCAAGAGCTAGGCATAAAATGGATGCTCAATAGTTATTTGTTGAATTATTCACTTAATTTATTTAATGCTGGGGAAGGGAGGCTCTGTTACTTATCACCCAAACAGAAATTCTAAAAGTAAACCCACAGATTATGGCTTTGCAATGATAGAATCAAACTAAGAGGATACAGTGCTTGATGACCCACTGTGGTGGGCTGGCCAGAGCATCCATCCCTGATACAGAGGCACATGTACAAGAAGATAAAATGCTTGTGTCACCAGTCGGACTCTCCCCTTTCAGGATGGAGATAAACAAAAAGTTCGAACTCCTCTTTTCTGGGTTTTCAGCACATCTTCTCCCTATCTGTTAATATCATTTTCCTTTGGCTGGCATACAATACAGCTGATTGAGGCTTTAGCTTTCTTAAGTGACACTCATGCTTCAGTTATGCCTCCTTGATTCTACACCCCAGGAACCCCAAGTGTCCCAGGGACAAATTTAGAAACCCTTTCTTGAATGGCATCTTCAATTGGCTAATCTCATCTATTATGCATTCCTTCTTAACAGTCTTCCACTTCAAGTTCTGGGAGCAGTGTACCATGTCCTTACTTTCAGTCACTACTATGCCTGATGTTCTGTGAAGGCAAGAGTTTTGAACAGGCAATAACAAGCCAATGAAGTGAGATTTAGACTTAGCTTTTGGTCGTATTACATTAAAATAAACTTCAAGGAGGTGTCTGTCATTCTCAGTTTGTCCTAGGATTTTACCTATTTTGAATGGTATTTAAAATGACTAGGCCAGCAGATGGGGCCTGCAAAATATTTAGTTGTACTCAGATACATTCACTTTGATATCTTTTATTAAATTTAGATATGTCTTATAAAATCACAATGAGAAGTCTTAGAATTTTGAAAAGTTTAATAATTTTGACATGATCACATAAAGGCACGTTTAGTATATCCTTTATATGAAATTATGTGTATCTAAAGAGCAATACATTCTTCCATTTGCTATTTATTCAACTTCTGTGCTATTTCTTTCTCCTCCCTTTGCCTTCTTTTGGTAATATTCATTAACTGGTAAAAACAGATAATAGGCAAAAAAGAAAAAAAAAGTTGTGCAAACTGTAATTCATGGGTTTCAGAAGCTCATTCCCAAGTTATACATTAGTTCTATTATCATGTTGATTTTTATCACTTTTCTTGCTGACTTAAAGCAATAAATAGGGTTCTTTCTACCCAATAATTGTCTCTACAGTATAGTAATTGGTGTATTTGACAGTACTGCAAAGCTTTTTGAAATATCTGCAAAGCAATTTCTAGATCTTACAATGACTAAAATTGCAGGTTTAATTTCCATTTTAGTGTATGATGCAAGTGAGTGCCATATTTGTATAATCTGTCAATTTTCCACTGTGTGAACTATATATCATATGAACATTCCCAGTGACTCCAAATATCTAAATGGAGACTTCCAGGTTGTCTATGTACAGTTTGGGATTTATTAAAGTAAATTAAAGTAGTACAGGCCTGAATTCTGTAGCTAGAGCACAGGAGAAATTATTAGAAAAATCACAGCAGTTGTTCTAGTCATTCACCTCCACAGGGAAGGGCAGCCTCTAGGTTTCTTCTCTCTGCCTTTGCATAACACTACGTCATGTCAGTTTTACTGCCATTAGCTGGAAAATGCCCCAAGCCAGCTGACAATGGACTGGGCTATTTTGCACTGCCACTTTACCAGTGAAGGGGGTCTGTCAGCATAAACTATTATTCGTAGCAGTAGGTAAGGAACAGTGTTAGCATGTTCCTGAGAGCATCCCATGGTCATGGTAATATCAGCCAGGTATTGGCCTGGAGGAAGATACTTGTTTTCCAAGTTGCTCTTGCCCCTGAGAATGAATCAAACCATCCAAAGGCTATATCAAAACAGTAGCTTATTTGAAAGTTATAAGTACATGAAGAAAAAATGAGAACATAGAAGAAAGTCTAGTTCAACATCATTTGAAACTAACATTGATCTATTTTAGAAAGTTACTCCTGCCTACTATGATCCTCTTGGTAATGTGATGTAAGCTACAGAGAATCAACTGGAAGCCAAAACTGCTTTGCAGACAGGTTACATCGATAGAATATAGACAATACATACACACATGTATCTCACACATCTTTTAAAATAAAATAAAATTGTCGACCTTCTCATACCCCATTTAGCTATTGGTACATTTATTTACTTTCTATTCATAAAAAAATCTCCCTCTCTAAAATGATTAGTCTACTTATCTTATTCTCTCTTCCCACACTCTCTCCATTCAGTGTGTTTTGTCGCCTCCACTCCACTGAAGGGCTCCTAAAGGGGCCCCAATACCTCCACTGTTGCCAAATTCTATGAATAATTCTCTAATCTCATTTTACTTGATCTCTCAGTCACATTTGCTGCCTGTTTTCTCTGTATTTGTGCTCATTAAGAGATGAGAAAGATGAGTCATAGGAGTGCAGAAGGAAAATATCAACACTTCTCATTTAGATTTACTTTATTTTAAAAATGAGAAACAAAATAAACTCAACTAATATTTAATAAATCACTAGGCACTGGTTCTCTCACTTGGCCCCTAAGACAAATGATCACAGTCACAGAGCATACTCTAAGTTTCAGGAGAAAAGAGTGGGGGGCCCGCAAACCACCGGGGTTGTAGTAGACCCTAGTTTACAATTTGGCCAAATGGATTGTATTTTATCTGTGCATGGTTAATGGATTTATGAATTGTATTATCTACTTTAAACAAAATGATATATTTAATACTAAAGGTGGGAAATGGTTTTAAATTGATTCCTACAATACTCATGTAATGAATTTTGGATAAAACTTACTACTTTGCTCAAAAGTAAATGACTTGGCCATGAAGTTGAGGACAAACTGGTATCAAGTACTTCACATTCTAAAGAAGTCTGACAAGAATTATGGATATGGGCCAGTTCCACAGATTAGTAAGAAGCAGCAAAAAGACCTAATTCCCTCAGAGGCTCTTAACTGTACATATTTGTTAATAGACTTTATTTTTTGAGCAGTTTTAGGTTCACAGCAAAATTGAGCAAAAGGTAAAGAGATTTCCTATATAAACCTTGTCCCGTATAGACTCCTCCACAATCAACATTCTCCACCAGAGTGGTACATTGCAAAGCAAAAAGTTTGTTATACTTTTAAATTTTTTAAATTTTAAATGTTGTTTATTTTATGTTTATTTGTGGTTATATTTTTATTGGTGTGTACTTCTTATAATATACAATAATTCTCTGTATAACGTTTTAAAAATAACAATTTGTAGATATCTGATTTTAAATGTTTTACTGATAAGTGCAATTTGGAAAATGTGGAAGCTATTGCTTTAGATAGTGACATTTTAGTTAATGTGGCTATATTGTTTTATTAAATTAAAAATAGAAAAAGGGCAAAAACTCCCTTTTCCTAGCCATTCAATATAAAACCATCTTATTCACATGTAAGTGATTTAGTAAAGTTTGTGTTGGTGAAACTTCCTTATGAACCGTTGAACACCTATAATATCCCATATTTTGAGGTCAGTTTTCTCGTACTAGTCTCTGATATCTCTAAGGTTGAGGAATGTGGTCCCACAAAACACCAACTTTTCTATTGCTGTTCTGTAGAGATAACAGTTTATTGATGCTGTGATAATCATATCTGTGTGAAATTCGTTTCACATCTATGGCTTCCAACAGTTCCACGGAAGAAAAATCTATAAGCCATCCAAACACCTTTTAATTTAGATCAAAGTCTCAAGAATTGTTGAGTTCAATTTAAGTTTTTGTAGTACCATATTTTCAAGCATCCAAGATTCCCTTTGCTAAAAATATTTCCCTTTGTTTCCCCTCAGATACCAATGTATCTTTATAGCTATCTCCTTTATGAATTCTAAACTTTGTCTCACTTAGAGGTTTGTCTGTTTTTCTAGAGATGTGCAACACTCAGGAATAGTGCCCCTACCTATGTGTCTATTGACAGGATTTTAATCAGAAAAAAAGGTATGAACAGGCATAATTTAAATGGGAAAAAATAAAAAGAACTCACAAAAAGCATAACGACCTGTCTCTTCCTTATTACTTTGCATTGGTGCAAGTGAGGTATATTACAGACTACCTGCAGTCTTTATTAGACTGAGCGTTGGGTCTTTTCCAGCACTCTAAAAGGATTTTGTGGATTAAAAACAGGTTTAGGATTCACAAAATGGGTACTTGTATGCCACATTCTGTCCCCACCCCATTTAGCTGTAACTTTCTTCTCTGGTTCTTCAAATATAAAAAAAGGTTTTAAAAAAAATCTAATTTACAAGCTTAATGAAATAAGCTATGACAAGTACCCTGTGCATAAAGGTGGTCAGCAGAACCCTGGTATCTTGTTTAATTACCCTATCCTTTGCACCATCCTCTGGCCTCTCCTTCTAGGCAATTTTTCAATAGACGGTAACTCGTTCCTGTAACTTCCTCGAGTTCCAACATCCCTAGAAATATTATCAGCAAAATCGGAATACTGTCTGATTTTCTGTAGCTTCCATTTGCTGTTGATTTGGTTTGCATAATGGGGACAATAATTTTGGAAATATCATACGAATATATGGTTCATGACCCCATAAATCATGTTCCCCTACATGACTCAGTCGTTAGGTATTAGCCCTGAGGTTTATTACACCAGGAAGCTGATGATGCGTTGACAAGTTCATGGAATGAAAAATAAAAAGTTTATGTCATAAAGAATTTCCCATTCAACAAAACAAGGAAGGAGATGGTCAAAGACAAGCTAAAAGGGGCAAGAGGTGACAAGAGTAGAGAAAAAGGTGAGATTCCAGGCTTCTTATTACTCCCTCAGAGATCATTTAGCAAGAGGCAATGGCATCAAAGCATA